>JAGPOW010003648.1:70086593-70118442 GCA_030014935.1 Caiman crocodilus
GTAGATTAGATAGGTACTTGGCTGAGGTCCTGTGACCCCAGCACTCGTTCCTGCCATTGGCGGGGGGTCAGACTAGATGGCCTGCTCTAGGCCCCTTCTTACCCTAGATACTATGATACTGCACTCCAGCAGACTTTAGTGTCATGTATATTGGCATCCCTGCACTGAAAAATGGCAGCGGGTTGCTTTGAACTAAAGCTTGTTTGATGTGCTTTAGATGTGCCCCACGCCTCCCAGAACATGTATAAAAATGCCCTGTGAGTCTACTGAAGATAGTCCTGATTTACTACTGAGTTGCTGAAACCAGAATTTGGCCTCAACTTTCTAAGTTAGACAAAGCTCAGTTTTTTGCCTGCCTCTGTTCTTAAACTACATTTACATGTATGAATACAATGGTAAGTTTCCCTACAACCTTTTACTTATTTACATAATGACAAGTATTCAAAAGCACTTAGTATTGATTGGTAGGTGGGAGCTTTACCTTAACATTCAGGGAGAGCAGGGCTAGGCCAGAGCTTTTGAAAATTCCAGAGCCTATTTTTTTCATATATAATATGCCTAAGTCTGTCTGTCTGTCTGTCCATCCATAATGATTTCTAGGCAGCCAGTCAGAGTGCCTTACACGGGCAAGGACAGACAGTGGAGCGCTGCGATGCCCTCTGCTGGCCTCGCCCCCTCCCCTGCTCCTTGGAGGCAGAGGGAGACGATGGGGACTGGAGCACCACAATAATGGAGGGGATGGAGTGGGAGGGCAAGGCCAACAGCGCTGGTCTCGCTCCCCCAGGTCCAGTCCTTGGAGCCAGGGGCTGGTGCCCCCCCTCCCAACAACAGCCGGCAGGGAGGGGAGGTGGCAGGGAACAGGGGAGGGAGGAGAACAGGAAGTGTAAGGGGAGTAATGGCCTGAAGCAGCGGGGGGAGGGAAGGGGGAATGGCCCCAGCCCCAGCCCTGGCCCCGGCCCGAGGCAGGGGTGTTCCCATCCCCAATCATTCTTGACAGGCAGTTGGCTAGTGTGTATATATATATTTCCCTTCAAATTGAAAATGAGGTGTTTACATTTTGCTGTTGAGATTAACATCTATGTTTACAGATTTACAGTATTTCCATGCATGCAACATGCTCCAGAATATCATTCACACCTTGTTTTTGAAAGGCAGAATGAGGAAAAAAATCTTTCCTTGTTGAAAGTAACTGAATAGTAGGAGATAGGAAATAGAGCCATGTAACATGCACTTCAATATCCAGCAGCTTGTTTTTTGGAGAAAAACTATATGCTGCATGTGAGAAAATATGGAAGAAAGCAGTTATCAGACTGGTTCCCAAAATGTCGGATTACATTAAGATATCAGTGTCTATGTATCTTAATATAAGTATATGCTAAACTTGGCCGCTTTCATCCCTAAGGACCTTCTGATGATATAAGGAGCAACTTTAGTTTTGCTCTGCATTAAAGACATGATAGAAGCATCCTAGTGCTGCAGGGATTCATTCATCATCAACTAAAATTTAGTTACTTTACCCCTAAATATATCACCTAAGTGACACTGGAGTTTATCTAAAATTGTGAGTGGCACATGTTTGTTTTTACTAATCAGAATGCACTGATTACATTAGTCTTTTTTCCCATTGGATCATATTCCAAACAAAGGATTATATCTAACTATTGTTACTTATATGATGTTCCCACTTAAGTCAAGATCATCCAGTTGCAGTGGTCGTAAGGGGCACAAATTGCCTCATGGGTAGAGCAGGAGGTATTTGCAACACTACTTTTTTATAAGGCTTTTTTCCACCTTACTATCTATGGGTTGAGCTCCAGAGTAACAGGACTGCCCATGTACCACCTTAGCCAAGGGCACCTGCCCAAGCCTCTTCTGCCAGCTATTTCTGGGGAATGTTGTGACTGCTCCAAAACTCCTGAGACAGGAGGTTGCTGCTGCCTTGCACCACTTCAAGGTTCTTCTGCCCTGAGGCATATTTTTCTGTTGCATGGAGGCATGGTTGAATCAAATCCAGGACCACCAAAGGTCTGATTTAAATTTTTAGTGTCCATAAGCAAATCGTAGCCTTCAGTGGACAGCTTTTCATGGATCTGGAAATTAAGTGGTGCCAAAATGGCAGAGTTTGCATACACTTTCCAATCTGTTACAAGCGCGCTTAATCTTTGGCTCATTCAGCCTGCAAATCTCTGTAACTCTGGTCTGGTCAGTGTTGTTGCCTTCTGGAGAAGGTGTCGGGCTCTGACAGTCAAAGGCTTGATTTAGCCTTGTACCTCAGATACCTATTTCACACTTGCTTTGCACAGCTGTAAATGTTACTAAACTGATCTGGTAGTGTTTTACACAACTCTGCTTGGATGTAAATGATTGCACGAGGTGAAGAGCCGCAGAGAGTCAAGCCTCAGGCTGGTTTGTCTAAATAGGCAACAAACTGGATTAGTTTTCCAATAGGAAATGGATTAGTTTTCCTGTTTGGCTTAACCTGTTGGAGGGAGCCATCAGCTCACCAAAGACAGTTTTAACAAGGCTCAGCAAAGTCTGCAGACAGAGGTTTGCACAATCCTTGGTGACACTAAGGCTGAGGTATGGAGCATGAATGGAAGACCCTCTCCCACTACAAGTGCATTGTGGGACCTCGTCCTAAAAGCTTCAGTGATTAAATTTCCCTTTCAGATTATTCTATAGAACAAATAATGAGGAATAAAAGAGGATGCAAAACCTAAGTAGCTTTTCTGGATGCGTTTTTGGCATTAACTCATCTTTCTTTGATGCCATCTTTGTCTTTCTTTCAACTTTTACCAGTAGTTGGTCCATGGTAAACCTTCACATTTTCTTTATATCTCACACTGCCTTTATACCCATGTACATCCACTGACTTAAATAGAGTAACTTCTGTCTTATGCCAGTGTGAAAGAAGCAGCCTGTTCTTGGCCTGATGCTACCATCAGGTATCTCAGTGTGTAAATTCATAGTCATTGTGGTAAATCAAATCAATCCAAGTCCCCAGTTCAGCAAAGCATGTGAGCATGTACTCAGCACAAAACGTACAGTATTTTAGCATGTACATTAAGTTAAGCATTTGTATAAGTGATCTGCTGAATTTAGGCTCAAGGGCTAACATAAACAGATGATGATAAGCTGCAGGTATTCTGCACTCCTGATCGCTAAATTTATCTTGATGAGAAATGAAAACTAAAAGCCAGCATAACTTACTGTGGTAAGTGTGGCAAAGTGTTACATTACCAACGTTGTGAGACCACCTTGATCCAGGAGTGGTAGCACTCTGTTGGGAATTAGACTGACTAGTTCTGAGTTTTATGCCTGATGCAAGTCATTTTTGCCTCTAATTCCTTCCTACCTTTTGTCTGTCTTGTCCTTTTAGGCTATGAACATGCTGATGGCATGTTTTTACCCTGCAGCAAGTGCAAGGTATCTTATCTTGTTTTTTGCATTTGTTGTGGGGTAAGAACGTATACATGGACTATTGTTGCAGAGTAGCTAATGCTCTGCTAGTTTAGTTTAAACCAGGCTTACCTTCTGGTTTCTTATTTGTGTGCCTATACCTATAGGGTGTGTCTAGACATGCTCCAGGAGGCAGGAGAGCTTTAATTAGTGCAGCTCCAAGAGCCACGCTTATTGAAGTGCCCAGAGCTTCAAGTGTATCAGTGTCCCTGCGCTTGAAAAATGGAGGTGGGGCATTTGAACTAAAGCTCATTGAATGAGCTTTAGTTTAAAGTGCTCTGCTGCTATTTTTCAGTATAGGAATGCTGATGCACATGATGCTGCAGTATGGTAATTAATCAAGTTTGCTCTGACATGCTGTAATTACAATGCATTGGAGCAGCCTCCCTGCATGTGTATAGGCACCCTTAGACTTTAAATCTTCAGGACAAGAGCTTTCTTGGGCTGTGTGCATTTTGGGTATCCACCAGAATGGTGCTTCAGTCTTGATTTTGGCATCAATGTATTGTAATAAATGTAACTGTTAGAAATAAATTGAACAAAAAATGTATTAGCAGGGGAAAAACAGATGCTACTAGTTTATTTAAAAGTATACTTACATTTTTTCCTTACAGCTCTACAGTGTTCAAAGGAGATAGTGCCCATTACTAAAAGCTATGTTTTTATTAAATGTTTTGCTGAGCTCAAGAATCTAAAAGTACACAATAACTAAAAAAAAATTAAACATGTTTCCTTCTTTTCTGAAATCTCTGTCACCGCAGGTCCTCCAACTGGGCTCTGAAATCCTTCCACAGTACAAGCAAGAGGCACCAAAGACCCCACCACATATTATTTTACATTATTGTGTTTTCAAGACGACTTGGGACTGGATCATCCTGATTTTAACCTTCTACACAGCTATTTTAGTCCCTTACAATGTCTCCTTTAAAACCAAACAGAACAACGTGGCCTGGCTGGTAGTGGACAGCATTGTTGATGTCATTTTTTTGGTAGACATTGTACTTAACTTCCATACCACCTTTGTTGGACCAGCAGGAGAGGTCATCTCGGATCCTAAGTTGATCCGCATGAACTACCTGAAGACCTGGTTTGTGATTGATTTGCTTTCGTGCCTGCCATATGATGTCATCAATGCCTTTGAGAATGTTGATGAGGTCAGTATCCTAGCCTCATTTCCACTCCTTATTTTTCTCATTTTAATGTTTGCCAAAAAAGGAATACACACACATAACACACATCCATCCATATATGTATCTATGTATTAAGCCAACTTTATATATAACCAGCAGACATGTATAAAGTTGGCTTAATATGTATGCATCTCTCTCCAGTGGTGCCCCCACATATATAAAGGTCTGCTGCTTATTCATAGCTAAAAGGTTTCATATTTAGCTCCAGTGATAGGGGCCTGTGGTTTGGTTGTTGACACTGAAGGTCCTTTTGTGTTGTCTTTCCTTGTACATTCTCAAAGCTCTGCAGTAGAGGCTAGAACAGCAGTTCCCAAACTCTGACAAATTGTGCACCATCAATTTAAAATGATACAACCTTAAGTACCACCAGGTGTGGTGTAGGTGTGTGTGTACGGTAGAGTATGTGGGAGGTTTGTGAGGGGATGTGGCTGTGTGTGTGGGGGAGCATAGGGTATGTTGGTGGGTGTTGGAGACAGGGTGTACGTGTGTGGGGTTTGTGGGGTGTGGGGACCCCCGCACTCTGCCCATGGCACAGCAGCAGGAGGGGGTGCTCAGGGCACCCAGTGAGGCATGGCTTTGGCCAGCGCTGCACATCGTAGCAAGGGGTATATCCTCTGCCAGGCAGTCTGTATTGCTTGTGCTCCCTGTACTTGCTGGGCATGGGAGGAAAGCCCCATGCACTGGAGCTGGCTGCCTTCCCTGCCCCTCAGGGGAACGTGTCTGGTACTTACTTCCTGTGCCTGACGAGTGTGAGAGCTGCATGTGTGCGTAGGGAGTGCTGGTGATACAGATGGCCTGGCAGAGGATGCACCCTTTGCTGTGATGTGCAGTGCTGGCCAGAGCTGCTCCCCACCAGGTGCCTGCACTGGGCACAAGTGCCCTGAGCACCCCTGCCTGCTGCTGCCGTGTACCACTGACAGGTTGTCTGCATACCACTGGTGGTATATGTACCATAAATTGGGAACCGCTAGGCTACAAAGTGGAAAGACAAATCTGTCACAGAGAAACCTGGCTAAAACCAATTTACACTGATGGAACAGGCTAGATACTACCTAC
The DNA here is from genome assembly GCA_030014935.1 of Caiman crocodilus. Lineage (NCBI taxonomy): Eukaryota > Metazoa > Chordata > Crocodylia > Alligatoridae > Caiman > Caiman crocodilus. Next base: position 70,092,299 of record JAGPOW010003648.1, read on the forward strand.
TTTGAAGACCCTAAGTTATTATCTTAAAAATAGTCTTCTGGGCCGGGGATTCTCTAGCCCCTTTGTAGTATAAACCACAGTTTACAGCAGCAATGCCAACTAATGTGGAAGACTAACATCAGGAAAAGCATTCTGTATTTTTTCAGTAGTCTATAATTTAGTATTGCAGCTGGAGAGGAGAGTATGGCAGCATAAGGCTCTCTGGACCACCAGTCAACGCTCTGAAAACCAGTCAGTGCAGCATGGTTTGGGAACTGCTCTTATAGGGGCTTTGAACATACATGTTGTTTGAAGCTGTCATGTTAAAGCTTCTCTAACTTTTCATACAAGGAGAAGTTAGAAAGGCCAAAGCTACCATGGAGCTGAGGATGGCATCCCAAGTTAAGGATAACAAAAAATTGTTTTTCAAGATATATAGGGAGTAAAAGGAAGGCCTAGGGCGGTATAGCACCACTATTGAATGGGCAAAAGCAATTGGTGACAGACTGGGGGAACAAGGCTGAACTCCTCAATGAATTCTTTGCCTCAGTGTTCCTAAATGAGGGGTAAGACAAGTCTCTCACTGGGATTGTAGAGAGGCAACAGCAAGGTGCCAGACTACCAAGCATTGACCCTGAGATGTTACAGAGTCACTTGGAAGGACTGGATGCGTTTAAGTCGGCAGGCCCGGATGAGCTCCATTTAAGGGTACCGAAGGCCCTGGTTGATGTCATTGCACAGCCACTGGCAAGAATATTTCAGCACTTGTGGCACATGGGCCAGGTCCTGGAGGACTGGAAAAGGGCCAATGTGGTCTTTATTTTCAAGAAGGGGAAGAAGGAGGCTCCAGGCAACTATAGGCCAGTCAGTCTCACTTCCATCCTTGGCAAAGTCTTTGAAAAGATGGTTAAAACTCATATGTGTGAGAGCCCATCAGGAAAAATTATTCTGAGGGGAAACCAGCACAGGTTTGTAGCAGGTAGATCATGCCTGACTAATCTAGTCTCTTTTTATGACCAGGTTACAAAACACCTGGACACAGGACTAGGGGTTGACATTGTTTACTTAGACTTCAGGAAGGCCTTTGATACAGTATCCCACCCCATACTGGTTAACAAATTAAGAGACTGTGACTTGGATGATTACACAGTCTGGTGGGTGGCAAAATGGCTAGAGGGTGGCACCCAGAGAGTGGTGGTGGATGGGTCAGTGTTGACCTGGAAGGGCATGGGCAGTGGGGTCCTGCAGGGCTCGGTCCTTAGACTGATGCTCTTCAATGTCTTCATCAGTGACTTGGACGAGGGAGTGAAGTGTACACTGTCCAAGTTTGTGGATGATACAAAACTGTGGGGAGAAGTGGACATGCCAGAGGGCAGGGAACAACTACAGGCAGACCTAGACAGGTTGGACAAATGGACAGAAAACAATAGAATTCAATTTAACAAGGAGAAATGCAAAATGCTGCACCTAGGAAAGAAAAATGCCCAGCACACCTACTGCCTAGGAAATGGCTTGCTCGGCAGCATGGAAGCAGAAAGGAATCTCAGAGTCCTAGTGGACTCCAAGATGAACATGAATTGGCAGCGTGACGAAGTCATCAGCAAAGCTAACTGCACTTTATCATGCATCAGCAGATGCATGACAGAATCAAGGAGGTGACACTTCCCCTCTATTGGGTGCTGGTCAGACCGCAGATGGAATACTGCACACAGTTTTGGGTGCTGCACTTCAAGAGGGATGTGGATAACGTGGAGAGGGTCCAGAGAAGGGCTAGTCATATGGTTAAGGGCTTGCAGGCCAAGCTCTACGAGGAGAGACTAGGGCACCTGGACCTCTTCAGCCTCTGCAAGAGAAAGTTGAGAGGCAACCTTGTGGCTGCCTATAAATTCATCATGGGAGTGCAGAAGGGAATTGGTGAGGCTCTACTCACCAAGGTGCCCCTGGGGGTCACAAGAAATAAGGGCCATAAGCTAGCAGAGAACAGATTTAGACAGGACATTAGGAGGAATGTCTTCACAGTTAGAGTGGCCAAAATCTGGAACGGGCTCCCAAGGGAGGTGGTGCTCTCCCCTACCCTGGGGGTCTTCAAAGGGAGGTTAGATAGGTATCTGGCTGGGGTCATCTGAATCCAGCACTCTTTCCTGCCTATGCAGGGGATCGGACTCGATGATCTATTGAGGTCCCTTCCGTCCTTGACATCTATGAGAAGGGCAGAAGAGGGAAAATGGAGCCTGCCCTCCCTACTTGTTGACCTTCATAGGAGCCAGCCACAAGCCCTGAGGAAGCATATATGAGCTATTGCTACCAAGAACTTAAAGCCACAACATGTATCCCCTAGCAAAATGCCTTTACAGTTATAATCATTTAGATTAGAATGCATAAAAAATATTTTTGGTAACATTTAAGTTTCATTTTACATGGGATTAATACATAATTAATGACTGTTTAAATAATTGGTTAATCAATTACTAGTCCAAAAGGTTGTTTAAAACCTTCTTGTGGTATCTATAACCATCCATGGCACATAGTATGCATGCCTTCAACATGCTTATAACCATTATGAATATCTAATGTTTATTAACCCTTTAAAATACAACTTCAGTATAAAGTGTGATTTCTGACCATCCCTGCCCCACCTCCCTTGCAAATCAAGATATTCTTTAAAGCATTGTCTAGTGACATAGCTGGATAACAACACAAAATCATGCTATTTCCTGTATTGATGCATTCAGCAGGCTCTGGGAATAAATCATTATTCATCTCATTAGATCCATTTTGACTTGGGGATAGGTAGGCAAACTATTGAAGGCAGTGAAGCAAATGTAACATTATTTGATATTTAATTCCCTGGAGATGTTTTTGTTTTATATCATGCTTTAGACTGAAATACCACAAGTGAAATCACCCCAGAATAACCCATAGAAATCCTATCCTTAAATATTTGTTTGTCAGAGATTTCCCCAGCCCTGTAGACTACTCTGCAGGGATCTGACATTTTTGCTCTTGTACATAATCATAGTACTGCTAGTTAGACCTTTAATTGCTTTAGGTAGTCAACAGCTGGAATTTATATGTGAACAATAATAGTGTTTACATTTTAAAAAGTGAGAAGGAGAGACAGTACCCAGCACATGAAACAATTTTAGTTAACTTTCTTCATATTCCCAGAACATATTGTTACTGATTCTCCTAGAGGGACCTTGATAATCTTCTGATTCTTCCAGGGTGATGCTCAGAGCATACACTAATGTGAATGTCTGTGCTACAGGCCATCACACTGCCCTTGAAATGGTATACAGAGATATGGTCCCTTCCAGTGATAACTTTATAAAGAGATTACTGTTGGGGCACTTTGAGCATTTCTTCAGCTTCTTAGGCTTAGTGTTGTTGGTTAGATGACAAACAACTGATTTGTCCTGTCACTGTGGCTCTTCATCAGTTTCCCTAATCAGACAAGTATCACAGTGTTATTTCTGGTTATTCTCACTATCATATTCAAGTAAAGAAAATACAGGATCTGCTTTCTTCTGTAAAGGCAGGATGCATTGTGCCAATCACTGTGCTGTGCAGTACAAATTACAGTAGATGACTTAAAGAATGATTGGGGAAAAACGTTGAAATGATCCACAGACCTAAAGAACTTGGCATAAAAGAACTTGGTATGTAATGTTTGTTTAACATGTATTTCATTAACTGAAAAATTTGGTTTTATGTATAGGTTTTGGTCCTAGTTAGTTCAAATATTTGACTTGACTCTTTACTGTCCCTTGTTTACTCTTCTGTTTTACTGCTGAATATTACTTAAGGGCCACTCTTCAGATGCTGTAAATCATAGTAGATTCATCAGTGCAGATTCTCACTTGAGGTACATGTCACATTCATTAAGATCCATGGCCGTATGACAATTTTTACATCAGCTTTGGATCCTGCTACACTGATTTTCTGAATATCTAGCCCCATATGTGCTGTCTTGGAACTACGAACTACTTCAGAAAAGAGAGAAAAATATTGCTTGTTTCATTAAGGAGGAAAAAAATGGGTCACACTTGGGGAGTCTGAGAATCTATAAGGCCTTGGACACATGCTACTTTTGTAGCACTATGTGTGTCCTTATAGTGCTACAAAAAGTGAATGTTCATGCACGCACACCATTTGTAGTATTATAAAGGTGATAGATCCACCACAAAAAACTTCTGTTTCAAACAGGAATTTCTTTGTACACACACACTTGCATGTAGTACTACTGGAGGGGAGGGGTGGGAATCTCAGGTTCCTAGCATCACAGGGTCCTCTCTTCTCCATTTCCCTCCAAGGAGGAGCTACTATAGCTGAACTATTCAGTAGAGCAAGGCAGCCATAGTTGTCGAGCACAGCCCCTTGCCACCCAGTCAGCCATTGCGGCCATGCATGGTTTGTAGCTAGCCCCATTAGCCATTGTCACAGTGACAAGAGCTGATATGGTGGGCCTGTCACTGAGCCTGTTGAGATGGACTCCCCTGGAGTTGGCAGGGGGGAACTAAAGAGCAGTCCTGTATGGTCCATTAGCTGGAAAGCATGCCTTTGAAATGACTTCCTTCTGCTCTAGCACTCTAGTTTTGCACTTTGTAGCACTACAAATGAACATTGTGTTCAAGGCCTTAGAGCAACTGTTCAACTGTCCAACTGATGGTCTATGGGCTGCATGCAGCCCTCAGGAGGTTAACCTGTGCCCTTGGATTCCTGATCTGGGCACCATGCCCCCCATATAACTCTTCTGTTGCCTCCACTGGAGTCTCCAAGCTTCTTCTCCCTCCTCTGGCTTCCACTTTCTGGCCTCCAGCCCTGGGGATGGGATGGCATGGCTTGCAGGGATGAGATAACTTGTAGCTTTGGTCCTTCGGGGAAATCAGAACCCTGAACAGCATGGGGGTACTCGTGTCTCAGTGGGGGTCAGGGCAAGGGGTCTGTGCAGTGTGGTGTGGTGCAGCATGGGAGGCCTCAGCTGCTCACAATGTAAGAGTGTTATCGTGGTGCAGTGTGGGGTTGCCTGTGGCATGTGGGCTGTGGGCGGTGGTGTTGCAGTATGTGCTGGTGGAGTGTGGGGGTGATGCAGTATGTGTTGGCAGAGCATAGGTTGTGATTCACACAGCATGTGTGCCTGTGGCCCCAGCCCCTCAAAAGCTGAACAGGCCTACCTTAGGGAGTCTTAACTAGTGTAGTTCACACCTCTTTCATGTACTTTCAGTACCGTGTATCTTACACCAACTTCAGTTTCCTTAGATTTGTTGACTTAGACCTTAATTTGGCACTGTATTACTTCAGTTTTACAGACCAACTCTGCAATCTAAAGCTCCAAGGTCTGGAGAGCTCTGGCTGCTTTGAAGAAATAGTTTTTACATTGGAAATTTTGAGGAGGTGGGGGGGTGGATTAGCTTGACGATCAACTCTTTTATTTAAAAACATAAAATAAATAAAAAAAAATAAAAAATATATATATATATTATAGCCAGAAGGAATAATGATTTCAGTACTAATGATAAAATGAGGTAAATTCTGTAAATTTTGGTTCTTCATCATATCCTTATGGTGATTTCATCAAGAGAGAACAATACTGATTTTGCTGCTCATTGTACAGGAACATCACAGTAGGTGAAAACGAAGTCATCCTTCTGTCTCTTTGTACAGAAAGATGGGTGTCAGTGAAAAGCTAACTTGACAAGTCAATTTGTTCTTAAAACTATCATAATTCATGTGACATACTTGAGGGACTCCTTTGTACAAAGTTTGACATCTGGTTTTGATGGGAAAGAGAATCTTTGTGGATACCGTTCCACAAATTGACTGGCTCTCTCTTCAGTAGTTTATGGCACTGCAAGTCAGTTATCTCTTCAATCTTCTTATATAGGAACACTAAGGAGAAAGATCAGGTTTCCATGGACATATAAGCAGTAAAAGCTTTTGGTGTATACAGGTGTTTTAGTTTTCTACAAAGTGTGTGTTAATACAATTATACATCGAGAGAGGTGTGAAAGGGTGCTGTCTCATTTTTTCTTTATATTTAGCTTTTTTGTTATAAGTAAACTACTGATATTTTTTACACTCTGGAATTTGTGCACCTTTATTCTCTGATGTCTGTGTGACCCCCCCACACCACTAGAATGATAAAGAAAGGGTTACTGGGTAAAATTTTATAGAATGTGTTACATGAGAGATCAAGTTAAATGAGCTTATCATCTCTTCTGACTTTGAAATGTATAAATCTAGGGACAGTTTGTGGTATCATGAGTAGCACCAAGACACACAAAACAACAAGATTGGTGGTGGATAACAGTATTAGATTTTGCTTACTACTAATAAAACCAGACAACATAAGTAAATACTGGTTTAGTCCTAATAACTTTTTTTGGATAAAATATTTTTAGTATTAATTTATCTTTCCATGCCCCAGCATAGAAGATATCATTACATTCCTTTAATTTGGAGGAGGACAGTGGTTCACCAAATGATTGTTAAATTATGACAAAATTTATAATCAGAGCTGACTGAAATTTTTCTGACCAAACTGACTTTTTTTTAGGGGAAAAAGAAGAAATAAGATGGTTTAATAAGCTTGGAACACTCTGCTTTGACCTTGTTGGAATGGAACTTTTCATTTTTAAAATTTGGAACCAATTTTTTATTTCATATTAAATCTCATATCATAATATAAAATGTTGATTGACCAGTGAGATGCAGAGGGATTTAAGTAATGAAACAAAATTATTTTGAAAATGTTTTGTAGGCTGTTTCAAAAGTCTGACTTTTGTTCCCAATTTGAACAGAGCCACAATTTTGAAATCAGATAATATTTTCCTGAAGTTGTAATTCTATTTTCCAAGCTGTACTTAGAACCTGTTGTCCCTAAAGTATTCTTCAGCCATCAGTTGGTATGAAATCCCTGAGAGGCAGGCCAGTCTTACTAGCAACATCTAGAATTAGAGGAGAGTGGGAAAGAAGTTAGTGCTTTGCCCAAGGTCACAGAATCAAGAATGTGATTAGACCACTGTTACTTAGCTGGTAGGTTGTGATCCAGAAGTGGGTCACACGAATATTTGAAAGGGTTGCAAGCAAGTCCCAGAAAAACTGGCAAAAGCATAGGTTTCCCCTTGCAGGCTGGCAGTATTCCAGCCTGCAAGGGGCTGCTTGGGATGATTGGAGGCAGTGGGCATACAGCAAGGCCGGGTCATGGGAGCAGCCTCAGCAGCTGGTCACAGGTAAGTGTATGGGGAGCAGGGGTGGAGGGGACTGTCTGGAGGGTGGGTATGTGTGTATGTGTGCCCGCTGGCACTGGGGAAGATTTCTGGGGGCAGGGCAGGGGAAGTGGGTTGTGGGGGAAAGGGGAAGGAGAAGGTGCCTGGCCCTTCAGTGAGGGAAGGGCACTGGGGCAGTCCTTTGGTGGGGAGCTGCATGCCTGGACCAGCGGCATGGGGCTGGTGCTCATGCATGCAGGGGCCCGCACTCACTGCTCGGGGGATGGGGGCAGCACTTTCTGCTTGTGCTCCATCCCAAGTGTGTTGGGGGCAGCTGGGGGCCCCTTCTGGCAGGGCTGGTGGGGCTGGGGGCTGCAGGTTGGGAGTGGGATTAGGGATCAGCAGGGCCAAGTGGGTATGGGTGGGGACAAGCTATCAATCTTCACAAATAGGTCCTGGTACGAAAAGTTTGAGAACCATTGACTTCTACCATACTAAGCGCACTTTAAAATATGAGTGTCTTCATGTTAAAGCCTGTTAACTCAGAGTAAGTGCCCTCTGAGCATCTCAAAGCTATGCTACTTCAGGTGAGGGTTAACAGAGGGCTGTGCTGTCTAGCCTATGTTAAGGTAACTTCAGTCTGCTCCGCAAGAGATAAAATAAGCAATTTGCAGTCCTTCAGCATCCTGGGATACACTGCTCCCAGGCCCTCCCCACCCAGAGCAGGGATAGAGCCCAGGTGTCCTGGCTCCTAGCCATTCCCCAGTTTACCAGCCCTCTGGTGGTAAATCAGAACTGTGCAGGCAAGAAATGGTATTAAATTTGTGACTGCTCACACCACGTTCTAACTTCAATGCTGCTAGGTGTAACCTGTAATTTCACCCTGAATTTGCTACCCTCAAGTCCTGTGCTCAAGCACTGTAATAATTCATGCTTCTCAGACTGCTTCCCAGTATTAACAAAGTGGCAGAGTCCAAAAAAGAAAGAACGTTTCAAGTTTCTCCCACATAGAATGAACATTCAAGAACTTTTCTCCAGGCTTTTTCACACTGAGAAGCTACTTTTATACAGTTAAAAAATATATAAAATTAAAAAAAAAAGTCCTTCCGTTATCTGGAAAGGAACAAACGGGCATCTTCCATTGACTACTGAATTAACATTGTATTAGGCTTAGACCTTGAACGAATGGTAAAGTGTATTGAATGTAGTTTACCAAGGATGAGGCATTGGACTGAAATTTCCGCCACCCTTTAAAAGCTGTAGTTTTAATCTTTTTTGAGATTTTAAATTAAGTATCATCTTAGAGTATTCATTTCTCCACACCAAAAACTACATATTTATGTAGAAGGCAGACCAAGTGACAGACTAACTGGTTCAGAGAGGCATAAGCTTCCATAGGTGACTACTTTGTCAAATGCGTATTTGGATATGATGTTCAATTACCACAGTTAACTAAAATGGAAATACGTGACTTAAAAGAGATCCCTTGATGTTTGTTAAGACCAGTGTCGTATAAGAGCTTGAATGCAAAAGCCATACTCAAGCATATCTTTGTAGTGGTAAGATGAACAATTTCATGTTGTTTTTTTCTGTCCAGTAAGAATTTTGGTCCATAATGCTGTAAATTAGGCTGGAAAATGACTTGTAAACCTAGTAATGTGATACTGTCCGAATGAAATCTAATGGCAGGAATGAAATCCAGTCATGTCACCACCATGTAAGTCTCTGCAATATACTGTTCTAGCACATCTGGTTGTGATCAGTTGTTGGCTAGCATTAGCTAAATTGAGATCCAGCCATCAGTTTTATTAGTTGAGGTGGCAGATATGCATACTGAAAGATCATCAGGAAAGATATATTAAATATAAATGCACTGGTGTTTGCTTTATTAGAAGAATTAGAGAAAAGTCTCTAGCATTCAGGCAACAGACCTAGGTTTCAAGCAAGGTATTTACAATAATGAAGAAACAACAGAAAAACACAATCCAAGAATAATAGAAGTAAATTAAAATACTTAGCATACATAAGCATAGTGTAGCCTGAAAGCTAAACAGCAAGTTGAGAATGAAAAACTGAATGCATTGCTGATCAGGTAATTGCAAAATTACTGTTTTACAGAGCTGGCAATATATTCATTTAGGCCTTATTAGTTGAATAATCTCTCATTTTAAAGGCAATTGGCTTTCATGGAATTATAGGAACATTAGTGCATTACCTCAGGGTTTTTTTATCTTCTTTTTTTAACAAGATAAAGGAATAAATGGTGATGAAAACCATGATGTATAGAATGGGTCCAAACAGAAGCCAGAGAAGAAGAGATTTTGTATGAGATTGGAAAAGGAATGCTGCTAACTTTCAAAGATAGCTGCAAAAGACTAAGCACAACCCAAAGCTCATAAGGAAGTTGGAAATTATCTACAATAGTGTATAAACAGGTTCCTAATTCACTACTCTATCTTTTCTATCAGGTTCCTTCCTATTTAAGAAATAACAAATGTTACTTTGGATGTGCTTTCTTCAGAGGCATAACTAGCAGGGTTTGTGCCCTAGGCAAACCCAGCTGGAGCAGGGAGGGGGAACATAAGTCTTACCTGCTTTCGGGACTCGCAAATGTCTCTGGCTGCTGCTGCTGCTGTGACATGATCTGCCTGCTGTGGTTTTTGTTGCTACAGCAGTAGCATGGTGGTGAGTCACTCAGCTGCTGCTGCAACGGTAGGGGTATAGGGCTCCACTATTGCCATGGCATGGAATCGTTTGGTTGGATTCCCACTCTGGTACCCTCATTTAAGTCAGTGTCTCGGGCTGGTTCCCTGCTCACCCCTCCCAAGTTATGCTACCAGTTTTCTTGATGACTTTGGAAAGAAATGAACCATTTTCTTGGTGTGTGGCTAAACTGGGTGAACAAAAAACAATTCCTAGCCCAATTTTGATGTATTCAGGCTTTACCACAGTACCCTGATTACATATAGCAAAACCAAAGCACAGAAAATATTTGGATTGCATAACATGTCAGAATGGTGACACTGTTTTAAGTATAGGAAGGGTTGGGAGAAAGGGGCATGGTCCTGCATGATCTGAGAGCTTGTTCTTTTTGTGTGATGGTGCTTTCAGATATTTTATACATTCCTCATGGAATACACAGTGAGTATAGGGAGGCTGCTGTTGTGTTACTGAAAATGTAGTTCTTATTCCTTTTGTATCCTGCCTTTGCTGGTTATGTTATTAAGCTAATATGTACTTTCTTCTGTAACATGCTAAAACACCTTGGCATGATAAAGTGCTATATGAGAAGAAGCTGCCACTGCCTGAGGATCTCAAGTCAAAGCAATAACATGGTTCACTAGGTTTTTACTTGGTTTAGTATGCCTGTGTACAAAGCAACAGGTCAATGCGTCTAAGTCAACCAGCAGCAACCTCTCAAAACAAATTGAAGAATTCTAGTGGAAGCAACCAAATTTCCATTGGGGTGCTTTAAACTGGATTGCTCTACAAATTTTTTGTCTCTATTACAGTCCCACTTTTACCCTTTTATCAGCCCAAATTCTGAGATTCTTGCTCAGGTGAATTCTCATTGGGAGAGTGAAGCTTGAATCGAGGCTCAGGTTTAGGTCCTGTTACTGGACTGCTATCCAGTTCCTCTCTACATGCTGCACTGTGTAGGGGCATTATCTGTGTATGGTGCAGTTCAGTGCAGCACAGCAGTGCTGATTCACTCACTCTTTCAGGGGCCAGCCTGATACAGGGAAGGACAGTTTGATTCCTGCCCTTGTTAACATTGTTACAATGTATAACTTACTTATGAAACTAAACACATTTAGTTGAAAGTTGAAAGGTGAGGAGTATAAGATATAAGATACAAATGCCATGGCACAAAATAGATAAAAATACCAAAATACAAGGGGAGATACGAAATGCACACATACAAATTTTAAGACACAATTCCTTATCTTAAAGTGAAAGAGGAAGGAAGAAAAGGTAGAAGAGAAACATATCCAAAGAGGGGAGAGCAAATGCAGGCAAGAGGAAAAGGGGGCTTTCTGCTACAGTGGAACCAGGGCAGGATGCAGAGCTGTGATGTCTGTTCATTTGGACTGCAACTCCCAGAAACCCTCAGAGGCTGGGGGGCAAGGGAAAAAGGAAGAAGAAGCTTGAGGCTGGAATAAGGGGAAGAGAGAGCGGCATGCATTTGGGACCTGGTCAGCCCTACACAAAGGAGTGGAACTGGAGATCTCCCTGGCTTGGTCAGCCAGGACTGTGGACTGAAGGAGCTGGATGCAAACCTGGGGCAGCTGCAGGCTGCTGTTTGAGGGCTCTAATTTACAGTTTCACTGACTGCCTTTCTTGCATGCATACCAGCCTCTGGATTCTTTACTATTCGTTTTGTCCAGGAAGAGCACACACCAAATGCAGATGCATCTTCAGCCTGACAAAGGGTTTTTATACCTGAAAGCTTGTAAAGAAGAATTTTTCCAACCATTTGAGTTGATCTAATAAGATACATCAGATTTACCCAAAGAACTTTGTCTGCCTAGGGGCTAAAGGCTTACTTAGGGACATCTTTGGGTGGGGGGGGAGGTGGTGGAATTTAAAGTGCTGTGTATATGTCACCATAGTGCTGATGTTTCTTTACCTTTTAACTGTTCCCTCCCTTTGGCCTCTTGGTTTGTAACCCCAGCCCTTATGATTTTTTGTATAAAAGTAGACAGTCCCCTTTGTTTCTTGTGCTACGTTCTGAGGCTGCAGGGTTGGAACAAGTTGCTGGTAGTGGGATTCGGAAGGGAACCCATGCTACAAGTCAGGCAAATGGGGATTGGTGGTCACAAGCCATAAGGCGCAGGGCAAACTGCTGCAGTGCTTGTATAGGTTTTACTTGTTTTGTGAGCATTTGTTCAGAGAAGATGAGTACCACAGAGGAGGTAGTACCTGCACTGAGAGGGGAAAACACATACCACATCTAGCATCTCAAGGCCTATATTTAATTCAGTGCCCTATATTGGGGAGCAATTATTATGTCGCTGATCTATTAGGGAACATGTTCGTTTAAAGTTGCGCAGTGTTTGGTTATAACATTATTTGGCTGCCTCGTGCTAGTAGGTAGCTACTGTGACGTAACTGGATTCACTTAACATTGTTTTGCTTAAAGTTGCATTTTTCAAGAACGTAACTACGGCGTTAAGTGAGGGGTAGCTGTACCTCCTAGAAGTGAGATGATGATCACTGGCAAACTGAAGAGGTGATACCTTGAGAAAGAGGAGATAAGTTCACTGATGAATTGGGATTCCTAGTGGGAACTGCAATGGGTGAGAGCCACAGGGATGAAATTCCAGTGTGTGTTGGTAGCACATTAGCAGAATCACAGGTCACATATCAGCGCGCTGTAACTGGGATGTTTGAGATGGGCGTGGCTATCCTGCAGGAGGACCCTGCATCAGAGTGGTTGATTGCTGTAAGAGTACTGTGGTCAGACAAGAGCTGGAGTCTTAGAGAGCCAGGCAGTAACCTTCACTGGAATGCAGGAAAATTGGAATGCAAGTTCAAGTTAAGTCATCATGGCCTTGAGCCTGATCAAGTATGGTCAGTGCAAGTAGTTCTTTTGAAGTATGCAGATGTACTCAGCCTTGGAGACCAGGACATAGGGCATACAGGCTTAACAAAGCATCAGCTTAATATTGGCAATGCCAGACCTGTCAAACAGAGGCATAGAAGAGTAGCCATCCATTTCCAGTAGGGAGTTTGATCAGCATCAGCAAGAGATGGAGGAAAGAGGCTGAGGCATCAGGCTGTCTTTCAATCTATGGGCTGCCCCTGTGGTGTTAGAAAAAAAATGGGGAAATATGCAGCTCTGAATGATGTGATTTATGTGTAATTTATCATAGACTGTATGTTACTGTTAAGGATGCCTACCCCTTCCCTTGAATTGATGATGTGCTAGACCTCCTGGCCAAAGCTCAGTTGGGGTTCTCCACCATCTGGCTAGTAGGTACTGCAAGTAGAAGTGCACCCAGAGGACTGTGCTAAGACAGCTTTCTGCACTAAGAAGGGATTTTTAAAATTTAATGTTATGCCTTTTGGTTTATATAATATTCCCACTACATTTCAGAGACAGATGGATATTGTATAGCGGATTTACAAGGGACATCCTGCCTAGTGTATCTGGATGATATCATTGTGATAGGCAAAACCTTTCAGGAACACTCGCAGAAACTGAAAGCACTGTTTAAGAAGCTGAAGGAAGCCCACTTAAACATTAAATCTGCCAAATGTCAGCTTTTCTGCAGGGAAGTGAGCTTTTTGGGACGTGATCTCCATGGAGGGGATAGGCCCAGATCCAGAGAAGGTGGAGGCTATAAAAGCCTGGCCAGTATCTCAAAATGTAACAGAACTGCACAACTTGGGTTTAGCCTCCTATTATAGAAGGTTTCTGGCAGATTCTGCTACCATTACAAGACCCTTACATAAGCTGCCTGATAAGGTGAAGTTCATCTGGACCAAGGAATGTCAAGATGTCTTTATAGAGCTAAAGCAGCAGTTGATGTCATCCCTTATCATAGCATATCCCAGTCCTCAATTACCCTTCTTGTTGGACGCTGATCACTTCTGATTGGCTGAGGCAGTGACCCTGCCCCTCATCACTGACTGGCTGAGGGTGCCCACTCCTCACCAAAGGTCTGTCCTGTATTCTGGGGATGTATCAGTGGCCACCTTACTGGTACTATATATCAAAAGTAGCTCTGACACCAGATCTATCTTGGATGTTTGTGTACATTAAAAATGAAGAAAACTTCTGGAGGTGACTGCTATATGCTAGTATAATTGAATCAAAGGCAACTGGATACATTAATTTAGGTATGACTTCTTAGATGGTAGTATGGAAGGTAATGAAGCATCAGGTTATTAATAGATTTTCTTTATCCCTATGTCATACTTTTAGGATTAATTTTTAATGAATGTGTGCACCTTTATTCTTGAAACTGTCAGTCTTAATATGTATTAAATCTATCCTTTTTCATGTATTCTTGTTTTGTTCTTTTTTTCTAGTTCTGTTATCCTGCCTGTCTTGTTAACTAGAATAAACTGGATGTTGATAAACTAGAATCAGAGTACACAAAACAAATTTCATGGATGCAAGGTGTCCAATTTTTCCCTTACTGTGAGTCCCGTCAGTAACCAGAGGGTATTGATATTTAACTACAGCTTGTGCATATAATGTTATCTTGACTGCTGTCTCTACTCTAACCTGTAAGAATGTTTGTGATTACAGATAACTGGAAAGAGACAAATTCTAACTACCACCTGCAGTCAGGATTATCCTGATATTGCATGCATCTAGAACCAGGCAGTAACTAAATCCAAAATCAAAAGTAAAGAAAAGGAGTATCACTGGTTCTAATCAGTGTTTCCCCATTTAGGCCAATGATGAATGTGACTTACTGTGTGGTGTATTATCCAGCTTGATTTTTTTAAAATCCTTTTAGTGGCTTACTTTCTGGTTTCCTTATCTCTTTCCCTCTAGCTTAGCTCTTGTACATGACAGGCAACATTTTGAAAAGGGCTCCTGTGTACTAGTGAAACTAGTGGGAGTAAAGCCAGGCCAACATGGTTTCTATGCATATAACATTTTAAAATCAACGTGAAGTGTATTATCGCTTCTTTAGCTATGTAACACTGAAAAGTAGACTGCGACTGTATAAATATGACATATTGGTCATCTTTGATTTAGCTGTCCTAATGTGTTAAATATCTTTACTCTTTCACTATAGTTCATGTGAAAATAATTTGCAAATTAAAATGATTCTGTTGTTCAACTGGACCTCTGTTTTTAGTGAGTTACAATCTATTTAAGTTTGAATGATAAAGTGTCACTCCCACATGAACAACAACAATGGTTATGCATTTGTACAGCAGCTAGCACAGAGGTCTATGCTTAGGGTGGCTAGGTGCACCAGCAGTGCTAATAACTACTGTTTTTCTCTTCCACTGCTCTGAAGATTGCTGATGTTTGTATAAAGCCTTTGACTGAAGCTAGAACTCATAAGAAGAACCTTGACAGGATTTCCTTCAGAGAATGCAGATTCGTCAGAAGCAAATGCTTTGTGTGAAAATGTATTTAGTGTGAAATTTCTTTCAACAGAAATGTCCCAACAATACTGTTTATTTCTTTTGAACACTTGGAAGAAAATGTTCTGACTTCTCATTTTGATTTAGACTCACCTTTTAAATATAAGAACATGAATCAGAATGTGAAGGGGGGTTGGGAGAAGGATGTTTCAGTCTGTCTTAAACAAAAAATCTCTCTGGAATTTAACTAGCAACAAAGCTAAAGTTCAAAATCTTGAAACTCTTCCTGGGACAGGAGCTTCTTGGGAACTTCTGTCCCAACCACAGCTATATATAGTATCACCATGCTGAAGCCTTACTTAACTACGTGTAGGCTACACCTACATAGATGTCAGAGGCTGTAAGCTCTTCTAGTGAGGCACTTAACCCAGAGTAATACACTTGTCTTTTCATTTGGACTGTTTAGCACAGTATCCCACTCAGGCTAATGTGCCTAGACTGCTTCTGCAACCTGACCTAGTAGTTCTAGTACCAAGGCAATTGAGGCATCTTTGGTTGTCTCTGCACATTTCTGTGTTGTCATGCAGATAAGCACTTATTTGTGGGTTAATTTGAACAAACTGTTTTGGATCTGAATCAAATGGCAGGAAAATGTGGTAGAATCTAAGCGTCTGTTTGCTTAAAGTTGCATTTAAGGTAGCTAGGAGTTCAAATCTGACCAGTTGTAACTGCACTTTTTTAGGGGGGAATAAAATTGAAAACAAAGAACTATTTCTTACCCCCTTTTAAATGTCTTTGACAGTCAAAGCCCATCCATACACTTTCACACAGGTGTTTAAATCTTCAGAATAAGGAAAAGGGTTTGCAAATAACTCTTTGGGTTTGCATGTGTGCAGTTATTTACCTATTAGTGTATATTGTCTTTTTGATACTGTATTGGCAACTGCTAGCTCTTCTTTTGTTTTTTTAATTAGGTCTTATATGCCTTGTACACACTTAAAACTTTGCATTTTAAGCATAGGCTTGGTGTTAGTGAAGTAGAGCATAATATGACACAAATGAAGAAAGAAGCTAATGTGTCCATAAGGTGAAAAGACACTCATGTGGATTTTCATTCCTTCATGGAGGTTGTTAGTAAATATGAAGGAAACTTGTCCCTTTGGGCTACTATTGCTTTTCTCTAAAAATTATTCTGTTTTAGAGAAACACCATTTCCCCCTCTCCCCTCTGAACATGTTTACTTGAACAGAATTAACAAGAGTCTCTTGAGGTTGGCTTCTGTTGCTAAAGCATCCAACAGTAACAAATGGCGTACGTCTTCTAGGAACAAGTAAATGCGATTGTGACAGATTCATGAAACAAAGGGAAAATGCATTGCTCCAGTCACCAAAAACATGTTAATATGTACAACATATTGTTAACTAGATCGCATTAAACAAGCCTAAACTAAAACATTGAAGCCAATGATATTGAAGCATGACTTAACAAACTTTCATTTAAACATTATGACCAGAAGTATGTAAATATGCATTTCCAGAATTACTCATTAAAACAGAAGCTGCTTATAATTTGATCTTAGCTTTTTGCTTAGCAACAGCAAAAAACAAAACCATAACTCACCAAAACCCCTTTTTAATAGGAGACAATTTCTGTAAAAAAACATTCAGATATATTGGTCCTACTCAACGTGTGGATTTTTAATTTTCTTCTTGAGTCCTTTTTGGCATGTTGTGCTGCAAAGTTGGGTGATAGTATATGCCACAAAAGCAATACAAGTTGTGGAGGTTGGCCCAGTTCTGCCTTCATTGAAGGCCACGAGTTCCAATGCAATAATACTTACCATGTCAACTGCAAAGATGTCATGAAGAACAATTACTCAGTTTTTAAAAAGTGTTTAGTGATTAGAGGTACCTTGAGTGCTAATGTGAGAAGCTCCAAAACAGCTTTATTTTGAATCCCCATGGGTATTCAGGCTCCAGTAAAATTTTTAGAAAAGCACTATGAAACTTGAGGAATTCAAAATGACTTGTTATTATAACAAAAAGTTTGTTCTATTTGATTTATTGGGCGATGCAGTCAATGAACATTTAAACTTGCTGCTAAGTCCTGAGGGTTGATGTCTACACCAAACTGGGCTTGCAAATCAGATTGTATTCACACAAGCCCCCTTTTATGTCTAGATTGATCAGCTGCCCTGCAAAATGTCCACTGACATGAGAAATTCTAAGAGCAACCCCATGGCATCTGCAAGTAAGTGAAACAACACAAATGAAAGTTTGTGTGTACCTTGGTAACAGGCCACCGAACTTCTTAAAATTCATAATAGTGTTCTTTTGCAGATGCCATTTGATGAGCAGGCATCATTGTCAAGCTAAAACCCTTTCTTTGCAAGCCCAGATGATGACTAATATTGGGTAAAACATTAAATAATTTAATGATGAATTCTAATAGCCCACTGTGCTTTATTCTTCTAGGGTATCAGTAGCTTGTTCAGCTCACTTAAAGTAGTCAGACTACTTCGGCTGGGTCGTGTGGCTCGGAAGTTGGATCATTACATTGAATATGGAGCAGCAGTCTTGGTTCTGCTGGTGTGCGTTTTTGGTCTTGCAGCTCACTGGTTGGCCTGCATTTGGTACAGCATAGGAGATTACGAAGTTATTAATGAGGATACAAACACAATCCGAACGGAAAGCTGGCTTTACCAGCTAGGGGATTCCATAGGAACGCCTTACCGATTCAACGCGTCATTTGGAAAATGGGAAGGAGGGCCGAGCAAGGATTCTGTTTATATTTCCTCGTTGTACTTCACAATGACTAGCCTCACCAGTGTTGGATTTGGGAATATTGCTCCGACTACAGATGGAGAGAAGATCTTTGCTGTTGCTATGATGATGATTGGCTGTAAGTATCAGAGATTCCATTTTCCATACACAATGGCCTGTAGTCAGAGTCTTGCTGTAAATGTTAGGCAGCGTGTCAACTGTTCCTAACTAAGTTTTAAAAATTAGCCTTGGAGACAAATCTAAATGTTATTATGCAGACTCCTTTCTGATAAGAAATGTTACCAGGATGCGTGAAAATTGTCTCATGTTGCAGAATATTACAATGACTTGTTTCTGCACCAAAACATAGTTGAATTTCTGCTTACATTTAAATGATTCAATATAACAGAATCTATACATTCTAAACTAACTTACAAGGTACCATAACTTGCTTTTTTTCCCTGCTAGATGATTTTACAGAGCTTACACCAAAGTAGAAAAGTCCTGCTTGATGCCATGGATTAGTTTCACAGTGTACTGAGAGGGGGAAGGGGAATATGTAGAAGTATTTATTTACTCAAACATAAGATGACCCTGATTATAAGATGACCATCTCCCAATAGTTAGATTTTATATATGGAAAAATTATGAACTTATTATAATTGCCCAGGTATAGAATCTAATTATTGGAAGTTGGCCTTGAATTTGTCCCCCACCCACTGCTACAGCAGGGAAAATAAATCGAGGGGGGGGAAGGGGGGAGTCAGGTAGCCCTGTTGCCTTCTGCTTCCCCCCCCCCAGCTTCCTTTTCCTGCAGCCCATTCCCCTCTTAGTGTCAAATCCTGCTTTCCCTGAGCACATGGAAGTGAGAAGCAAATTTGAAAACACTGACCTTGAAATGAAGTGTAGCTGTAGCAGTTTGCACATAGTATCCTTAGACTTCGTTCGTCCAGAATTGATGCATTTTATCTTTTTTTAAAACTGCTGCAAGTTTTAGCACAGGTCCTATATAAACATACTCTTAAGAAGGACTTTGGCACCTACTTATATGTAGAACAAATACATATGATATATATAGAACAGACCCATGTCCAAAGCCAAAATGTTCAGAATTTACTATATAGTTAATGGGGCTGGGTCTCACCAGTCAATAGCATTTCAAGCCATGGTGACCCTGCAGCTCAGCAGTGCTCAGTGTGTGTGTACTCCAGATACCACCCCTGCTCCCCTGGGAAAAAAAAAAAAAAGGATCCATGGGCTAATAAGCTGGATGTTCTTGTCATGAGCCATGGGATGTTCCAAAAATGTATATGCTGGTGAGACACAGGGCAACCTAGTCTGGGTCCACCTCATGGAGGGTGGAGCCACATGAATCATATACAACAGGCTGAGAGAGGTGGCAACATAGGGGATTCTAGGTGAACTGTTTGGGGCCTCATTTGGCGATATTTGCCGGATGTTTAAGACTGATGAAGAAACAGGAATATTGGAAATGAAAAAGAAAGGTGCAGCTCAACTGTGGGAGTGAGGAGGAAGCTGGAATGTATTCAATGTGGTGGCTCATCATGACTTAAAAAAATTTAGAGCTAAAGGGGACTGAGTAATGGGCACTACTGTATATCTAGTTTAGATGGACTGCACCAACCCATCTTTGTGGTGGGTTTCCATTACTATGTTGATCTTTTTGGTTGAGATCAAATGTAGAAGAAGGGGAGGGTGTTAGAGCTAGCCCTGGCCTTCTTGGTGCTGGCCTGGTATTGTAGTACCTCCAGGCCTGGTGCCAGTTCCATGTGAAGGGAACACCTGCCTGTTTTTTTTTAAGGGGCATACACACACAT
This sequence comes from Caiman crocodilus, assembly GCA_030014935.1. Lineage (NCBI taxonomy): Eukaryota > Metazoa > Chordata > Crocodylia > Alligatoridae > Caiman > Caiman crocodilus. The sequence continues at coordinate 70,112,144 of JAGPOW010003648.1, forward strand.
AAAAGGTTCCCATCAACATACAGACAAAAGGTGCCCATCAGCATATCAAATATAGCAATTTTGGCAACAAGGGGAGGGTTTTGGGGCTGGCTCTGGTCCTCTCACTATCAGGCTGGTTTTGTAGCATCTGCCTCTAGTCCTGGTGCCAGTTCCCTGTGGAGGGAACACCTGCCTATTGTTTTAAGGGAAAAAATTAAAAACAGATTCCCATCAGCATTTTTGGCACTGGGGGGAAGGTGTCAGAGCTGGCTCTAGTTTTTTTGAATGCTGGTCTGGTATTGCAGTACCTCCAGGCCTGATGCTTGTTCCCTCTTGAGGGAGGAACTGCCTGGTTTTTTGTTTGTTTGTTTGTTTAATTAAGGGCCACACACACACAAAAATTGGTATGTTTGCTCATTATGAGCATATGATTTGTAATCATGCTCAGTGTTGGCTGCATTTTAATAACCTTAATAGTTGATTTCTATTACTGTGTATGTGCTGCTTTTGGCAGCAGTTGAATGATTGATAATGTATTTAATGTGGTTTCCTTGATGCAACTGTAAAATGAGGAGCTTTTTCTACCCATACTGATTTGTGGGGGAAGAACCTTGTTTTATATTCAAATAAATTACAGTGAGGAAGGAAAGGAAAGATGTGGAAATGAAATTAAGTAAAAATAAACTAAACACATCACATCACCATATGCAGATGTTGCATGTATTGAACTTTGCCTGACTTCAGTGAGTCTTTGTATGTAAAATTATTCTTGGAAGTGTTTGTAGGCTAAGGAGAGGTGCAGACTAGAAAAGACATCTTCTAGATTTTGGGTTTTTTGGGGGGCTTTGGGTCTTTTTTTTTCCAGCTGTAAAAATTGCTCACTTCCTTTTATCCTCAACTGCTTTTCTCATGGTTAAAGCTCATGCTGTTCTGATCTAACAAACTGGTAGCAGTGGTGGAATTTAAATAAAACCTGAGAAGTGATGCAGCTGCTTAATGTTGGCTACATGTTTTCAGTGTAATAAACAGTGCAAGATAAAGTGTTGCTCCAAACATTTGTCCTGACCAAATGTACTTGTTTAATATACAAACATTATGACCTTTTGTCTCTGTTTATAATGGTCTTAAACTGATGGGTCTAGCAAAACATTTACTACTTGACAGTGAACTAACATCACCTTCCTAACATCATACATTTTAAGAAGGATAATTAGGAGATGGTGTTTGCCTCAAATTATTCACTGAAGGCATGGTGAAAAGAATTCAATCATAGAAGTTAATGTAACCAGATAATTGCTCTGAAATCTAAAATGAACCTTAATAGTTCAGCAATTAGTGGCAAGATATAAAAAGTAAAACTAAATGTAATTTTGTATTTAAGGCTTTCTATGTGATTTAAGTTGGTTTAAAATGAATGGCTTTTTCTTGCATTTGAGGATTCTCAGAAATCAGACTATGATCCCTGTAAACATCTATAAGTTCAAATAACTATATGCTCAGAGAAGTCAGACTAATTTAATCTCTAAAAGTTTTGTGGGGGGAGGAGGGGAAGCAGGTAGGTAAATATATTTTTCCAATCCACTATTATTACAATACCTCAGATCATTTGTAGAAATCTTGGATTCAGTGATGGAAATCTTTCCTCTACACTTGTAGAAATCAGTGAAATTTCCAGAAGAGATTATTATAGGGAGATCTTGGTGTTACTCATATATATTTAGATTCATATACTTAGATTTATATATGTATATATGTGTGTGTGTGTGTGTGTGTGTGTGTATAACCTAGGATATATATATAGTTATATTTCTTAGATATTTATATTATACTCTTATACTTAGTTTGCCATATATATGTGATATATCTTAAATTATACACACTTAGACTCATGCACTTACATACACATACATATATGTAAGTGTGAGTGCATATGTATGTAAGTATATAAGTCTGTGTGTGTGTGTGTGTGTGTGTGTAACGTAGGGGGGAAAGCCCCTTGCCTTACAATTAAGCGTGAGTCAGGGGTGGGGGTGTGCAGGCAGCTACTGTAGCTCTGGCCTTAACCCGGGGTTGTGGCTGGGGCTTGTGCTGAAGCTGGAGCCGGAGCCAGAGCCACAGCTGCCTCCTGCCACACTCTTCCTTACTTTTGTTCAATGCTGGCAGGCTCCATCACTGCTGCAACCTGGGGCATAGAAAGTCTGCTGAATGCTAGGTATTAGAACCTTGAAGAAATATTTATATTATACTCCTATACTTAGGCTGTCACACACACACACACACACACTCTTAGACTTGCATATATATGCACCTGTGTGTGTGCACATGTGTGTGCGTGTGTGTGTGTGTGTGGGGGGGCAACCTAAGTCTAGGAATATAATATAAATATTTCTTCAAGGTTCTTATACGTATAGCATTCATCAGACTTTCTAAATTCATTAGGGAGAGAATTTTGGGGTTGGAAAACTGCTTTTTCCGTGTCACAAAGAATTCGTTCAAGTTTAGCTGAACTATCAAATCCTAAAACATTGCCTTTCCCATTTGTTGTCTGTTGACAACAACATTTTGGGAGAATAACCACCTGACCATGAATGCACTTTTAAAAAAGCTTCATGTTACTACAAAAGCTGAAGAAGCACTAACTGGAGCAGAAATCCTGGGAACAGACATTTTCTGAAAGCATAAGACAGCTGTCCAGGTGCCTCAGGACAACTTACCTTGGAACCCACAGGTGACCTCATTAGTATCTGCAACCTTGCCCTGCAGAAGCATTGTATTGGATACAGATCTTTTGCCTCTAAGCAACTGGGGGGGGAGTGGGGAGGGAGACGGGAGGGTTCAGCTGCATCAAGTGCTACCCAGATTGCCCTGAGGTCAAGCACATAGTGTCAGTGACCACAGAGTTTAGAATAAGGATCAGAAGCTCCTTTCTGGTGTCTACTGTAGTTATTCACACAGCACTTATAGGAATGTGGTGAACATCAGGGTTTGAGCCCCGATGACTGCAGGGAAGAAGTGGAAGAGAGAACAGAATGAGATTGTTAGTGCAAGTAATAACATTTAGTGTTGCCTTTTTTCTTAAATAATAATTAAAACCTACATTAAAAGTTTTAACTTGTAAAATCAAACAGTCAAGTTAGGAAATCCTGAATCAAGGTTGTCTATATAGTTTGAAATCTGCCCTCATGTACATGCAACATTCTCTTTAATTACATGGTCACAGACCATTTGTTCCACAGGTACTCACTTGTCATTTTGTGTATGGGATGGGCCTGCTCTGGGGATGAAGGCAGCCGCTGAAAGCATCCATAACTCATCTGTTGCAAAATTGGTGTGTAGCAAACAAAGAGAGGGGTGACAAGTTGAGAGATGCTGACCTCATGGTTAAAGCAGTTGGATATCACACAAGGTATAGATATAGATATAGATTTTCTGTGCAATGCTGGGCCAATTATTTAAGTCAAAATTAGCAGCCACCTGTCAAATGTTACATTCCTCATTTTCTGAGCTCCCAAAGTATAAGAGACTTAGGGTCTAACTTGCAGAATTAGATTGCTCATACGTGCAGTTGAGGTCATTGGGAACTATAGAAGTTCCATACTCCAGAAATGTGGTTTGAAGGAATGAACAAGGGAGTCTTTGTACCCCAAGTAGTAATTGTGGCCCTGCCACCAGGATGTATTAAAGCCTAAGCTTTATCACAGTCTTTGAAGCTTTAAACAAGGAGACTGTATGAAGACTAATAGTTATGAGGCACTACAACTATAGTAAATGCTCTAGGATAAGAGAGAGGGGTAGTTATAGGGTGGTTAATGGTCCTATTTTGTATCAGACCATCCTGTTTTTAAACTGTTTGTCCCATCTTTTCGCGATGAGGAATGAATGCAAAGTCCTGTTTTCTAGTTCGTTAATAGAAATACATGTCAGTCACTTGTCCTCATGATTCTGTTGGCTGTGTCTAGAGCCAGGTTCCCAGCCAAGAAGGGAGGTAAGGTGGGTGGTGGTCTTTTTGTGGTGGCCCCACCCCTTGCTGCTGATTGGCCAAGGGGCCCACCCTTTGCTGTTGAGGAAGCAGTGGCCCCACGCCTCACTGCTGATTGACTGAGAAGGGCCCACAGCTCATCAACGGGATGTCCTGCATGCTGGGGGTGCATCAGTTGCAACCCTAGGTAGTTAATCATCAGTCTGAAGTCTGGCAGAAGGCAGGGTAGCTTTGCACCTAGTAGGACTAACTAAATTGGAGGTGCCTAAGCTTTCGTAAGCAGTAGCATACTTCATCAGACACTGTGAAGGGACTGCAGGAGGCAGAGCATCTAAATAGAAAGCAGTGATTAGAATACAATGTGCAGGGGGAGAAGAATGGGTACTGACTGGTAGGGGAGGCAAGGTGGATGAGAGAGAAACAAAGCAGTTAATGATTTCATCATAAGACATGTGTGTGAGGGGGATGAACTAAGGTGACATGGAAAATGTTAGAAAAAAACCCAAAAAACATTGCAGTGTTTATGTTAGTGGGTCAGAAATGAGCCTGGCACTCGTGGTGAACTGTGTGGCGTGCTTTGGGTGAAAACAGTGATGGGTCACCCTCAGCTGGTGGAAAACCAGCCTCTCCTGTTTTATATGAAAGTATATCATTTAATAGCTTCTGAGAAGGTAGCCTGCTATGTTTGAAGATGTTCAGCTATAAAGTAAACATTCTTTCATTCACTAATGTTGCTGTAGACTATGGCCTCTTTACTTGCCATTTTTTCAGTCTGGTAATCCCACTGGAGTCAGTGAGACAGCATATAAAATTTAAAGGTTCATGATCTAGCCTTTGGTATGTTTATACATTCATGCTGCATTTATTTAATTCTATCTCTATGGGTTTTTAGTTGTACAGAAACTAATAATATGAGATGTAAAGGTTTGGGAGCAATGCTTGAACCAGTTAGACACTGAAGTATTGCTAACCAATTTGTTACAGATTGGAAAGAATGCGTGATGCCGTCTGGAATCAATATGGCAAAGAAAACAAGTGGAACCTGATGCTATGTGTTAATACCCAACGTATATAATACATCACTTTAAATATTTAGGGAAAAGTGGCTTAAGTAAATAGGCTTCTGGCAAAAGGTGACTTGAATTAAAAAGCACCTGACTTGTGGAGACAGAAAAACAATTTCCTTCACAGCTAATTTCTCAAATATTTTTTATCTTGATACTTTGATTATGTTAGCGGCCAAGAAGTCAGAAGAATGAAAGCTACTGGATATTCAAGGGATCATAGGAAAGTAAGGCTGGAAGAAACCTCACAAGATTATCTGTTCCAGCCCCCTGCTCAAGGCAAGATCCCAGACTAAATTATCCCAGCCAACTGGATGTGTGTAAAAAGAAATCTTTTCTGGAGACAGCTGTTGGGCTGCATCCTGCAAGATGTTGAGCATGCCCTAAGATACAAGCAGAGCTCTCTCTTTGACTGTAATGGCAAGTTACCAGATCAGATGATACATCCTTAATGGAAAGAAAGAGAAATGGAAGCTAAGCAAATGTGCCTGTTGGGGTGACACTAAAAGTCTTATTTCTCTGTCCCTTAATTACTCCTCAGAACAATGTTCTGATGGTGTAAAAATGTAAAAGATGTTTTGTGAAGTATTTAACTCTCCAAGCCATGCTTTCTCCTTCTGGTAAAGGGAAAGATTTATCCAAAACTCCTGGTTTATCCAAAACTCTGAAGTCAGTGGGACATGCAAAGAGTGTAGAATTGGACCTTGCATTTACTGTTTTTCCCCCCTTCTAAAACAGGTTTTTCAGGCTGTGTGAATTAATCTCATTCTTGCCATTGCTGGGAGTCTCTGGTAAGTTTTCAACTTTATGACATTAAGCATTGAGGAGTAGGTTCTTCTTGCTTTGAATTTGCATTTGTTAATGGTTTGTGTGGGTATTGCTAACAGGTCCTGGCCACATCATGATGTTGTGATATCTGAGGATATTTGTAGAAATTGTAGCATGGTAATGATACAAACTGTTCTTGATCACTCCTTATATGTGCTAAAGAGATGAGTACTAGCTCACTGTATCATAAATACTGCCATAGATAAAGGAGACATTTTAAATTAGGGTCAGAAATGGTCTCTTATTCTACTTTTGATTGTAACTTTCATAATGATGGGTTGGATATGCATCTGTCTTAAATGTATTATGCCAAATTAGGCAGACAAGCTTCCTTGAGTGAATTTGATATATTTTATTAGACCAACCCAAATAGTTGGAGAATAGTTATTAAGCAAGCTTTTGAGTTCAAAAACCCTTTGTCAGGCTAAGGAAGTTTCAGCAGTTGGTGT
>JAGPOW010003648.1:70118542-70145166 GCA_030014935.1 Caiman crocodilus
CAACCCAAATAGTTGGAGAATAGTTATTAAGCAAGCTTTTGAGTTCAAAAACCCTTTGTCAGGCTAAGGAAGTTTCAGCAGTTGGTGTGTGCTCTTCCTGGATGGAGTGAAAAGTAAAGAAGCCAGAGGCTGGGCTGGGCTGGGGAGTCAGTTGCCAGACAGATTATAATGTATCAAAAATCCAATGTCTATGTTTAGTCCATGATCTCTAGTATCCAGGAGGTTGATGAAATGGAGCTCACAGGCTCATCTCTGGAAAGTGTTGTATAAGTTTCCCTTGAGGATCAGGACTGAGCGATTGGAGAGAGAGTGGCCCTCTTGTGAGAAATATGCCAAATTAGTTATTTCAGGCTGTCTTAACTGGGGTTTATTAGTCTTTATATGTGACTCACTGGCATTTTTCACATTTTAAATACCCCAGGCCAAGCTTGTGAACAGATTGAGGATTACTGAGGGTCCATCTAGTCTAAAGTTTCCAAATTTTGTTTTTTGTTTCTCTAAATGCACCAAAAATCGAATAATTCAAGGGACGCTAGTTAGTTTTGGTGAAGCACTCATTTTGGCTATTGTTGTGTTGGTGCATGGAGTTTTTGAAGTAAAGCAAGCATTCTCTTATTAGATGATTTTGGACAATGTGCAACTGCCAATCAAATAGTATCCTTGTGGTAACTTCAATCTTTCCTAAATTCATTAAGAGATGGCTAAATACAAAGCCTCCCAATAATACCACAAATTAAAAAAAGGTCAGTCCCACATGCCTAGAAAGAGCTCCACACCACTGCCAATTACCCTGTGCAGTACTGCTGAGTGAGGGACAGTGGTTTGGGAACCATTGAGTCCATAGATCTTATATTGGAAGTGATGCAGCAAATGCTGAACAAAGTATGAAGATCTCTCTTGGACTGTTCAGAGGCCACCTCTATGTTGGCTGAACCAGAGATGCAGAGTTAGTTCATTAGAGTCCTCAAACCTGAGGATGGTTTGAGGGTCTGATTCACTCTGCAATGTAACAAGAATGTACTGAATAACCTAGATGGCCTGGGAGGTGTCAGTGTTTTAAGTGATTATGTAAGTGACTATTCCATGTCTGATCAATCAGGGTGTAGCTTCCTGGCTGACTTGGAAGTTGACAAAATAGCCAAGGAATGTTGAAAGAGGCTAAAATGGTGTTGTGCAAATATGCGAGGGAAAGGAATCATGTCTGTCTGTGTGGGCATGCCTATGCATGTGATCAGATGGACCAAAGAATAATGTTTGTATGATGATGTATGTTTTTAGGAGAGTTTTGAATTTGTGTACCCTGGCAGTTGTAACACTCCAGAGAGAGACAGAGAGATTTTTGTCTGTGTTGCAGGGAACCCTTGCCCTGTTACCAGTGAGGCCAGAGTGGGTAGACAAATAAAGGTAGCAGTGCAAGTGGGCTGAGCTGGGCACTGATGAGAGCAGTGGATTTATGAGTGACCAGCTGCACCTGGCTGGTGGGGGCCTGGCCAGGTGACTGGAAGTAGTAGGATAGGTTAGGAGAGTTAAAACCCAGCCCAGGGTTTTAGGGAAGGGGTATGAGGGAGTGGAAAGGTATGTGTGTATGTTGCAGAGGCAAATGAGTGTTTAAGCTACCATAGGGAACTGGGAGAGAAAGCCCAAGCAGGTAAGACCCGTGGGCTGCTTTAGCAAAGGAGGAAGAGGTTGTTTATTTTGTGGAGCAGGCAGCTTGTACCTTTTGGTTTATTGTTTGTTTCGATATGGACTTGTGAACCAGGAGGAGGCCGCAGATAGGGGGGTTGGGGTACATCTTCCACATTTATTTTGACAAAGGGACTAAAGAAAAACCCCAGTCCGAGGGCCAGACTTGAGCTCATAGAGATGGACCTCTAAAGTGGTGTGAGATAGAGCCTGGCCAGGTCTAGAGCCTGGAAGCTGAGGCCCTTATTAATGGGCTAAGGTGGATACGACTGGAGAGAAGAAAGGGCCTAGGCTTTAACAGCTGGAACTCTGGCAAGCCCCCAGGACATGCATAGGAAGTGGGAAACCCCTGCATGGGTGTGCAGGGGTAGAAAGACCTGAGAAAGGTGACAAATCTGATGGAGATGGCCAGGTTGGCCAGAGGAGCTACTGCCAGTCCTAGGACTTCCTTACACCTTCCAATATCCAGTAACATCAAAATTGTAGCAGGTGAGTAATGGAGACATAGGCAGCTGGGAGAGGGTAGTAGCTGAACAGCATGAGCTTTACTTACCATTACAGTCTGAAATACTGAAAGCACAGCTAGAAATTGCTCCAGAAATATCCTCTGCATATTAAGCTATAGTTGTGGGTTTATTAAATGGTGCATCCATCTGCATAGGCAGTAAAGGATGCCTGGGCTGCTTAATGAGACACAGTCATTGATTACCAGCCAACTTGAGTGACCCTGCAGTTAAACTTGTGTGGAGGACCTGAATAAGTGAAATTTTTGAATGACCCAGTGACTTGGTGGTTTTCCTTTCTTTAGCAGCAGCCTCCCGTCTTGCTTCCCTTTTTTAAAACATCAGGTCCTATCTTCTAGTGAGAAAAGGGTTGGAGTTGGCTCACACATGGTAACATCCCTTTTTATGGCCAAAAGAAACCTGGAGACTAGCCTTATTAGCGCTTGGAAGGCCTGTACTTCACTAGCAATAAATAATGCCATGACAATATGTGAGGAAGAGGGTATGTGGCTACTCCTCCCTTTTTCAGTCTCTGATGCAAAATTGCACTTGTTTTCTAATTCTCAGTTTCCTTATCAAATACGGTACTTGTGAATGAGAACATTAATGCACCAATATAATAATCCCTCTGTAATACATATTTATGCCCCATGCTTGTAGGTTCTATTCCTACTGTTCCCATTGGATCAGTGATGCCAGGCAAGACACTTAACCCTTCTGTGCCTTGCATTATACATTTATAATGAGGCTGGGAAAGATACCTGTAGCTGTCCATGATCCTGATGCTCATCAGCCTTCTCTTGGCTTACAAATACCTGTATGTGGGAAGAGATTTCTGATCACTGGACAATCTAGCAGGCATTACAATCAGAGGAAGTGATAGAGGATGTTAATCACAATCTTGCTAAAAATAGACATTCTAACAGTGAAGGTTACCACCACCACCACCACCAGTTCATTCACTTACGAAACTCACTTGGGGTCAGATCTGATCCTCTGTCACTTGCCATCTTTAAAGAGTATCTTTAAAGAGGTGCTTCATCTCAAGCAGAAGTTATTGACTTGATGCTGAAGTTCTGCATTGGAGTTGTTTGGCCCACAGTATGCAGGAGAGCAGACTAGGCTATCTTAATGGCTGGCTTTATTTTAAAAAAAAAGGAAAAAGTGTCTTCACAAAGTCATTATTATCTGTAAAACAGCTGGGGTATGGGTCTCCATATAAGCGCAAATGTAAACTTTAGGAAAAATATTTAGACTATTAGAGCAAATCTTTGGTACATCTCTCTCTCCTATTCAAATTACACAGAGCAATCTGCAGTGCCTTTCTCAGACATTCTGTCATTTAAGAAGAGATTAAACATAAAGACAATTAAAGCAAGTGGTATGTTAGGTACAGAGTGGTTTTTGGTGGGTTGCTTTGTTTGTTTCACACATGCCACTGTGGTCTAACCAGTAGAAGATGCTTTAGGGAATAGACAGTTGCTGCATAATGAAAAAATCTAACAGTTGCACTCTGTGCAGATTGGAAGTATGTTGTATATGGTTGAGTTCTGTTTTTTTTGGGGTGGGGGGCGGGGAAGGGGCAGTTAACATCCCAGCACCTTGTTATAAGTTGGTTTGGGAGCTTGTTTTTACTTAACAGCTTTGCCAAAAGGTCTGCCTTGCATTTGTGGGAATACTTGAGAATGGCACCACCTCCCTTAATGTGCTTGCTCAAAAAATCTGACAACAGGTAAATCCATTTTATATAGTAGAAAGTCTGCTTTTAAACACACTGAAACAAAATCCAAAGTAACGGTGGCATAGTGGTCTTTGGCGGTTGTATGATGCTGAAATGCTATAGTCACGGTGCATTGTTTCCTTACTGTTGTTGATGGCTGTACTGTTTCAGCATCCTCTTCTCATCTCTTTTCATTCTGTTTACACTTAGCATTTTCCATGTGTTCTACAGGCATCTGCTTTCAAATGCGATCTACAGCCTTGGTGCATGCAATGCAGAACAGTACAATATTATCAGTGTAAAATTTATCCCTGCCAAACTGAGCGACACGGTCTTTAGGGGTGACTTTTGCTCTCTTTGGCATCTTTTCTAGACTTGAATGTGATATTCGGAGGCTGAAGTAAAATTTGAGATATATCAAAACACAAGCCCTTGTATGCAGGGACTGACTCAATTAGCAATGCAGTTTTTCATGGAAAGCAGGATATCAAGCATCTTCCATGAGGGGTAGAAGGGGGGAAGTAAGTAAGCCCTGTGATTTTTGTTGATGCTGGGGGGAAATAAAGGACTTCCCAGTTCCAAGCAGAAAAGGTGGGAAGCCTTCCTACCCTAGACCAAACTGCAGGAAGCCCTACTGGAGCGTTGGAACATGGGGGCAACATGACTGCCAGGTGGCACCTAGCACTGCCTGTGGGGCTCATCCCAGTGCAACCTCTCAGCAACTGCTGTGATATCCCAGGCAAAGGCCATGCCTGTTCTGCAGGGGAAGGTAATATCCCTTCCCACCCCCAATCATCTATACCAATCTCACCAGGAGAAAATTTATTCCTGACCCCAATGCAATGTCGGTGTGACCTTAAGCCAGAGGGCCAAGACCCTGTAGCCAGGATCCTCTGGGACTGAGTCTAAACAGGAGCACTGGCACATCCATGACTGGTAGTAGATCAACCTTTTTGGACACTTCCAGTGCTAGAGAGTTCACAGCTTCCCTGAGTGCCTGTTCCACTGCATGCTGCTCTAACTGGGAGTTGGTAACAGCAGCCTCCCAGCGGCTGCTAGCTTTGCCCCTTGGGGAGAAAAAAAATGAAATAAAAGCAGTAATAGTAGCCTCCCAGCTGCTGCTGGCTTTCTCCTCTGGCTTTTGAGGGAGAAAAAGGAGAAAAAAAACAAAACCCAGCACCCTCCCACCACGTGCTTCTCATCTAGCCTTTGGGGGAGAGAAGAACACAGCAGGCTCCCAGCCCTGCTTTCCCTAGCTTATGTGGTGCCCATGCACTATCCTCATTGGCCCAATTGTGCTGGGGTGGCTGGGTATAGCAAGAGTGGAAAGGAGTCTGGGGGTCATGGCATACCCACAAAATTAAGCCTATGCCTGCTGACCACCTGGTTCTGGAGACCTGCGCTGGGCAGTAGGATCTTGGAGGGTTTCTGCTGCTGGCATGTGTTTTGTTTCTCTCCCCCCACACCCCCCCAATGTGGCCCAAGCTAACCATCTGTGCCCCACCTGCTCCCAGCCTGGGCAGCATGTTTCATATCCAACCTACAGTCCCCCCCAGTCCTGCTGGTGTTCCTTATTCCTGATCTGCTGCCTCTGCCCCTGCCAGCCCTGCTGGAGGGGGCCCCCAGCTGCCCCAGTCTCCCAGGCCCTACTTACCTCAAAGGCTGCAGGGGGGACAGTGAGTCTGAGCCAGGCCTGGCTGGTTTCAGATTCTCAGGCCTCACCCCCCTGGACAAGGTTTAGGATTTTACGACCTTTTTGAAAGAAGCTTGTTGTGGGATGAAGCTCTGCCAGCCTACAGAGAGCTGCTTGCAAAAGGGGAAAAGACATGGTTTTCTCCATCAGAGGTAAAACATTTTTGTTTTTTCTGCCTGAAAGGCAAAACCCAGATCACTGCTGTTAAGATAAAGGGACTTGGTCACATTCTGCATTGAGGTGTCTTTGCAGGTGCCAACTTAGTTTATTACTTGAAATATTTGTTCAGGTCCTTTTAGAAGAAATGGGATAAAACCAGTAAGGATGGATTTGTAATGAGAACATTGTCAAAAAACTAAGATGGCTTAAAAAAATAAATAAAAGTGACCAAATACACCCATGACCACAGCTTTACTGATCAGATTGAGACAGTTCCAAAGTTTTGATCCTGACTTAAGGGCTGAGGTATTTGTGGAGAAGAGGCTGTGCTGTGTGTATGCCTGCAACCGTGCACGATTATCCTTGTATGTGCAGGCTGGCTCTATGTGCAAATAAGCAGATTCAGGTACACGTATATCTGCAGCAGATTCCCATGTGTCTGCTTCAGAAAATATAACAGCTGTGCCTTGCTACTGCCAGGTCTCCCCGCAGCTTTCTTTCAGATAAAGGTGCTCTCCTTTAAACAGGGAGAAGAGATCTTTATTTTTGTGTATGTGCAAGAGGTTTGGGGTTCTGTTCCCACTAAGAACCTAGGAATGATTCATTGTATTTACAAGGTTCTCTTTGGGCACAGATAGTGCATCCTTCTGCCTTTATAATTGAAGAGAAATTAAGTATCTATTAAATAATAATAAAAAATCTTCCAGACTGCAGAAATAATATCAAATCTTCATGGAAAAGTGTGTGTGTGTGGGGGGGGGGTCTTTTCCCCCTCATAAAATTTAAAAAATCTGACTTATTTTATTTATTTTGTAGCTAAACAAAGGTTGTTCCACCTCAATTATAGAAGATACATTTATTAAAAGTTTTTTACACAATGCTTGCTGTTATGACAGACGCTAGGTGGCACTCTTATGCATAGTCTTCCAATTGTCTCCCCCCATCTACTATTGGAAGATTTCCTGTGATAGTCAATACACTAAAATACATGGCTTGTTTGTGTGTGGGTGGTGTTTTTTATTTCTTTCTTCCTCCTTTAACTTAAATAAGGATTTCTATTAAACAATCACCTTTCATTCTCCACAGGTTAAAACCCCTGTGCTTTTCTGCATGACTGCTCAGATATATTTTTCTCCTCATTGGCTGCTTCTAGATAGCAATCCTTTAAATGAAAACTAATTTTCTATTTGAGCTAATCAGTCTTTGTAGACTAATTGCTATTCACAATAGCCAATTAGTTTGTAAAGCCATATAGCACATGCTGTAACTTCAAAAATAACTTTGTAGAACACTATCTTATATTTTTCTTTTGTGTTCTATGCACAAATGCACATGCCAATAAGTCAGTGTTAATTTACTGTCAGACTTACATTTTGTCCCTCCTCCTGCCCCCTTTTTGTAAGACCCATAGACCAGAGAAATGCTTCAAACATAATGGTTACAGAACATGTTTCAATGTCAGCTTGAAGCCAGTGAAGGGTTGGAGGGCTTTCTTCCTCAGTCAAAAAATTCAGGAGTTGACTCTTTAAAAAATTCATACAGTAGTAGTAAGTAGCAGTTAAGACGGATATGTAGAGAAAGTTTAAGTAGTTGTAATTCCTCTTAATCATGTATTTATTAGGCACAGAAGTAGATATGTATAGGATTGGATCCATCTTTCAGATATTCCCAATACAGAGTATGAGCGAGAATATTTATTTGAGTTCCTGACCTTCTGGTATCAGTTCATAAATGTTCTAAAGGCACTCTGTGTCTGTAGAATAAGCAGGGATCCTGCTTTTTTTCTGTAATCAGAGAATTTGCAATTTTTAAGACCCCCAAATTCATGATTAAAATGAAAGGCCACTATATATAGAGGAATTGGTTGAACACAATGTTTTATTGATAGATTTACAATTTCAAAGCAGTTTGGAAGCTTACCAGTGCCTCAATCATTATAATAAAATAAATGATAAATACCTATATACCTTGGCATTTCATTTTGGGTTTTCCATCATGGAAAGAGATCCTGCTGAGACCAGTCTGTATACCCCAGGAAATTGTGTACAGAAAAATTCAAAATTATGCAAAATTAATTACTTTAATTATTTTTTACTAATTAAACTAAATATAACACTATTTGAACCTTCTTTATAAATATATGCAGGTACTTTGTATGGTTGGAGGCTGGATGTGGGTGTGTATGTGTGGGGATTTGTGGAAGTGTGGGGATAATGGGTTGTGAAGGGTTGTGTGGAGTTTGTGGGTGGTGGGCTTGTGGGTATGGGAGTATGTGGGGCTTGTGGATGGGTGTGGGGTTTGTGGCGCATAGCTCCCACCACTGGCAGATCAGCAGCAGCAGGCAGGGGGCCCTTGGGGTGCTCATTAGGCTTGTGTAAAGTAGCTAGTATTTTCTTCGGATTTGAATTCAGCTGATTCAGGGGACAGTGATTCAATTTGGTGATTCAAATCGCTGTCCCGAATCAATTCGGCCAAATCTGATTGGGAGGTTCATCTGTCACTGAATCTTGAATCAAAGAGGCCCTACCCCGGACCTGCTCTCTCAGCCCTGTCAGTAGCTTCCCTACCCAGTCCCAGGTCCCAGGTCTTAAAAGCAAAAAAAAAAAAAAAAAAAAAAAAGAAGCAGCCCTGCACTCACTAGCTGCTGCCAGGCCTGGGGGTGGTGATCCCTGCTGCCCCCCACTGCCCTGTGCTGCATGGGGGGGCTCTGTTCATAGCTCATAGCTTCCAGAGGCCCCAGTGGCTGCTACAGTATCCAGTGAGTGTGGGGCTTTTTTCATAGATTTTATAGACATTAGGGGCTGGAAGTCACCTTGTGAGATCATTGAGTCCAGCCCCCCTGCCATAGGCAGGAAGTTAGCTGGGATCAAGTGATCCCAGCAAGAAAAATATCCAGTCATTTTTTGAAAGAGTCCATAGTAGGTGCTTGGATCACCTCTGTGGGGAGTCTGTTCCAGAACCTGTGCACTTGCACCATAAAGAACTTTTATTATGTCTAGTCTAAATTGGCTTTCCTGGAGTTTATGGCTGTTAGACCTTGTTATCCCTTGGGGAGCTCTGGTGAACAACTGTTCTCCCAGGTACTGATGTACCCCTCTTACAATTGTAGGTTCCAACCAAGTCCCCCCTGAGCCTTCTTTTTTCCAGACTGAAGAATCCCAAATCCCTCAGCCTTTCCTTGTATAGCCTTTCATCCAGCTCTTGGATCATATAAGTGGCTCTCCTCTGGACTCTCTCAAACTTTTCCACATCCCTTCTGAAGTAGGGAGCCCAAAACTGAATGCAGTATTCCAGCTGCAGCCTCACCAAGGCCAAGTAAACTGGGAGGATGACATCCCTGGTTTTGCTTGAGATGCATCGGTAGATGCATACCAGAGCTTAGTTTGTTGTGTCAGCTATAGCATCGCATTTTTGATTCATTTTCATCTTGTGGTCAATCAGGATCCCCAAGTCTCTTTTGGTTGTGATGTTAGCAAGCGTAGCACTGCCAAGCCTGTAAGTATGTTCCTATGGAGGTGCAGTATCTTTCACTTTTCAACATTGAAGGTCATCTGGTTTTGGTCAGCCCACCTTGAGAACATGTCCAAGTCGACCTGTATCCCTGTCCTGTCCTGCAGTGTGACCACTCTCCCCCATAATTTGGTGTCATCCGCAAACTTTTCCAGTTTGCATCTGACTTCTGACTCCAGATTGTTAATGAAGATATTAAAGAGTACCAGGAAAGAGCCGGGATGCTGGGGATGGGTAGGGAGTTGGGGGCGCTCAGGGAGGCTGGGAGAGTAGGCAGGGGATCGGGCCTGGTGGGGGTCCCCCCGTGGTCATGTGTCCCCCACCCCCCTCCCCACCCCTACTTACTGGCACAGAGTCTGGGTCTAGCTCCCTGCTGTAGCAAGTGGGGACTGCCTGAATCTCTGAATTGATTTGGACCTTTGTATTGGTCTCCCAATTCAACTTGAATTTGGAGATTCGGCCACTGAATCAGGCTGACTCTCCTCTGAATTGAATCAGCATGCGAAGCTTCACACAGTCCTAGCGCTCTTGGTCATGGCAGGCAGAATCCCCAGCAGCATATTCCTCTGTCTGAGTCCCAGGGCCTGCACGCTGCAGGCAGGGATCTGGTCTGGCCTGCAGGTGTGTGCCTTCAAACCAGACCACCTGGCTCCATGCCAGCATGTGTGAATTTTGGGACTGGCGGGCTCTATTCCTCCACCTGGGGTTTCCAACACTCCAGTGGGAAGCCGCACATGGATGCAAGGAGGAGCTTGCCTGGCCTGATGGTGCATGACTCCCTACCTCCATGTGCAGCTTCCCTCCATCTGGGGCTTCCTGTGAACTTCTGCCCACTCCCTCAGCCCCCACCCACACTCCCCTGCCTTGCCCCCCCCCACCTGTCCTGGTGGCTTTTCCCACAGCCCCCAAACCTCCCCAGGCCTAGCAGTCACCTGCACCTGTCCCTGCACCTGTTCCACAGGACCCCCCCCTCAGTCGTAGCCTGCCCTGCTAGAGGAGCCCGCAGTTGGTTCCCAGCCCTCTGCATGCCCCACTTACCTCAAAGAAAGTGAGCCTGAGCCAAGTCCCAGTTGACTGAGAGTTTCAGGCCTCACTCACCCTTTCCCTCCCCCTCGGAACAGGGTTTAGGGTTTGTTGTCCTTTTTGCAAGAAGCTCTTTCAGGGTGGAACTCTGAGAGCAGAGAGCAAAAGTGGAAATTCTTTGGGTATCTTTGTTTAAATGAAAATTTCACTTTTTTGCTCTGTTAAAAGGGAAAATGAGCATTTTTTTCGTGTTCCCATGGGAAATGGAAAACCCAGATCCCTGAGAATAAGATGTTGAATCCACAGTTGTACAGTAGTCAATCCTGAGATGGAGAGTTCTGTAAAACACAGTTTCTTTACATTTGTCCATAAACTGACCTTCATAGATTTATTGTACAATATATTTACTGAAATATGCATTGACAAATATGAAAGTTATCAGTAAATATAAAATCAATTGGCCAACTTCTCAGCATCACTATTGTGGCAGGGCACTATGTGTGCTTGCCACTTTATGGGCCTGGAGCTGGCAGCCACCAGGAGCCTGATGAGGGCAGCCATTTTGGAGTCAGGGGCTGTCTATATGTTGCCTGCTGGAGGCCAGGCAACAACATTGGCTGGCCAGAGGGCTGCTAAAATCTATATCTGGAGGTAAGAGAGGAACTGTAGGGGATGGTAAGGAGGCTCCTGGTCCTGGGCATGACCTAAAACTGCACCCTGCCAGGAGTGAATGGCCTGATGGGGCTCTCAGTGGTGTGGGAGTCCCCAGGAAATGCCAGGCCAGTTACCACCCCGGTGAAAGGTGGGTTGGGGCGCCTTAACCCCTAGCCCCCACCATTGAGTGGGTAACCTCTGCATTTGTAGGGCCCAGAGGGCAGACCCCCCAGGAGAGAGAGAAGGGCTAGAGACTCAACCTGATCAAGAGAGTACCCTCAACTAGCCCATGCTGGGGCCAGGGGCCCACTGTGAGGGATGCCCAAGACCCTGGGGCCTGGGGTCCTGACTGGCCTGGAGGTGGGCCAGGGCTGGTAGCCGAAGGTCCTGGGGGGACCACACCCAAGAGGGGAAAATAGTTTCAGGGGGCTAGGTAGCCTGAATGAAGGTGGGGTAGGCTGCCTGAATGGAGGGATCACAAAGGGGTTCTGTTAAGAGGATTCTGGGGTCCAGTGTGGGGGCCAGTGATTTATGTAAGCATCAAGATGCCATCTGTAAGGCTTCGGCTGCAGTATAGGGGAGGAAAGGAGCTGCAGAGAGTGCCCCCTGGCATTGGGGCAGCAAAATGGGCAGTCTCCTGCTTAATTGACATCTATTAATTAATCAATTAACAGCAAGGCGTGGTGGATGAGAAGCCAGGTGGTTGGCCCAAGAACAGGTGGGCGGGCCACAGAGATCAGCGCCAAACAGGCCCTCTGTTACAACTATAAAGAAACCCAAAATTTAACCTGTCCTTTTGTACAGACAGGCACTAATTTGCTACTTGTTCCAGAGCAGCTGAATCAATATAGAAGCTATCCCATTGTAAAACAAGCAGATTTAAATCAGCTCCATGTTTGGCAAAGTTCCCTTTCTATTTTTGATACTGGGGAAAAATATGTCAGTTCATATTTTAGTCTTTTCCCTATGGAGATACACACTTTTGGAAATAGTTTTAATATATTTAGTTCAGTGAAGTTGTTAAGTATGGGGCTTTTTCTGCAGAGACTGCATTGGCATTCTAGCCAATAAACGTGGAAATAAGATTACCTTTTTTACCTTCTTCACTGCTGGGGATTACCTTGTAAGTCCTTTCCATATGCAGGTGGCAGGGGTCTGGCGTACAGTTCTTAGAATTCAGAATATTGTCTTCATCTGAGTGATAAAATATTGGATGGATACTTTCAATAATGCCTTTATAATCTGGATTTTGAGCATCTGAAGCCAAAATGCATTTTTTCTTTTTCTGGATCAGTTGTAGTCAGAAGCCCAGTTCAGCTGTTCAGGCAGGAAGTGGGAGTCAGGGCCCTCTATTCCTCCAAGGTACAAGCTACATTGAAGGAAGGACAATGCACATATCTGAATACTAAGCTAAAAACAAATTTCAGTTCCATCAAAATAATTATTTCAGACAGTAAGACAGAGAGGCTAGAAATAAAATGAAAGTGGAAGCTGAAAGGTCAGGTTCATGGAAATACATGCTTACATGCTGTAATAATAGTTTTTAGTCATTGAGCCTATCAACCAAAACTGGCAAGTGACTAAAAATAGCTGGGTCTAATTGGCCTCCTACAACAGTAGCATAATACTGACTCTCTAGCTCATTACATGATGCCTCTGAGAGAGGCTGCTTAGGTTGTGGGACAGAAGAATAATAATTCGTGTCCAGTGCTCAATTTGTCTCTGTGTAGACTGAAAATCTTAATCAAACCGTTTTCTGTACAATAATCAAAGGTACAGAGATATCCCAAGTCACAGAATGAAAGCTTTGGCTTGTGAGGGAATTCTTGGCTGGTGTAATGATTTATAGCCTTCTGTCACTCCTTCAGAGCCTCCCAAATGCTCCAGTGACTCTACCACCATAGGGGTTTGCCTGGAAGTTGTTTGAGGATCGGATAGCAGAAAATGGACTTCAGCCTTGGAGAGCTGCAAATGGCTCCTTTTATAGCTAACAAGTTCTCCACTCACATGCCCACATAAGACTCCCCACCGTTGTTTTTTATTGTAGTCATGGATGATGTCCAGCTTTCTTGCTCTCCACCCACTGACAGGTCATAGTGCATGCTTGACAGCAACAGTGTAATTTTGGACCTCTTTGGAACATAGGAAACTACAATAAGTTCCCCATCAAAAGCAAAAATGGATGAAAAGGTTTCCCTTCTTCAATTTGCTTGCATTTGCTTTGGGATATTGGCCTTGTTTTTCCGAATCATACCCACATAGGTCAAGTCCTGCTGTAGCAGTCTTTCTGTCAGGTCAATACTTCTGAAATAATTGTCACCTACAGTGTTCCTTCCCATCTTGTACCAGAGATGAACCAATTTTTTTCAATGACCTGGGTACTAAGATTACCTTGGTGTGGAGCTTCTGGTTGCTTGCCCAGGTAGGTGTCTCCAGACAGGTGGTATGATGTTGCTGCATCACAGTACCACCAAATTTTCAAGCCATGTTTGGCAAGCTTGCTTGGCATATACTGTCTAAAGGGACAGTGACCTCTGAATGCAACGAGCTGCTCATCAACCGTCAGGTGTATTCCTGGAATATACCATTTCCTGAGCTGGTCCATAAATTGTGTCCAAATATCTCTGAAGGCAGCAAACTTGTCCACAGCTCTCCTTTTGTCATGTGTCAGTTTGTTCTTAAATCTCGGGTAGTTGGTGATTTAACAGAATCATTTTAAACTCATGGTGGCACTGAAGCAAGGATGCCTGGTGCATTGCTCCCACAACTCCTCCAGTCCCTTGTGACCACTGTGGTATAGACCACTCAGCAGTAGGAGACCAAGGTGGGCTTCCAGCTCTGTTTCATCCAGCTTTTTCTACTCTTCTATTTTCAGGATGGCTATCATTCCACTCTCTGAATCTTCTTTCTGCCTCTCTGTTTGTTTTTCTTATGATAACAGTCAGGATATCTTGTGAGAGAAACAGGTGGAACATTTCCACTACTGTGTCTTTATTATTTCTCTTGTTGGCCCAGCACTTTCATGGACTATGTCTTTGACTGTTCTCTGATGATGTATTAGCTGTGGACTTTTTCCCCCACACTCTGCCATTCCTTCCTCTAAAGGTGTCATCATCTGCAGTGTTTTCTGTGAGTGGTGGCAGTGGTTCTGCTCCACGTCCTGCTGTAGCTCTCCTCGGTCTTCCACAGTGGCTCTGGGTTGGTCTACTTCCCTTTTCCACTGGAAGTGTTGGCATTACTTCAGCTTGTGGCAGAACTCCTTATCAGAGCTTGATGAAGCTTCCATCAATGCATGGTCTTCATGCTTTGAACAATCTCCCATGTTTAGAACAAAGTCAGCATCCTCACTGCCTTGGGTTAAGATTTCATCAGTGGATGTGTTGCTGTCATCCCTGGTTACTTGTACAAGACAGGCTTCAGTACTGAATATGCATTGCATTCTTATCCTGAACTGAAAAGAAAAATAGAAGAAATTGATTACTACCCAATGCATATAAATAACAATCAAAGACAAGCCTGTCCAACTATGCTGTCACAGAAGCAATTCTGCCCTGCCCTATGGCAGTGCAGGTAGCACCCTCCCCTCTTGGGCACAGAAGCCAAAGATCAGCATCCACTCTTGGCAAGCCAAACGTGGTTGGATGCTGTTTGGAAACCACACGTGCAGGGGCTTACTGAGAGCAAGTAAAAGGGGCATTGGGGTGTCAAGCCCTTACCATTGAAGGGGACTCCATAGTATATGCTGTATTGCAGTATGATATTGTTTTGTTTCTTCTCTGCTGTCCCTTTGCTGCTTGTTCTCACTTCTAAAAGAGGCAGGGCAAACTAGCTTGTATGTTATGAAAGGGGCAGGTGAGGTGGAGTTTTGCCATGAGAAAAGAGAGCAGAGGTGGATTTGGGTGTGACAAAGGATGGTGTTTGTTTGCTTGTTTTTTGGCAAAGGGCAGGGTGTTTTGATGACATTGCAGCCTGCAAACAAAGTGGTTATCAAAAGGGATTACCGCATCTTCTGCAAAAGCAGAGTGGAGGATGGCCATCCATTAGTTACCATGGCTACCTGAAGTGGACATGAATGAAGTGTGAATGAATGCTGACCTTCAGATACATCTACCCAAAGTGGCCAAACAGGTCTAGGCCTTTCATTTATACAGAAATAGCACTGGGGGAAAAACCTATTCCAATACGCTAACATGGGTTTGGGGTAAAGTGTTACCCCATATGAAAAAACACATTCATACCTAGGGTAACATGTTACCCTGGGCAGTTTTTCAACCACAGAGAGCAAACCATTCATGTAAACTGGGTGTTCTTTGGGGATATTGTACACTGTGATGCCAGTGACAATGTCCTAACATTTTTTTTTTTTTAAGAATCAATTAACTTTAAGATACTGCACAAAATATGCGTCTGGAGTAGGAAATTACCCCATGGGAATGTATGAAGGTTAAAAACACATATGAGCATGTACACATACACACTTGTGCGCACACACTTTTGCTGTGCTCAAAGGGCACTAAGAGGAGAATCCAGCTAGGACTTCCTACATCAGTATCTGAGTTTGAAGGGAGTGCTGGAATAAAGCATAGGATTTGTTGCATCTCAAGGGCCTGAGGTTGCGGAGTAGCAGTGCAGGGTAGGGCTGTGCGAGGCTTCGGACAGAGCTTCAGATCTGGAGAAGCTTTGGATGCTTTGGGGTCCAAAGCCGCATATCCAGGTTGAAGTGCTGGCCTTAGGCTTCCTGAAGTGGTTCAGAGCTCCCGAAGAGCTTTGGAGCCACCTTGGCGATCTGCCCATAGGGTATAATGGGGAAACAATAAAATATCTAAAGATTGGTTATTTTTTTGTCTGATTTGGATGAAATTTTCAGAGATGGTAGACTCTGCCAAGTTTCAAGAAGATTGGTTTGGGGGGAACAGCACCCCAAATTCTTGAAAGCAAAACTCATGTCACATCTAGGCGTTACAACCATGGCATAAGTTTTGCTTGTCCACAGTTTGAGCTGCAGTTCCCCCCAAGCCCCTGCACTGATATTCTTGAAACTTGGCAGGTTTCATGCTCTCAGCAGAGGCTACCATCTCTGCAAGTTTAATCCAAATTGGACAAGAAACAACAACTCTATAGATATTTTATTGATTCCCCATTATATCCTATGGCCGGATTGGATCGCTGCTGACTTGCACAGGCCTAGCGCGGGGTCTGAAGGTTATGTTTGCTGAACATGTATGGTGACCACTATCCTGCCCCTAAACATGCTATTTCCAGTACACAGACATCTCCGCTTAATCCCCTCTCCTGCCCTCCCCACCTCACCCCTATCACTGGCCCACGGTGCCTGGGGTCATGGATCCTGAAGGTCCTTAGCCTTTGTCATCATAGTCTCAATCTGATTCACCTCTAGTTGGCAGTGTACTTCTAAATATGAGAGCTGATGACTCCTGCAGCAGTTATCTTTGATTCTTTTATGGACAACCATCTTCATGCTTGCTGGTGTACTTACTTAGATCAGATCTGTAGCCTGGGTTTGCAGCAACAGTCATCATGAAGGAAGCCCTTTTATTGGAAATGACCAGTATTGGTCTGCTGGACTGACTTGGTTTACCACGGACATCCTATTAAGAACAACCACAGCTGTGCAAAACTGCAGACTCCTGCCTAGCTACTGAAGTTAAGATCCAACTGACACTTGCTTAATATTCAAATCATTAGCTTGCCCTTTTTACGCTGATGGGTTTGAATTGCATTGCACTCTTTCCTGTTGCAGCATCAGTTTGCAGGGGTGGACTTGTGTGGGCAATTTCAAGATGAAGATGCTGAAACCTGGAATAATTCCCTCCCCACCAAATTGTTGGAAGTATCAGAAGCTGAAGGCCTGTTCTCTTGTTATATCTTATAGTATACTTCCCTGTTTGTCTGTTGACAGCTGTCAGAATGTCTGAAGAAGTATTGCAGTATTCAGTGTAAGTGCTGATGAACCGTCTGAGATTTCTGAATGTCATTTTCCTTGATGCCTCATCAGTTACTTTAGTCATTTGGTTCACTGTATATCATGGGCCAGATTCTTTGCCATGCCAAGTTCCAGCCTTATAAAGCAAAAATGGGAGGGCCATACTAGAGCCTGGAAATATTCCTGAGTTCTCCTCCTCCCACCCCACCATCTCCCCAGCCCCTGTCCTCGGCACAAATCAGAACAGCTTTGAAAACAGAGCTACTTAGGAATGAGGGAAAGATATATATTAGGGAAGGATTTGGTCTAGCTATTATTTAAAATGAAACCGAGGCAAACTTTTCTATACAATGAGGAATTTAAAACAGATCTTCCCTTACTTTTTTTAGTATGATGGTCTATGTGCATCCCCAGCTCCCCTACACTAACTACCACATTGCTGCAGCAGCTGTTGCTACTCAAGTCTTTGGACTCCTCTCTGCTCCAGATTCCACTGCCTACATCTATCCCCTGAAATGACTCCAAGGAAAGCTGCAGCCAGGTTGCTGGGACGGGACCCAGGAACCACATGCATTGCAGTGCTGGGCACTGGCATGGTTCAGTAGAGTGCCTGCTGGATAACATGGGTAGGACCTATGTGGCATGTTGTGCAGGATATGACAGAACTAGGACAGTATAGCCGAGGGGGTGGGGGCCTGCGTGCAGCAGTGTGGGAGGTGTTGCACTTGGAAGTCCACTTGGAAGTTTGACAGCCCTGACTTCATTGATGTACATTACAGACAAGGGGGCACAACACATAATACTCTTTGAAA
The DNA here is from genome assembly GCA_030014935.1 of Caiman crocodilus. Lineage (NCBI taxonomy): Eukaryota > Metazoa > Chordata > Crocodylia > Alligatoridae > Caiman > Caiman crocodilus. The sequence continues at coordinate 70,136,244 of JAGPOW010003648.1, forward strand.
TTCCTCTTTAAAATTACAGCTAAACAGCAGGGTTCTCTCTTTCTTATTCACTTATCCTTCAACATTGAAAAATGCCATACCACTTGTTTTCAGATCTCGTAAATAACCAGCTCCTATCCAGATCATCATTCCCAGGCTGAGCGGTTCTGTACGAAGTTTCAGCCTCTAGTGACTTCTTGTGACATGGCTAGAAACTCTAGGAATGTTTTTTAGACCAGAAGTAGTAATGCCATGGTAACTTGTTGTGTAGATGAAGACTGCCATGTCAATAGTATCTTTATTCAGAATATGCAGTGAAGATCATTAGCAAAGTGCCCAAGCTGCTTTGAAGCATCCATAGACTTTTTTTCTATGTTGTTATATATTTAGTAGAATTTTGTCCACATGTATTTTCTTTGGGAATATAAATTAAGTTTGGGAAATTAATTTTTTTATGCTGCACTAAATTGGATAACAAATGTCCCATGGCATTTGAAGAGTCTTTTCTGCTGGAGTAATTTGGCAAATAACATGTCTGAAAATGTGGTTTGTGTCATCCTGAAACTGTTCAGAAGAATTGAATAGGGAAAAAATATTGGGTGGTCAACTTTAACAAAACTATGGTGGAAACATCTCCTCTAACCCAGTACTTCTGAAAGTGGTGGTCTGAGGATGGGTGCTGGTCCACCAACCACCGATCGTCAGTCTGCAGCAAGTTGCCAGGGAAGAAAGAAATATATTTTCAGAAGAATAATGTTGATATGTCATAGCGCCACAGTTTGTATGTTCTAACACTCCAGATGACGTCATGTTGTGCGAGGTGAGGAAAGAGAAATAAACAGCTGGTTGTGCATTTGTGTAGCACTGTTACACGTAGTTGCTGCCACCGGCTGAACCGGACACCAGTCCCAGACCCACTGGAAAAAAAATGGTCCACCACAGCAGATAGTTTGAGAAGCACTGCTCTAACCCATTAACATATTCCTGGGCCCCTGGCAGATATTTGTTTAAGGGTGCAATAGATCGGATGTGTGATTCCCAACATTTGTGCCTCCTGCTATCCTACGTGTGCATGACAGGAGGAGTGACTGTGGGATCTGGGATCAGATCCCAGTTGTGCCGTGTTGCTGGTGCAGGGAGAGCCCAGGATCATGATCTTGGGTTTCCCCTACTCTAGCAGGTTGGAAGCCAGATCCCCACTCCCAGCCTCAGGAGCATGTTGGGGTCAAGGGCTTCAATGTGTCCCCAAGGCTGGGAGTACCAATCAGCTGACTTCTAATCCCATTCCTGAGGGCACAGTGGAGCCCTGGACTGCAACTTACCCCTGAAGCTGGGAGCCACGATCAGCTGCCGCTCCTAGCCTTTGGGGTACACTACAATCAAGAGCTCTGACGTGCTGCTAGAGCTGTGAGTGGCAAATGATCGTGGCTCCCAGCCTTTGGTGGGGGGGTACACTGGAGTCCTTGACTGTGATGCGCCCCCCCTCCGGTTGGGAGTAGTCTTTAGGTTTCTGCTGATCAGCCATCCCAGTCTCAGGGGTGCATGGGAGTTAAAGGCTCCTGTGTACTCCTGAGGGTGGGAGCCCTGATCACCTGATTCCTGGCCACATGTGCAATGGGAACCATCTACATATTTTTCTATAATAACTTTGTGACTTCATTCTTATTTTTTCACTCCATTAATGTGTGGCTGGGTTAATGTATAACTGGTTAATCACATCTTAAGTGTAAGATGCCAGGGGCCTCAGGTATGTAGACCTTGGGTTCAATACTCTTCCAGATGGGTTCTGTACTCTTCCAGACTGATAGGATTAGAGCCTATATCTCCCTCCTCCCAAGAGACGTAAATGGCCCATAAGACAAAGCTCACTATAAGCAGTGTACCCAGTAGGGCTGCCAGATTCAGACAGTGTTGAAATTAAACCATATATTTTACAAATAAATACAAAGATGCAAATGTATTTCAGTTCTCTGAGCTTCTGAAAGCTTTGTCACCTGAAGAATTTCACTTTAATCTACCAAAGAGCAACAGCTGTCTTCCCATTTAAAGTGATCACTTTCATTAATATGAAGTTAAATGAAAGCAGTTGTTCTAACTGATATTTAAGCTCAGGCTATACTTCTATTCCACAGATCAGAGGAAGAGGATTTTATGCTTGTCTAACTCTCCCAACTATAAAGATATTACCTCACCTCATGAATCTTGTTTCTCATTTCATTTACTAGGTGGTGGACAATATTAAATGGGACAATTATTTAAAATAAAACTTCAATAATGTTCTCTTTCTTCCTCCTTTTGGGCTTATCTTCACTGACTGCCTGGTTTTGCTATGTTTGGTATGAAAGTAGATGGACATCAATGTTTGGTATCACAGTAACCCGAGGAAAAATGACGGATAACAAAAACAGAATAAGCAGTTAAGTTTTAAAAACTGTTGCCCTGAATGCTTTTGGTAGTAATGAGAGAAAATTACAAATATTAAATAAATGCAAGGATAACTCTAGAGTATTGTGCTGTGTCTGTTCAGAGTCCTGGGCAATGATGCAAAGCCGTAATTCTCTTCTGCTGTAAAGGCAAAGCCATTAGAATAGATGGGGATAATGGGATCCTGCCCTAATGGGTGTAGACATCCAGTTCATAACTCTGCCCTTTTTCTTTAAGTCCTGCCTGAATGGTTTAAACTAACCCTGGGCTTTGCCTTTGCTCGTGCCATGGTAAAAAAATTGTCATTTACCACAAACAAGTCCAAGACACTAAAACATGTCAACTCTTTTCAAAATGTAGTCGGCAAGTGCAGTCAAGTCCCTTTGACTCGTCAAATATTGAAGGATCAGACCTGTCATTGCTTGTGTGTGATGCATCCAAAAGATATGCTTGAGGGAAGAGGTATACAAGATAAGGAGGTCTATTTCAGGCAGATAACCAGAGAGTAACATTGGAGCCTAGAGAGTTTAAAATGAAAATGCCCTCCTGTTAGAACCTGGGCTTGATCTTGCTGTCCCCACTTGGACAGTATTTCCTCAAGGATCTACCAGTATTTAAACACATACAGCAGGGCTTTCCAGCTTCTGGATGATGGCGGGCTGCAAGCTTCCAGGCCTCGCATAGCAGGGGCCATATGCTGTTGGGAGAGTCCTCCTGAGGTTCCCCCCACCCCCCTGCCACACAAGTAACCTGTCCCCCCTCTCACCACACCTACAGACAGGCAGCCTGGCTCTTCCTACAGCTAACTCCTCCCTGGCAGAGCACAGAAGAAAGGCAGAACAGTCCTGGTCCCCTTCCCTATGTCACCCAGCCCCCAGGAGTAGGGGAAGGAAGCAGAGGAGAGAGGGGGAGCCTGGAGACATCAGGTGTCATATCAGCAGGAGCAATGACAGGAGGGATGACTGGCTGGGAGCCTGTGGGTGCATATTAGCTCTTTGTGGGCCACATGCAGCCTGCAGGCCTCCAGTGGGGCAGCTCTGTCCTACAGCATGAGTTTTCTGTCATGGGTGCTTCAGTGATGTTTAAGCCTTGAGGTGCCTTGTCTGAGGCAGGCAGCATAGGGGAGTTAAGTTTGTGATTCCTATTTTAAATTGCCTCTTCTCATTATATTTGTTAATGAGTTTGGTCAGGGTCTGCATTCTGTGTTACCGGAAGAAGTCTACAATGACTTATGCAAAAGAAAAAAGATGCTGGGTGGGAAGGGGAAAATTGTTCTGTGGTTTTAAATGAAATAAAACACAGCTAGTGGGCCTTCTTTCACTTATCTGCTCTGTGGAACATGATAACCTGAAACATCTTCCAACTGTCTTTTTGTTTTTTATTTCTAAGTGAGCTTCTAAACAGTCTCATTATTTTACTGTCTAATTCTTACCGGACTTAGTCAGGCCTGCTAGAGGCTACAACATGTCAAGGAATAGAAATAGCTTTTAGTACTGTAATATTTAATTAAGTGGCCTATAGATCATGACGAGACATCCCTTAACTACTCTGATGCAATATCAGCATGCTGTACATCTAATTCAAGAATGAATAAGGATTAGTTGTGCTTGCCAGATCAGTGATTTTCAGTGCATTTGGCTGCTTTCATATTTTAAAGAGAGATTTGTCAGTTTATTAAAAAGTTAAATAATGCCCTAGAGAACTTGGATGCTGTTGTATGTCAGGTGCAGAGCTGAGAGCTCCAAAAATTCCTAAAGCCTAAGTTAAGTCATTTTCTGAAGAAATATTTTGACTTCAACTGCAGGCTGATGGCAGAAGCTCTGTTCTCTTGAGGAAGTAGGGAACGTACATGAAAATGTCAATACCTAGGAGCTTGCCTTTTATGCACAGTCCAGTGGTTTCTGTTGCAACTGGCGTGAAAAATCTGCAGGGAAAGAAGTAACTCTTTTGCTAGGATCCAAGTGGAAAATGTATTCCTCTTATCCTGGAGGGTAAGACAGCCATCAGGTTTGAAAATGCTAAGTGCCCTGCAATAAGTACTGAAATATTGGCATTAAAGCACCAGGGCCTGACTTTTTTTTCCCCTCTCTCTGACTTCTACCAGGATGGATTGGGGAGCCTGCCAAAAGCAAAGCCATCATTGCAGCTCTAAACTCAGAAGGGAATTTTCTTCAAAGCAATGTAATGGCTATGTGAAAGCATTCAGCCTTAGTCAAAAAGCAGACTTAAGGAATTTGATTAAATTAGGTAGATGGGGTAATTCATAATCACCGGTCATGTCAGCTTGGTATGCTTGGCTTAGCAGAGATGGCATAAATGTATAGGCAACAGGCAACTATGTAGTGTGGCAAAACCCTGGTTGCCCTGTGCTTTGTGCCAGGCCTAGGCAGATGGAGGCAGCTGGGAGCAGGGAGATGTTTGGTGGCTGGTGCCTGGGGTGGTGCTGTCAGGCTTCAACCTGCAGGTCTGTACTGGGTCTGGCCATGCCCTGGCTGGGGCTGCATTGACAGGGACATCTTCAGGGGATTATTTCCCTCTGTCTCTGCAAGGCAGGGTGCAGCCAGGAGTGGGAACCCTGTTGGTAAAGGGGCTCAACTTCCCTAACCAGGACTGGCAGGGCCTGACTGGGCCAGTGCTCTATGCAAGTGGTGGTTGGTCTTAGGGTGGTAGCCCACATACTGCACACGATGGGGGCTGCAGGTAAGGTGTCCACTGATGCATCCCCAGACTATATGACATGCCACAGAGGCAAGGGGGGGCAGGCTTGACCAATCAGCAGTAAGGGGCAGGGCCACTACAAAAAACGCAACCTCCCTTCTTCCCTCCCTCCCTGGCTGGCATGGTTGTGCAGTGCTCTACCTCTAGGCACAGCCAACAGAATCAGAAGGACAAATGATTGATGCGTATTGCCATCAGTGAACCAAAAAATTTACTTTTTGCAGTCCATTTTGCAAACTCATTTAGAAACAGACAGGTACAAAGGGTTTCAGGTCACCTTGGGGAGAATTTTCTAAAATGCCTAGGTGAAAGTCACTTGACCTTAAGTTCCTGCTTGTCTAATTGTCTTTAAAATGAGCGTCATTTTTTTTTTTTTTAATTTGCTGTTTTGAAAAACTTACCACCTTTTATGAGTTCTAAAAACTTAAATCTCATTATCTCCCACCTTTTTATTCATAGACTGGAAGAAAATAATGAGCTTTCCTGCTTTTTCAATTCTCAAACTATTTCTCAGCTTTGAATGAATGAGTCCAAATGACAAAAATATTATTTCTGTACCTGCAGAAGAGGCTACTGCTGGTAAAAGCTGGTTTAGCTCTTCAACAAACCCTAGTTTCAGGTGCTTTGCTAGTGACCAGTTTGACAGCGCAACTTTCTTTAAGATATCCTCAGCAGACTGCTTGAATGGTTTACCTCTAACCCTGAAATGTATGGTTGGCAGGCTTGATGGGGGATTAGTAGATATCCATGTCATAGAAGAATTTTCCTCATTAACAGTTAGGTATCTACCCTGGTACTTTGTGTTAAGAATATTGGCAAGAATAATAGGTGGAGTAAGTACTTGATCTATCTGCATTTTTACTGCCTGCAATTTAACTTTGCCATTTGGGCATTTCTTGCTTTAATGTTTCTTGAAGTTCTTTCCAAATTTCAACAGCATCTGCAATACAGTAACAATCTTTCAGTTGTTTGTCCACGGTTATGGAAACAGATATTAGTGTATTCAGCGTATCTTCTATGTTTCTCTTTGGTCCAGTGTGGACTACTCTAGCTGTAGTAGCTCCATTAATTTTGTCACCATTTTCTTCACAGATGGTCCTTGGAATAGGCCAGTTCTTAATAAATAGCTCAAAGCAGTTCATTGCTGAATTCCATTGTACATCTTGGGGGAATATTAGTTCAGATCCCCTAGCGATCTTCAGTGAGGCTGAAGCAAACTGGTTGTTACAGCAGTTTGTGCAGTTCCAACAATCTTTCCCTTTATTCCTGGTGTACTTAAATCTTTGCCCAAAAGAGATATCAGATGAGCATTGATCCTCTATAAGCTTCATGTTTGCTTCCTTATCTTCTAAGTTTCTTCTCATCTTTTTTTACATTTGTAGCATTATCTGGGACAGGGCTATAAACATGATGTGAATTTTTGCTCACAGTTTGTTATAGTTTTCTCAACTACTTATTTTAAATATTCTGCATTATGGGCATTCTTTCTTTCAGATAAACAATCCCATCTTCTGTTGTCACACAAACGCATGTTAATGGAGTGCAACCTGGTCATAATGATTGAAACATGTCAGTGAAATGTTTGTTTTGAACAAGAGGAAAGGGAGAATTTGTTGTATAAATTACCTGAGCAATATTTTCATCTATATTGTATTGCTGGACTTGTCTGGTCCTGATTATGAACTCATTTGTAGTTTTACTTGATAGTGAAGAAAAGGCTCTTTTTGGATATAGGTAATTTACTCTCTGAGGTATGTTTAGTTGTAGTACAGCTTGGTGGTACCAGGACATGATCTGAAGTTGCAGACATTACAGACGATATTCTTAATTTCTTGAACTGGACCCTGAAACAAAATATTTTGTCACTCACACTATTACCCAGTATATTACTGAGAGAGAGAGAGAGATTGTAAATGAAAGATCCTTCCTACAGCACAAGTTTTTAAGCCATTGTTTACATTATATACTTTTTCCAAACCCAGTTCTATGGGGAAAATATTGAATAAATCATAATGTTTATCTTCTATTTAAATTTTTTCTTTATCAATATAAAACAGCTTGAAATTTTTATATCTTAAAATTTATAGATTGGTGTTATAACTTTATTCAGCACATGATATCTGCACCTAGGGCCTGTATATTTGTTTACACTGAGCAACAAAATTCATTTAATAGGTGCAGGGGTAACATTAAAATGTATAGTTGATAAATAGTCAGACAAACTAGCACATCTGGTAGATTTTGAACAAACATTTTGAAATTCATAAGTAATCCACCCAAAATAACTAACATTATTGCCATACATTTCTCACTGATTAGCACTGCAAGTGATCAGTGGTGCCCAACCTTTTCTCCTTATGGGCAAGATAGGTGACGCTAGGTCAGTTTGCAGGCCAGATTCAGCTGGTAGGCTAGATCCAGCAGACAGGGCTGGTATGGTAGGGCTGTGATCCAGCAGCAGGGGGCAGGATAGGGTATATATCCCCACCTTGACCCTGGTCCAACCACCCAGGAGAGCACTGAGTGTCCTAGTCCCAATCCTGATTTAGGGGGAAGGGGTAGACTGGCCCCGATCTGGTCATGGAGGTGGAAGGGGTAGACTGGCCCTGATCTGGTCATGGAAGTGGAAGGATCAAGGGGAGGCAGAGAGTATCCCAGCCCTGATCCAAATACGTGGAGGAGGGAGCAAGGAGCAGCCTATTTCAGTTTAGAGGAGTGGGCCTGTCCCTGATGCCGCTGTATTGCAATAGCGTGGGCAGGGCTGAATCCAACCACTCGGAGTCTCCACTGATCCCCTGTCACCAAATTTCCTGATTAGAGAACATGGCTCTACGGCCCAGATTTGGCCTATAGGCTGAGGGTTGAGCACCCCTGCAATATATGGTAGACAGTTCAGAATAATGGTTAAAAAATAAATAGTAAGTTTACTATTCAGTTGCTCCAGGTGGCTCAGACCTGTCCAAATCACCATCTTCCAGTTCATTGCTTTCTGAGAAGCATTTTTCATAATGTTACTTCATTCAGCCTACCATGCTTCGCACCCCTTTCTTGCATTGTTTCCATTTGTCACATGTTCTCTTTGTCCCAATGGCACAGGAATGTCTTGGAAATATTTCCAAGTAAGGAATTTGTAAGCATGACAGTTTTTCCCTCCAGTTTCCAGGTGTTGAAATCAAGACTAGTCTATGCCCGACAGGCTGTTGTTCCTTTCAAGCTGGCTTGAGCCTAATGTTAGTCCTTTCTCTTGCACATGCTTCTCTGTACTCTAATCCTTCTCCCTCCTCCACACAAGAAATTAACAGCAAACTAAAACACCCTCTTCCTGTGACATAACTTACTTCACCTTTCCCTTTCTCCATCCCTGTCACCCCCACCCCCAAAAACCCAAACAATAAAAAAACCTTCCTTCTAATAATCCAGGATTTCTACTTTCTGTTATTGTAACCCCTGGCCTTTTTTCATTGTGTCGTAGTTGTTAGGGTCAGAAGGTGGTGTGCTCCAGCCCAAGCCTGGATCCGTTGCCCGGTATGCATGAGCCAATATGAATACCAGGTGGAAGTTTGAAAGAAAAAAAAACTTTTATTGCCAGCAATAAAGGTGCAAGGTAGCAAGCACACCCATTACTATTTCTAAGAGTCTTTTATACAGAAATTTCAAGGGTTAGTAAGCATACTGTTTAGTGATTGGTTGCAGGTAGGTAATGCAAGAAGTTCTCTACTGAGCATGTCTCTATACCTGTGTTTTAACCATGTACTTCATTTCCATACATGTGTGTTTCATTAGCATCTTAACTCTCCACCTA
>JAGPOW010003648.1:70145266-70229404 GCA_030014935.1 Caiman crocodilus
TTCTGCTGGTGCCAAGGAGACACTATCTTACTGGTACCAGGGAGGCACTATCTTACAGATGTCAGGGAGGTGTTTCGGGACAGCTTGTAAATCTTACATGGCAAATCTCGTCTTGTCAAATCTTCAAGTCTATAGAACCTCACAAAGGGACCTCAGTAGATCATTGAGTCCGACCCCCTGCCTTGGGCAGGAAAGAGCCCAAAGCTAGGGCTCTCATATGACCTCAGCTAGGTGCTGCAGCATTTTTGTTTAGATACATGAACAGAGCACTTGAGAAGTTAATGTTTTAAAGAGAGCAAGAAAGGTCATCTAACTGAAGTACCCAGAACAATTCAGAAGCAAGGGATTGGGAGTTACTGAGCAGATGGTTGTTTTTCCCTGAGCTGGAGAGTAAGCTGCCGCTATGAGTGTAGATTCATAAATATTCATGATTTGAGAGCTGAACTAATGAAAGCTCAGGTAGAGAAGATAAAACAGGAGTTTGATGCCATCCAGGTGGGCTTAGTGGATAACTCTGATCAAGGAGTACACTTGATGGTGTCTGCTGGAGGCAGAGGCCAGGTTCCTATACCTGTGATGACTTTGCTGATTCTTTGCATCTGGTATTATAGACCCTGTATCCCTTGCAGGGTTAAGCCCCTAACAAATGAAATATTGTGTCATATTTAAACTTGACCTCAAAAGTTAAATGTTTTCCCCCTCATTCTTATATAGAAGAAAATCAGCCTCTAACTCCAGAATTTTTAGTAAGGCTCATTGATACAATATGCTATTTAATTTAACTTGTTTTAATAAATTATATTAAATGTATACCTTAGCTTATGCTGTATTAAATTCAGCTTTCTTTTCTAAGCTGGTTTGTTTTTTGAAAAGGAAAATGGAATTATAATTTAAATGAAAAACAAAAGTATCTGATTTTTTTTTAATAACAAAAAAAAATCATTGATTTTTATCCAGTTGGTTCCTCAGCTAATCCTGGTGTGTTCTGTTCTGGCTGATGAGCCTGCGTGAAGGCCTTGCTGCTGCTCATCATCCTGATGAGGTTAGGAGTCACAGGGCATGTTTACATGTTCATTAATGTGCCTTATATGCTGTCAGATATCCAGATTGTAGCTGTATTGGTCTAAAGACAAAAAGAATCAAAACTCTTGGCAGAATAAAATAATTTTAGATATCACCTATGCCACAAGGTTTGATTCCTTAGATACTGCGTATTTAGTTTAATACTTGCTTGATAAAGTGCTACCTAATGTGTAGTACCGAGAGTTACTGCGCAGGGGTGCCAGCACATGGTTTAATGATGCTTATTGCACACTGGTTTAATAACCGCACAGTAGATTGTTAGCACAGTTTGTGCGGTGGTGCACTGCTGTGCAGTGTTATTAGGCTAATGCGTAGGACGCATCTCATGTAGATGCACCCACAGTGTAATAGGATCATTTCTGCCCTGGCTTTCCTCAGCTGTGGACCCATTTTGACTTTGCACGTGTCAACCTCTGCCCACCTCCTCATTCCTGATAGTGGAACTTTCCCTCCATGTCAACTATTTTCTTTACACTCCTCCATCATGATCCCCAGAGCTCCTTCTGACCAACCTGATTGTGTTCTATGATGAGATAACTGGCTTTGTGAGTGCAGGGAAAGCAGTGGATATACCCTGACTATAGCAAAGCTTTTGATATTGTCTCCCACAGCATTCTTGTAAGCAAACTGAGGAAGTATAGCTTGGATGAATGCACTGGAAGGTGGACAGAAAGCTGGCTGTATCATCAGGATCAATAGGTAGTGATCAATGGCTTGAGGTCTAGTTGGCAGGCAGTATCAAGTGGAGTGCTTCAGGGGTTGGTCTTGGGGCTACTTATGTTCAATATCTTCATTAACAATCTGGAAGATGGGATGGAGTGCACCCTCAGCAAGTCCGTGGATGACACCAAACTGGGGGGTGTGATAGATATGCTGAAGATTAGGGCTAGGATCCAGAGAGACCCAGACAAATTGGAGGATTGGGCCGAATGAATTCTCATGAGGCTCAGCAAGGACCATTGCAAAGTCCTGCATTTGGGACAGAAGAATCCCATGTACTTCTGTAGACCTGGGACCAACTGACTAAGCTCTAGCTCTGCAGCGAAGGACCTGGGGGTGACTGCAGACAATAAGCTGAATATGAGCCAACACTGCCCTTGTTGCCAAGAAGGCTAACAGCATACAGGGCTACATTAGTAGGAGTGTTGCCAGCAGATTGAGGGATGTAATTATTTCCCTCTATTCTGCACCAGTGAGGCCACATTTGGAGTACTGTGTCCAGTTTTGGCCTCCCATTATAGAAAGGATGTGGGCAAGTTAGAGAGAGTCTAGCACAGGGCAATGAAAACGGTGAGGGGACTGGGACACATGACTTCTGTGGAGAGGCTGAGGGAAAATGGGCTTATTTAATCTACAGAAGAGACGATGGAGGGGGGATTTGATAGTAGCCTTTAACTACCTGAAGGGGGTTGCAAAGAGGATGGAGCCAGGCTGTTTTCAGCGGTGACAGATGACAGAACAAGGAGCAATGGTCTCAAGTTGCAGCAATGGAGGTTTAGGTTGGATATTAGTAAAAACTTTCTCACTAGGAGGGTGGTGAAGCACTGAAACAAGTTACCTAGAGAATTCTTCTCCCATAAACATTTTTAAGGCCTGGCTTGACAAATCCCTGGCTGGAATGATCTAGTTGGGGATGGTCTTGCTTTGGACAAGGAGTTGGACTAGATGACCTCCTGAGGTCCCTTTTATCCCTAATTTTTTATGATTCTGCTTCTGGTTCCCAGTAGTCCTCACTTGCATATCCCACTGCCTGATTCCCTGCAGAAATTTGTCATACCCACAACAGGTAGGAAGCTTGCCACTAGATATTGTCCTCTTCTGCGTGAACTTTGTCCAGTCAGGAAAGGGCAAGATCTCCTGCTCACTTCTGCACAGGGAAAATTACACAGCAAAGAAGAGCAAGAAGAGAAACTAAACTTTGCCTATTTATGTCATGTTCTGTTCTTCTGGCTTTGGTTTAATGATGTTACTATGAGTTAAATCTTGCTCCTTGGATAGCAGTTCCTAAGATGCCCAAGCAACTTCGGGGTACAAGTCCCATGGACTTTCATTAGAACTGGTGCTCTGAAGGTGCTTTGGAAAATGGTGCAGCACTCAAAGAATATTGCCTGAATAAGTGAAATCACAGCTAAAATCTTCAAGATTTGCCCCTACAGCTGCAAAGCTTGCAGCTATACAGCAGATTTAATTTCTCTTTCCTTCCTGAGCTGCCATCAGATTGTAAGGTATACACAACTCTCTTGCTCTCTCTCAATTCTACAGACTCCTGGTCCATGCCTTTTATAAATGCTTTTTATCCCCTGGTTGGTGGACATGGTAAACTTAATAGTTACAAAAAAAAAAGATAGTATCTGCTAAATTTCTAGAAAGCAGATTGCCATATTCCTTGTGGTTAGTCTACCATAAACAAGTAATTTATTCACTGTGACAGAATGGAGGATGAGGAATTGATGAGCATAAGCCATATAGAATTAGATACCTCCTGTGAAAATTACAGAGTAATTAACAAAAAGGAAATTACTCTGAGCAAGCCACTACTTCGTTTAGGTACCAGTATGAATGCCAGAGGCTAAAGCAGGGGAGAGGTAGGAAGAATCCAGATCCACCTTTTCTTTGGCTTATTATTGGCTATTTTGGCTGGTTTTGTGTTGAAAGGGAAATACTGATTCTAACTGTTCCTTGTATAATGATTTCAAGTGACAGGAAATTGTGTGAGAAGCTGCCTGGAGTGGCAGCAAGATCCAGTTGCCAGGGCCCTGTACAGTGACACAGGAAACCTGAATTCTAAGTTATGCTTTTTAACCTGCTGTGTGCCCTTAGGCAAGTTATTTTCCCTTCTCTGCCTCTGTCTGTCTCTCATCTGCTCTAAGCTCCTCAGGAATGTGTATATGTGTGTGCTCATTACCTAGCACAGTGTAGTCCCAGTCTTTTTTGGGCCTGAAATCCAATACCAATAAGGCGGCCTAATGTTCTCCCCTGTGCTCTCCCTCTTAGAGATCTGACCAGCAAACTTGCTTCTTTGCCTATCCCAAGGGTGTTTGGCCTAATTATTAAGGGGATTGTTAAGCCTCTATAGCTTTCAATCGTCTAAAGTTTCAACAAAGTCATTCTTTAAACATTGTCTTGTCCCATGGTGGGCAGGGGGATTGCCTGGATCTGCTGGGGATGCTTTGCAGAAGCTCTGCGACCCACCAGAGTAAGGTGGTGTTTTTGTGCAGTGGGCTCCCTTGCTGTGCATGACAGCACAGCTTCTTCAGGATGGGACATGTGCTATTGCACGTTCTGCATCTGCCACAGGGTTGCAAATGAGTTGAAAGGCATGGAGGAGGATTCTATCCAAGATAGTGATAGAAGATTAGGATTTTCTTGTGCAGTGGAATCCTTCCAGTTTTGCAAACTAAATGCTGTCCATTCTTGTTCAGCCTTGCTTCAAAATCCTGGAACCAAGGTGCCTGGATGCTGAAGGATTTCTCTCTCAGACTCATTTGCTCTGTTTATGGGGGGGGGGGGGGGGGGCGGGGGGGGAGAAAATAGGTTTAGCTATCTAAAATTTATGGATAAAAATGATTTTATTTAAAAATACTGACTATTTATTAGAACACCCTTGAGGGTAATTTAGAGGAAAACAGTTATAACAGTATCTAGGATTGTGTTCTAAGCATAAAAGTTGTGCCAGGCATATGACTCGAAATACTACTATTTCTGTTGAGAAATGTAGAAACAGTGGCTCCCGCTTAGCAGACATGTTCAATACAATTGTCAAGACTCTTCTAGTGACATGGTTTGATGCTGCCAGGCAGCCAGCTGCTGCTATCTTCTATGGGAGGGGCAAGCAGGTCTTACTTCCAGAACTGTGCAGCTTGTGGGCTTCTGCTAATTCTTTAGTGAACATGCTGAAGGGTACTAGGTGAAAGGAGGAAGCAACTTGTGCTTGCATCTCACATCACTTGCGTTTTAAGATATGAATATAAATATAAAATCAAGCCTGCAGAAACGGCCCAAAATTGTGAAACTTACCTTCTTTTTTTTAATTGAACTCAACAACTTTTAGAAGAATGCTATCCAGTGTAAAGCAAGATTAAACCATTATTTGGCTGCTTCTGCTCATTAGGGCCCAAAAGAAAAATAATGTTTCTGGTGTTAACACTTGGCATTTCTGGGGGTGGGGGAGGAGAAGGGATGTTTTGGAGTTTTTGCCTCTCGGTTCCAAAAGGAACTGTGTTTTGACAGGGGAACATAGGGGATCACTTCACGTGGGAAGCAAATATTTTGACAGTAGGCTGTTTTGTTCAAATGCCTGCAAAGACATTCTCAGTATCAAATGTTATCTTACCTAATGCAGGCAAGATTCTTACTGTAGGAATGCCAACATAAAGCCAAGGTAACTCTGACTTTAGTGGAAGTTAAGAAAAGTTTTATAATAGCATAACTGGAAATGAGTGAAGATGGAAATGAGAAAGGAGGAGGGTGCTGGTATAAAGATCACGTGGTATCTTGCTTAGTTGATAGTTCTCGACACAAGTTGATAGTCCTACAGTATCCAAACCACAGATCCCAGTGGAGTGTTTTGGCATCTTAAAGAACCTGGAAGATAGGGGAATAGTGAGACTTTGAATACAGCCCTGCCTTTCAAATTGTTCACTAAAATTTTCTATCTATAAAGAGGAGTGACTTCAGGAAGAGATATCTTCATGACATGGTATTGTTAAGCCTATGGAGGAGTAGAAAAGGGTTGGATGAGCACTTTATATAATGTTGGGAACTATACTGATGTTACTGTATATCTAACCCTGTAGAAATATTCACTAGTACCCTTCTCAGTTGATTTTTGGGATGGTAGGATCTTGCTGTGACCGTGTTCTCAGCAGAGATTTGAAATATGATTTAAGGTCAGAGAGGTGGAAATGTTAGAAGCCTGTTCCTAATGGTTGAGATGGCAGAGGAGAAGGCTTTCACTCCAAGAATAATAAGAATATTTGCATGAGGATTTGGTTTAAGTACAGAGAATGATGGAGAAAGCAATGAGAGGAAAAGGCTAGTTTAAAAGAGCTGAAAGTAATGTCAATCAAGAGAGTTGTTTGAGGGTAGGAAAATAAGAAGGAACACCAAGTAAGTCCTTTAATGCATGAAAGATGTTGCTCCATTGTCCTTCTCATCAGGCTGGAATTCAGAGAACTGAGATTTGGGGAGGGGTCCTAGAGAAAGATATTGCAGTATTCAGGGGAGTGGCAGGAGGTGTGATTGTGGGATTAAGAGTCAGATTCCAGCATCCCATCATGTTATTAATTGGTTGAATATGCCATTGGGTGACCACTAAAGGTGTGATTAACTGGTTAATCATGCCATAAGTGTAACCTGTAAATTGGGCCAAAGAGCCTTTCTTCTTCGGTGTACTGTGAGTAATAGCTGCATAGCAGTCTGCAGCTGAGGCATGAATGGCCACGTTCCCCAATTGTTCACGGAAATGTTCTACTCTTTAATAGTTAGCTGGCATTTGACTACCCAGCAGTGTTCTTCTTCTGTTTTAACAGTCCTGTGGGAGCTTGCTGTCTAAGTCTTTGGTGTGGTAGGCCAACTGCTGTTCAACTAAGCAGGACTACTTTTCTTTCCCATTCCTCTAATCACTCACTGTTTGAAATACCTATTAGTTGAGGTCATTTTAAATGCTACAGGAGTTCATGCTTCTTATAAGTCAACTGAATGTAGCTACATGTAAGGGAGATAACTTACTTCCTGTAATTGTAGCTGGAAAGCAGCAGATTGCTTGCTTAGTTTCTCCAGTGCTTGGCTACTAGTTTCAATAGAAAAAGAAGGTTGCTGTTTGGTGCTTCAGTTCTGAAACTCATCCTGGTTAAACTAGAGGCCTGAACAACTGCCACTTTTTCACAACTTTAACCTGCCTTTACAGTAGTGTAAAATAAGAAATGGATGTGCAATATAAAGCTTTGCACCAGCATAAAACCACTATAGAGTGACTCAAGGAAAAGACAGCAGTAAAAATACAGCAATTTAAGTTGCACTGCTTTGTGTGTCTCCAGTTATCCCAGGGTAGTTGTTTTCTCAGTGTAGACGGACTGCTATATGTTCTCCTGGCACCTAGGGGCCAGATGCTGTTATAGCCCCTTCTTCAGCAGCTACCATGCAGTAACTGGTCACCTACCTGCTACAGATCCTGGCCTAACTTACATTTCTTTACAAAACTGATGTAAATTGCACTGGCATTGATCTGTTGTGTGCCTTCATTTTATATGACCTACTCCTGACCAACTGCTGTATCAGCAAAGGCAGATTCACCAAATGAAGGGAGGTGATTTGATGCTGAGTCAAAAAAAAATGTTATATTACCTGCACCCATTTGTCCCCTGGTATCCATTTTTACTGTAGTGATTTCAGTGCGGCCACTCCTGGTTTTTACATTGGTGTTAGTAATAGCTGTTATAGATCATAGAATAATAGAAAATGTGGGTTGGAAAGGATCTCAGGACATCATCTAGTCCAGTCTCCTGCTCAAAGCAGGACTATACCCAACTACATCATCCCAGCCAAAGCTTTGTCTAGCTGAGTCTTAAACCTCCAAGGATGGACATTCCACAGTTTCTCTGGGTAACCTGTTCCAGTGCATTTTCTACCCTCCTAGTCAATCCCCCCCACTCCCCCCCCCAAAAAATCTATCTTAAACTTTGCTTGCTGCAACTTGAGACCATTGCAGGGATTAAGATCCATGGGGATTTGCCAGTAGGACCTGTTCTTTCTCCAGCTGTTTAATTACAAGAGGACAAAAAAGATTAGATCTTTTCCAAGTGGTTTGTCTCAGAGTTCAAATTTGCAAGCATACTTTTCTTCCTCTCACTGAACACCAGGGGCACATTCTCAAATTAAAACTCAAGGTTTACATGCTCCACATGTGTTTGTTTTTTTTTTCCTCTGGCAGTCAGGAGACCATTCTATAGGCTGACAGTTTTTCTTTTGTGACTCAAAAGTTTTTTGCCAAAAATACTTAAAAATTAAAACAATCACTTCTATCCATAAGGCTACCTCTCTTATTGACTGATGCGTCCAGGACCAAAACCCTCATTGATTTGGTGTTCCATAGTTTTGGGCTTTCCCATTTGGAACTTGATTTTTCAGAGTTGCTGAACACATGTTACTCCCACTGACATCAAATGGAGTAACATGCTTGTGGCACTTGTAAAAATCAGGCCCTTGATATCTCAAGCTGGATACCAACATATGAAGTAGCTTTAAAAAAAAAAAAGCCAGTGGCTGCTGTAGAAAACTTGGCCTTGGAGGAGTGGAATGAGGCATGTGGTATTAAAAATGCCACATGATTATCCAGGTTAAATATGCACATGGCTTGAAGTTGATGAAAATGCTGAACAGAGACTTAAATGTAGTAAATAGCTGGGTAGGTCTATAAGAAATTAAAATGTAAATGGGCAAACAAATTAACAGGAAAACGTAGTAATGGAAAGCTGATTCTCCCAGTAAACAGCCTCCAGTCATCTCTGAAAG
The DNA here is from genome assembly GCA_030014935.1 of Caiman crocodilus. Taxonomy (NCBI): domain Eukaryota; kingdom Metazoa; phylum Chordata; order Crocodylia; family Alligatoridae; genus Caiman; species Caiman crocodilus. Next base: position 70,153,862 of record JAGPOW010003648.1, read on the forward strand.
CAACTGCACTTTTAATGCTGACATATAATTAATTCTGTCTGGTCTAGTCAGAGGAGACTCACAAGTACCAAAAATATGGTCTCTCTGGTGAAGGCAATGAATGTATCTCTCCAGTATCAGCTGAAGAGTTTTTAGTACTATTATCTGTACAACAACAAACCAGTATTCTGCTTCTGTATTCCTGGGGTGATCTCTCTGCTGTTTTTATGTCTTATCACTGTGTCATGAATACACTGGTGAACTGTAATTCAGGCTTTGGGCTTTTAAAATTGCAATCAGATAAGTAAAGAGAGCATAAAAAACTATGATCATCAATTCAAAACAGCTTGATTGGACCAGTGTCTTCCCATTATATGGCTTTTTCCATCAATAAAAATTCATTGTTTTTATGTCTGGCCTCTTCCACAGACTGACAGCATGCATTTTATGCGACTGTTTGTATTAATTCTTCCTACCGCATGTGATATTTTTTTTACTACCATTATTTTTCTGTGCCATCCTGGTGGCATAATAGCTGGAGGATTTGCAGCATTATAATTAAGGTTGCCTATACATTTTCATTGTACATTACTTCTTACAGTTGCTTGTAGCTTTCTGAATCCTTTACCTTGCAAGCTGAAATGGTCTAGGTCTGATTCTGTTTTTAGGTGAATTATACATATTTTTTCTTTTTTATGTTTGAACAAATGGTTCAACTAGTTTTTGAGAAAGAAGGTAGCATAGAAAGGAATACATTTTATAAAGTGGAAAAGCAGAGGTTGATTTTAATCTCTCTAGTGTCAGGTCAATTGTACTAGAAAATTGAAATTTGGTAGCAAGAGAATTATTGGGGAGCTTTATCTCTCTCTTTATTTTTGTGGCCTACTTGCTAGAGTTTAAGGAGGGAACAAATACTTCTGTGATCAACTCCTGGGACTGTATTCTCCATTGTTTCATGACTGAATGTGCTGCTGCTTGCCTTATTACTTGCTTACTCCTCTCTCCTCCCTCCAGTTGTTTTCATTTGTTTTTAAACATCCTGCAAAATTTGTAATGGCCATTAATAAAGTTACAAGATGGATCAAAGTTATCATAACAAAGGTATTGGCCCTGAAAGAATCAATCAATAAGGTAGGTAGCCTTATGCATAAGAATGATTGCCTCATTATTTCAGTGACTCCATCTTGTCAGTTTTCATCTTTCTCTGTTTCCCTTTTTTTATGTAGACTTTTTCCAGTTTTGTCACAAACATTGCTCATTTTCAGGAGGTCATTCTTGGCATCAAACAGTGTAGAACTATCATTATCTATGTTCTGAATGGATGCTGCTAGGGTTTCAAGCAGTGAAATGGAATTTGAATTTTTGGAACCCAAAGACAGTGTCATCAAGGATGTCAGCGCAGATTACTCAGGAGCAATGTGCATCTGCCCAACTTCAACAGCAGCTTGTTGAAATATTACCATGTATATTGGAAGATCTTTGAGAGAAATAATAAATTGAGTATGATGAGGCTTTCTCAGTATATGCAACTGAATGCTGTTCTAAATGAGGCTGAAACATGTACTGGTACTGTTTTTCCTTTTGTTTTAAACTCACCAAAAGCAGAAAGCTTTGTCATGTGATGAGACAGTTGTCAGATCTTCAACATCTCCCTGAAGGGAAGCATTGTATGGGCATCATAGCCAATCTACAAAGAAGGTAAAAGTACTTGTCCATCAGCAAAATGAAGGTGGCTTCTGTGTAGGCCATGGTGTCAGTCACAACTCAAAGTAATCTTCTGGGGGCCCAATTCATTGATTTATTTTTTTAAAATGTGTGAACAGTATTGGACTGCATGGTAATATTCAATTGTGCATTAGAATGTGTATATCACTGCTTATCATCATGTTAATAACTCTCATTGTGAAGACTGCCCCATTCATCAGGCACTAGATATGAATAGGGAGCTTGGGCAAGTAAAGCACCAGTTCTCCCTGTTGTATCTTTTCCCTCAGCATTTGAAAGACTACTTTACAAGCTGTTTCCTACTTGGAACTTTGTAAGTTTTATGTAATTTATTTTTTAAAATGTGAGCATATAAGGATTTTTCATTAATATGAAGTTGTGTATTGCTGGTAGAAATGACTGCTGGCCAACATAGTGAAGCTACTTTTTTCCTGGTCATTGGATATTGAATCCAAAACTTTGTCTCCAATTTGGTGAACATCTGAAGACTTTCCAGGAGAAGGAATTTTTGATGCTGAAAGTACTTGGAGAAACAAAATTATTATTGGAGATAAATAGTGTCCATAGCACTTATGGAAAAAGAAGGAAATGAGATGGGCCTTTTTTGTTATCTCAGACATCATCACAAGACTTGATGTCTTGTGATATGAGGAAAGAGGAGAATTCAAAGAAGAAAACAAGTGTAGGTGCATGACCAGTTTTCCCTTTCTGTTTCACTACACTAATCTAACTTTGACAGTAACTGGACATACATCACAAGAATTCAGTGCATCTTTCTCCATTCTGTCTACATGTGTCACATACTCAAAAAAATAAAATATGCACTTAGCTTTTAAGAATATTTCCCTGTTCATTTCTAGTAAAAGCAGTCAATAAAAGTAATTATTTTCCCTTACTTCCATAATTTTGTTACTTTCATTCTCTAAAATGTATCTTAAATGTGAAATATCTTTTGTACTTCAATTGACTAGTAATTATTCAGTTCTGTTTCTCAGTTCTGTAGTTCCTGAAGACTCTAGCCAATAAAAATGTTTTGAAGGATGCTGCTTTCTCTCCCTTAGGATCTTTACAGACCCCCAGATCTTTTCAGAAAAAGGAGTGGGCAGGTAACCCTTCAACCCTGCACCAGGTACAGTGGGTTCACAGGATTGGTCCTGGGCCCAAGTAACCTATGCCATTTCAGGGGCTCCTCCTGTGGTATCTGATGTTGTAGCTGATGACCAATTGGGAGCAAGAAATCCAGCAAACTGAGCCCCCAGCTTCCTGGTGGAGATGACAGGTGTCCCCCACCGTACTTGAGCTCCTGCCACCTCCTGTTGCTAAAATGCAGGGAGGAGGCTATGTTATGGCTCTGACGGAGAAGGGAGTCTAATAAATAGGGCTGAAAGTACTTAATCAGGATGTTGGAAGACCTAGTTTAATTCCTTCCTCCTGGCTGAGAGGATTTAAACCCATATCTCCCACCGCTGTGGCCACTCTGAAGAGTGTCCCATCCACCAGACTAGAATGAGGAGAGGAGGGCTGGTAGAATACTCAGCCCCTCATGCTGATGCTGTTCTACTTCACTTGTACAGGTTTCCCTCGATTTTATGTACGTTCCTTATATGCAAATGCAGTCTTATCCAATGAACATATTTAGACCCATAATTCGTTATATGCAAGTTAAATTCACTTTTATGCAATCAGCATAGATGTCCTATCTCCTGCCTCCCCCCCCCCCAGCAGGTAAGTTTGTGGGGAGAGGGAAAAGGGCTGTGGCCCCACTTGCCCAAGCCCTGGCTACAGTGGCCCCAGGAGCAGCTGACACCAGCTGCCTGCAGCCACTAGGCTGCACCGTGCTCTACCTGTCCCCCCCGCACCTAAGCTCACCCCAGCTCCTGGGCTGCACCATGCCATGGTGCAGGCCACTGGCACTGGTCACTCCCGGGACTGCTGCAACTTAAGCTGGTGTAAGCGCCACTCTGTTCCCTCTGTTTTGCTGCCTTGTGCAGCCTCAGGAATGGCACCCCTCCCCCTACTCCTTCCCTAGTCCCAGCCTCCCTCCCACCCTCACTGCCATGGGAACCCATCCCTATTTCTTACATTGTAAAGTGGGTTCGCTTTATGTGTATTCGATGTATGTGCTGTTCTCCAGGAACACACATAACGCATAAATCGTAGGAAACCTGTAATAACAAAAGATCCACTGGGGGTGGAGAGTGAGGGGGAAAGGGAGAACGTGTGTACACTGATACTAGAATCCATTTCTTGGGGCCCCACATCGAACTGCCTTAACCTTGATGATCTCCTTTCTTCTTGCAGTTCACTGTCTTATTCATTGCTTCTAACTTTCCCAACAAATGACATGGTGTTAGCACGGCCTCAGAGCAGTGTGGAAAAAAACATGATCATGTAATTAAAGGCTGTAGCATAGTGTATATGCACAAGGGGGCTGACTTAAAATTGCATAGCAAGACTAATTCTAGAATTTCCTAAGGTTTGAGCAATACATGCAAGAGGTTAAATAGCTTAATGCTTACTGGCTGCCACTTCCTCCATCTCTGGATGGGAGTCTGTGTGTGTGCATAGTAAAGTCAATATTGTCAATATGTCAACACTGGGGAGCTGGGGCAGGGTTGCATTTTTTAAGAGACAGCCCTAATGGGGTTATGCAGACCATCATATAAGAGGAGCAGACATGGACCCATCTTGGGCACTCTTGGGAGCATTTGTTCACCCAGGCGGTGCCCTAAATGAAAAATCACTATAAGCAACAACATGGGACACAGCATGCTGGTTTTTTTTCTAGCCTTGGAATCCAGATCCCTCTATTTACCTTCTTACAGGCCATAGAAAGAGCAGGATCTCATGCCTATTCACAACATGCTGATAACACTTGTAGTTCTGGAGTAAGACAGTGATCATAATAACATAAGTAGCTGATTGTACTGCTGCTATCAGCACTGCAGCAGGTGGCATTGCCCAGGGCGTGGGGCTGGCTGGCTATGCTTCTGCTGCACTTACATTGTTATCAATACTCAGATTAGTGAGGACCTTTAGAGGTTTTAGGGGCTTCCTCTCTGATATTGGGCATTGTTCATCTGCTGAGATGATTGTCTTTACACCTGCCTCTAGCACTGGTGGCAGTTTAGCATATTCTGTCTTCTGAGGACTGAAATGAGAGAGTCTTTGGGCCTACTGTAAGGTATCTGGGTGAAACAAAGTAATCTTCCTGTTAAGAGGAACTATTACTGCCTAAACCAGCAGGTAGCCACTTTTGGAGCTGCAATCAAACAGATTCAGCTTGGGTCCAAAGTGGGACAGTGTCCTGACACAGCCAATTGTCACCATCATTTTTTCCTGCCTTTGCTGCCCCCTGCCTCTCTGCTGTGGCCCTGGTGTAACTCCTTGCTGCCTGTTCCTGGAGTGGCTCCCCTGCCACCAACATGTCATTTAAAGGCCTGTCTGCTGGCTAAATGTAGCATCTCCTCAGGTGGAATGTTGTTTTAACCATGTTTTGTTTAAACTGGAAATAAGTCACCCCTTCTGCCCTGCAACAATTGCACTGACTTTTTAAACTTATAGCAGATTGAATTTGTTTCTTTATTTACAAAACACTTCCTCTCTCTGTGTTAACAATATTGAAGGGGCAGATTTTTGATGCCTAGTATATGGTACCCTTGTCCCACACTCCCAGACAAAGGTGATAGCTGCCAACAAACAACTTGAATCATATCTGTTTCTCAGCTGGTTTGAAGTGATGTAGATCCATTTAATAGAATCATGGAAAGATACAGCTAGAAGGAACCTGAAGGGGTCACCTAGTCCCTCTTCTTTGGCAATCCCTCACAGTCAGGGATGATTGTCTTCCGTGATTATCTTAACTGTGTGTCCAAAGATGGCTGATGAGGCCTATCTGGGATTGACTGACTCTACTGCAGCTTGGATGTGTCTTTCTGTGCGAGGTGGGTGGCTCTGGATTCTTGATTTGGTCTGTGACATGCTGTTTCTGCCACTCCCACTTTTGAATCCTCTGTTGTTGTCATGAAGTTTCAAAGTACTGAGATCCCTGCAGCAGACTTTTCCTCCATTTGCAGCGTTCATAGGCAATAGTCTCATGTGAGTTGACATCAATGTCGCATTTTTTTAAGTTGGCCTTGAGGAATTCCCTGAAACACTCTTTCTGCCCTCCTCTTGAACATATACCTGGGCTAACCTGGGAGAATAAAACTTACTTCAGGAGTCAGACATCTGGGTGACATGGCTGGCCATGGCTTGCATACCATCATAGAGCAGGCAGAGAGTGGTGACAAATTTTGGTGGGCATCTGTACTTCAGAAGGATTCTCCATAATGCTTCTTGGCTGACAGTTGAAAGTTTTTGTAGGGTCAAAGAAGGCCACATAGAGAGGCTTATATTGTTCCCAACATTTTTTCTGCAGCTGGTGAGCTGTGAAGATCATGTTGGTTGTGCCTCTTGATGCCCTAAACTGACACTGAAATTCTGGGAGGAGCTCTTCAGCAAGTGAAAGGAGACAGTTCAGAAGGGTTCTTGCAATGATCTTTCCTGTGGTGAACAGCAGAGTCTTGATTTGAAAAAGTGTTCAGAATGCCCCTCTATGTGACATTGGTCAGGCCGCAGTTGGAATATTGTGTCCAGTTCTGAGTGCTGCACTTCAGGAGGGATGTGGACAACATAGAGAGGGTCCAGAGGAGGACCCTCGCATGATCAGGGGTCAGCAGGGCAGGCCCTACAAGGAGAGGCTATGGGACCTGAACCTGTTCAGCCTTCGCAAGAGAAGGCTAAGGGGGGATCTGGTGGTCATCTATAAACTGGCCAAGGGGGACCAGCAGGCATTAGGAGAGTCTCTGTTCCCCTGAGCACTACTGGGAGTAACAAGGAATAACAGCTATAAGTTGACTGAGAGTAGATTCAGGCTAGACATCAGGAAGCACTACTTCACAGTCAGGGCAGCTAGGATCTGGAACCAACTTCCAAGGGAAGTGGTGCTCACTCCTATCCTGGGGGTCTTTTAAAGGAGGCTAGATAGACACCTTGCTGGGGTTGTTTGACCCCAGCATTCTTTCCTGCCCATGGCAGGGGGTTGGATTTGATGATCTGCTCAGGTCCCTTCTGACCCTACCAACTATGAAACTATGAAATTATGTTCCTTCCAATAGGCAGTGATAGCTCCCCTTTCCTTAAATCATGTCTCCTCCATCATTGGGTCTCGAGGGGGTTGGTCCCTGAGTGCTTAGACTGTAGATGGTTTGATGGCACTGAAGAAGCCACGCATATCATGGACATCCTGCTCTCCAATCAAGGAAGGATCATCCCAGTGCAAACCATCTCAGACGAATGTTTTTCTGACCCAGTAGCTGGCAACCTTTATGGGCTGGAACAGCCTGGCTCTGGGTCGATGTGCACTGGATGGCTTTGGTGCATCAGCAGCAGGCCCCTTTCCCTGCACCCTTGCCATGACCAGGCAGTTGAGTTGCACCTGTGCTGCCCCCACTTCTGCCAGCTCCCCCGCTGCAGTGCGGGTCCTTATCTGTGCTCCAAAGAACGTTAAAATACTGATCAGAGCAGGGACTGAAACCTAGGCTTGTCCACTCCAAGGAGTGCTCTAGCCACCAGACTTTAAGTATTCAGTTTTGTATTCATTCTCTGGCCTACTGAATGCACAATAGCTCTATGAAATGTAGATGTGGGAGATATGAGGTTCAAATTCTGACCTCCCTCACCTCAGTTGTATTCTAATACCTTTGAGTTATTGTGTAAAAAGTGGTCCGGATACTGCCACCGCTTCTTCCAGCTGTTTGGGCAGAGCTTAATCTATTGCATGTGTTTGAAGAATGCCTACTTGATCAGGGTTTCTGAACAAGTTAGATAAAGAAATGCCTGGTTTGTGGAACCTGGGGTAGCTAGGAAACTTGTCTATCTTCGCATACCTTCAGCATTATGTGATAACTGAAGTGAGAGAGTTAAGGATGACAATTTTGGACACAAAAGGTGCTTCCCAACAAGCATGCACATGAAGGGGCTCATGTTTCCTGCAGTACAAATGGTGGAACAAATATGTCCTTGGGCACAGATGTCACACTATTTGTCCCCAGGCATGCCTCTGCACATGTGCTCTGGCGCAAGGCAAAGTGACTCAGGTAGGATAGGGGAGGCTAGGGCCAGTACCTGTGCTGGCCCTAGCAGCCTTACTTGGGGTCCTGGGGGTCTCTCAGCAGTGCCAAGCCAGTTGCTTGGAGCCTGGCCAGCAGCTAGAGCATGGCTATGCCTGTCCAGGCTGCCTTTGTGGTGGTGCATGCTGCTGTCACATGAACCACACTGTTTTTTTAGCAGTGGAATCTCCCAGTGTCAAAACCCCCTCACTACACTGCAAATTAGCATCATGGCAAATGGGTGCACATGCACCATGTACAATTTGTAGCATCTCAAACTGCTTTGAGGTGCCACAAACTGCACATGTGCACTCGTGGGGATGTGCCCTAGGGCTCAGATTCACAAGGTATGTAAACACCTACCTTTTTATACATTTCAGTGTTGAATACTTTTTTGCTTTCCCCTTAGATGATAGCAGGATCAGTGAGGAAGGACTTTGATATCTCATAATCTTGTGGATTTAGTCTAAGTGATTTGCAGTGGACTAGCTCTTTAGGCAGAACCCAGTGCCTGTACTTGCTTTTCTGGCTATCCTATCAGTGTGTGGCTTAGCCTGAGCTCTGTTACTATGAGTTTGGAGAAATAGAAAGGTGATGCGGCAGGGTGTTGATGTTACTACACCTGTTTGCAGACAGACAAGTGCATTGCACTGTATTCAGGTATATAGTGCTTATCACTCATTTAAAATGCTCCCTCTAGTCTGTGCCCCTCCCATCTGCCAAGTATTCTCTGCTTTTCAAACCCTACCTAATTATTGGGGCACAAATCCCCTTCCTTTGTGATTGTGCTCCTCTCCAAAAATACCAGGGACAATGCTATGTTTTGCCAGTCATGGGAGCCGTGGCTTTAGCTCTGCAGGTTTGGTGATATGTGAGTAATTGGTGATGTCTGTGCTTCAGTTAACCTCATTATTCATAGATGGTAGGGTCAGAAGGGACCTCAACAGATCGGGTTTGACACCCTGCCTAGGCAGGAAAGAGAGCTGGGGTCAGATGACCCCAGCCAGATACCTATCTAACCTTCTTTTGAAGGCCCCCAGGGTAGGGGAGAGCACCACCTCCCTTGGGAGCCCATTCTGGATTTTGGCCACATTAACTGTGAAATTCTTCCTAATGTCCAGTCTAAATCTGCTCTTTGCTAGCTTATGGGTATTATTTTTTGTAACTCCCAGGGACACCTTTATGAGTAGAGCCTCACCAATTCCCTTCTGCACCCCCATGATGAATTTATAGACAGCCACAAGGTCGCCTCTCAACCTTCTCTTGCGGAAGCTGAAGTAGTCCAGGTCCCTCAGTCTCTCCTCAGAGGGCTTCTCCTGAAAGCCCCTAACCATACAAGCGACCCACCTCTGGACCCACTCAAGTCTATCAACATCCTTCTTGAAGTACGGTTCCCAAAACAGAATGCAGGGCTCCAACTGCAGTCTGACCAATGTTGCATAGAGGGAAATTATGTTCTTTGTCACTGTGAGATTTTAGCCTTTGGTAGCACCTCCGTCTCTTCTGAAGTGACATACAACAGTTTAGTTTCCAGATGGCTGAAATGGATTAGTCCAATCCAAATTTTTAGACTTAAATGATAGGTAAAACTACATGGCCTATGATATACAGAGGAGCAGGTTATTTAAGTCAATGCTCTCTTCTGGCCTTAGGTTCTGTGGGAAATGTAGACCAGTCTACAACTGACTGGGAATATGAAGCAACCAAAATGCAACTTCCCTTCTGAGGCTATGATGCCATACCAAAAATCAAATATATGCAGCAGAAATAATTTAGTTTTCTGGCATAGCTTCTGTAACAGGAGGGACATCAGGGTTGCCATGCTCTCCCCTGTCACCTCCTTTACCATGCCAAGCTGTCGTCTTGCACCCTTTGATTCTCGTCTGCCATGTCTTTGATTTTATTTACTTTTATAGGGAGGCTGCCTTCCTTCTTCTTGGTCACGGATCTCTTGTCCCAGGTGTTCCATACACCCCCAGCCTTATGGGCTATGCGTGGCTCCTACCACCCCAATACCATGTCCCAAACCTCGCAGATGGAAAAGACAATGTTCTGTCAGGGTCTACATCCCCTCTGGCACTCAGGCCCTTCATGGCCCCGTCTCTCTCTGGGGCCTTCTCGGCCATGTGGCCCTCTCTCCAGGCTCACCATACCACTACCCTCTCTTCTGGGGTTTCTCAGCCACCTCTCTCGGGAGCTGGGATCTGTATACCCCGAACACTGTGCCCTCACTGGGGCTGGGGTCCTCACACTACCATGAGTCCCCTATGAGGCCTCCTCCATCCCCTGATAGCCTCACCCAAACCATCAGTGTAATTGATAACAAACATACACAGTAACATAAACACCAGCCTCTTTGCAACAATTTAAACATAAGCCACTAGCTATAACTATGCTCAGGACTACTGGGCTTTCTATCCTACCGCGATGACCAACACTGCTCTGGCATTCAGGCTTCTCTCTTTTCTGGCAGGGAGCTCCTTCATCCTTTGCCGCTGGTAGGAAACTGCCTCTGTCTTCCTGCCTATGCTTTATATAGGAGCCAGGCCCTGACCCTTCTCATCAGCTGGCTAGGCAGGTGTGGGTCATTATTTCCCACTAGTTGCCTCAGCAACTGGCATCTGAGGGATTATCCTGGCTCTCTCAGTAGCAGACACCTTAGTGCCCTGCTACAACTTCATTAAAAACAGTTCTGTGTAACATAGACACTGGCTGGGCACGTCCATACATGCAAGTGTATGTGCTGGGACATGCAGTTTGTTGTGGAGCAAATTGTGCTGCAAGGGGCAAAATAACTCTGCCTGGCTCCTCCCGGATCTGCAGCCAGGGGGACCTAGAGCCCAGGGCCAGCACCTGTGCTGACCCCAGCAGTATAAAAACCTTCCCTGGCCAGCAGCTCAGGGCTACTTGCCCTCAGGATCCTCAGAGGCCTGGCTATTTGATATCTGGGGACACTAGCCCCTTATGTCAGCTAAACTCATTGGTGGATGGGTTGGTATCAACCTGAAAGGATGTGGGCAGTGGGATTCTGCAGGGCTCGGTCCTTGGACTCATACTCTTCAGTGTCTTCATCAATGACTTGGACGAGGGAGTGAAGTGTACTCTGTCCAAGTTTGTGGATGACACAAAACTGTGGGGAGAAGTGGACACACTGGAGGGCAGGGAACAACTACAGGCAGACCTAGACAGGTTGGACAAATGGGCAGAAAACAATAACATGTGATTTAACAAGGAGAAATGCAAAGTGCTGCACCTTGGGAGGAAAAATGTCCAGCACACCTACTGTGTAGGAAATGACCTGCTTGGTAGCATGGAAATGGAAAGGGATCTCGGAGTCCTAGTGGACTCCAACATGAACATGAGTTGTCAATGTGATAAAGTCACCAGCAAAGCTAACTGCAGTTTATTCTGCATCAGCAGATGCATAACAAACAGAACCAGGGAGGTAATACTTCCCCCAGGGCACTGGTCAGTCTGCAGTTGGAATAGTGCATGCAGTTTTGGGCGCCACACTTCAAGAGGGATGTGGATAACCTGGAGAGGGTCCAGAGAAGGACCACTTGTATGGTTAAGGATTTGCCCATCCCTATGAGGAGAGACTAGGGCACCTGGACCTCTTCAGCTTCTGCAAGAGAAGGTTGAGAGGTGACCTTGTGGCTGCCTATAAATTCATCATGGGAGTGCAGAAGGGAATTGGTGAGGCTTTACTCACCAAGGTGCCCTGGGGGTTACAAGAAATAATGGCCATAAGCTAGCAGAGAGCAGATTTAGACTGAACATTAGGAAGAACGTCTTCACAGTTAGAGTGGCCAAAATCTGGAATGGGCTCCCTACTGTGGGGGTCTTCAAGAGGAGGTTAGATAGGCATCTGGCTGGGGTCATCTGAACTCAGCACACTTTCCTTCCTAGGCAGGGGGCTGGACTCGATCTATTGAGGTCCCTTCTGACTGTAACATCTATGAAACGACTGAAGCAGCACTTCAAATTCATTGTTTAAAATACCCCCAAATCCACATTTTTCTACAATTAGAATGAAAGAAAGAGAAAGAGAGGGATTGATCAGATGGGCAATGTTTTATTGCTATATTTACAATGTTAAAGAAATTATGGTTTTGATTACATTAATTAAACTCTTGTCCAGGAAAGCAGCTGTTTAATCATTTGCCTTCAGACCCCTCAGTGGGGGTCATTCCCAAATCTGCTATATTGGTGTGAGAGAAGGGATGGTAAATTTGTGACAGTCACCAAAAAGACTTTTCCCTTCATTTTAAACTTTCTTTAAAATTAAGTTTTAAAGAGAGAAAGAGAACCCCTCCCCCAACCTACTGTAGAGTTCTAAATACTATTGAACAGTCTGTGGTATTGCTATTGTTAGAAGCTGCTGAAGGTGTAAATCTCCAGGTTTGGCAGGGAAGGATAATCAATTTTGCTTTTCATTGCAGACATACAAGCTACATTAGGGGTAATGGGTGGTGTGGAAGATGTGTGTGCTCCCTGAAAAGAAAACAAACTTCTTGGCACTTCTTCCTTGTAAATGCATAAGTTATTCTGGGAAGAACTTGACTCCCCCTCTCCACACCCCCACCCTGCTTTCCATGAGTGCATGGCTTTCACCAAAGTTAGGAACACATGTCTGTGGACAAATATATCATTTGAACTGCTTTAAAGGAAGGGAGAGCTGCCCCTTGACATTGTGCATCACCTTTTACAATGTAATTGTTATATCTACAAGCCCCTGTTGCCATACAGGTTAGCTAAACCACTCTACCTTTGGCCCTCAGTGAATCAGGGTTAGAATTGCAAGGGTTTTGCTATACTGGTGTCACTATGGGAGGGGAGGTTGCAGATGTAACCTTACAACATAAGAGCTTTATATCAGTATAATTTGATATTGATACATTTATCATATCTGTTTAAATCCAAAAGGGAAAACAATATTTGGAAAGCCTGCACAGAGGGTCAGTGCTCTTTATGAACTACATATTGCAACTCTGAGTAACTTGTATACTAACAGGGCACAAGGTGGAGACAGGGTCAGGCCAGTGAATGCACCACTGTGTGGCTCTATTGGGTATTCCCTGCCACTCTCATGAAGAGGAGTGTGGGTATGACGCTGATAGATGTAACATTTGTACCTACATAAAATTATACCAGTATAAGGTGTTACCGTGTAAGTGTTAGGTCTGCAACCTCCTGTAATAATTAAATTGTAGCAAAACCATTGCAACTTGGACCCCATTTCATCTGGGGTTAAAGTTACAGTGATTTAGCTTGTGTTAGTACAGTAGCATGCTGACAGAATAGCTGATGCATGCTTTTGAGTGGCAGCTTTCGTCCCTTTTTAAAGTGGCTGAAAGTTACATTTTTCTATAGCCAGAAGCTAATCAAATCTGCTGTACCATACAGAGGGGCTCTGCTGCTTCTCGTAATAGTGAAGGGAATTATTCCTTCCCTCCAACCTGAAGTAAAGCAGGTTAGATAAAGCACTGGAACAGGTTACCCAGAGAGCTATGGAATCTCCATCCTTGGAGCTTATTAAGACCTAGCTAGACAAAACCTTGGCTGGGATGATATAGTTTGGGACGGTCCTGCTTTGAGCAGGGGGTTGAACTAAATTACTTCTCGAGGTCTCTTCCAACCCTAATTTTCTGTGATTCTGCAGTTCTAAATATGTCTCCAACACCCAGCTGTGCACTAGTAAGAACATTTGGGGCAGTTGGAGTAGAGACATTTTAAGCCTGCTCTATATAGCTCATTAGAGATACAGCATATCTTGCAGTAGGAGACCTTTCTGTTGTGCAGTGTTTTCCTAAAGCAATAATAGAAATAACCCAAAGTTATAGTACGATATGATTTTTACTTGTTACACACCTATGTTATTCTGAACAATAGGCTTCTGTTTTTCTTTTTGTTGGGTGCTTAAGACAAGTTTTGCTCTACAGCAAATGCATTTGAAAAGGAGCTTTTTATTGGTCAGGTTCAGAGTTTGGCTCCTCCTTAAGCAGAAACCAGTCCCTGATACCCAAAGCAAAAGACAATGGAGCACTGCTTTCTTCCCTTGCAAGCAGAGAGTTTTGATGCAGTCAGTTGCAGTAGATTATAAGACTATAAACTCTGTCCCAGTCTGATAAGAGTATAAAAGAATAAATAAATTCACATATTTTATTACATAAGACCTCAAGACCTCTGATTCTGCATTTGAGCACCTTGGTATATGACATTTATAAGTCTTTTATAGGTAACGTTCTGTATATATAAAGGGCTTCATCTATCTGTCTGTGTGTCCGTCTATCCACAATGCATTTGGCCAGCTGGTATTGTATTGCCAAGAGGGCGGGCAGCAATTGGCTGCGCAGGCCAAAGTTTGAACCACTGCTAGGGAAGTTTGTGGTTGTGGTAAACATACCCTGGCCTCCTGAGTAGTGGGGCTTCCCCATGCCTTCTTGCCTGAGGGCAAAGTGTGGGGGGGTCATGGTGGCTGTGCCACATTACTGCCTGTCCCTGATATCTCCCAGAACAGCTGGCAGGGAGGGAGAAGAGGGGCAGGAGGAAGCAAAGGGTCATGATGGTGGCTGTTGTCAGGGCTGGGCAGCAAGAAGGGAAGGAGGGAGGGGGAGGTGGTGGGGAGGGAGGAGGTTGTGTGGGTCCAGGTGGGTGTGGGGCGGGGGGAGGTGAAAGTGTGGGTCATGGTGGCGGCTGTTCTCGGGGCTAGGCAGCAAGGAGGGAAGGGGGGGGTCATGGTGGTGGTGCTCCCCCCCAGCCCTGACAACAGCTGGCAGGAAGGGGAGGCAGCAGGGAAGGAGTGGAGTTGGGGGGAGGGAGAGTCCTGGTGCGAAGTAGAAGCAGGTGTGAGGAAGGAGCCCCTGCACTGGAGGCTGGAGAAGGAGGCGGTGGTGAAGGGAGTCTTTACATGGCTGGCCCCGAAGGGCGAGCAGAGGGCAAAGCGGGGGCGCTATGTAAACACTCCCTCAGATCTGTCATTCTTCACAGGCAATTAGCTAGTTGTTACATATATGTTTTGCAACAGATTTCTCAATGCTTGAAGCATCAAAGCTTGAACTTAATGTTTGCAATAAGTCAATGTCAAGTGGTGGAAAGATTGGTGTTGGGGTGGGCTTGAGGAAGTTACATGGAGACTAGATCTACTCTGATGCATTGTGCAAAGAGTAGCATAGAAACTCTACCTAGAGGCCAAGTGAGGTGCCTGCCCACTATGCCCCCAGTGGGAAGTAGATCTTTGGGTTGGAAGGGCTATCAAGCTCCCTTAAATATTAGTAGCACATACTAGAACATAGATAATGAGGACTCATTATGTGACAGTGGTAAGGATAGGGTCTGAGGTTGGTTTGACTTTTAAATTGCCAATTTGAGTTATGATTTAAATCTGTAAGATTTTACTAGTCAATTTTAACCTTGTTTCATCCTTGTATTATTCTGTAATTTTCATAATGTAATGTTGATTCTCATTGACTAGTGTCCAAACAAGTTGATCTACACATGAAATAGTCTTTGGGTCTTGTTATACAGTAATTTTAGGCAGCCCCTGGAGTTCTTAACCTCTGTACTGTGTGCACATTAATACCTAAAACTAGTAGTAAGCACTCATTTGGTGGCTTAAAATGATGCCACTCCAGGGTCGGATTATCTCTGATCAATGTTACCCAAGTCCTAATACACTAAAGTGTAGCCACTCTAGAATACACTTTACTGTAAACACCTTGCCTACCACACCTTCTCTGCTGGCCTGGATTGGTCTCACTGCCCTCCCGCACACTTCCAACCACCCCAAATCCCCATTCACAGCTCCCCCCACCAGGAACGATGTGTGCCTTCTGAGGCTGGGGGGCATGGCAACCACCCTCAGGCAGCAGAGGTGGTGTTGGAGGTGGGAACATAGTGGTGGGTAGCGGGGACTGCCCACAGGCGGCTGTGGTGACATCAGTGGCAAGGGTGGGCCAAGTGGGTACTACCTGCAGGTGGCCATGGCAGTGTTGGTGGGGTGGAAGGTGGCAAATGATGGGCAGAGAGTGAGGACTGCTTGCAGCCACCTTCCATACTGTTGGTGGCAGTGAACAGGGACTGCCCATGGCCACCGGTGGCCACGTTGGCAGCGGGGCCAGTGACCACCCGCAGAAGCCAATGGCGGCTTTGGTAGCATCCAATCTCAGGTGGGGCACATACCCCCGTGTGGCCCCTCACATACCTATGCTCCCTACCTCTCTCCCCACTTACTTGTGGCTGCCCACACTGTCTATCCTGGGGGAGCTGGTAAAGAGGTATCAACCTGCCTGCTTGGCTGTGGCTACTAGCCACAGTTGCTGCTGTCTGGGCAGGCTCAGCCCAGAGAGGTGCAGCAGCCCAGCAGTGGTGGTGGGGGCTGAGCACACAGGTTAACCCTTCTGTGCCTGCCCCCTTGAGACAGACAGGCAGACAGACAGACACAAGTAAATGCAGGAGGTCAGGGGTTGGCTGAGGGGGATGGGGGAAGTCCTGGGCATGGGGAGGAACTAGGGAAGTCTCAGTATCTCCTTTCACATACCTCTCTCTTCCATTGATTGGGGGGAAAAAACCTGCTCTTCTGCCTTTTCAGTCTATTTTCCAAGTTTGAATGAATAAGGTTGTGATCCATCTGATGAAGTGTGCAAGCTGCATATTCTGAGAGAATTCAATGTGCAGAAGTCAGCTTTTGAAATATGACTATTTGTTTTTCTATTAATATTTTTATGTATGTATATTTTTCTCAGGAAAAATGTTATGTGCTTGGTGTGTTTATAAATTAGTACAAACAAATGCAGTGGTTTTTAATAGGAACACTTAAAAACTATTCTCTTAGCTATGACGAGTGTAATTTTGTAATTAGGGTCAAGCAAAGTGGCATTTTATTATGAAAGTACTTGAAATGCATATACTCATAATGAAAGCTCTATAATAAAATCCTGATTTTGATATTAAGAAAAACAACTTAGGATAAAAATCTGGAAAGTTTAGTAAATCCTGAATGAATAGTGAGCTGAAATTCTTACCTGCCCTCTGTCCAGCTTTGTATGGCAGCATGGATAGTTCTTTTTCAGTGTTTGATCCAAGGCTCAGTGAAGTTAATGGGATTCTTCTGTTGATCATGTCATCAAAGAGTGCAGAAGACAAGGTAATACAGAGTTGCAGAATGTTTGGGATATCTGTGGGCAGTTCCATAGCTGGTATAAATTGGGTTAGATGCACTGACCTCATTGGATCCAAGTTGTTTTACACTAGTGAAGGAGCTGGCCCTGTGTATGCACTGAAATGAGTTAGTTGTGGGTTCTGTCAGATGGCAGTGCACAGTTTGGTATGTTACCTGGGAGGGATGTGTGCTACTGAGTTCAAATTGGTGAAGTTATATGTGTGCAATTAGTTGTGACTCTGTCCACTAGAATCTTTAGAACCAGATGTTCAGAGGTGTCATTTATTAGCCTGGAGCCCAGTGCTCAGAACTTCTAAGGAATCAAGCTCCAAGTGCATGGATTTCCAGGCACCTCTGTGAGTGGTATGGTCACAAATTAACAACAGACAATAACGTACAGAAACCTTTCTTTTTTTTTGAAAGTGGTTGTTGAAATTGCCCTAGAGCCTCAAAAAGAGCCAGAATTCTGGTGTTCTGATGTAAGTTTTAAAATCAAATCCACTCAGCATTTTATTGCTCTTTTGTTACTTTTGTGGCAAACTTTGATCCTATGCCATACTCTAAAGGTAGGGTTTGAGAGCAGGGAAAATACTTTTCTGCTAACTGTAGACTGGTGAAAGAAAGAAAAAGAAAATTAGATAGGGTTCATGTTTCAAGAAAAGAGGGTTCTGGAGTAAATCCGCTAAAAATGAGAAGTAAGGCGAATTATTCCTTATTGCAATGATTGTAGGTATGAGTCTAAGTACAAGTTACAAATTCCAGGGGGCGGTTTTGTTTTTGTTTTAATGAAAGACATTAGAAAATACAGCTATGTAGCATCCATTACTTTCTGATAAAGCTCCCAGCACATAACCACCATACTAGGGACAATGGACTCTAGCTAACCTCATGCAACATTTTCTAATTATTGAATGATGGATATGCTTGAGTTGGAAAGAAAAATATGACCTGATTTGTCTGAAGTGAGCTGTGAGGGGAGTGGGAGCTGGAATAGTGGAAAATGACCAGAAATGGATCCAAAAACATTGATGTATACATAAGTAACATACACAGAGTCACAGAGGCACGCAAGAAGCTTGGGGCAGAAGAGCAGAAATTCTGTAGCAGGTGGGATTCAATTTAATTGCAGAGCCAGCTAAGGTCAAACAAATGGACCTGGAGCAAAGGGAGACAGAATCCTGGGCAGACAGAGAATCCTGATCTCAACTCGGAGAATGACACAGAAGAAGGGCTTACTATTTTGGTCTGAATCTGTTCTCCTGTGTTTGATTGATTTATTTTAATTCAAGAGTAGTTGTATTTGGAAACCCCGTACAAAACCTATTTGTGTGTGTCCTATGCATGTTATATCATCATATACTTAAAGACAAAATTAAACCAGAAAGGTTACATCTTTGAGTTTGTGAGGACCTTTCAAGAGTAACCGAGAAGATTTGGGGAAGTGGCACAAGTTTCAGGGACCTCTTAAAGTCCACTGCCAGCAGAGGTTGCAGGTATTGGGTGCACAACTGAAGTGTGCATTTAGAGACTCAAAATTAGGGAGAGTTTGTCAAGCACCAGCAAGTGAAGACTCTGTGGGATTCAGCATGTGGATTCTGACATGCAGTGCTGTAATTAGGGTAGGGCAACTGAGACACTGACTTTGGGGGAGACAACTTTGGGGGAGAGGGGAGTAGAAAAAAACCACAGCTGCATGATTGTGCTAGCAACACAGTAGTAGTTGGAAGTTGCCACTGCTCCCAAGTGTCACAGCTGCCCCAGGTGTCTAGCTGCATTGTTACACCTCTGCCTCCATGGTCGGCTTTGTGTCTAGTAGGAAGAACGTGACTGGAACTCTGCTGCGGACAAAGAGATTAAAGGGTTTGTGCCGGGTGGTGGGGGGAAGATGCCAAAGAAAAAGAAACAAAAGAAAGGTTACCCTACCAAGAAGGATCCATGTCCTTCAGAATAAATGAGCATGGAGTTTTTTTATAGCTATGACTTTTTCTTTTTGAAAAGATGTTCAGATCCAGTATTGGGATCTACTGTCCTAGGGTCAGCTTCTCCACTGTCTTGTGTAATAATTTACACCAGCGTAGAACATCACTGTGCCATCCTTTGTAGCATTTTGCATTCAGTTTTGTAGGCATAATCAGGTGGAGTGTAAGCACTTCAGTTGAAACATAACTGTCATTAATATAGGCTTCAGTGGAGCTGCATTGGGGTGAATCTCATCTTCAGTGATTGGTGATGGACAGAAAGGGTTAATAATAAAAGAAGAAAACCCCTTTCAGTTGTCTGGATTCTACCGTATTTCAGCCAATGGCAACATTCCTGTTGATGTCTGTGAAAAGAGGGTTGGGTTTTATAAAACACTGAATATTACTGGCTAAAAGAAGGGAAGATAGATTTGCACCTCATAGACTAAGTAAATTAGAGCTATGTATAGCATAAGTTTTTATGAGCTGGAACTTACTTCAGATACAAAAGGCAGGAAGGGAAAGGGAGAAGGGGCAGTGCTGGGAGTGGCAAACAAACAACTTATAAAAACAAAAGAGTCACACAAGGTAATCCAAGTAATGGGATAAGAATCCTTAGTCCCTGTTTAAAGCACACTTAATATAATTCAGTCTGTGGATGATTTCTTGTTCTGCAGTATCCCATTCATGTTTTAAAGGTTTTAAATGTTTTCTATCTGAGAACAGCTATCCTGAGGCCAGCAATGGGCAGTTAAAATGTTCTTCCACTGCTTGTGTGTCTTTCTTGAGCTGATGTCAGATTTGTGTTCATTCATTCTTGCAGGTAGGGATAGCCTTCACTGTCCAACATAGATAGCAGATGGGCAGTATGAGAAGGTGTTGGTATATGTGATATTGGTACAGTTGCAAATGAAGGAAACCTTGAATGTTAAAATCTATGTGATTCAATCCAGTGATGTTGCAGTCTATATTGGTGTGGGGTTACAGCAGGCTTCTGGTTCATTACAAGGTCTGGTATGTCCATGAGAATGGAATTTAAGTGGCCTGTTGCTTGAGAGAAGTTCTCTCCTCCTTCCTTCCTGCCCCTTGTATTGAAATCATTCTCTCCATTCTATATATTGGTCTGTGTATGTCCTTTCATAGCATCTGATGAATTGAACTCCAGGTCAAAAAGGCTTTATTCTCTCTCTCTCTCTTTCTCTCTCTCTCTCTCTCCATCTCTCCATCTACATGTGCAAATGCTGCTGGGTGGGATTATTCTAGAGTATACCCACGCTAGGCAGGTGTCTACACATGCAGGGATTGGGGAACAGATTTGCTGCTTCTGGCAGCAGTCTGCTCCCATCCCCTCCTCCTCTGCACCTGCCCCTGCAGCAGCCAGGTAAAGCTCTAGCACCAGTGGGACAGCTGGCAGTGAGCCCCTGGTTGGGCAGGGATTTCTCTGCCCAGATCCTGAAAGCTCCCTGGGGGGGATTGGGACAGGGGGCTGCGACCTGCCCCTCCCCTACAGCTCCTTCCAAGCACCTCAATTGTCTGATCAGGGCACAGTTCTGGATCTGTCCCTGACTGGGAGAGTTCCTGGCCAGCCCTGGGCTGCGTGCATAAGTCTGCATGTGCAGCCCAGAGCTGGCTGGGGACTGCCCAAAGCGGGACAGAGCTTGTTCCCAGTCACCCCTCTGCTACTGCGGAGCAGGAGCTGGGAGCTCCCTGCTACTGCAGCAAAGGGACATTGTCCCTGCCTGGGCTCCAGTGGTGGAGCCTGCCCCTACAGCAGGCAGCTCCTGGGGGCAGGGAGCAATCTTCTGCCCCTGGCTGACTGGGAGCAAATTTGCTACCGGCTGGCCATCTGCACATGGTGTACTGCACAATACTTGCTCAGTAGTTAATTTGCTACTTGATTTTTCAGGTGGCAAGTTAACTGCTGAGTAGAAGAAATTACTGTGCAGTAAGGGTCATCACATGTAGATGATGATGTTTTCTGTGCAATAATTAGGTTTAGTGCACAGTAAAGCATCTTGTAAAGATGCACCCTATTAGGTGCAAACCTACCCTGCCTTCTGCTTGCCTTCAGACCAACGTGGCTACCTATGTCTCATTGACTATAAAGCCTTGGATTACTTTATAGTTAGCTTGCTTCATGTCTAGATGGTCTGGCCTTTTTAAGTGGTCAGGGACCCTAGCTCTCCTGGTTTTAGAGGCACTGAAAGGTGTTCAACAGCTTGCAGTATCAAGCCCTAGCTTTATAAGAAATGTTTTTCAGAACTAAGAAGCTTCTTTAAACTCATAGAGCCTATGTGGTGAATAACTTTCCAGAAGGCTGAACAGCAGTGAGCTTAAGAATCAGAAACTGATTCTTTCCTACATGGAGAGCCTGTTCCCTTATGACTGGCTGTGACAATTAAACTTCAGAGTAGAACAAAGCTGAATGGCATTTGCCTCAAGCATTCTTCTGCAGTGCTTTTTTAATGAGCTCCCACACTTCCAACACACAGCTTCTCTTAGTTCTTTGACTTTTAACGTGTGTTGCGATTCTCTGGCATTGTGTGTATCTGTCTGTGTGTGTGCTAAACATTGGAACGAGGTTGGCAAATGTTTTACATTAATTATAGGGTAATTCTATTCTTATATTAGTCCAGTTAAAGTTTTGGATATCACTTTAAAAGGATAATGCAATATAGAATAAAACACCTGATGAGAATGCTAACTAAGTCAATGCATTGATGTGAAAGTGCATTCTCAACATAGGAGCCCTTTATGGTCTGATCTGGTATTCCAGTTTTAAGGGTGAGGAAACTGAGGCAGAGACTAGGCAAGTGAGTCTGTCAGAGGTAGGTTTGTGTTTCATTATGTGCTCAGACCCATTGTTGTGCTTTTCTTTGTCAGGATTTAGAAGGGGAATTAGGTGATTGATATACAGTAGCAAATGGGAAAGAGCTGCTTATCTTAAGCCCATCAGGTATGCCCCATGCAGTAGAGAGATCCATGTGGTTGATCCACATTCATGAGTCTGCTTTATTTCTTTCACCTTCTCTATACTTGGTAAACTCTCTTTGCATCAAATTTTAACTTTCCAAACCTGATTAACTTCAAGCAACTAAGGGGTGAATTTTGTTTTTTCAAGTTCTCTCTCCCCTACAGCTTCCTTTTACCAGAGACATAGGAAGCGATAGTCCCATTATAGGAAGAAGATTTAAGGTCTTGTACCTTGCCATCCATGGAGGCTAAAAAAATGAGTTAGAATAGGAACAGTCCCAAAGACAGTAGGACTAGGGCCAGGATGCAGACAATATGCACAGAAAAGCCAGTCTCAGTAGCAGAGCCTGTGGAGGGGTGCTCTCCATGGTACCAAAGGGAATGGGTAGACAGACTGGGAGAGGCCTAAAGATGTTGCCAAGAGCTCTCTGACTGCTGGATCTATTCCGCTGGAGTACTCTGCCATTCTGTAGCCTAACAGAAGTATTCTACATCTCCTCATGGTCCCCTCCCCAACTGCTTATCTGAAAACCTATTTGCTTCAACTCTGCATGAGCGAAATGATTTAGATCTTAGTATTTCTGATGCATATCATTCTTCCTCTGTCATGATCTCAATTTATCTGGTGTTCAGGACCCTTGCCTTGATCTGGAACATTTGTTCATTTAATATTTATAGCTCATCCCTAAAACTTTTTCCCTTTGTAGCAGCTGAAAAACAGCTTTTCAGAAACTTTGGGCTTTTTAATAATAATAAAAAAACCCAAAACATTATGTGTTAGCCTTCTATGGAGGCAATATGTTGTTTGTACTATCATTACTTCAGCCAGTGAGTTTCTGTGCTTTGACCCACATAGTCTAAAGTGTCTATCATTGCTATCATAATGCTGGCATGCATCTCAAGTAAAGCTTTTAAGGATGCTCATTAGTCACTGCATAGCCTAACCCTTCTATCTTATTGATTGATCCTAGTGAATGTGTTTCTTGCTCAAAAAGTTCCTTCATTAAGGAAGCTTCCAGTAAGATCCATTTTTCCTGAGGAAAAAGATATTCATCCAGGGACAGTGCTATTTTGGTTTCTTTCTGAGAGCTGCTTACCCAAATGCTTGAACAGAACAGGAGCTGGTTAGTTTCTAAACTCTCAGGAAATGATCCTGCATGGACAGCATGGAAGATCAGTCTGTTAAGACAGGCAAGGGAAACTTACTTTTGAGGCACTGGGAAAAGCAATAGAAGACCAATTGTTACCTCCCTAATACTGAAAATGCACTGGGTTCGGGGCCTGGAGGCATGGCTCAGACCACTTTGTGACATCTCTTCCATTTGCTTTTGCTTCCCTCTTCCAGTCTCTGGCACAATACAAAACCTAGTGAAAGAATCTCTCCTCCAGAGAGATTACAGACACAATGGGACTTTGATTGTTGGCCCTTTTAGGTATTAAACATTTATTTAGGTAATACAGACTTGTAAATAGGTTAGAAAATTTTCCTTATTCAATTTAACAGGCACACTTGTAGTAATACATGCCAGGTGGCGTATAGAACATGAGAGAATTAGGGTGTTTTGGAGGGTTATTTGACTTGAAGTTGAGCTTTGTCTCTTCTCTTCTTTCTTCTTATTAGCAGTGTAATTAGATACTGATTCTGTACAACTGATATATGACCCTACCTCTTCTTTAGCTCATTCCTTATACCCCTTTAGGCCCCATTTATTTGCCTGCGTGAATTTTTGCTTTTCTTTGCTTGTGGTGCATTGCCAGATACTGTTTTCCCCTATTGATCTTGCTGCTACCACATGGTTTATTTTGAATCAGGTGATTTAGGCATCCACATGCCAACATGTGACATTGTATGTGTCAGCTATAGGTCCCATATGTTCCATGTGATCCATATCTATTTTCTCTCCTTTTTTTACCCTTCTTCTGCCAGACTGTCAACTGGCCTTACTTCCCCTTCTCACCTGCAGTCTCAGACCCCCTCTCCTACTGTTTTTCAGCATTTTCTCCTACCTGTGTGTCTTGTCCTCCTACCATACAATGTAGCTTTGGCTGTCTTGTACCTGAGGCCAAGAAAGCCTGGCAGCCTCTTCAGATTGAAATTTTGTAGGCTTTATGATGCAAAGAGAATTCTAAGTCCCTGAGTCCCCATAACATATCACTGAAAAGCAGGAGGCAGGTAAATATTGAATAGAAAGGTTGAGGAGGTGGTGGTGGGAGACAGGTCTAAAAAGAAGCCAGAGGAGGACTAGGAGAAGTATTAGAATAAAGGAACATATAATAGATATAATAGATAGACTAGCTATAGGAAGTCAAAGAAATGGGAAGGTATACGGTGGGTAGAACCTCAGTAATAGGATCCTGAACCCCTAAATGTCAGAGATAGTATACAGCCTTGAAGGTATTTTTATTTAGGTGTAGGACATATACACCCAAAGGATTTTGTTGCTTCACAGGTAGCATATCGATGTTGGAAGAAAAGGACATGCTTTGAATGAAAAAGAGCCTTAGGAATATCAAGTAATCTTGTGAGGAGATTCTTTTAATAATCCAGTGGCTAAGTGTTGGTTGATTATAATGATAGATGAAAGCAAAGTATGCTGCCTAGAGTCATTAGTATTTGACAGCACATGTTAACTATTCAACAACAACTCAATGTTGTTAGAAGGCATTATATCCTTATTAGATGTGTTCCTAAAACTAGGAACTGAATATACAAGTTAGGAAGCACAATCTCTCAACAGCTCTTCAGTTTCATATATTCACTCTTTAAAACACAAATAGGCAGATTTATTACCAAGAACTGTTAACTAGTACAGTGCATTTCTGCATTTTCATTGCTCTGTAATTTGAAAATTTCAGCGCTAGTCAATGACAGGAAATATTTTTGCCAAAGACACTCGTTCATATATTTGTCAATTACTATAAAAAGAGTAATTTCTTGACATGTCTTTTAATGGCTGTGAGAAACTTGGGATGATAGTATGGAATTCTGTTTATGGGATAATGTACATAGTGGAGAAATCCAGAGACAATAAACAGCCTAAATGGGTGATTAAATGCAGAAGCAAGGCAAAGACATTTGAAAACAGCAACATCTCCAGTTGGCAGGTGTAGTCCATTGTCATGAATATGGTTGCTGTTTTACTGAGAAAGAGATGTTTCCCCAGTTACAGCCTAAAGTTTTCTTCAGCCATTGGGTCAGAATTCAGTATTGCAGCAAAAACAGGTGGATTTGGATAGGCAGGCCTTGAAACTGTGAAATCTAGATTCCTTCTTTAAAAGCCAGAGAGGTCTGTTGTGCCCATCTAGCCTGACCTCCTCTATCACGCAAGCCTTAATGTTTCATAAGGCAAATAAGTCTACTGATGGATCAAACTCTAAGCATCATATTTAGGGGCTACTGACATCTGTAGTATCCCTGCTCAGCTATTGCAAAACCCTGTAGGCACAGAAAATCCACCAAGGCCCAAATTCTATTTTGTGTATTAGGCATGTAAGTACACTTAGATGCTTATATGTCATCGTAATCCACCCTGCTTGATTTAAAAGGTAATAAATCTGACCATTTGTGTTTTAAAGACTGAATATATGAAACTGAAGAGCTGTTAAGAGTGGGCCCTCCCACTCCTTGCTGCTTCTTTGTGACTCAGTCTTAAGGGTAAAATGGCAGTGTGTTACAAAGGTAGTTTGGATTTTTCAGGAACAAATAGTGGAATACAATTGCACTTAGGCATCTAAGTCTACTTGGACACACAGGGCATGTCTACATGTGCATTTAAGTGCATCTAAATTTAATGCTCATTAGCTTTAATGCAAATTAAGTGGTTTTAGGCAGGTGTCAACACGTGCAGGTGGTAAATTGCATTAACGCTGTGTGTGGACTTCAGGTATCAAATTTAGGTGCAAATAGTCTAAATTTGCCATTTCTAATAACCATTAAGGGATTGCATGTATAGACGTGCACCTTAATGCATATTACCTTTAATGTGCATTAAGTGTCACATGTAGATACATTCACAATGGAATAGGATCTTGGTCTAGGGCCCCCTCTACACATTACAGCTAATTGTGTAATTAACTGATCATTTATGCAATTACCTTGAGGTTAGCCACACATGTAAAGTAGCTATCATAAAATAAAAAGCTCCAACCACCTCTAAAATTAAACATTGAAAATGTGTATTGACTTTATAGCTGACTGATATCGAATTTTAATTTGCTTATGTAGCAGGGTCTCCCCTGCAGCCACAGGCGACTGGCAGGGGGGCATGAGGGACATGTGCACCCCTGAGATTGGCCCCTGACTTGACGCCGCTCAGGACGGGGCAGTTTTTTTGCCATGTTGGCTGGGGGTGTGTTGGGGGGGCGGGGGAGACACTCAGCTGTGGCAGAGAAGTATAGGAGTGGATATGGGGCTTTTGGCCCACCCCCGGGCCCGCCCACAAAGTGTGTCCCCCCACAGTTGGGAGGCACCAGTCACCCCTGGCTGCAGCTTGGAGCCCCATCAGCTGATGGAGCTCCCAGCTTCATGGGTGCACTGTGGCCAGCATAAAACTTCTGGGCCTTGGGAATTACAGCTGCCACAATCCCTATGGCTCAGGGGTATGTGGAACCCCAGGACCATGGGTATTGCAGCTGATGGGATCCCTAGGGCTTGGGGTGCATGAAACCTCCAGACCCTACGGTTGAGGGTATGTGAAACCCATGGACCTTGGGGATTGCAGCTGTTGCAGTCCCTTGGGCTCAGGAGTGTGTGGAACTCCCAGGGCCTGAGGATAACCACGTAGTGATGACCCCTGCCTTGTGGGTGTGGGGAAACCCCTGGAGCTGGAGGACCGCACCGCTGGGGGTGGGGGGAATTGCCCTGCAATGGTCTTCCATCCCCAGGGGTTTCCTGTACCACCAGGGTGGAGATCTCTGCAATGGCATCGTCCTACCCTGGGGGTTTCACGTGGGGTACCCCTGCAGCTAGTAGCCCCTCAAATTGGAATGTGTGGGTCTCCCAGACATGGGAACTTGCTTCTTGCCAATGCAGGGACAGCCCAGGATCAGGCTCCCCCTGCACTGGAAATAAGGTGCGATGGGACCTAAGGCGCAATCCTACAGTTGTGCCTCCTGCCATGTGGCCTGGCAGGAAATGCACTTTTAGATCCCATTGCACCTTTATCTGCACATATAAAGGGAGCCAACAGGCATCTTTACATGTGTTCCAGGGTGGGGGTGGGGGTGACACTTTAATTAAAGTGGTTCTCAGGAGCCGCTCTAATTAAAGCACCCACAGTGTCTTGTGTATTCAGCATCCTGCAATTCAAAATGATAGCAGGGGCGCTTTAACTAAAGCTCGTTTGACAAGCTTTAGTTAAAATGCTGCCGCTGCCATTTTGAAGCATAGGAACACTGATTACACATGACGTGGAAGCTGCTGGAGCATGCTAATTAGATTAATCGATTCTGCTGTGATGCATGCTAATTGGCATGCATTAAGAGCCTCCCCCCCAACTAACAGCCATCCAGCACATTTATAGGTGCCCTAGGTGTCTACATTTTTTTTTTCCGCCTACATCATAAAGCTGGAGCCCAAATCCATGCCTGAGGCCTGCTGGGATTTTCATTTTCCTTCTTGGGCTTCTTCTGTGGAGCTGCTGAGGTGAGTGATCTGAGAGCCTAATGGATGAGACTGTGCACAAAATATAGCTGCAGACAAGACTAGTTGTTTGCCTATGTATATGCATACGTCCATTCTTCTTTACCTAGGAGTCCAGTGGTTAGGGCACTTGCTTGGAGTTTTGGAGGAGTTGGATCCCTAACTCTTCTCCAAAGAGCATTTATATATGTATTTATTCCTAATGGAACAGCTTCAACTGGAGTGAGTCCTGCCCCAATAGCCTGGTGATAAAGGAAACTCTCATGAGAGGTGGAAAATCTGGGTTCAGATCCCTGTTCTTTATCATGTAGAGTGGGGAAAAAGGGTCTTCTATATCCCTTCCCTGACTGACAGAACCTGTGCATGTTGGAAGTCCTTTTCTCTGAATATGACTACATCCAGATAAGGTGAAAGCATTGCATGCTATAACCAACAAAGCTTTGTCAGCACAACTTTGTAGCGCAGAGACCAAGACTAAGTCAGGGATGAAAGTTCTGTTTGGTAGTAGAATAGTGAAGAGTTTAAACATTACAAATCAAAGTCTCTTTATGACTGTAACCCTTAATGATTCCTTCATCAAGCTCCATGATTTCCAGTAGAATTAGAGCCTCTTATTTAGATCTACTCATTCCCTTTCTTGTATTAACTTCATTCCCATTTTCTCTTCCCAAATGGATAGTACAATTCTGGAAGTATGGCGAATACAAATTTTTTACATTATTACTTTGGCTATATGAATCTGCATGGTCATCCTTTCATGACCTGCAATTGAAATGATTTTGTAACATACTAGGTTCACTTTTAATGACTTTGTGCATTATCCTAGGAATTAAGTTTCATCTTTACAGCATTTTAAAATAAGCCAGCCTCTCTCTTATGGCATGTCTTTGTCTGTCTTTGTAATGATTTATTTTTTAAGTTGGGCTCTGATCTTACAAACGCACATTCTTAACTTGTCTGCTGTAAGTTATTTCATGGACTTTGTGTTAAATAGTTAAGTCAACTCTAGGCTTAAAGGATTGCAGGACTGGGGAGATGGGGGACAAAAATCTATTCATTACTTCCTAGGTGAGCAAACTATCCATTGTTGCCACTGTTTTGTTTTTTATCTTTCAAAACCAATCCAGATTATTCCAATTGCTGGGTTTTTTCATATACCCCAAGACTCATTGCTAATTTGGTTTTCCCTCTTCAGTAGAACAAGCCACCAACCAACATTCAATTATTTCATCTCTTCCCATTTCACAATTCCTGTACATAACATGCATCTATTGATTTTTATTTTGTAAGTACATCTCACAGTGATGTGTGTGGGAAGGTTGTGACTCAGACCCAATCATTCAAGTAACATTTATCCTTTTAATTACTATTGAGGAGCCTTAAAAATAGGAATATCTTTATATTTCTATCAAGTTAATTGACTTACCAGCTATATTAAAAATATTTCTTGATTGGGTGAAAAAAGTATTGAGTATTTTAACATTGATAATATGTTAAAATATTTATTACTTTTGGATTTCCATTTTGAATGTATTTATTATGATTCTTCAGCCACTTAAACTCTTATTTCTACAGATATAGGTCTTGGTATC
This sequence comes from Caiman crocodilus, assembly GCA_030014935.1. Taxonomy (NCBI): domain Eukaryota; kingdom Metazoa; phylum Chordata; order Crocodylia; family Alligatoridae; genus Caiman; species Caiman crocodilus. The sequence continues at coordinate 70,183,042 of JAGPOW010003648.1, forward strand.
CTATAAGTATCTGGCAAAATAGAATTGTTTACCTTTTTCTTGTTTGCCACAGACTTAGAAAAAATGTGTATGTGCATGGCTAGATTTATAGGCATCTTGCAACCCCACTGTGTACAAAGTATCTATGGCACCAGAAGCATGTCTTACAAAGGCAGCCAGCAGCATGGTCCTTGTTAGATCCAAGTAGATGTTTCAGAATTCCAGCTTTGCCTAGTTTAAGTTCAGACATTTTAAAGGCGTGTTTCACTACCAAGGTGAGTTATGAATGAATGATATCTCTCTCTCACTCACTCTATACTTAATTGTAATGGTGTTTTTAACTTGCTTTTCAGGAGACCTCAGCTGTATAGGCTGCATCAAGGCTAGGCATAGATGTTCTGCTTCTACCAGGAGAATCACTGTTCTCCTGGAAGAACCCAAAAATACACAGATATTCTGGCTTTTTTCCTGGAACAAAAATGGCTGTTCCAGGAGAAAAATAATCTGGCAATAACCAGGATTAAATCACCCCCAGGAGTGTGTCTCCGAATGTCTATACATTTTCCCCTTGTTTGACACCTCCTGGGAGGACTCATCTGCCTTCCTGAAACCACAGTCACCTCAGTTTTGAGATGGCATGGTGGGCAGCTACTTCCCTTTGCCCTGTAGACTGGCTGGGAGGAGAAGAGAGCAGCAGCCACCTCTCCCTGCTTCTTCCCCAGACTGGGAAGCTCCCTGTTTTGGGAAAAGATGAAGGGCTTTTCTGACTCTGACTGACTTCTCTTTGCTGTCCCTGCCATCCAGCTGAGTGGTAGGGCAGTGATTTAAGTCAGCAACAGGGAGTGGGGATAGGGGACAGGCTTGGAAGACTTGATGCTGCTGTGAAATGCCCCAGAGTCATCCTGCACTGCTCTGGGTCAGTCCAGAACGGCGTGGGTGAGACAGGCTGCTATGCCCCTGCTGCAAGACTCCTGGGACACATTCAGATAAGCGCAGCTGTGTGGTGTGTGGCACCACAAACATGCCTGCAGGCAGCTCCGCATACCACACAGTCAGGTGTTCTCTGCACTGCAAGGGTGTGCTGACCATGTGTGTGCTGCTTCCTGTTTTTTGGGTTTTTTTCTGCTGATTTTTCTGATCCCACCATGCTGGCCCCAGCCTCTTCTACTGCCCCTGGGATAATTTGCCACACAAAAGCATGCTTGTCACTGGTGTTCTCTGGGGACAAGTAGCTGTGGCACAAGGTCCACCGCTGCTACTTGTCCTCGGGGAACCAAACATCTGTGCTTGCCTGGATGTGGCTCTGGAGCCTTGTCACAGTGACTGAATGCTCCCTCCTCTCCCTGCACTCCTTTGAATCAATGGAGTGGAGTGCGAAGAGAAGGGGACGATCTCCTGGGGGAAGAGAACTGGGAGGGTTCCCTCCACAGGAGACTGCCTTCTTCCTTCTAGTCAAATGATCTGTGGCATGGGGGGGGCATTTACCTGGGGTGGGAACCCTTCCAACCTGTCTCTGGCAGCTGCTGTTTTTCAGCAGTTGTCAACTGCCACTTGACAGCCTACACCCTTCCCAGGCAGGGGAGAGGGCACGCTGTCCATTAATGAGCTCCCTTAAGGGTGGGGATGGTCTAGGGAGCAGCCCTGACTGCCCTGCAGCTGGCAAACTTGTTTGTGAAGCTCTCCAGCCATGTGGCTGGAGGAACATTTTATAGTCTAGTTCCTTGGCTGTTTTTCTACCGGAAAAAAACACTTCCAGTAGAAATTAACACCTGTATACAGTCAATACACAACCCATCAAGAACTAAAATAACTCCTCTATGCAGCTAATCCAGTTTCTGTGAATTACTCCAGTGTTATTTGGCTTTGTGTCCACTTTTGAACTCAGATAACTCAAAAGGAGTTAACTAACATGACCTGAAGTTATTTGCACTCTGTAAAGTAGGCATGGGCCTTGTCTTCACAGACACCAGTGTATCCTCTCCAGCAAGAATGTTGGTGTGCCATCAACTTTCACGGTGTGATATGTGAATGGAGAAAAGATGCTTGAAATGTTTATGATGATGTAGTTATGCAAGGTCAACATTATCTCTCTGGCCAGTGGCTGACTTCACCTTGTTTACCTCATGGTAAAACTGCAGGGCTTTTTGTTCCCGCTGTGCTTTTTACAGCAGGATGATAATGTGTATTACCTATCTCACTATAAAAGTACATCTTTTTGGGTTAGTAAAGCCTAAAAAAGGACTTGGATGTTCCGAGCACAGAAGCAGCCAACTTATGTTTGTTCCTCTGGATAGTCAAAGCTACTGTGTCCTCCTATTTAGTTAGTGCATTTCTGAGTTGGGGGTCTGAGCCTGAGTGATGCTCAGTGTCTCTTAGGATTATGCCCTATGTGAGAGTTTATTATGGATTTCTTACCTGAAGATACTGACAACTGCATCTGAATGTGGGGTGTGCATCTGATCTTGCAGTTGGAGTGGAAGTAGTCCTCTATCTTGTAGGGATCACTTAACATTTAGCAGATTGGGCTATTAGATTTAGTAAATCTATTAGATTTAGTGGGTCATTTGTAAAAGGCTGTAAATCAGCTTCTTTAGACTGAGACTGATGAAATAGACTGAATCTGGACTAACTGATGGAGAGTAGAGTTGGTTATGTCTGTTTCTGCATGCTTTACTTTGCAGTGAATGCTGTTACGGTAGTCCAGACTGAGCAACTATTAAGACTATGGCTATGGACTGCACACTGTCTCGTTGCCACAGTAATGTAGAAAGGTACAAAATGTTTTCTAAACTTCATCCCCAAGAGATGGGGAACAAGTTGTATTGCCAGTATTCACTGTGCTGCCAGACACGTTAGGACTCAGCAAACCTGCAACCACCACTTCAAACGATGCAGACTAGTAGCATCCCAAAAGAATACTGGCACTATCTACTGACCATACTTTAAATGGAAACTAAAGAATTAGAGAAAAAGGGAGTGTTAAATGTATTTCAGGCCCACACATCTTTTCTGCCTGTCTCTGCCAATATTTGCAGTACTGCAATTGCATTTTTTACTATTTGTGTTTTTAAAATGCTTTTCCCCCTTCACTTGTTCTATGGAAAAGCTTTAAGAAATCATAGGGGAAACTTACTTTTCAAAGCAAACAGTCAAAAAGAGCATATGCAAGAAATTTTCAAATGCACAGAAAAATGGGCTTTTCTTTAAGTTTTCAGGTTGTTTGAATTGTAACTTTCTAGAATACTGCTTTAAATATATAAAGTAACATTTTGACTTTTAAGTTGATGATGGTCTCTTCTATTTTAGCTTAACTTGATGGGTATAGTATTTTGGAGCAAAAGCCTTATAATTAGCATATATCTTCCAAAACTAGCAGTATTTGGAAATTTAAATTTTACCTGAGTTATTGAAAATGGCTCATGTATTTATTCTCTATAAACTGTGTAAGAAAAAAAGATGCCCTTATATGACTTGGTTTTCATTTAAGTGGTGATCCTTTTATTAGTGCTGGGAAATGAAATGTAAATCCATTTTAATATTCACGACAACTTCATTTTTATTGTTCAGAAAATTCTACACAACAGGTAAATAGTGGCCTTTTTTTCCTGAATCTCAGGGGATATAATTTGATCTTTTAGCATTTTCATAAAGTATGGGAAAGGATTTGTGTGCTATGTCTGACTGAACACTATGGCTTTAATCATCCTTTCATTTAAAGGATTTGTCTTTTTTCCACATAGTTTGTTACCTTACTTGGAATTTGGCCTGGGCAGACAGCTTAACAACTTCACTTCAGAAAAGGACTCAGGGGCTTTTAATGGCAATAAGTAGTTAGGACCCCCTCCTCTTATTTTATATGAGATGTAAAAAAAAAAATCTCCCCATTGGGTACTAAAAGCTCTCCTCCTGCTGTGCCCTCCTCCTTGGTTTTGCTCTTGCTCTGAGCCCTGACTGGCACAAGCAGTAAATGGAGAACCACTTAATTTCACATAGAGTCAGTTGTAGGACCCTGACCTTCAGATTTTTGGCCCCTGTACAAAGTGCACCATACCCAACTGGGGAGCCCACCCAGGAGAGACTCCATCTGGGGCTTAGAGGCTGCGGACTGTAAGAGTAGTAGCTAGAGAATGGAAGGGTTCTCAACTAGGAGAAATGGTGGGAGGGAGAGAAATATGGGAGGCATGAGTGATGGTAAACAGAAGCAAGATTGGTAGCTAAATTTCCTCTTGTTGTAAAAGGGTGTAGAGCTGTAGTTGTACTCCACTACTAGATACATTCTTATCCTGTGTGAGCTTAGTTTATTCTGTGGAGGTATAGACTGTAAATTAGGACATGTAAGGTAATCAGCCAAGCCTGTAGACAGGAACACACAGATTTCACAGTTGGTCCTGGTCTTGGTCCTGGTCTATCTGTTGCCTATCAATATTCAAATTGATTTAATATATAACCAAAAGCAGAGGGAAAATAATTATTTGTGGGGGTTGAGTACATGTGCATGCACATGCGTGCCCCCCCAGCAGGTAAATTTGTGGGGGAAAGGCCATGGTGGGGGAGGTGAGGAAGTAGGGCTGCAGCTGGAGCTGGGGCAGGCCCTGCACAGCTGTGGTGGGGTGTGGGATGGAGCTGTGAGTGGCTTGTCTGGGGGGCGCCTGGTGTGGGGAGGGGGTAGAAGTTCCTATGGGGGACATGTGCCTGTGATCTGTGTGGGGAAAGGGTGGACTGCTGCTGCAGGCTGGGGCCAGGGCTTTGCTGGACTCTTCCCAGCAGGGGGTTGGGCCGCGCTGTGCTCAGAGCGAGCAGTGGCACTGCTTGGAGGAGGGATTGCGGGGGTTATGGCGAACTTTAGGGTGACTGCAGCCCTCCCCATAGCTCCCCTCCCAGTGATGCTGTTGCCTACCCTGAGACAGCATGGCCCAGCCCCCCCACCTCTCGCTGGAAAGAGCCTGGAGATACTACTGCCCTGTGTTTGGGGGCGGCTAAGACCTGTTAGCCCCCCCCTTCTGCCACCTGTCTAAAACAGAGTTTAGACTTCAATGAAAGAAGTATATGCTTACTGTTGCTTTGTGTGTCTAAGTATAGAATGATTTTCTGTTGTAAAACTTGATGATTCTGTATTGTAAAAATTGCATGCAGATTTTCCAAAGAATATCATATAAATGCAACTTTTGATGTGGGGAGGAGGGAAGAGGAGCTAGGAGCAGAGTCTTTGATTTATTCACTTTTTACTGTCAGGCTGAAAAATGAAATGAGCTTTCATGGTCATAGGATCAGAGCATTTTGTCCCCTGTCCACCTGCAAAGAAGGACTTTGACAAGACTCTATGCATTGTTAGGGAGTGCTGCCCATGGGAGCTGCCCCTTACTTCTGACTCTGTAGATGTCTCTTCTTCTTTTACTCCATGTGTGTAATGAAGGGATCTGGCTGAATGGGGTTGTTTTTAGGTAGACCAGTTTCAGCAGGACATCATTTTACTAATGACCCAAAGTCTCCCTCTCTACTTGTAGCAAGTGTTTTGATAGTGAAGGGTTGAAACAAGACACAAGTCAATTTTATACAATATGCTATGTAGCAATGGTGCTCAACCTCCAGCCCTCAGGCCAGATCCAGCCAGCAGATCCATGTCATCCAGCCTGCAAAGATCCCCATAGGTCTGGAAATTTGGTGGCAGGGTTAATTGCCATTCTCCTGCTGCCAAGCTTCCAGGTATGTGGGGAACACCATGGGTTGGATGACACGGTCCTGTGCATTAGGTCACTAGTCTCTAGTGGGGCCAGTGCGTGGGGTTATTCAGCAGCCAGATCTGACGTGTGAGCATCAACTGGCCCAGAGGAGGGCCCGATCTGGTACATGGGGTGGGGCCCAGATTGGTCCCCTGCCACTCATCTTCCTCACCACTGCTATGGAGAACTTTACTAATATGTTCTGTTTTTATATGGAATGATGTCATATGCAAGCCCATGTTGAGTGACAGCACAAATTTACTGACATTACCCCCAGCTTGTACTTCCTCCCAGCTCTTGTTTGCAAATTTGTAATTCTGCTTCATGCATCATGACTGAAATACAACTGAACCTGTAGTAGGCTCCTTGAGCACTACAGTCCACCCATGTGGAGCCCTGTGAAAATGGAAGACTTAAGGCCTGATTCTGCACAGACTTATGCAAACATCTAACTTCATGCACTGTGAGCAGCACTGTTGAAATCAATGAAATTAGTTACAGAGTATAAATTTAAGCATGTGTGTTAAGTCATTGGAAGGTTCAGTACTTAGCTTGTAAACTCTGAGGCAAAGACCATTTCTTCTAATATTTGTTTTGTAAGGTATGCAAGGGCACTTTCAGATGCTGTAAAATAAAGTTGACCCTTTGGCCTGAGTAGTTTGCTGAAATTCAGGGTCTAACAGAGCTGTTTCCATTATGATGAGAAAGTCAGGTGTATTATTTGGTATAATCTGGTTTATTTAAAAGATAGGTACGTGCAATTCTGCCTCCCTGAACAACAGGGAAACTACTAATTACAGAAATCCCCACATCTACTAGTCCAGTGAGTTTAGTGTCCAAGAAGCCTTTTCTCTTTTCTTCTTTTCAGGGCTACGCTTGTAACTCCTCCTGCATTTTCATGGTCAGTACACAGCCTGCTGACAATCTCCTAGCCCCACAAACCCTAAGTCCATGCAGCTTAGCTCTGACCTGCCATGTTGTCTTGCCTTGTGAGGTCTCCACACAGCCGCTGACTAACAAAGAGATTTGATTAGTTTTTTTCCTTGAGCCTGAAACAACTTCCTTGTCCCACCCATTGGTTTAAAGAATATCTGTGATTTATCTTTGGATCCAAGAGTTCCTGCTGCCAGCCATTAGCACTTTTCATCATAATAATGATTAATATTAAACTGCAGTTATCCAAACAAAGTAACATGATACATGGTGTGAGGCAGGATCTTTGCCATTTTAATTACTCATATGCTTGCTTGTTCACAAAGCCCAATCCTCTGCAATATTTCTTTGGTAGATTCAGCTGGGACTTGGTCATGGCAAAGTCTCTTGCAAAGTGCTGTGAGATCTTTGATTATTGCAAATGATCTAAATCTTGGTTTTATTTCTTGTCCAGAACACTGTCCCTCAGGGTTGACATACGGTGTCACTGTCCCACACCCGTGACAATGTCATTCCAAGGCCGCAGGTCTTGGGGGTCATGTGTCATTATTGACTCAGAGCAAAGGGTGCCACTTACTGAATTACCAATGCGCTCTTGAGAGAAAACTGACAGGCTAGTATTAAAGCTGTTTATATTAGTTTTGTTTTGTGCTGTTTTAAGCTACTATGGCTGTTGGTTTGGGTTTTCCAGCCTATGATTATTTTTACTCTGCTTCTCATTAGCCCCATCTGGTGAAGGCAGAACAAAAACCTCTAGTTAGTGGTTCTCTGTGCACTGCACAAGTGTTCATGAGGGTACACAGAGTCCAAAAGGCTAACCATGGTGGTTAGTTCTTATGAGCTTTGATGATAGATCAAAGCAAAATTGAGGCCCTTGATCCTGAAAACTTTTTTTGTGCTTAACTGGAGTCCAGCATTTAGCATTGGTGAAAGGGTCAGAGGTCCAGAATGTTTTTTTGCCAGTCCTTCTTTTGGCTTTCTTTTCTATATTGAATCTGAAACTAGCAACATTAACATTTTTGTGGTAGCATGTTTTTTGGTTATGGTTGGCTCTTTCCTGAACTGTTGTCTTACTTTTAGTGTCCACCTTCCTTATTTTATGACTTCAGGAATGGGTCTGAGGAAAGTTATAGGAAGCCATGAGTGGGTTTTGTTCTTGGGATGTTCTCACTCTTCTGTATCTGCCCCAGTGCACTGCTTGTAGCTTACTTGAAGTACACAGATGTTGCTATAATTTGATCTTTTTGGTTTTTTTGTTTAAGTGATTTCTCAGGACAGTTGTTTGTGTTATTGACCCATTTCATTACATTGTACTGTTGGTTTCCTCTAAGTTAGGCAATATCTCTTCACTTATATTCTGTTTTTCAAGCCTTATTAGCTAAAATGACTTAATGAGCATATCTTCTTATAGGACATATCTTCTTACATGGGCATATCTTCTGTGGCAGGGGGTCAGGCTAGATGATCTGTTCAGGTCCCTCCTGACCCTAGCTACTATGAAACTATGACAGCTATTTTTAATGTGGTGAGAGTGCAGTGTGGGTTTGGGGATCTATGTTGTAGCCATGTTGCTTAGAGAAATAAACAAAGCCCTTGGGTCAGAGGCAATATCTTTTATTAAACCAACTAAATAGTAGCAAAAAAATCCTTTCTTTTCAAACTTTCAGGTACATACATCCTTCTCCAGGCTGAGGAGTATGCAAAGATTGTAAAATTTCTCCTAGATAGAAAAGAAACTTTGTTTTGCACAGAGGAGGTAGAGAGTGGAAGTTTATTGCCCTGGGTTCTGCTTTTTTTGTTTTTATCAGCAGCAAACTTCACCCATAGCAGGACAAATAGGATTAAACTCCCAGGGGGTCTTGATTCAGAGAATGCAGCATACTTGCCTCCAGTCTCTCCACCCTCTCTCTAGGAAGATGAACAGAAGAGCCTGTTTTCCTTCTAAATAAGGCTCCTGATGTGTTTTGAGAGGCCTACCACCCTAGCTTCCAGTTCTATCTTGCCAACCCTGCTTTCCAGACTCTCACAATTGATGGCAACATGCCAGTTTCCCTTACCCCCAGTAATGACTGCTTGTCTCTCCCTTTAGGGTTTTGCAGCCTCAAAGAGAGATTGAGCTAGCAGTGGAATGAGGTGGGGGCAGCCTATAAGTGCAGGATGGGAGAATGTGGAAAGACAGAAAAGGTGGAGGACCCTATTACCAGTATTTAGGATTTTCTTTTCTGTACTGATTTCTCTAGCACTTTCCCTTAGGTTTTAGAAAATGGAGTTGAATTCAGCAATTCACATTGAGTAGATTGATGACAGAGTAGCGGATGCAAATTCCTAGCATACTACATGAAAATATTGGGTAGATATTGGATAAAACACCCATGATGAGTCCTAAAAGTTATTTTTTGTTTGCTTTCCCTGAGAAGGGACCTGAGAATTATGTATTTATAAATTTAACTAATCTGAAATAAAGACTAAGAATTACAGCAAAGAAAATGAAGAAGGCTTGGATTGCAGTATGCAAGTTTACTGAGAGGTACTTAATTTACAATAAATCAGCATTAATATGAGGTAACAAATATAGATTCATAGATTTTAGGGGCTGGAAGGGACCTCTTGAGGTCTAGACCCCGTGCGCTTGGGCAGGACCCCAGCAAGCTATGTTTCCAGGTATTTTTTGAAGATATCCAGAGTAGGTGATTGTGCCACTTCTGGGGGGGAGTCTATTCCAGACCCTGAACACTCAACTTGTAAAGAAGTTTTTCTTTATGTCTAATCTAAAGTGGTCTTCTAGCAATTTATGACTATTAATCCTAGACTTCCCCTGGGGAGTCCTGGTGAACAGACATTCTCCCAGTCCCTGGCATGCTCCCTTTATACATTGATAGACGGCCACCAGGTCCCCTCTGAGTCTTCTCTTCTCCAGGCTGAACAGACTCATGTCTCTCAGCCTCTCATCATATGGCCTGCTCTCCATACCTCTAACCTTATGCATAACCCTTCTTTGGACTCTCTCAAGCTTCTCTACATCCTTCCTGAAGTGTGGTGCCCAGAACTGGATGCAGTACTCCAGCTGTGGCCTCACCAAGGTGAAGGCAAGGCAGAGGATAACATCCTTAGTTTTGTTTGAGATGCATTGGTAGATGCATGCCAGTGTTTTGTTTGCTTTGCCAGCTATGGCATTGCATTGGTGGCTCATGTTCATTTTATGGTCCATCAAGACACCCAGGTCTCTTTTGGTTGTGGTGCTAGTAAGTGTAGCACTGGTGAGCCTGTATGATGCAAGTTGTTTTTCCCCAGGTGGAGCACCTTACACTTTTCAGTGTTGAATGTCATCAGGTTTTGATTTGCCCACCCTTGCAAGCTTGTCTAGGTCAGCCTGTACCCCCAGCCTATCCTCCAGCATGACTGCAGTTCTCCATAATTTGGTGTCATCTGCAAACTATGCCAGTCTGCTTTAACACCCAAGTCCAAATCATTAATGAACATGTTAAAAGTATCTTCTAGTTCTGTAACATCCTAAGGAATTGTAATCAGTGTTGTTTTAGAATTATATATTTTTTTAAGATAATCTCGTATAAATCAGGAAACTAGACTTCATGTGGATCAAAAACTATGCGATTGTCAGCAAAAGTAGTCCTAACATTTGAAATGTAAACTGTTACTTAATGTGTTATTTGAAATCCTTTCTCAGATCACAATAATTCATAGCTAAGCCTTTTCCTTTCACCCATAGTACACAAATATGATCTGATCCCAAATAAAGATAACCAGAAGTAATCTAGAATTCTAATTTTGATCAGATATATTTTACTTTATCTTAACCATGTTTAAAACAATGTGCTTGTCCAACTTACAATGCATACATCCACTAATTTAAGCTTCTTTGTTTTGTTTTATATCAATATTGCATAACCATAACTGTGTTATCTGAAAAATCACTAGGCTGTAATTGTTTTAGGTATGTAGGCCTCTTTTCAGCCACTTTTTTTTTCATTCTATTCAGTTTCCTGTTAGACCTCATGTTATGCTGATCTATTAAATACATTGTACAATCTCAGTATTCTCTCAACCACTTTTTCAACTCAAAATTATTTCTGACTATCTAGGCTGAACCTTGTTAAAGAAATATACCTGGAACAAATATATACTTTAAAGTCATTTACTTAAATGGCTTGTTAACTCAAGTATGTACTCTTTGAAAAGTTTTCAGTATGAAACCACTGGGTCAGTTACAGACTTTACAATTTGTCAAGTAGATCTGGTGTGTGGATGGGATTGCCAGATTTCAACTACTGGACAGAGGTAGAAAGTTCAGTTCAGTGAAGTATTGCAAATCTGGGAGGATTCAGAAGAGTTGTCACTGCTGGACATTAGTCTCATCTGTTGCTATATAGTTTTTATTAATACAGCTTATACACGCACTAAGTGCATGCGCTAAGAGCTTTGGATGAGTGCATTTTAAACAAATCGTAATCAACCTGATGATTCATCTCAGGAACAGCATGAAGCACTTGCATCTATAATTGTGAAGAATGAGAAACTTGGAATTACCCCAGACAGAAGCTTCTTTCTCTTACTGTTCTGAAATCAAACTCTCAGAGCAGTGTCCTTCACTGAGATAGCCACACATGTGCAGGCATTTGGATTTATTTGGAACAACATTAAATGTGAAAAATTATTTGGAAATTTCTCCAACCTGTGCGTGATCTTCATGACTCATTTGTGCAAATAACTGGCTGTAGAAATTACTGTGCTTTTATTTTTTTACATTATTAAAACCCCAAAGTAAGTGAAATGACATGGACTGCATTGTTAATGTGTTGACCCATTTTTGCTTTGTTCTTTGTCAGAGAAGACGCAAGTGGAATAGAAAAAGCTCTCCTATCCTGTCAGAGGTCTCAGTGATGTTAGCTGAAAGGAGTGCACTGGCTTGTTTGACCAGTCTAACTGGTGAAATTATAGGTGGATGGTATTTAATATGCATGCTGCTGGTACTTTATAAGAAGTTTCTCTCTGGCTCATATGTGAGATTAATCCTACAATGGATTTTCATAGAAAAGTCTTCTTATGATACAGTGGGCCAGATTCTCCCCTATGCTGGCTCAAAGGGATAGTTTCCATCTTCTATTAAGGACTAGTAGGGTCTTGGGGCAATGTTTAGTAAAATCTTGGGTAAACCTTCAGCACTCTCCTAAAGTATGTCCCCCTTTTGGGCATTTGCCCACTCCAAGCAGGTCCCCTATCTGCCTCAGTTTCATCTTCTCCTTGTTCTGATCCACTTCTGTTCTTCCCCAAAGCCTTCCCTCCATCCAGAACTGCTGATGAGGTGATTCCAATGTAATACAAAGGGGCTGCCAGAGAATAACACATTAGGCCCAGGATCTCCAAAGAGCTTTTCATGGAGCAGTGCAACTCCTCACTACTACCAATGCAAGGCAGAGACTTAATGCTACAACTTAATCCTGCAATTTGAGTGTTTAAGAATGAGTGGTGAATTTGAAAATAGGAGCCTGTTTTGGCTGCTGCTGTAAAAGTCAGACGGTCTAACTCTGAACTTCTTTGAGGGCTTTGAACATCTTATAATACAGGGGTGTCAAAAATAGGACCTGCAGACCCACCCTATGGAGCTCCATCGTCTGTAGGGCCCTGAGAAAATGGCAACTTTGCAAACTGTGCAGAAACCACGAAATTAGCCCCACACTGCAATTTTAAGGGTCACAGGCATAGGCAGTGGGAGGACAGGGCTAACGGGGCTTAGAGCTCCCCCAAACATGGGGCAGAGCCAAGGACTGCAGGGCAGCCCAGTTGTGGGCTCCAGGTGGCTACAGCAGTGGGGGAGGGGGATGCACAGACAGACAGCCTGCAGGTTGCCCAGATTGCAGCCAGATGGCATGTGGAGCACTACCCACCACCGCAGGTAAGTTAGGAAAGGGGCATGGTGGGGGTGAAGATCAAAGCCCCTACAATGAGGGAAGGAGTGGGACAGAGGCAGGGGTTAGGGTGAATGGGGTTGTGTGCCTGCCTGCCTACCACTTGTGCATGGGGAAAATAACATTTTTCACAGAATATTCACAGAACTACCAGGACCCATTTGCCAAGATCAGTGGTAGTTCCATGAATGTTCCATGAAAAATTATACTTTATCCATGCATGTGCTCTGAATTTTCAACAGGGCCTTAATCATCTGGGCCCCAGTGCTGCCTCTGGGTCTGGAGTTGACTTACACTTGGCACATGGTGTGTGCCAGACTGGCCTTGCACACAGAGCACCAAATGCATGTATGCAGCCTGGGTCACAAACGGTTTTAATATGTGGTGCAGTCCCAAACTACCTGTGGCTGGTTCTGTGTGCAGTGCTGGTCCCAGACTGCCAGAGCAGGCACCGCTTGTGCTGGATCTGGCATACAGAGTGTGTGGTGGTGGGGTCCATGGTCTCGATCAAGCACACAGGACTGCCCTTGTGCCATTTATCTAGTCCATGGACCAGCCCTGTACCACTCATCCAGGTCACAGGGCCAAATTAGTTTGACACCCCTGTTATAATAGATTCATTTCATTAATCTCATAGAAAGAAGCAAGGGTATAGAATTAGCTAGTTTATGCAGAGACCTTACAAGCCAGTTTTTAATAAACTAACACACTCTCCCCCCCACTTGCAAAACAAACTCCAACATGTGAGAATCCTCTTTTTTGCTGTCTTTCATTCTAATAAAATGATTAACTAATGATAAATTAAGGATCATAAGGTTTGGAATGTATGCAGGATTAAATTTCTTCTGTCAAGATAATTGTAATATTGGAGCATAGTAGCTACAATTAGCAATGGAAATTGCTGTTAGATTATGTACATCATACTAATCAAAATGAAATATTGGGTACTGTTTTTCACTAGACCTTTCATGCCATTTGATTTTGCTGGACAGTTACGTGGAGAAACTGGAGTTGATGTTTAAGGTGGGTGACAAAAGGGCTGCAATGTCCAGACCTTAAGCCAGAAGGTTTTCTTGGCTCCTCAATGGACAGCAAGTAGTGCTGCACTGTCACCCTCACCTCAGCCTCTATTAAAAGCCCACCAGTGAAGGCTACTTGGAAACCCATAGAATACCTTATGTCTGGCTATCCCTGCCCTGCTCTGTTCTGCAGTGTATTGACTGAATGCAGACTCCCCACCAGAGCATGGTTTGTTGATGCCTGGCACAGTCACAGTCACCTTCCAGGTGGTCTTCCTGATGCTGGTAACTCTGTGATCAGTATTATGTCAACAGAAAAGCTGATGTGAGTTAGAGCTGCAGGGCTTGATTCATTCCCAAGTAATAGGTAGCAGAATAGCACATAGTAGGAAAAGAAGAAAATGATTTAAATATCAAATATTGGTGATTTAAGCAGCTTTTATATTGAATGTGTTGATAAAAGCATTTCTTCCTTTTTCTCTATTAAATATGTAGACTTTTATAGTGTGTCTTTTTAGGTACAGTTTACCTCAAGCAACTCTCAAAATTAAATGGGAAAATTCTTTGCATGTCATCAAACAAAATTCATGTGTAACTTATTTTTCTTTACCCTTGTTTACATGCTACAATATGCTACCATGAAAGCTAGATTTTTTTCAAAAGGGGAAAAACATGAGGTGGGGAAAGAGAGAGAGAGGAAGTGGCAAACTAGGGTTACTTAGTTTGGAGAAGACAGGATGGGCAGGGATGGATTTTGTAATAGTCTGCAGGGGAAAGGACTAAGAGAAAGGGCCTCAAACTGCAGCAGAAGAAATTTAAATTGGAGATTAGGAGGAACTTTCTCACTCTGTGGGTGATTAAGCACTGGCACAGGCTACTCAGAGGTTGTGGAATTTTTAACCTTGGAAGCTTTTAGGAGCAGGTTAGACAAGCACTTGGTTGGGATGGGTTAGTCAGGGATGATTCTGCCTTGAGCAGTGGGCTTGACTAGATGCCCTCATGAGGTCCATTCCATCCCTGCTTTCCTATGATCCTATGAGCCCTGCTCACCATTTGGGACTGTCCACCAGCAGCTGACATAATACAGTTCTTTTTTGTGGTCGAGGTAGGGAGCAGGGCAGAGTTTGAAGTGTCCATGAAGGAGAACTGCCTCTCCCACATATAGCTTGAACCAAAACTTTAAAGGGACTCCCCCAGTGTTCCCTTATGGAGGGCACAGAAGGGTGGAGCCCGCCCGGAGGACTGGGTCATAGCGGTTCTGCCTCTGTTGAGGAAAGGGGTTGGTTCTGTAAAAGCAGATGTGGATCTTAACTGGAGCATTGTAGCTGAGCCTAAACTGATATCCAGATTTTGAATCTAGAGTTTCTACTGAGCTTATTTGGGAAAAGTTAGATCTGCTCTTTGGACACTCATGTTCAGGAGTCTTCGTTTGATTGGGCTCTTCCACTGTAGAAATGTTTGGGACCCTGTCGAGCACAGACTGAGGTTTTGATTTGGCTCCATCACCACAAGGCAGTATTCCCTTCTACATGAGTCAGGTTGGATGAGACTGTTCTGCCACAGTAAGGGAATATATTTGGCTTAGAGCCACCTTTGCTTGTCTCTTCAGCATTAAGATCATTCTAGGTCAGGCTTAATCATACAACATAAGTCATAGCTATTATTATAATGATGTTTCTAAATTAGTCATACCTTCACAAATACTTATAAACTAAAAATACATAAGGTAAATGGTTACTATGAAAAAAGCACTCCATTTTTGTGCAGTAGCTTCTGCTCTTACACAAAATACTTTATGTATTTCTATCAGTGGCAGAGAATTCAGATGGCAGGTGTTGGAATTGAGTACAATCCATTAAGCAATGTTATTGTATATTGATTAGCTATCCTATTTAAATGTATCTATTTGCCTTTACTTCCTCTAGTTATCTTTTAACATGTGACTTATAATATAATATTACTGTTGCTGTAAATCCCAATGCACAGAACATCCAGGAGAGAGAAAAAATACTTAGTACTTTTCCTAATCTTGAATGGGAAAAAGCTTTATGCCAGGCTCTGTTAACTTTCTTTAGGATACGTAAAAAGAATGAGAGAAAATATTACAAAGGACCAAACATCTTAACCTTATTATTTGTTCAGTGCTAACTCAAAGAAAACTCACATTGACTTCTGTAGGAAGAAGAATTTAAAGCAGAACAATGAGGAAGACCAAGGGAAGTAGTTCTTAGTTTATTACAATGATGTCACTCAAATTTAAACTTTTCTCTCACTCTCTCTCTTTTTTTACAATGTACTTCTACTTATGCTGTACAGGATTAAGTCAGCCAATAGATATGTCATCACATTTAAATGGTTATACTGGGACAAATCTTGAAGTGCTTTCTTGGGCTGTCTTGTGCTTCTTACAGTCGCTATGAATCCTAAGAGGAGCATGACAGAATTAGAACTGATTTAGAACTGGACCTCTGGATTTGGACTGCAGGATTTTATGTAACTAATTCATACAATTTATGATCTGCGCAACCCCAGTGCAGCCAGTGCACAGCCCAGAGCTGGGAGGAGAGGGAGGGGACATGGGGAGAGCCAACACAGCAGCTTCCCTCAGGGTCCCTGTTGACTACCCTTGCCAGCTCTGGGCTTCCTGTTGGCTGAGCCATGGCTGTGCAGGTCCTGATAGAAGTGTCCATGTTGGTTCCTCTTGTGCCTGCCTCTGCCTGCTCCAGCCAGAGCTGAGGCTGAGCAGAGAGGCTGTGGTCTGACAGAGCTGAAACCTCGGTTTCCACTCCCTGCCAGCTCTGGCTTCCCCCATGCCAATGCTGGCCCAGCTGTCAGACCTGCCACGACCCACTCTGGAAGCCTAGGGCTCAGTGTGGGGATGGTCTGCAGTGACAGCAGGGGATTAGAAACATGTGCCCCATAGCCAACCGAGGATGGCCCTAGCTCAGCTGCCCTCAGCAAGATCCAATAGGCAGGGATCTGTGCCCTCTGACTTCTGGTCTGGGCCAGTGCAGGCATCTGTTTCCTCCTCTGTGCCCCCCACAGAAGGAGTACTGTCCTGTTATCTCCTGATCCAATCTATGCAGTTTAAAGAAACCTGCACAGATTGAATCAATCCCCCTTCGGGCTTTTTGACTGTCTGTACTTAGCCCAGAAGGTTACTATAGACCTCCTATGAGGTCTTGAAATATATTAAATGGCTGAATAGTAGTCAGCTGTAATCCTGACTTAAATAGTTGTTCTCTCAAAGGAATGGAGGCAAAAAATGTGAAGCAAGAGAAGGGGATGAAAAGTGAGGAAAAAACACAGAAATGGAAGAAATATGAGGAGAGGGATGTGGGCTAGAATCATCTTCTCACCACTGATCCGGTATCTGCTGCTTGCGTCTGCTCACTGCTGGAATTCTTGGGTGCCTGTACACGTGCATTGAGGCTGCTTTGACGTGCTGTAATTACAGTGCATTGGAGTGGGCTCAACTAATCAAGGCTGCTGGAACATGGTAATTACCACACTCCAGCATCAAATATATCAGCATCCCCACACTGTAAAATGGTGGTGGGATGCATTAACTAAAGGTCATTTGACAAGCTTTAAAGCACCCCAGCTGCCATTTTTCAGCGCAGGGATGCTGATACACACGCATGCTCTGGGTGCTTTAATTAGAGCAGCTCTTTATAAAATGCCTTTCATTAGAAAATGTTGATTGTTGAAAACTCTTCATGGGAATGTGTTTTTTTTATAGGAAGTTTTCTCAGGGGACATTTGGGTAATGAAAAAGGCGTACCTTCCTAACGGTCTTCTTTAGCATTGGGCTCCACTACTTGGACCCCAGAGTGTGATTTCTGGGGGGATTGTCCATAGGATTAATTCTTCGGGAGGAATGAAACAGCTGTGCTGGACAGTACCAAACAACAGCAGCATCGACTCCATTCTCTTGAATAGCCAATAGTCTAAATATTAGGCCATTTGTATAAGATGTGAAAGACACAGTTTAAAGTTTCTTCTCTCACTGATTTGGAAAAGAAACTTGAATCTTGGTCCCCAACATGCTGGGTGAATGCTTTAATCACCAGGCCTCTCTGTCAGTCTCTTTCTAGCTCAAGGAATATTTAATTATTTACACAAATTGGAGCAGCTTCTGGAAGAAAAATCAAGAGAGAAACTGACTCTACATTGTTGGTGAGGGTGCTTGTTTAGGATGTAAGAAAGCCAGTTTCAGACTGCTTCACTGGCTTGGGTCATAAAGCAGCTTAAACCTAGCTCTTCTCCATTCCAGGCAAGTTCTGGAAACCCTGCGATATCGGGTATTCTGAGCAGTGATGCAGGGAAGACTCCCTCCTCTCTCTCTCCCATGCATGGAAACTGAATTCTGAAATGTTAGAAATCATTCTCAGAATCTAACTTTTCTTTTCTGGCCAACCCTTCTCTGACTGACTGGTCCCATCACTTGTCCAGTTGACTCTGGCAATTTCTTGCCTTATCTCTCACTGAGCTGCTTCAGTGCCCGGTATGATAAATAATGCTTAACAGGCCTCTGTCTCATTCAGAGCTACACTTTGATGGGCTGGGCAGGGAATGGAGGTGAGAGCCAGGATCCCAGCGCTGGAGTGCAAGTAGAGAGTCTGCTACTCATTCCTCTCATTCCTCCTAGTGCCTTGAGCAAGTGGATTTTTTAAAGTCCTGTCTGTAAACAGTATGATGGGAGAATTTTATTTCATTTTACAATTTCTTAATAAATAAACCATTTGGCCACTGAAACTAAACTGACTGTAGTCAGAAATCCTTGCAATCAGAAAGCTTTTCTAATATTCTTCTCTCTAGGTGCCCTTGTTCTTGTTCTTCTCTAAGATCTTAATGTTTTTCCACTGGAGAATATTAAAACATAAGGCAGGTTTTTATGTTTTTATGTATTATTACCATTGCATCTATAAATCACTTACCCATGGTAGTGTTAAATTATATTTTCCATCTTCCATACAGTTGTTGCCATACTGAGTTGGATAATGATGGCTTGACTTACTGCTCTAGTAATGTACTTAAATCTAGGAAATCTGTCACTGAAGGCATTTTAACATGGGCACTATAAACTGTAGCTGAAATTTGAAAGCATCTGCTGTCAAGTTATGTGGCTTGAAATCTTGTATCTTATACTTAGTTTTCATAAGGTTTTTGAAGTTTCTGAATTGTTTCTTGGGCAAAGACAAATATATGCAATAAGTTTCATGAGGTCCCTTCCCTTCTGAGCACCTACAATCATAAATTATGCAGAAACTCCAAATATGCAGTACTAGAGCTGACCCACAAAATCATGTATTAGGCCTTGCTAGCCTCATGTAGAAAAGTAATTGTATACATTCCTATGGAACTGCCATTCCCTACATTAAAGGACAGTGAGCGCGTTTACATGAGACAGTGACTACGCAGTAGCCAAATAGTATGTGTGGCTCAATAATATATTAGCACAGACAGTGTTAATATGCTACTGCACAGTGTCATTAAGTTACTGTTTGGTAACATCACTTAAAAGGTGTTTGCTGGCGCTACTGTGCATTTATTTTGTACTTGATTACACAAGTACAAAATAAATGCGCAGTAACGTCTCGTAGATTTGCCCAATGGCACTTAGACATTAGAAGATGGATAGACGAGCATTTTCCTTTTCTTACTTTCTTTTAATTTTGTTTACAGCACTTCTGTATGCAACCATTTTTGGCAATGTGACAACCATCTTCCAACAAATGTATGCCAACACAAACAGGTACCACGAGATGCTGAACAGTGTCCGGGATTTCCTTAAGCTCTACCAGGTGCCCAAAGGTCTGAGTGAACGTGTGATGGATTATATTGTATCCACCTGGTCAATGTCCAAGGGGATAGATACAGAAAAGGTGAGTAAATGTACTTTAAAAGAAGCAAGTGACCTTCTGAAAACTTTCTGAATGTGTCAAGCTGTTTCATTATATTGAAAGGGAGAAACTTACTTGAATCTAGATAAGATAAGGTGCTTCAATCCATACTAAGTAGCAGCTGCTATTTATTTTTATTTCATTTAAAAAAGTAATTCCAGTGATTGTCATATTTTGATATGTCAGTAGTAGCATACTATTATGTTATTTCTTCTGTTGACATTTAATGAGGCAATGTAAAAATAGTAACTATAGAGTAAAAATAGTTCAGGAAAAAAAGATACCAGGATGAAATATTAAAAAACCCAATGCTACCTTAGAAAATAAAATTTCCCTAAAACTATAATTAAAAAAAAATCATTTAGAAAATTATGACAGTTTCCTGAAAAATGGAAATTTGCTTGCAACTATGTGCAAGTACAAAATGTAGGATCTGCTGCATGATGGGAATATATAAGGTTTTGCTTACAACATTGGGGTCAACTTTTTGACAGACATGCCACAAATTAGTTCCATATCAGTTCCAAGTGTCGCTCTGATCCTCTTTCATGCCTGACCTGTTACTTGGCTCTCTGCTTCCAGCTCTGTGGTCCTGCTTTATCTGCTGCTCTGCTTTCTTCTTCTTTCCCTTTTCTCTCAGCTCAACGTGCTACTTTGCTTTCTACCCTTTCTGCCACCCTGCTACCTGCCACACACAGAAAATGCTCATGCCACTTGTGTCACATTAGCCACCCTGGCTTACAACATAGCTTTAAAATATAGACAGAGGTTTTTAACATAGACTAGATTTTACCTTTATAAAAGATGTTTACAAAGGGGATTTGGGATCTACTTGGTATTAACAAAAATATTTTCATCCTAATTCACTGAAATACTACAACACTCATCTTGTTTATCAAGTTAACAGATTTATCAGGTTAACATCAGAACAGACAAAATATACTCGTGGTCTTCATATGGGTTGCTGGTTTAATAGAGAGAATCTCCATTTCTCTTTTGTCAATAGAGAGATGTGTCACTGCATTCCAGGGCAGTCTGTTTGGAAAATTACAACAGTGCTCCAGTCATCAGCCTTCTCAATAATTGCTTAATTCAGAGGTCAGCAGGATACAGTGTATGGGAAAGGTTTGGACCTTTGAGGCACTGCTTCTGGCCCATGGACCTGGAGGGCTTTGCCTATGCCCATACTAGGGCCAGAAAGTGAAGACCTGTCCCAGGGCCAGGTAGCTTACAGCTATGCCTGCTTCGCTGCCACTTCCACCCATCCTCACAGGTCCAGTCCAGTGTAAGCCAGGTGGCTTTTAGCAGCACGTTAGCAGTGGGGTATTTGTGCTGGATCCCAGTGGCTGGGAGCTGCTCCTGTTCTGTCACTGCTTCCCATAGCCCTCCGCTGCTGGGATGCAGCACTGGTGCAGTTTCCAGTTGGAAGAGAGCTGCCCCAGAGCCGGGTATCTGCAAACTGCAGCCACACTCCTACTGCTTCTGCCCTGTGCCCCTTCCCCTCCCCTCCCCTGCCCAGCAGCTGTGATATGAGCACAGCTTCCAGCCAGTAGGGAGCTATGCTAGGGATGAGTAATTTCCAGCTGTGCCCAGGCCGGAAAGGAGATGTGGTGGAGATGTTATGGCAGCACAGATGCAGTTTGAAGATACCTGATTGTATTTCAGCTCCCTGGCAGCTGGAGAGTGGGGGCTGGGAGACATGGCAGCAGCATGGGGGCAGTTCCCAGATGCCTGGCCCTGACATGGGTGTGAGAAAAGCAAAGCCTCTGCCAGTGGTGTGTTGTACAATTTCCTTTTTAAACAGGGGGAACCCAGTATGAGTACAGAAGCTAGATCTTGGGCTCCCCCTATTTAAAAAGGAAACACATCATATGCAACCCTAAGAATGCCTTTGGAGACAGCTTGACGTATTAAATTACACTTGACTTATCACCTTCTAAAATTACTTTAATAAATGGGAAAAGTCTTCAGTGATTAGGACATCAAAGAGAACACATGACGTAGACAAATTCAGAGCTTAAGACCTGGTATTTATGGCTGAAAAACAAAGCAAATGGAGAAAAAAACAAATCAGCCTTTGCATTTTTAATAAGGGCTAACCAGTATAAAATTGACAAATGGCTGTACCAGTCCATAAATTCTTAAGTCTCAGTTCCATTGATTTTTGAATTCATATACAAGTTCTAGAATGCCACATAGTGAATAAAACATGATATTGTTTCCACGTGCCTGCAGAGCTTCCAGTGCTAGTGTATAATGTCATGGGCTAAGGACAGACATTCAAAAAGCCTGAACCTGAATTGATTCAATCTTTGCAGGTTAGGTTTACCTGGCTAGGCTGAACTGGTTTGTAACTGCAAAGGCATCCCAGACATGCAGGCACATGCCTGCAGTGGCTCCAGCTAGAAGTTGGAGGGCACTAGAGCAGCCTTCCCATCCATTCCACAGCACTGAGCTGGGGGGAGGGGCAGATGGGTAGACCCTGGCAGGATGCTTTGATTAACCCAGCAGGGAATTGATAACAGTGTTTATTACCCTGTAACTCAGTGTTTTTCACCCCATTACAAAAAAGCCCCAGAGGGACATTACCAGCTACCTGTAGAATCAAGAGGCAGAATCAACCTGTTGATTCAGCGGGGACCATAGCCAGCATGTGGTCTGCTAGCTAATACACAGACACCTCCTCAGCAAGACAGAGGGGAGGGGGGAACTCCTGCTTAGCATGAAGTGGTAAGGGGGAGAGGGCAAGCAGCCTGCAGTCTGTGCTGGAGCTGCAGCCAGGGAGCAAAGGGGAGGGGCCAGGCCTACTGTGGAGCAGAGAGCCCTGCCCAGCCCAGAGAGAATGCTGGGGGAGTCTGGTTTATCTTAAACCAGCAAGGGGTTGCAGACAGACGTTGCATAAACCGGTTTAAGCCAAATCCAGTTATAACTGATACTACATTCAACCAGGTTTATCTCAAACCAGTGTCAGCCATTTTCAAACCGGTTTATGTGCACTTAACATCTGTTCTGTTACAGGTTTAAACCAGTTTCTGATCACTTAAACTGATGAATGTGTAATGTCTGTCCCTATGCAGCCTGCTACCAGTAAAACAAATATTTAAAGATGAGCTTATTTGCATAATCAATCTTTGTAGTATTTTATACATCACAATATATTGCTCAACTTGGTGCTGACCATGTTATTTGCTTGGGATTGAATCAAAAATGAGGAGCAAAGGTAAGTCTGCCAGTTTTACATATGTCATTCTAATCAAATTAAACAAAAAGCGTTTAGAAAATTCTGAAAGCAAACTGTGACAATCCCCTTCCACATCTCTTTGAAGTGTTAATACTGATATGAAGGTACCGTGGTCCCAGTAACTCACAAATAATTGCCTTAGGCAGTACTATCCTACAGTGGAGTTAATTCAATTTCTGCAGCCTAATAGCAGCACACGTGTAGACAGTGATGCTTTACTGCTGAGCTAATTAGTCAGCTCTTCGGTAAAGTGTCTCTGGTAGATGTGTCTGGTGTCTCGACAGTCATCCAACTGCTTCCTGTTTTACCCCTGCCTATACTGTATGTGAGATTTGCATTGAATTCATGATTCTTCTTCCTCCCAAAGAGAAATATACACAAGTAACACTGGAGCATACTGGAGCATTTCAAGCTGCTCCTTAATTAGGTGAATTAGAGGGAAATGGTGTGAACCCCTTATACTCAATTAGAATATTTATCACAAATAATGCATCTCTTGATTTCAACTTCATTAGAGTTTGTATCATCCAGGAACTGTTGTAGCATTAATTCCAGCTCATGTTGTGCATTTCTGAGATTTTCAGTAGTAATTTTAAATGTGTACAAACACTGGAAAGGCTTTAGTCTCCACCTCAACCCTGTCTACAGCTTATCTCCCAAAGTAGACCTGATATTGTGCACAACAGGATAACTAAAACAATGGCACCATTTTATGGCCGTAAAAAGACATGATACAGAAACTTGCTGCGATGGAGCACCATAAGAAATGTTATCCACCATAGGTGTAACTCCACTTCCTATATGACTAAAGAATGACTGTGTTCATTTCTGCCAGGGTGTGAGGAGCTTGTACTTCTTTGTGATTAAACGCCACGTGTTAATGCATTTTTTATTATTTAGTTAAAGGAATCCGAATCTCTGCTTCTCACACATACTCCACGTAGGTAGAGCACAATGTGTAATTTATGCAGGCTTTTCACTGAATAGCTTATTAAAAAGTGAAATATATCCACCAAAAACAAGCCTCTGGCTTTAGCTGGCATTCTGTGAAGGCTTTCTACATTACTGTGCTGTTAATTTTACTGTTTTAAAAACTTGCAGCATTAACATATTAATTCAATATCCAGCAGAGCATGTTGCTGAGATAAAATATTATTTTCCTTTTGGTATTATAAAATAGACTAAATTAGTATTATGGTGCTTTTTGTACTGAAGGTGGAAATCTGTGAGAAGAATGCAGTAGTTCCTAAACCCTGTATAGTAAAATATGTAAATATATAAAGCAGGTGACACTGTGAAGGCGTATCGCCAGTCTAATGACCCAGGACTTTTTCACACAAAGTGATTACCTAATTTCTTTTCAGGTTTTGCAGATTTGCCCTAAAGATATGAGAGCAGACATCTGCGTGCATCTGAACCGCAAAGTTTTCAAGGAGCACCCTGCATTCCGGCTGGCAAGTGATGGTTGTCTTCGCGCTCTAGCTATGGAATTTCAGACAGTCCATTGTGCCCCAGGGGATCTCATCTACCATGCTGGCGAGAGTGTGGACAGCCTTTGCTTTGTGGTTTCAGGGTCTTTGGAAGTAATCCAAGATGATGAAGTTGTTGCTATTTTGGGTAGGTTTCATTGTTTATAGCCTATTTGTGCCCTCTGTATATGTGTCTATCTACACAGATAGCATTAGATTAATTCTTCACATCCCTAGAGCACCTTTGATTCAAGGATCTCTGCATGCTTTATAAAGTATAGAGAGGTAGTCAGATATTAGTGTCTCTGTTTAACAGAGGAAAACAAAGCGACTTGCTTAGGCTTAGGTAACAGCCTGATGTAGAATCACAAGTACATCCTTCTGCTCCATGTATGTCAATGGAAAATAACCATGTCAACTGCGACTCTTGTCCAGAGTACCCATCAGCAGCAACCCTGCTGTCATTGAAATAATAATTCATCAATAATTTCAGTGGTAGAGACATGGTTAGACTGATTCTGTGTGCTTTAGAAAATCGCACTAAAATCTTAAAAGCCAGTATAAAAAATCTTCAGTTTCCAGAAATTTTATAATAAAATAAATGTTATTTATAATTTAAATAACAACTAGGAGGAGAAATGACTTGGAAGAAAGTTTGAAGATGCAGCTATGATGCTTCTATCAGATATACTTTGCAATAAACAAACACTATGATAGTTCACAAGTAATGCTAGATGGGAAATGGTTGTTTAGATTTCAAACATTTCCTGTTTGACACTATGGATGCAATTAACATATTTCAGTTTTTTTTCACAAAAATGGGGGAAAGGGCAGGGGAAGAGGGACTGAGAGAGATCTACTTCAAATAGCCAGTAGCTTGGTGATCTGGTTGCAAACCTGGGCATGACATTCTAGGTAAGTGCCCTAAATATCAAACTATTGGTTATTTTTGGATGGATGTTTCTTTTGCTAGAGGTGCACTACTTTGTATAAATAATCAGAGAAAGTGAATGCATCTACATATTCATAAATGCTCATTAGGCTCCCCTAATGCGCAGTAGTGAAAGTGCACACATTTTTAGTGAGGCTTAATGCACAGTAGCCTAATTTTACTGCACATTAGTGGATTAGCACAGTTTTTGTGTGATGCTCCAATTGCACAGTAAAATAGGCTACTGCACATTAAAGCACATATGTAGATGTACCCAGTGAGTATAGTTCAGTAGTTAAGACCTCAAATTCACATCCTTGGTCCAATGCATATTTAATTATTTAAACAAAACGGAGCTGTTCCGACAGAAAGACTGATGGCGATGCCACTCAGAATTGCCAGTGTATATGGTTGAGATACTCACTTGGGATTTGAGAGAGTGCCAATAGCAGACTTGAACCTGGGTGTCTCATATTCCCTATCGGTTCCCACATTGCTGCATCTTTTACTGTTCTGGGGTCTTTCTCTCTCTTTTCTGTCTTGAAACTCCATACTGAACCTGAGAAATTTTAACAAATTTTTGTTAGAAAAATATAGAAACATTCCTAGCAAGCTGCACTTACAGTCCCTTTTCAAAACAACATTCTGTCTCCAGAGTCAAAACAATTAAAAAATATAAACATCTTATTTTTAACTAGAAGCATAACTTTAGGCTGGAGGCCTTAAATTCGACAAAAGTTCACAGTGGCCTGAACAAAATTGTGAAGTAAAGCTTGGAGAAAAGACTCAGCAGATAAATCACAAGGTGGCTATAACACTAAGAAGGTAGGTAGTATTTAGCCCTTGATTCTGTCAGATGTTTTTGTGATAAGGTGCATTCCCATAGTAGATTAAGCTAGAATCTGTCACTCATACCAGCCTCAAAAAAAGAAAAGAACCCTGTAACATTAATCTTTCAGATCAAATATACCCAGCTCTCCAAATTAAAAAAAAAATCTGCTGGGAAAATGAGCTAATATACTGGGTTTTGTTCTTCCCTGCATTTGAGCAGACCCGCTAAGCAGGACAGTTTAATAGGGGTCTCAAGAATCAAGCTGATAATGTTTTATTTACTCATGTGCAAAATGTGTGCAAGTGAACCAGGTACAAGGCAAGTGTGTATGTATAATATTTTCATCCTGTAAGATACAGAGCAAACTTTTCTGCTCCTAAGGTCATGCCTTCAGACAGCAGATTCCTTTTTGCATGTTGACTGCATTAATTAATATAATAAATGTAAAACAAAGTCTTAGGTTGATGTATCCTATAGGTCACTTTTACCTTAGTAAATTCATTGATAGAAGGCAGTAGATCTACTATCCCACTTCACTCCATTAATACAATTGAAAAAATTGAAACAGCCCGACATTTTTTAATATAAACCCATTCCTGCATAGTAGCACCATGACCTACTCTTATTTCATTTTTAATACCTATCTGTAAACTGTTCCGCTTAGATTCCTGAAGTATCGGGGAAGTAAGGAAACCTGAGCCCTCAATGTTTTAACAACTGATATTGCCTCAGATTAAGGGCATACAAATAAGCATGCTTACTCATTTTCAAAATGAATAGAAATACTATATTTACACAAATTCAACATGAAGTGCTGCTCCCCCACCACCAGTCAGCCTAGGGAAATAAAACCCTCATCTTAGATTTATGTACCAAGTGGTGGGTTGGGGGTTGGGGTTGGGGAGGAAGGGCAGATGAGTGCTGTGGCTCTGACACTGACCCTGAGCTAGGGCTGTTCCTCCCCCACCCCCCAAACTTGCCCTCTGCATCTTCTTCCCCTCTGCCCCCTTGCACCCTTTACTGTCAGGAGCAGCTCGGCTCAGGCTGGATTACCTCCTGGGCATGGGGTACGTGGAAACTCTGTCCTCTGTCTGGACAGTCGGACTGATGCTGCTGCATGGCTCCTGCCCGGACAGTCAGTAACAGTGACATTGCTGCATGGCCAGCAGAGCCTGCACTTCTACATGTTGTGCTTCTGGAGGGAACCAAGCCTGGACAAAATCTGGTAGTCAGGCAGGGGAGGGAGGGAAGTAGCAGAAACTGGGGAGTAGGGGGAAGGGGAAGAGATTGAGGTAAAGGGGAGAGGCTGTGTGGAGCTAGGGCAGTGGAGAATGCCAGTGGCAGTGGGGGGCAGGAAGTCTGCAAGGGGAAGAAGTGGGGGGCAGAGTGCAAAGGGGCTACCTGATTTCTCAACCCCTCTCCTTCCAGCTATCTGACCACCCCTGTCTATTGCATTCCCAGCTGTAGCAGTGTGAAAGTGTATGGATTCAAGACAAGCCTCCAGTCATTAGGTTCTATACCTGGAAAATTATAACTCATTTATACATTTTCCATAGATAAATTCCAATTATTGGAGGCCATCTTATAGTCAGGGTCAACTCAGATTTGAGTAAGTATGGTATTCTTTTATATTATTACAGTTCTTATGGAATAATATATAGATTGCCCCCTTGGCATTGGCTTTTCCTCTTTAAATGAGACTTGTGGCCAGAGACCCTGCTCCTACCAGAGTCGATGATAATATAAGAAGGAGCCTGTGTTTTATCCGTGAATCTAGGAAATAGAGCAGTCAGCAATGGTGAATTCTATTGGTGGGCATGGCACCACCTGGCTTTAAGGACTGGCAAATCTTCCAGACCAGTGTTTTTCAGATTGCATGCTGTGGAGCCCTGGGGTTCCACAATAGGTCACCGGAGACTCTGCAGAGTGATTGGAGGCCGAGGGGCAGTGCACTGCTACACTGCTATTTCCAGGCCAAGTTGCCTGGCTCCACCTCAGTCTTAGGATCAGGGTAGAGTTTCCAAAGCAGAAAAAGTGATATTAAAGGATGCTGTGACTTTGGGAAGTTTAAAAACTACTCTTCTGTGCAGGTCTCAGCCTGTTCAATGTGAAGCCCTTTATGGAAGCTTCTTCAAGCAAGTGGCTGAAGTAAGCTTCACAGCCGCTTGTGTTCCAGTTCCCCTGACTCATTTTTGGAATATCCGGTCCTCTGGTCTCGCTCCACTTTTCCCAGGATACTGCTGTGTAGGGTATCCCCCCCCCCCCCCACACACACCTCCAAATCCTTGAACAGCCAAGTTTTGTGTAGCAGAGAGTTTATCCAACTTGGTTTTATCCCTCAGATTATCTTCTCCTCCAAGAAGGCAAAACATCACCAGTTCCACTTCCATGTAAGACTTGATAAAGCCTGTATAAGTTTCTCTTTTAACCTCTGTGCAAGTTAGTTTCCAGATCCATAAAATGGGTCTGATAATTGCCTACTTCGTACATGTGAAACTAAACTTGTAAAGTACTTTGAAATTCTCAAGTGGAAGAAGGCACTTCTGAGGGGCAAAGTGTTTCTTACTGCAGGGTAATGCATTTCAAAAAACTGCTTTGCATATAAATTTGATCTTGTTGATCTTTCCCAGTGGGACTTGAGCAGGAATGTGTGTGTGTGTGTGCGCGTGTATGTATAAGCATCCCTCTATTTATCAGTTTTTAAAATGAAAATTCACTTGCAAGAAGCATGTAAAATTGTTCTATTATATCTGAAATGAAAGGCTGCCTATTTGATCATAACTTGTTTCTTTTCACCGAGGTTATAGCACAGTGTGCATCCAGTTAACACTTCAGGGAGAATTTCTAGAAAAAAGGTACTTTAGCCACTGTTTCAAAGAGAGTGATACTGTGAGAGACCTACTTCTGAATTGCTGTCTTTTGTGACTGAGAAGAATGAGTCATGAGTTGTTTATGGGCTGTTTTGCTGAAGTGGTTCATAGATCAGGTGGTACAAGTGGATGATGGTCCCTGATGGTCCCTTTTGATCCAACAGTTATTACATGGTTGCCTGATGTTGTAGGGAATTGTACTCAGTGACCAGTGTGTACAATTTCTGTGCTCTGGAGAGAGGAATACAGCAACCGTGTTGTTTAGATTTTATGCCAAGTCAACCAATACATTGTGCTGTGTGGGTTTTTAAGGTAATTTTAAATTAACATGTGCATTGTAAACTGAATTTCTGACCCTACTAAGGCTCATAGAAGTATTTAATTTTACACTCTGAATCTAATTCCATCGAAATCTATTAAGAGTTGAAATCTGCATAGACTTATGCACCTGCATAAGCGTTTTATGGAATTGGGGTCCTATTTTATCGAATGGTCTATGAGACCATTAAGACACTTAATATTAAATTTTGCTTCAACCATGTCACTCCACTTATTTTCTTAAGTGAAGCATACATTGGCAGCAAAAATAGAGACTAAAATAAAGCCCTCAAAACAATCCTTTATTCCAAATTGCACAGAAAACTTAATTGCTGGTGCTGGTTTAGGCACAAAATAAACTATGCCACCTGATTTATGTCACAAATCACAATTAAATGGCAGTTTTGAACATCAAACTTCAAATAACAATATGTAAAATACATGAAATTTATGAATAATTCTGTACGATAGTTTCAATTAACAAACCCATTAGAGGACATTTTAATTTCCTCCAAGATCTCCTAGGAACAAAAAATGACAAATTAACCACATAAATTATTCAAGGTGGATTCCTTTTCTTAGCTTTAGCTGTCACTTAATAGAACAAGCTTGGCAATTTGGACTGCAGGCTTGCATCTTCCTTTCAGTGGCAGAATAAATTGCGTATCTAAATTAGTCTGTGCATGAATGCTGTACCACATTATCACAAACTAAGCCAAACTGTCTCTAATCCTCAAAAAATTTGAACCCATTCATACTAAACATTTTCAAATACTGGACTTATTTAGTCCCTAAGAATAGTACATTGAAAATGTGCTGCAGACCCCAAGCATTTAGAACATGGTGTACTCCTGCATAAAAATATCATTGTAAATCAAGTCTATTTAATACTCAAAATGACAGGTATATTCTCAGTTCAAACTCATATCCTCAGAACAAATATATTGACTTGGAGTGATACAAGGACTGGCATGAAAGAAAATTACATCCGAAGTAGAAGTAAAGAATTGGGCATTTTCAATGGCCATGGAATTAACACTACACTCCATGGTAATTTAAAGGGGATGTGAAGATATATGGAGACCATTAATCTTTAGATTTTTATTTCTTTGTACTATGTGCAGCAGATGGTGAAACAGTTGACACATTTTAGGTGAGGGTTTATGACTTATTTTAGTCAAATTCATATAGCACAATAATTATACAAAACAGTTGATAGAAATACAGGGCCAGAGATTGCTCGGGACAGGGAATATATGCAAACTTTAATATTTTTATGGTAGTTGGGGGAGCTAGTGGAAGGGTAGTAATAGGAAAGAAGGCAGCTGTTTAAACTACTGTTTTGTATGTTTGAGGTAGTTCCGTGGGCAGGTGAATGCAGTGTACGTATAGCCAAAATGGTAGGAAGATAGCCATTGAGCTTTTACAGATAGTGGTGGTATATATTTTTTTAATCTTTAGGTTTCTTTTATCCCATTAATGTATCTCTTTCATTGCTACTTTAATGGCAAATTTATTTCTTAGGAGATGTGCAAACTATAGTCATCTACTTGAGTAGGGTGCATGTTAAAATATCTGAAGACAGAATTCAGCCAATCTTATTTTTTGGTTTTCTGCATTTTTTTCAAGGTCTCTGACCAAATATTTTGTTAAACTTTTTATATCTTGCTGTCCTTTAAGCCAGGTGTGAATCTACCATGCCTTCTTTAACTTAGGCCATTATTTCATTAGAGTGTAGCAGGTAAAGGATTGACTGAAGATAATAAAATTGTTTCCCTGAAGAGTATTAAGTCTGTGCCATGTGTTACATGTAACACATGATTATCCAGTTAATCAGCCTTAAGTTGTAACCTGACCACGCATTAAAGCAGTTAATGGCATCATAAAATGAGGAATAAGCCACAAAGTTATTCCACAAAAATGTGTAATAATTTTGTGGCTGGTTCCTATCATGCCATTAATTGAACGTGTCTCTAGGTCCCCGCTCCCTTTCCCCCCTGTGACTGGGAGCCCTGTCAACTAATGTGGTTCCCAGCCACAGGGGCCACCATGCACTACCAGAGCTAGGAGCCCTCTTAGCTGATCTGGGCTCCCAGCTGCCAGAGCTCATAGGTAACCCATGTGACTGGGAGCCCCATCAACTGAAGGGGCTCCCAGCCATAGTATTTTGCTACTTATAGCCAGGCTCCCCCTGCCCTTGCAATAAGGCATGATGGGACCTGATGCTTGATCCCATAATTATGTCTCCTGCCATGCACATGTGGTGTGATAGGAAGTGTGAATATGTGGATCACACATGAGATCCCATTGCGCCTTTACCTGCATGTCTGGCAGGGGCCCTAGAGGCAGCACAGTTTGTACACTATTTCCATTGTAAGGTCATGCAATATTTCCTGTTTTTAGTAGCTTTTGATTGTGCCATACATTTACCAGTCAGTACTGGATATCTGCCTCAGGATGGCTTTTTTCAATAAAAATTGTTCAGAATATAGTTAGAGAAAAACAATTAGTTTTGGTCATGTTAAGAAAAAGAAGTCTCTTACACATGCTTGTTTGAAATTTGCCATCAAGAAGAGGGCTGGTTTTAGTATCAAGGATGCATCTTCTGTCATCCTTTGAAAATATGTTGAAATTTAGACAAATAATAAGCCTTTGGGGCTGGAAGGCAGAAATGCAATTTGCACATGCTCAATAGAGAATGGTTAAAGTAAATTTGCTGGCAATTAATCTCAGTTAATGCACCCAATGAGTGCATTAATTTGTTTTGGTGTTATTTTTTTTATGTGTGTTAATTGCTGCTTGTGGAAAAGCAGCCCCTCCTCCATGCTGGTGCATGCCTGCCTGTGCTGCTGGGGGAAAAATGGTCCCTCCCCCTTCACTGTTGCTGAGCCACATTCCCAAACATGGCCAGGAAGCAGCCAGGCTGGGAGCAGACTCAGCAGCTGGATGCAGGTAAGTGTATAGGGAGGCAGGGGTTGGAGGGCCAGGGCTTGAAGACTGTCTAGGGTTTGTGTATGCATGTGAGGGGGGACAGGTGCCACACCATCACAAAATCCCCTCCCCCCACACACTTGCCCCCTAGCCATACAAAGTACCTGCATAATTTTGAATTTTTCTGTGCATAATGAGAAGTGTTGCTTGCACATCCCAGCCAGCCATACAGAAAGGAGGAAGGCTCAGATGCAGGTCTCTCAAAATTAACAAATTCATGTGTTTTACAGTGGAGGAAATACTACAGGGGATAAAATGGGAACAGAGTGTGATAAAGTGATGTTTATATATATTGACAATGTTGATATTGTGCCATCTTTCCTTTATTGTCAGATAATAGACTGGTTTCTTCAGTGAAAGTGTGTGTGTGTGTGTGTGTGTGTGTGTGTGTATTTTTATATATATGTGTGTGTGTTATCAGCAGTTACTGAGTAAAGTGTAGATGAAATAAAAGCTCTGTGTTTTGGGATTTTTTTTTAAATTGTATAATAGTTTTTCAGAGTACAGTTTCAAAATTGTCCTAGGTAATTGCAGTGACAGAGAAGGAAAGGAAAGGAACTCTAAGCAAGGGCAGTTTTTTGTCTAATAACAGTGGAATAAGATAAGTTTGTTTAGCAATATCTAAAGATACATTTATGAAGAATACTATGCATCTTCATAAAAACAATTATTCATTGGCATTCATAGATGAAACTACTGTCAATCAGAGTGATCACATGGTTATTGATTTATGAAACAAGCCCTCAGGCAGGCCATCAGAAGTTTAAGGGGAGTTGATTATGGCTTAGACCGTTATCTTGTGAGAGTAATGGTAACAGAGAGATTTTCTGTGATAAAGCAGTGAATGCTACAGATGAGCCAAAGATACAAGACCAAGTGTGTGAGGAATCTAGAGAAGGAAATACTTGGTATATAGTAAGAACAGGTTCGAGGCTTTCGAATATTGTTGAAGTGTTTAGAGTGGAAAATGAGATGATCAGAGACTGCTGCCAGGAAGCAAGGTCAGATTTCGGCTATTTTATTTCAGATAAAAAAAAAAGATAGTATTCTTGATCACTTTCTCTAAAGGAAGAACAAGAAAGGATGGCTTGATTAAGATCATAGGAAAATGATTGAAGGTTGACATGCAGCAAGTATTGTAAGCCTTCAGAATAGAAATCAGCCTCATGCTGAAGAATATGATAAAATCAAAAGAAATGCTAATACAAGCAACAATACCTACATGGCTTGATGGACAAGGGAGAGTAAGGCTGGTATTAATAAACTAAGAACATTTTACAAATGAATCGTTATAACAGGAAGAAATGAATGAATATTATAAAGGATAAAAATGGAATTCTTATTTACAAAGAATATAATTTTTAGAAAGACAGTACTTTAATGAGCTTCTTCGTGGTAGACTAAAAAGATGAATGAAAAACAGTAGTTTTTTTCAGATAGCTGAACTGTTTGTAAAAGGAAAAGTTTTGAAGAGATTCAAATAGTATTTAGAATGAGAAGACTGTAAGTGTCCTGTACCAACTTCTGATATACTAGTGTAACTGGCTATTGGAAAAGAGACAAGTTATGAAATAAAGGGTAGGATGAAATTTAGAGGAATGGCAAGAAAAATGGCATTTACAACCACTGAAGATAAAGCTAAATGCAATATTGTTAGTTGTTGGGAAGATTTTGGACAAATTTACATGTATATCAAAAAGTTAAGACAGTTAAAATATTTGGGAGCTTTACTAACAACAGTTCTGTATGGGAGAGAATTAAGACATGGATGTGGAGAAGGAATGACTATCTTTGTTTGCAGGGAGTTTTTATTCCAAGCGCTATTGAGGAACACTAAACAATAAATGTATAAGACCCTTTAAAGCTTTATATGTTAAGTGGCTGTGAGATCTGGGTATTTATTAAGAGGAAAGAACTATAATGAAAATAAAATATTTGCTGACCAGTTTTGTAGGTCAGCAAAAGAGAGAGATGCATGGAGAAGATGATATAACAAAGAACTTAGGGAACTTTATAATGAATAAAGTATAATTAGTGAAATTCCAAAAACTTAATTGGCCGGGGCATGTAGATACCGTGACAGACTAGCTAAATATCTCTTGGAACACGCTTCTTACACAGCTTGACATCAGGGTCAACCAAGGAGAAGATGGAAGGATGATATTTTGGCAAGACCTAAAGAGATCTCAACATGAATTACCAGCAATGAGAAAAGATGAGCTCAATAGAAAAGGACAGGCAAATGGTGAGAATGGACAAAGGCCTTTATGGAGTA
The DNA here is from genome assembly GCA_030014935.1 of Caiman crocodilus. Taxonomy (NCBI): domain Eukaryota; kingdom Metazoa; phylum Chordata; order Crocodylia; family Alligatoridae; genus Caiman; species Caiman crocodilus. The sequence continues at coordinate 70,217,450 of JAGPOW010003648.1, forward strand.
AATATGACAGATATTTAGCCTTTACTAAACAGGCAGCCTTTGAAGCTGAGAAAAGCCAGGAAAATAGTGGAACCAGTCTTTACTCAAGGCTATATGCTATAAATTATTTAAAATAATTACTAAAAGTAGAGGCTACACTAAATGTAGTAGGGCTATACCTGTCCTTGATATTAAAGAGAGAGGCCAACATTTTTCAGTGTTGGATGCTTAAAATTAGGCACTTGAATTGAAATGTGCTAAATTTTAAAATACTCCCTGTTCCACTGAATCCATTGAGAGTTGTGGGTATTCTACATGTCTTGAAAATAGGACTGTGTTTGTTTAAATGCTTACATTTTGGAGTTGGCTACGAGAAGTGGACTAATATAACAATGCCATATCGGATTGGCACTGATAAAAGGAAAATTAACATTATTGGCTATTGGCCTTTTTTTGGCCAGTATATCTGATAATGTACCAATAAATAAAACATGCTTTCTGGCAAGGGCCTTGGACACTGTGTGCATGTGCACAGCCCCAGCATACACATGGCTGGGAATGCAGTCAGGCAGCATGAAGAGCAGCAACTTGCAGGTAAGTCTGTAGAGGGGAAGGGGCATGGGGGAGAGAAGGAGCATGAGGGGGCCAGATTTGGCCCCCACAGTGAAGGAGGAAGTGGGGCAGGGTCTGGGGGTGCTGCCCAGTCAAGGTGGTGAATGAGACCCAGGCCTGGGGCTGGGAGTGTGGGGGTGGGAGGGAGCAGTTCCTTGCCCCTGCATGCAGCCCTGGGGGAGGCATGGTCGGAATGTGCCCTCCAGATTTGTACATGGGGTCGGGGCAGATGTGGGCTGCTCACTGCAGACTTGGGGCTCTCTGCCCTGCTGCCTTTGCCCCAGGAGCCACGTGCTGGCCACGTGTCCATGCTTATCTGTCAGCGATGGCAAGCTGTGCCTCCGCTGCTAGATAGGAAGGGGACATGAGGCTGGTGTGCAGCTCCTGGCAGAGAGCCTCAGGCCCGCAGTGGGCAGCCCTTATCCATCTTCACGCCACTCAGCTCTAGTTAAAATTGTCCCCATGATTAAAAATTGTGGCAGCAGTGCTTGAACAAAAGCTCATTCAACAAGCTTTCGTTCAAGCATATCTGCCATCATTTTTAAGCAGCGGGATGTTGATCCCCTGGATGAGCCACCTGCAGCTCTGTTCTGCTCCCTGCCCCAGTCCCAGGGTCCCATTCATTGCCTTGGCTGGGCAGCACCCCCAGGCCATGCCACACTTCCTCACTATGGGGGCCTCAGTTTGTTCCTCCATCTTCCACGCCCCTTCTCCACAGACTTACTTGCAGAACACTGCTCTCCAAGCTGCCTGGCATTATTCTTGTAAATCAGTTATCGGATCAGTATCAGACAATATGCCTGGTGAATAACTGGCTATCGGTATTGGCCCAAAAATCTTTATCAGCGCACCCCTATTAGGTACTTAACTACAAGCCCTCATACTTGAGAATTTTGTTGCTAGTTTTCAAAATGAGCTCTCCAGTGTGTTTAGAAAACATGCAGTTATTTGTATCAGTGGAAGTTTGCTAATGCAAATGAACTGCATTCTTAAATACCTGTTTGTGCATTCAGCCAGGGATGGATCCAGAGAGGGGTGCAGTGGAGTGGATGCACCTCTTTTGATTTCTGCTCCACTCAGCAACTGTGTTGAGGGAGCCTAACTGCCCAGCGCAATATTGGACTGAGCTAGGGGGAGAGAGGTAGGAGAGAAGTGAGTTAGTGAAAGGGAAAGGGGGTGAGGGAACCAGGTGGAGAGATTTAGAGAGGATAAGGTAGCCATTCTCAAACCTCAGGGAGCCAAGACTGGGGAGGGGGATACCCTCCCAGCCCTCAACCTGTAGTGGGGCCAGCACAGTGGCTGCCAGAGGGTGGAAGAAGATAAGCATGGACTTGCTCCTTCCCAGCCACATGTAAATGCCCTCTTCCACCATCCAGCAGCCCCTGCATTAGCCTCTCTGAGTGGTGCACTCTGCTGTAGGTGGGCAGGTGGATGTCCAGACATACGGCTGTGCTTTTCAGCCTGGTTTGTCCACCTGCTTCTTGCATGCTCTCAGGAATGGTGGGATGGGCCACAGGGTCAGGTGACTCTAGACCTGCCATGCAAGTCCCTGGAGGAACAGCTGTGGCAGTTTGCAACCCCTCCAACTTCTCCCCTCTGCATCGCATGTTCTGTTACCCTCCCTACCTGCCCTTTCAAGCTCTTCAGTGCTCCCCCTGCCAGCTGGGTGTCCTTAGACTCCATCCATTTTGGCCCCAGAGCTTGAGGTCAGGGCAGATAAATAAGGCCATAAATTGCCCCATTGGTTCCCAGTCCTCAGCAGTGACCCGGAGCCATGTCCAGGTGCTGTACCGGGAACAAATGTGCATGGGTCCAGGCAATGCCTGTGGGGAGCAAACTGAATGGGTTCTACTTATATTACATTTTATGTTATATTATAATATTGTCATTCAATTAATTAATGTAACACCTATTAACAATGCAATGATTATATTATAATATTCATACTGTACTTATCATAGTTTTTTAAATGGAGTGGCACTAAATTCTGAAGTCTTGTGGAGGGGTGCCTTGAGTTGAAAAAGGTTGTTTGGAATAGATTAAGTGGGGAGCCTGGAGTGGGGGTCCGGGGCCAGTTCTGCTTCTGGGAAAAATCTGATTTTTTCCCTTTCCTCTTTCCATCCATGTGGCCCGTATGGCTGCCTGCTCCTGTAAGGGAGCAAACTGCTGACACCTGCATCAGCAGGTAATCTGATAAATAAGGTTGAAGTTGGTTCCTGGTTCCCAGTTTCTTATTTGCAGTTTCCAGTTACTTTTTCAAAGTTTTTCTTTCCAGAATTATAAATATGTTAGCAATAAATGAAACATGGTAAAGAGTTCCATATTTCATCAAAAGTGTATTTGCTAATAGAAATGCAATATTATATCACATATTGAGATTACTATATTTACTAGAATATAAATATATTCTGAATTTGTTATAAATCTATTTGTTATACATCTAAATATCTAAATTTGTTATACATTTCCAGCTACAGAATCTAATTATTGGAGGTTTTCCTTGAATTGTCCTCCTCTCACTGCTAAAACATGGGAAAATAAATCTGGAGGGTCAAGTAGCCCCTTTGCCCTCTGCCCCCTCCCTGCAACTTCTTTGCCCTGCAGCCCCTTCCCTCCTTCCTTATTGTCAGACCTACCTGCCCTACCTGAGCACATGGAAGTGAGAAGCAAATTTGAAAACCTTGAAATAAACATACCTGTAGTAACTTGCATATAGGGAAACTACTGCAGCAGGGATGGGCAATTACTTGGGTCCACGGGCCACATACACAGTTTTGAAGAGTTGTTGTGGGCTGGTCAGCACTCTGCCTCTGCAACAGCCCAGAGCCTGTGCAGCCCGTGGCTCCTCCCCACCACCACCATCGGTGTCCAATAACAGCTAAGCTCACAGCCCTGGCCCACCCTGAACCTTTTCCAGACTTGCCCCGGCTAAAACAAACTAGCTCTAGACAAGCCAGGACCTATGCGCACAGCCCCAACCCTAGCCCTGGCCTGCCCTGCACCTGCTCCAGACCAGTCTGCCCATGATGAGCAGCGGTGGCAGCCAGCAACGGAGAAAAGCAACTGCTTCTCTGTCGCCATGCTGGACTTTTTTTGCTGCAGCTGCCCAGAGCCTGCAACCAGGCTTTTCTGCAGTTCCTCTCTCTCTACTGCCAGCACGGAGCCACTGGGCAGCCCAGAGGCAGTGCTGGTGCCTTGGGAACTACAGGGTGCCATGGGCTTGGGCTCTGGGCAGCTACAGCAAGAAGGGCCTGGAATTGGCAAGGGGGAAGCAGCCACTTTTCCTTCCAGCTTTTGCCTGGCCTCCGTCACTGCCACTGTTGCTCATCATGGGTTGGCCATTCCAGAGTGGGTGCAGGCTGAGCTGGGGTCAGGTCTCTGTGTATGGGTCCCAGCTGGTCCAGAGCTGGTCTGCTTTGCTCGGGGTACGTCCAGAGAGAGCACAGGTTGGGCTGGGGCTGTAATTCTGAGTCCCTGCCAGTCTCCATGGGGCTTAGGCCAGGGGCAACAGTGGCAGCAGCAAGAAGGAATCAGTGCTTTCAGGGCTGCCTAGAACTGGAATCCAGCCATGGGGCCACGCCAGGCTTGCTGCGCACTTGGTGGGAGAGGGAGGTATGTAGAGGACACACCACCGGCTGGATAGTGCCTGGGCCAGGAGGGACTAAGGGACCTGCCATGGGCCAGGTAAAGTCTCTCCATGGGCTAGATCTGGCTTACAGATTGTATTTTGCCCTCCATAAAGAATCCATATGCTAATTAACCCTCCACTCATGACTAGAACTGGGTGTTCTTATCGTAAGTCCTGGCATCCTCCAAAAATGTATACGCAGACAAGGGCAACCTGGTCTTTTCCATTTCATGGAAAGTGGGGTTACAATAAGCAGTAATTCTAGGTAAACTGTTTAGGTCCCCATTCAGTGATGCTTGCCAGACATTTAAGGCTGGTTAAAAAACAGAATTTATTGGAAAATGGGAATGAAAAGTGCAGCTTAGCTGTGGGAGTGAAGAAGTAAAATGCATTGACTATAGTGGCTCGCTATGACTCGAAATAGAGTGGCTGAATGCAGTGGGCATTACCATATATTGTATTCAGATGGGTTACACCAGCCTTTGTGGTAGACTTCCATCAGCACTGTGGCCTTTTTGCTAAGATCAAGTATTTTGGGCACCAAGGGGAGGGTATTGGGGCTGTCTCTGATCCTCTCAGTGCTGGGCCTGGCCTGACCTGGTCTTGTATTGTAGTACCTCCAGGCCCTTTCACTCCTGGAGTACAAGTGTCTGGCTTTTTTAAGGGCCACAAAAAAAGTTCCCATCAGCATGTTTGCCCTATATGGGCCATGTGTTTTTATAGTCATGCTCAGTGTTGGCTGCATTAAATCAACTTTATAGTTGGATTCCATTACTGAGTACATGCCATCTCCTTGACTAGTAGTTTCCAAGAAGAGGCTGGCTAAGCATTGGTCAGGGGTGATGTAGGAGCAGCTTTTGTACAGTCATACAGGGGGTTGGGTTAGATGATCCTTGATATCCTTTCCAGCCCTCTGATTCCATGATAACTCCTCTGCCCTCTGTAGAGTTCACTAGATGGCATTGCTCTTATAATCCATGGGGGAAAAAAATTGGGCTTTGTTACTCTAGTTTTCATTTCAGCCAGATATCCAAATACTATTAAAGAAAAATAGTGTTCATGACCCAGTACACAGGATGATGAAGCAAGCTGCTACAGTATATCACACTTTGACAGTAGAAGAATCACAATTACTTACTATTATTACTTCTACTGCTGCAATTAGAATTGAAGGAAGGGAACATAATGGAAAAAATTGTCATAATTATTCAATATGTAATAGCACAAAATCAGTTTAAGACATTATCATCTGTGGAGTTTGTAAGAGGGTATTCAGAGTAAGAGTATGTAATTTAGACTTCACTACTTTAATTTATTTACCATCACTAGAGAACAAGATCCTTTTGTAGAGTATTGTACAGTTACTTAGGCTTTTTAAGAACATAGGGCATGTATAGGTGAAACGGGCCCTAAATTGAAGTGATGGGTTTTAAAAAATACCGCTTCAATTTAAGGCCGATTAAACTGTTGTGTCATGCACCCACCCTGCTGACTTACCTGCCTCTCCGGCAGGGTGCAGGGGTTGGTGCTTCCCTCTGCGGCAGTGGTGGCCCCACCAGGCAGCACCTGTCTGCACGTACCCAGCACGGGCAGTCCTGGGGGGCACTGCAGCCATGGAGGGAAGCACTGGGCCCCTGCGCAGCTCAGGTAGGCAGGCTCCAGGGGCAGTGTCAGGGAAAGATCAGGCTCAACGCTTTTCTTAGGTGGAGCCTGCTTTTCTGGGCTGCTGCCAGGCTGCCTGGTGTGTGAAGCCTGGTGCCTCACCCCGTGGCTGTAGGGCAGCAAACTAAAACGCCTCAGGAGTTTGTTTGCTGCGCCCCTAGTCATGTAAGGTGCATTTATTCCAGTCGCTGTAGGAAATTCAGTGGCGTAATGCATAACGTGACACCGAGGCATGCAAACATTGACACCATTAAAGTAATGCAAAAGAATTTAGCTCGCTTTAAAGTGTCGTATGCACATACCCCTCATTTCATCTACATACAGCCACAGATGTTGAGGGGAAGAAATGTACCTTACTTGTCTTCAGAAGTTTTTGTTATTTAGAAAGTTATATCCTTAAGGAGATTAGCATCTCTCTTAAAATATGGTACATCCACAGAGAGAGATTTCCATATCAGAAGGACATTATATGCTCCATTTGCTTTGGGTGGAGAAATTCCTGCTGATTTAATTTTATCTAATTGCAGTGTGAAAGGATACAAACAGAATTGTTCTTTATAATGTTCTTTTGAAATTGCTTTAGTTTAGTCATTTAGCCATAAGCACATTATTCAGCTGTAGGCACTAAGGGGTAAATTCTGATTCCAGTGGGCCAGATTCACCCCATGCTACAATGAAGTACAACCTGAAGGGGCAGCTGTACTGAAGAAATTACTTACCCTGCAGAAGGACACATGCCAGATAGAGCAGTCTTTTCCAAGACAAATCCCTATGATCCAACTGGAGTTTCAACATGAGTTTCTCCCTTCTTCAATGCCACATCTTACAATATCACATGGAAACTGCACCTTTAGCCTGACTTCACTCCCTGGCCAGCCCTACTCATTTGAAATGCTGTACAGGTTGATTCTATTCTTGCTGATGAAGCAGTGCTGCCCTATCCCACCAGCTGAGTTTCCCACCAGGAGTGTGGTGCTTCACTGTCAACAGTTAAATATGGAACAGTGAGTACACTTAAGTTGGGATTTTTTGCTGACAAAGCATTATAAGTTAAAGATTTAAAAACATCAACTGTTCAATTGGCATAGGTATGCCAGCATAAACCCTAATGTGTGCAGTTGCTTATTCCATTCAGATTTAAGACATTTGCCAAAGATCTCTCATGGCAGTATAAGCTGCTTTTATCTTAGAAGGCCAGGAGGTGGGGGTTCAACCTAGTTTTGTGGTAGTTTGGGGTCAGAAGGAACCTAAATATATCATCTAGTCTAACTCCCTATATATCTATATTAGTGGTTCTCAGCCTTTTTAGTTTCAAGGCATCCTGGATAGACATGAGACATCCTTTGGATAATGCCAGCTCTTAGTTTTCACTCTTTAACTATAGATACTTTTGACTATAAAAATAATAGAGCAGTCTTTCTGTTGCAAATAACTGAGAAAGACCACAGCTATAGATTTCTATTTGAAATCTCTGGGCTTATTTTATGAATCATGTTTGTAAACAATGCTAATGTTGTGTGGCACCTCATGGCACCCTTGAGAGGATCTCAAGGCAGTCACTGTTCCACAGCAACATGGCTGAGAATCACTGATCTAGATGCACAAACCTTTGTCAGAGTATGTAATGCTTTACTTTAGTTTACGTGGGAGAAAGCTGTGAACACATCCAGAGTTGACTAAAATACACTCGTAACAACAAAAACAAGCAGTCTTTTGATTAAACTTCTGGACAATATTTGACACCTTTTTCAAAACAGCAGGAAAGTATTCACATTAAAAGTGCTGGGGGAGCCTGTCATTTTTAAAAGTGCTATCTCACATCTCTACTTTATTCTCTCTCTGTTTATGCTTTTGCTTCCTCCAAGGCTGGTGTTCTTGAATTAAAAATATTAAGCTGGTGTTGTCTTACTATCAAGAAATTGTGTGTGCTGAATTCCAGGATGTTAACAGGTTTGCTTTCACTTCCTAAAATAGTAATTAATTACAGTCATTCTATCAAGATAGCACTTTGTAGCTTGAAGAATGATTCACTTTGGAAAGTAGAATGGCTAATTAAAACCTGGCTTCATCTCTTGGTGCTAGTATTGATCTTCATTTTCTGCAAGTGGGCATATTCAGAAAAGCAGGCACTTTCAATACTCCCTGCTTGCAGAATGCCAGTCTTGAAATGGGGAAGTCAGACTAACCTGTGGCTTCTATAATCATATGTTCAATGAAAATTGAAGGAAAGATTTGAAGAGTCTGATATACTGAAGCTACATGTGGGGTGCATCAGAGAAAAGAGTTCAATGTAAAATATCATTTTGTTTTAAAAAGGCACCTCAATAAGGTTAGAGTGGGAAAAATGGGGAAGAGGGGCTCATGATTTCTTTGGCTTTTTCCACTTTCGATCAACCTCAGTGGGAATGGAAATGAGTCACATACCAGTGGGTTTTGTTTTTCTAATGAAGTAGCAGCTAAACAGAGCAGCCATTTCTTGAAAAACATGCAAAATATCTAGAAATTATACTGTGCATCAGTAGCAGGAACCTCTGTGGCTAAGTACAGATGTTCAGGGAATTTAGAGAGGTTAGATTGCATAAAAAATGGCCATCTGATCTACCTTTGTTTGTCCAAGTATGATTGACCTAGTTGGGGGGCTGAGATCCCTAGCTAGGTCAGTCTAAGTGTGGACTGTACATAAGTTCAGGAAGTTTAGATCGGTCTATAGATGGCCAAATCTATCTAAGTTAATTATAACACAGAGGTAGTCTAACTTAGATTGGGTCCAACAAGGCTGATTTAACTGAACTTCTGTATAGTTCCCAGTGCAGCTCTGGTGCTGGGAAAACCCAGTTGCTGGCTTCAGTCCTGGAACTGCACTTTTCCTACCCCTCCCCCTCCCACCCTGGAACCAGGCTATCTTTAGCCCCTGCCAGTCCCTTTCCCCTCCCCCAGATGGCCAGCTGTCCCCATGGACAAGCCAGCCCCTTCTCCCCCTCTCCCACCAAATCCACCATACCATAAGCTGCTTCCAGTGCCAGAAGTCTATCTAAGTAAGCCAGGATGGAGAGTAGGTTCACTGGGGAGGGGTTATTCATCTGGGGATGGGGCGCTTCAGGGGTTTCAGGGGGATAAAATTAACCTCTGGGGAAGGGGGGAGGAAGAGAGATATCCCATCCCTCCTACAGACCCACTAGCTCCGCCTCTGATCCCATCAAATCTTCCTGGACCCCACCAGCCCCCTACAGATCCTGTCTGTTTGCCCTCCCTGATCCTTTCAAATCCTCCTAGTCCCCACCAACCTCCCTGCCCCCACATAGACTCCCTCTATCACCAATCTCCTCAATTCCCCCACAGATCTCACTTGCCCCCCAATACTCCTGAAGACCCTGCTTGACCTCCAGATCCCCTAACTCCCTTGTGGACCCTGTTTGCCCTCCTGATGCTCCCAAGTCTCCCTGCTGACTTCCCCCCACCCCAATGTAGCTTAGATCAGGTGGCCATTTTTAACTCAATCTAACCTACATCCAGCCTCTCTGAATGTCTGTACACTACCCTAAGTTAGTTTGAAGGTTTGTATGGACAACAGCTATTTTGTCTGTCATTCCTGGTAGAGCATGAAATGTAGAATTTATTTGTCCCAAAAGTTCCCCCTCTTCATGAAGTTTAAAGTTAGAGCTGTAACCAACTGACAAATCACTCTTTTAAAAACCTGGAGAAAAAGAAAGAGACCTATCACAAACTTGTGCTAGGTTCATGAATGTTATCTAATTCTTTGAATTTGATCTTAAATTTTAACAGGTGAAATCAGTTAAGTTCTATAAGGTTTTTCATTTCATAAGATATTTATGCAACACTCTCTATAATACTACTGTTCTTGTGGGTATGTTGAGGCATCAGACTATTTATAGAAAAATCAAATGAACTTGTAGGAGTACGTTGATAGAGATTTTTTGGGTCAATACCAATGGCCGGTTTTTACCTAGCCATATCGACTGATACCAGTCTGATTGCCGATATGTAGCTGGCATCTTGGAGAGCAGCATCTGGCTGGTAAGTCCGTTGTGGGGAAATGGTCAAGGGAGGAGGGAAGAGGCATGGGGGAGGGGCAGAGCAAGGCCTCTGCAGTGAGGGAGGGAGTGGGAGTGGGACTGGGGCAGGAGCAGGTGTTGCACAGCTGGGGCAAGGCATGGGATGGAGCTATGAGTGGCTCTTCCAGTGGGGATGGCTCCTACCACTGCACACACCCCAGGATGGCATGGGGGGGATGTGCCCCCAGATCTGCACACGGGGTGAGGGTAGGCTACTGCTATGGGCGTGGGCCATGGTGGTGCCAAGCTCTTCCCGGCAGGAGGGTAGGGCTGTGCTTGGGGCAGGCAGCAGCAGCAGCAGCGCTAGGAGCGGGGCTGGGGGGGGGGGCTGCAGTCACCCCAAAATTTGCCGTAGTACCCCTCCCAGTGCTGTTGCCACCTGCCCCGAGCTCAATCCAACCCAGCTCCCCTGCTAGAAAGAGCCTGGAACTGCCCCCTTGCCCTGTGAGCAGGGCTGGGGGCACGCACTCCCCATGACCTCCCAGGGTGCATGCACAGTGGGAGCCACCACTCTCTCCCCGTGCCCCTCTGGACAAGCTGCTTACAGCTCCATACCCTGCCCCACTCCCTCCCTCACTGTGGGGACCCCCCCATGCTCCTTCTCTCCCACAGACATACCAGCTATGCCCAGCTGCTCTCCACTCTGCTGGGCTGCACTCCTGGCCACCTGCATGCTGTGCTGTAGCTGCACACATGCATGTGGCATTTGTCGGCAATATTATCCGTCACATCAGGCAAAAAAAGGCAGTTGCCGATACCATAAATTTTCCTTATATCAGTGCCAATTTGACATGGGACCAATGTATTGGTGCACCTCTAGTTAAAAGACCATTTGTTTCCAAAGAAAATCAAAGTATAACTTTTGTCTAGTTCTGTTTCCAAATCAATGTATTTATCTTCAAGGAGATGGTAAAAATATCAGATAAATATATCAAACATTAGTACAACAGCCATCAATTCTTTGAATTTTTGAACACTTTAAAATATAATGATACTTCTGCAAGTTTCAAAAGGAAGTTTTTTAATAGTTTCATTTTTTATTGTTTTTTGTTTATATAAAATTTTAATGATTTTTTGGAGGGAGGGTCAATTTTTGTGCATCTGTTTATATTTTTTTCCTTTTTTCTCCTCATTTTCATGTACCCCCCTTCTTTTTTTCCTTTTTAACTGTTTTATTTTCTCTATTTTGCCAGTGTGAACAAAAAGATTAAAAAATCTAGGAAGGAAAAAAGGAAACGTTAAAAAAAAACACTTGAAAAGATATAAAATGTATTTTTTTAAATGGCATTGGAGGGTGGGAATGAAATACAAACTACTTTAATATGAAAACATTCATATTAAAGTTCATTGCTTGAGGGGAAATAACCATATTCTAGTTTATATCATTGTTTAAATCTTAAGTAACTACACTGTCTTTGATAGTGTCACTGTGGATTTGCATCAGTTTAATGGACATAAAAATTCAGGTCATAATGTTTAACCCTCTTCATGTGTGATATTTTTTAAATGCCATCAGAGGAGTCATATGCTCTGGCATTGTTTTGTAGACAAAACTGTTCATATTACCATCCTAGCTTTTTGGAGAAGAGGGTTTTTATCTGTGGTTTTGATCAATTCGGTATTGCAGGACTAATTTCTAGCAGTGCTGGGTACCACTAATGCTTAAAGTCTTTCTGAAAATCTGCATATGGACAAAGGCACGTGGCTACTTGTATGCCATATTGTGTATTTTCCTACCAGCTGTTACAAAAAGGCATCCTTGAATCTTATTCTGATAAACCTTCCAGCTGAGACCATGATCCAAAGCCTACTGACATCAGTGGAAAGTTTCCCGGTGTGTTTGCAGTATGAGTCTGCAGTATGTTTTGGTTTTACAAAAATTAAATATCAGCACAGCTCATCTAGCTGCTGAGCAAGATTTGCAGTCACTGGACTTTGTTTGGCCAAATGCAACTAGTTCTACAATTCCAATTGTGGGTCTGCAGCTGTTTGTACCAGTCA
>JAGPOW010003648.1:70238836-70340572 GCA_030014935.1 Caiman crocodilus
TCCTCCCAGCAAATGTCTGGGTAGTTTAGGTCACCCATGACAATAACATCCCTTGACCTAACCACCTCCATAAGCTGACTGGAGAAGTCCTGGTCCAGCTCTTCCCCCTGGTTGGGTGGCCTGTAGTAGACACCCACTGTAAGGTCCCTTTCACCACGCCCCCTTGTAGTTTGACCCATAGTGTCTCTGTCCGACCCTCCTCTAAACCAAAGCTAATCTTTGATGATGTGAGGTGCTCTTTGACATAGAGCGCACCCCATCCCCCAAACTTTCCTCTCTGTCCTGTCTATTCTATATAGGGTGTATCCCCGAATGCCCACTGCCCAGTTGTAGGTAGGGTCCCACCAGGTCTCTGTTAGCCCTACTAAGTCTGGGTTCTTACTCACAACCATGAGGCACAGTTCCTCCTGCTTACCCCCCATACTATGAGCATTAGTGTAGAGGCACTTGAGGCCTCCTGAGGGTGCACATGCCTCCCTCCCAATCCCAGGACAGTTGTGGTCCCCTGCTCCCCGGATGTTGATGCTTTCCTGGACTTCCCTTCCTCTTGTCACCCTGCATGCTGGTGAAGCATCCTCTCCACTTAAAGTGGCCCCTTCCCTCGGCAAAGCTAGTTTAAAGCCCGCCGTATGAGATCAGCCAACCTAGAGGAACAGATACGTCTGCCCTTAGGGGACAGGTGAAGTCCATCCCACCCCAGCATGCCCTCCTCACAAAAACATGGGTCATTGTCAAAAAACCCAAAGCCTGCCTCTTGGCACCAGCTCCAAAGCCACCAGTTAACCACGTCAGTGCAGGCCTCATGATACTTACCCTGTCCATTTACCAGGAGAATGGAGGAAAATACCACCTAGGCTCCTGTCTTCTTCAGTTGGTGTCCCAAGGCCTTATAGCCCTCCATGATATTATCCGGCTTGCCCTTGGATGCATCATTTGTACCCACATGGATTACAACCAGTGGGTAAGAGTCAGAGGGCTTGATGATTTTAGGGATGGTCTCTGTGATGTTGCAAATCCTCGCTCCGGGCATGCAGCAGACCTGCCATGACCAGGGCTCCGAGCGACGATTGGACCATGGGTTCTCCTCAGAATGGAGTCCCCAATGACCAGAACTTTGCATCTCCTTCCTGGAGTGTGCCTCTTCTGAGCCGGTGGTGTAGGTCGAGCAGCTTCAATTTCTCTGGGGACACGATTTTCTGCCTCCTCCTCCAGGGGGGCCAGGGGCCGCATATCTGTTCCCAAGGGGTGTCTGGGGAGCAGGCACAGCAGTTGTACGCATTTCCATGGCCTTGACAGGAACCTGCTGCCACAGATTAGTTGGGCACTGTGCACGCAGGGTCTCTAGTGGATTCCTGTCCCTGCAGAGAACAGAAATACATATCAATTTCATCCTCCACCGCCCAGATCCCCCACAGCATGCTAACCTCAGCCTGGAACTCTGTCACCTGCCCCTCCAGAGCCTGAAGATGCTCCCAAGAGGGGCAGGCAGGGGAGTCACCAGACCTCAGTCCCACCCCCACGAATCAGCCCATTCAGGGCCCTGCCCAAACTCCGGTCCCACAGGCTCTGGGAAGCTGTCACTGCCATCAATTTTCCCCCCACAGGGACGGCCCTGTCTACAGGCACTGCTGGAGTAGCTGTGGCAGGTCCAGAGTGCCATACAGGAAAAGAGCAAACAGAGGGTGGCAAGCAGAGAAAGAGTTTGCCATAGGGAGTTTGTCACAAGAGATCCAGACAGCAGGTGACTTTGTGTGAGAACTAGTGCATTTAAAAAGGACTCGGAGAAGTTAAATCAGCTTGAGAGGCAGGCAACAAAAATAATCAAGGGCTTGGAAGGCAAGTCATATGAGGAGAGGCAGAATGAGCTAGGCCTGTTCAGCTTGCAGAAAAGGCACTTAAGAGGGGACACGATAACAGCCTTCAAATACTTGAAGGCATAAAGCAGGGAAAAAGCATCTTTTCTGTCCTGCTTGAGAGAGGAGGACATGGACCAGTGCCTTGAAGTTGTAGCAAAGTAAATCTAGATGGATATCTGGAAAAATGTCACTGTGAGAAGAGTGAGGCAAAGGTTGGACTAGGTGACCTCTGGAGGTCCCTACTTCTTTTGACTCTGTGGATACATCTGCATGAGACACTAACTGCATAGTAACCTAACTCTACTGCACGTTAGCATGCAGTGCAAACACCATGGTAATACATGAATGTGCAGTAGTATTAAACTACTGTGGAGTTAGTGTTACTAAACAGCTGTGTGCTGGTGCTACTGTGCAGTAGTGCCAGTTACTGCACATTGAATCAGTAGTTTTTTATACAAGTACTAAACTTAATACATGCTAATTATGGTGCATTAATGAATGTTTAGACATTCCCATGACTATGATTTACCTCCTTACATAAGGGGATCTAATGGAATATTTCCTTTGCTCTTACATCCCACTCATGCTGCAGGACACCCTTTGGGAATCACTGCCTTATATAAGGTGAAGTCAAGCTATTTTTCTCATTGCTGCAATGGTCAGACCTCTTGACAAAAGTGACATAGCGTTGGTGGGTACAAACCGTGCTGCTGCAGGTATGTCACTGTAACAATGTGCTTTCTCAGCACAGCGCATTGCTATGGAAACGTGGTGGCTAAAAATAACTGTACACCACTGACGTGGTGCAGTACAGGCTTACTGCACCATCATTTAGAACTTCTAAAAGGAAGTACTAAATGATGGCATAGTAACAACAGTGCCATAGGGACACTTGTAGATGTGCCCAGTGTGGAAACAAATAGGCAGGGCAGGGTGGGTCTAGAGTATATCACAGAGGCCTTTGTAGGCTAAATTTGATCTCCCAAACATCTTTGTAAATCTGGAGTAGAGCTACTGGAGTGAATGGAGTTACACTTGGATAACTGGTGGGAGATCAGAATTGGATGCTGATGACCCTTGAGCTAATCCTCTGCTCCTGCTTGACTTGTGGAGCATAAATAAAGCAGGAAAAGCATATTGAGAAATTCAGATCTGATTTTTTTTTCTTTTACCATTTCCACAGTATTTTAGCCAGATAGTTGAACAGAAGAGAGAGTCACAGGAGACTGTGCCATCTCCCATTTTGTACTCACAATTTCTCTACTTGTTTGGATAGAGAGGCAAAATCATGAGGACTTGGTTCTTTGTGGGGTATTGTATTGAAACACTCAAATGATATTCTTTCTGGACACTGTATCTTGGTAGCACTTGTGCAATTCTAGTAAGTTTCAAAGACACAGGTCATCACTATAGCATGATATTAGGCCTGTGCAACTAGGGAAGTATTTGATTTGGATTCGGCCGATTCAGAAGACAACAATTTGATTTGGAGATTCAGAGCTCTGTCATGAATTGATTCAGCTGAATAGACTTTGGAAGATTTGGTGCTAATTCTGAGAGATTCGGTGATTTGGATCGCCTGGGGAGAGGCAGGCATAGCCTGATGGCTCCTGGGGGGAGCTGCAGGAGAAGCTCCTCTGGCTGCTCTGCAGCTAATCAGGGGATGATCTAGGTATAACCTAGTCCTGGCACTTAAAAAAAAAAAAAAGCCCTGCTCTCACTGGCTGCGGCAGTGGCAATTGGAGCCTCTGGGCACTCGTGGCAGAGCTCCCCCATGCAGTGTGGGGCAGTGGGGTGCAGTGGGGATCACTCCCCCCACCTGGCACCTGTGTGGCAGCTGCCCCATATGGCATGGTTGCAGTGCGGCTTGACTGGGTGCCATGTGCTCCCTGGGAGCTGGAGCCACTGGGGCTGAGTGATGCCGGGCTCCAGCTTATGTCTGAAGTCACCCCACCTCCCAGACAGCATGAGGTGCCCTGCTGAGCTCAGCCTTGCTACACCTGCACCATGGAGCAGCTGTGGCTCAGGTGCCAAGTGGAGGCGGGGGGTGTGATCCCCACTGCCACACACTCTGCAGGGGGACTCTGTCACCAGTCCTTAGAGGCCTCAATCAATGCTGCTGCAGCCAGTAAGTGCAGGGCTTTTTTTTTTTTTTTTTTTTTTAAGTGTGAGGAGGTTGGGCTAGGTGGGGAATGGGGGTGGGCAGGGCACCCATGGGGCATTCTCCTGCAGCTCCTCCAGCTGTGCTTGCCTCTGCCCTGGTAGGGGCAGCCACAGGAAAAGCCCCCATGGCTGCCCTACCTGGCCCCATCCCCAGCCTGGCTCAGCTGGTGTGAGGGAGGCACGATGTCTGTACGGCTCTCTCTGGGCAGCAGCAAGGCATAGCCCCTTCTCCCAGCACTGCTGCGCCCATATCCCATCCCCCCCTGAGTAGCACACACCCCTCCCCTGCCCTTGCTGGGTAGTTTGTCCCAGCCCCAATCTCTCCAATACCTGTGCCCCTTCCCTGCCCTCTCCCCCAACCCCAACAGACTTACCAGCTGGAGGCAGCACTGTCAGCAGCCTGTCTATGACCAAATCTCTGAAGTGGCTGAATCTTTTCCAAGCTTTTTCAAATGTATTCAGATGCTTCAAATCAATTCAGAGTCTTTAATTGGTCTCCCAATTCAATTCAGATTCGGAGATTCAGTCCCCAGATTGAGCTGAATGTCCTCCAAATCAAATCAGCTACCAAAGTGTCACACAAACCTACATGATATCCAAGGTTATGGTTAGCTCTGTACTGCTGCTGAGACTATGCAGCAGCATCAGGAAGCTGCTATAGTATTGTAGCAGAATGACCTTGGAGCATTTAATTGCACCAAAAAACAGAGGCGCAATAAAGTCTGAATCCTTTGATATGTTTTGCTGTTTGAGGCTCAGGAACATAGAGACCTCCTGATTTATGAAGTCCTTTGTCATTCTATTGCAGGCAACTGCCTAGTGTAATCAGATTCATAAACAGAATTAAGCTTCATCTTAAGAGAAGTTATGACTTTTTTCACTACTGTTGCTTCCGTGAGGAGGCTATTTGAAAATCTCACTTCTCTGATGGTCACAAACCTTCTTATTACCAGCCTAAACACATTCACAAGGCGTTAAACTCTCAAAAGATTGATCTTTTGAATAAAAGTCATTGAATCGGATTCTGGCTTCAACTGATGTAAAAGCTTGAGCCAGCACCATTGACTTTGGTACACGTTTTATTTGACCTACCTTGAAAATGTGACCCAGAGTCTATTGAAGTCAATGGAAAGGCTCATATTGATTACATAGGCTTTGGAGTAAGTCTTAAGATGTCCTTGTCCTCTTACATATTTAAACCCTCATAATAGGAACAAGTAAAAAAGATACTCTAGATCAGGGGTGTGCAAGACATCTCAGTGGGGTAGGGATTGTATGTGGGAGAAATTGTGTAATGATGGATTTAATTTTTGTTATAATAACAATTGGCATTTAAGGGGTTAAAATATTAAATGTATGCTGATAGG
This sequence comes from Caiman crocodilus, assembly GCA_030014935.1. Classification (NCBI taxonomy): domain Eukaryota; kingdom Metazoa; phylum Chordata; order Crocodylia; family Alligatoridae; genus Caiman; species Caiman crocodilus. The sequence continues at coordinate 70,244,223 of JAGPOW010003648.1, forward strand.
GGTAGATGGGCAGCTGGTAAATCTGAAAGTGGGTATGCAATAAGAAAAAGTTTAGGAACCTCTGCTCTAGATCAATGTCCTTGTACTTTTTGGCATTGTAAGTGCATGTATAGATTTATCTCCTAGATACAGTATACCTGCTTGGTTCTGAATAATTTTTACTTGTGTTATTCAAAAAACATATTTGTCTCTTATTAGAATGACAGGGAAATGTATCTATGGATGGTGAGCTCAATTCTATTTTCCCTTGCACAAGAGCTATAAAATAATCAGTTAAGTACTAGTGTCAGAGTCTTCATTACCCAAGAGGCAATGAAGAACACATCTGAAGAGGCAGAAAGAACACAGTTTGCCTTCCGTAGCTCAGACTGAGTACAGGACTAGCAGCTGAGGAAATCATATTTTGAGTTATAAGCAGCAGACTTGGTATGGGCTCACTGGAAATGAATGCACATGGAACAACTGCCCTTCCCAGTGCCTGTCTTCTGGAGTCACCTTTTCAGAGTGCAAATGCTCTTTCAAAACCAAAATCAGAGCAATGAATAATATGGTTTTTCATGGAGTAGTGAGCAGTGAGTGAAAGAGGGCTCCAGCCCACAACCCCAGGGGGAGAACAGATGATTGATGGTAAAAGCTTAGATAATCTCCTTTAAGTATGATTGAAGAATAATGTTCCTAACATATATCTTGAATGCAGTGGGAGGCAGGACAGAAAAAAACAACGTACTAGCAAGCAGTCTCCGAATTTTCTCTAGCTTTTCTCTCATAGGAGTTGAGCTGCCGTGAGGTTTCTAGATAAGAGAAGGGCAGCTGCATTCCCCTCTGCCTTCCTTGTATTTTATCTAGGAGCTGTCTGAACAGTTTCTCTTTCTCTTTCTCTTTCTCTTTCTCTTTCCTTACCTTGGATTTCTTTCAATTGTAGATAGAAAGGTAAAAGACTCGCCCTATAGCCATACCTGTTTTTTTCTGGGGGATTGACCAACTTGCTTTATTGAGAAAATAAGAATGGAGAAATACATGCATGTTGAAGTGGTTGTGTATAAGAAAGTAATTGTTTTAACCCAATGTGCACAACTTATAGGTGTCTGAGGATCCTGCTCTCTCCTTTTGATTGTGCCAGTTTTGTTTTTCCCCAGTAACCATGTCATTAAACCAATCATTCCTCTGCATTGTTTGGAACCTCATGGTTCCAGGTAGACATGAGGTTTTTGGACATTTCATAGAAGGAACATTTTTAAAAAATGCACCCTTGCCAGCAATACAGAGATGTGGAGCTTGCATAAGTAATTCCTTGAAAATAAAATAGTAGCATTTGAGGGAGGTTGGACAGAGTCAATGGCTGGTGTTTAATTGGTTTAATTCCTTTGACATCAAGGAAGCTGCTAATCAACACCAGCTGAAGTCTAAACCAATGACTGCAGCCAGGATGCCATGGCACCCTTGGTGCCTTGAGATTCTTTCAGTGGTGCCACAGGGTGCCATACAATGTGAACACTGTTCAGTGTGTAAACACAATTTACAAGATCAACCCAGATATTTCAAATAGGGTTGATACATCCAAAGTGTCAAAACCAGTCTGGCCTGCTCTGGTCTTTCTGAGTTCTTTTTAACAAAAAAATTGCTCTAGTATTTTTGTAGGTCAAAAAACAAGTGAAAACAAAGCTGGAATTTTCCAAGGAGTACCTTGAATCTAAAAGTTTGAGAACAGTGATATAAACGATTGTATATTCCAGTATAATAACAACTTTAACTCCTTATATGTGCTTATGCTTATCACCATTGATTAGTCCTCATGTTTCCCTGAGCAAGAAAAATAAGTATTTTTAGCTTAATTTTACAAATGAGCAATTTGTCTGGGGGCACCTTGCCACGGGCCAAGGAAACATTTAGAAAGATGTAATTAAATTTCAGGTGTTCTTCAGTCTTCTGCTCAGTCTTACAATCTTCTACATACTTGACAAGATCACGTGGCATTATTTTAGAACAGTTGTCTAGCTAGTTGTATCACAGATGATTGATTGAGGGTTTTTTATGGCTAACCAAGGCTGATGCGTAGGGGGTGCACCGGGACACATGTGCACCCCCTGCGAGCCCTGGTGCACCCCCTGGCAGGCCACACTCCCTGCTTACCTAGCGGGTAGGGGTGCAGGCGGGAGCACCAGTGCCCACCCTGCGAGTGCTGGCCAGGGAGCTTATGGGTCTTGGGGCCATTTTTAATCACCAACTCAATCAAACAGCATATGTTTAACCAGACAAAAAAATCTATAAGTGATGATCACAATTTTATTTTTTTTTAAAAAGGGGTGTTTGTTGTGCAGGGTATTGAATTCTTCTGCTATATTCCTTATTATTAGAATTCAAAATCATGCGAACAATTTGATTACATTAACAATAGCAGGCAGCACAAAAGTTCTATTTTAAGAGTATTCTCTGAGTATATGTATGGTCCTCTTTAAGGACAATAGGAAGTAGGGAAGGAGGGCAAAATAGGTGCCATGGTACATATATTAATATAATTAATATTAACCCTGGCAAAAAGAATAGGTGAAGCTGAAGGTGACAAGGATGGTCACATTTAATATATGTGAATGCTTGAAAAAGAGCTGCTGCTCCTCCCACAGGGACAAAATTAACTTATATTTTAAAAAGTATTATATGGGGGTTTTGCAGGAGAGTATAACATACCTTGTAAAGTATAGGTATAATATACCAGAAGGGCAATGTCATGCTACTAAGGGGAAAAGAGTTATAGCTTAGTGGAAAAGATTATATATGGCTGAAGGTATTCTTGTAGAATTGTACAGACGTTCTCCTTTGACATAGACGTTTACTTGACCTCTTGCTCCCCTTTTGACTGAATATTTTAATACAACTATTTAGGGGAGGAGCTCTAAACAGCCCAGCTGAAGCCAGCAAGATAAATAAAGGTCTTGGCAATTTTTTTGATCTTAAGAATTGCTGCTGCAACTTACATTTTTATTTTTAAGGTTTTATGTAGCTATGGCCAAGGATGAGGGGAGGGGCTTTGGACTGCCTTTTCCACAACTGTCCACCTATTGCGAGATGACTTAAGCAATTCTGGTACCTGTGCTCTTGGTGGCACCTAGCCACTAACCGCTTCCCTTGTGTCCTCTCCACCCCCAAATATAAGTGTCAAACTCTGTTCATGATTATGGAAAATTGTATGTTTTATATTACTCTATTTAATCACGTACCACACATACCTCCCCTCTCAAAAAATCAGCCCTCCAAGACTGGAGTGCACGTCTTAAGCAGGGAAGCTGACTTTTCTGTGCCAGAAGTGAAGCATGCAATGGCTGCATAAAGAGCTGTATGGCTCCTGGGGCTGTCCTTCTTTCCCAGCCTGAAAGGGAAAGGGCAGGATGTACCTTGCAGTTAGTCCTAACCTGTTTACAGTTTCTGCTGAATTAGCAATAGCTTTTGGCTGAGCTGCTGCCAATTTGGCTATGAGAGGGTTAAAAACAGCTTTTGCTTGTCCAGTCAAAGTTCAGCCATGCACTCACAATTCAGCCGTGACTCTGAAAGAAATGTTCCTTCATTTTCCTTCAAGGTCCATGTCTTACTTGGGGGACCATGGTATGTGAGAAAGTATCTCAGGAATGGTCTTTCCCACCCATGCTCCAGTATAGCTAATGGCCATTTTGAATGCAGTATTAATATATAATGCCATTTTTCATTATGGAATCACACTGTATATAGTGTTGACGTACTTTATAAGATCACTGTACTGACAGTAATAGGCAACATAAAAATCACAAGTCTATTATAAAAAGAAAGAAAATAACACAACTGTTATACAAAGAAAGAGAATAACACTTCCTCTTTTCTTTTTTTAAATCTCTTTGAAAAGCATCAAAGAACAATGCGTTTCTTGAGCCTAACTTGCTTCTCTTGGTCTTAAAGAAAGTCACCTGATGATACAGATACCTGATGATTTGCCATTTTGATTGTGATATTATTTTGTAGGTTTTTTTCTGAATTCCCATAATAAGAAGCATTATAGAGTGATCAAAAGGGAAGTTCTAGTAAAAATGATGATTGGTTGACAGTTGGAGGATGGAAGATGAATTACTGGCTTCAAGCAAGTCAACGATAGGCCTAGTGTACTTTCTGTGTCTTTTTTCAGTCTTTCCTATAAGCTTCTATGATTCTTTTGTTTTGTTTTGTTTTTTTCCAGGCAAAGGAGATGTTTTTGGTGATGTGTTTTGGAAAGAAGCTACCCTTGCCCAGTCCTGTGCTAATGTAAGGGCTTTGACGTACTGTGATCTTCATGTGATTAAAAGGGATGCCTTACAGAAAGTGCTGGAGTTCTATACAGCTTTTTCACACTCCTTCTCCAGGAATCTCATTTTAACCTACAATTTGAGAAAAAGGGTAAGGAGTTTCCATTTTTTTAAAATATGCTATTTGAATAATCACTATGGTAGATTGTATCAAAGGTAAAGCTCATTGCTCTAAGTTTTAGTATTTCTCTTGGCCTTTCATAAAACGTGTGCTTGTCAGATGATTAGATGCTAGAATAGTTGCTAAGTAAAAAAGATGTATCTGTAAGAGTAGGAATATATTCAGGTGCTAATTGTGCAGTGAGTAAGACTGTATATGCCAATAGTCTTTTGTTTGAATTCTGTTTTAGTTCTAAGAATTTTAAGAAGTGATCTTAGAGCAGATATGTTTTAATATGCTTTCAAGCTGCTATGTGGTTGTAATCAGTTGTTCATTGTTTGTTCTTGCACTCCTGATACACAGCAGTCGTGGATTTCTGCTGCTTTAGCGTGGTAATGCAGTTAGAAAGCTGAGGTGTTATTTCATTAGTTAAAAGAAAGAGCAGAAAGCATGAAATCTGATATGTGAAGAAAAGCCTTTACAAGTGTGCAATTGCAATAACAATATAATATGAGCGTAGCTGATTTTATCAGAAGCTGTTTCTTTTAAGCATAGCTATATCTTCACATTACTTTCCTGACCTAATTAACTTATTTGCATTTTTTCACATGATCTGGCTTTATTCTTTATTCTTCTCGTGTGTTTTAAATCTAAGGCATACTAAATTGAATGCAAATCACCATATCTCAACATACCATTTTTAATTCCCTGTGTGGTCTATAGTGAACCGTCACTGTAAAATTTTATTAAGATGGTTAGCAAATGTAGTTCAGTTAATATGATTCCAGGATGCAGTGTAGAAGATAAAAGATAAGAAGATAAAAGAATAATAAACTAGGAGTAATTGAAGTGAAATGGTGCTGTGATATTTCGAAATAGAATATTTTAATATAAAAGATGCCCATAATTACTTAACATGTATTTTTGAGAGAAGACCTTTGTTCCTAAGAAATTCTCCATGGTAACTTTCAGGTGAGACAAAACTTCTTGCTAATTATAACTGAATAAATAGTGAAATTCTTTTAAGCCATTAACTTTTTTTTTGTAAAATAATGAGAAAAGGAGAGAGTAAAATTTAATCCTTTTTGGCTAATCCTTGGTACACAGTACTCCCTTTGTATGATAAAATTATAAAAGTTTTATGATACTGAATGATGTTGTAACTTGTGATGGTCCAGGAGGTATGTGAGAGGGAAGAATTTTATGGGTGATATCTTTAATTGGATCAACTGCATGGCTCGTATAGGCTTAGGCAAGCTTTCAGATGCAGTGCATTCTTCTTCAAGTCTGAGGAAAAAGCAGACACAGCAAAAACTAAAATTAGCAGCAAGGCTTTTAAATTGGAGAAGAGAGAAATTCCCAGGAATAGCTAGCAGACACGAAAATATAGATTCATTAGTGGAAGACCAAGACCTTTAAAAGGAAAGAGGGTCATTATCACCTGTGGTGTGAAGAAAGATTAGGAGTAGTCAGGTCAATTATAGTGGGCCATGAATTCACTTTCTGACTTCACTATCCTTCCAACATCTTCAAAAGGTGAGCCTAGGAACAAAAATTCATAAGCTGGCTGGACACTAAGAATCAAGGACTGAACACAGATGTTGAATTCATGGCTCGCTGTAATTGACCTGCCTTCTTTTGTTTTAGTCCTTGTCATGCAAAACTTTTATAAGATTTTAATCCAGCCACACTCTTTACATACATCAATCAGTTTTGCTCCTTAGTGTATATTATAGTATAGGTAAGTATCACCCTCACTTTTGGCACAAAATCAAAGTAACAACTACAAATTACTTTTACAATCTGGTACATTCCCAGAGAAGTAAATTCTACTCATTTTCCTGGGAAATCCTTGCCCTTCAAAATGAATTGAATTTATTGGCACTGAAGTCTTGAAGCAGAGACACTATAATAGTGTAAGGAAATTTGAGGCTGCAGGAATGTTAACACCTGTTGTTATAAAACTACAAATCAGATAGCCTGTATATGATAGACCCCTAACAACTGTGGCTTTCATATTTGAGAGAAATAAAACCTGCTTGGTATGTGAAGGCTGTCTGAAGAATCAATATAATTGACTCTGTATGATAAAATTGGTAGTAATTATTGTGGTTTAGAAATAATGTGGTAATTGAGGAAAAGGTGTATTGGAATGATTTTACATCAGCAAGGTAAGAAATTAAATGCAAGCAGTATTTATATGGTAAACTTAGCATACCTAGCAGTGGCACCCTTCTAAATTGTACTGCCTTCTAAACAGTGTTGTGGGCAGGCTAATTAGGATGGGGGAGAGCTGTCATTTAGCAGTGCTAATTTGCCTGCTTGAAGTACAATGCAGGTGCTGCATTGCTTCTAGTTTAGGAGGCAGCCATCCCGGAGACATGCAGTGTGTTTACTGCCTGGATTCAGAGAAAGAGGCACAGAAAGATACCTCCGGCACCACATGGTATTTCTGTGGCAAAGCCAGGTTTTCTGGGATGAGTTGCCTGATCTAAAAGCCTGTTCCAGTTTTAGAATCAGATGGCTGGGCCAAATTTAAGAGTCCCTCCCATTGGCTTTGGAAGGTTCTGGGTTCCCAGACATATGGCAGCCTTACAAAGCCATATTTCATCCCAAAATTGTCATTTCTTTCCTGTCAGGTTCTTCCATAAAGCATTTATGGCAAAAATACATTCTTGTGATAGTAATTTCCATTAAATTATCGAGATAATTGGATTTTAATTGTGTTGCAGTCAGTGGAAAAATTATGCTGATTGATGGCAAAAGTCAGATTCAAATCATTCTACGTTTGCAGACTGTGCTCTTATTTATTTGTTTTACTTGAAAGAAAGCTGATTGCAATCAGGATAGCAATCCTCAATAATGTAAAAAATCTATACTTCTGGGATTTCCTAGAAGGTGCAACACTTGGAGATTGTGCATTGAATCCATCAAAATGTGACTTTTGAGGAGTAAGACTTTTGAACATTTGTTTTCTCAAGCAATCCATAAATTACTGTAAAGTCATCCTATGCTAAATACTAGCAAGCCCAATTTATACAGGAAATAGCTCATTAGTTTGTGGCATCTAATGCTGCTCTATGGCTTTTTCTGAAAAGAAATCAGAGCCAGAAAATGGAATCATGTATGCATTATTCTTTCAAAATCCTCCAAAATATAAACTAAACAAATACTAAATAAATATAGTACTAGTTTATATTCCAGTATAATTTTCACTCTGAGGATCTGAAAATATTCAACTGGTTAAAGAGTAGCAAACTTTGTTGGAGTGACGCACATGGCACTGGCTCTATTCTGTGTGTATCTAGCATATGTTGTATGCCTCTAACATAAATGCTGTCTCTGTCTCTCTTCCCTGCACCGTCCCCCCACCCATTACCTTTCTGTGGAAATACAACTATGTGGCCCAGCACCTTTAGGCTGCCAGGACAATGGGTGATCTCAGACTTCCCAATAGCTTAAGCATGCCATCCTTCAAAGTTGTAACCTTTCATACACTATGGCCATGTCCATATATGCAGGCATGCATGCTTAGAGCAGCTCAAACAGCAGCAACACAAATTTGTGCCAGAGATTTGGGCCTCAGCACATGTGCCTGAGCATGCACTTTGGTATAGGGCAAATTGTGCCACTTGGGGCAAACTGACCCATACCCAGCTCCTTCTGGATCTTCACCCAGGGGAACTGGAGACTGGAGTCAGCATCCTGTGGTTCCTGGCACTGCATGCAGGAGCCATGCACCATCAGGCCAGGAAAGTGGAAGCCTGGCCCAGCCTCATGGCGCGCAGTTCCCAAGTGCAGTGCCAGGAGCCCCAGGTGGCAGCAGAAGATATCACGGTCCCTTTCGAAGGTGCATGCCAGTGGGCCAGGATGGCTCTGTTCATCATGTGCAGGCTCCAGATCTTAGGCGGTGCTATGTCACTGCGGGGCTGTGCTTGCAGCAGGTTGTGACTACCTTGACTACCTGCTGCTGCTGTCAGCACCAGGGGCTGTGTGCTGCAGGGGGGTGGGAGGATGGGCATGTGGTGGCTCCCTTCCACACACCCAGAAACCGCACATCTACAAACCCCACCAGAATCCTCTTAGGCCCTGCACCTCTATTTCCATACTTATCATGGACAAACTACTGCTGCCAGCCTTGTCCCATTTCTGTTTCTCCCAGCATACTGATGCAGCATGCTAGAGCAGCAAGGGCATGTGGCAAGCATAGAGATGCTCTGGGGTGCTAGAGTGTCTCCTTAGAGGACCCAGCCTCTGAATGCTCCAGGAGCATGCCCTGTGCCATTTTTTCCAGGGTGTTTTGATACCAGGATTTCCCATTATCAAATGTAGAATCTGGGATGCAAATATGGAACATGGGGAACATTCTTTCATTTGTGCTGTGCCTCCTGCAGGGTCTCAAACTGCTTTGAGTCTCTGCAACAGACATGTGCTCACTCATCTGGATGTGGCCTATGAGTTTACAGGTCATTTCTTCCAGGACAAACAAAGGTTGAAGTACAGAGACATACGGACTTCATATAGGTTCCAAAAAGCAATTGTTCTGTACTTTAGCTTGCATGAGAACCATACAAATCTAGATAAACTAGCAAATGTTTGCCTCCATTTTCTTGTCTTCACTTCTTTATTGTTTTTGGATATTCTCTAGGCTCGGATCAGAGTCCTATGAGGAGACCAGGCTGCTTACTATCTTCCCTTCTGCATATGTTTTTTTTCTTGCAGACATGAATGGGATTACGTGATACAGTTGTCTGTGGTACAAGGGGACTTAAGAAGACTTTTTCAGTCTAATGTCCCTAGTATAGACATTCTCTTTTCTGGCACGCAGTTTCCTTCCGCTCTCCCTCTACTGGGAGAACCTCTCTTTTGTAACCTCCAGTTCTTTCTGCAAGTAATCATCTTGATCAGGGGATCACAGTCCCTCACCATATGACCTATCATGACTTGTATGAAGGGTGAATTATCTAGGGTAGTCAGCTCTTTTTGTTCAATTAGGCTTCCGTGTAAATAGAGGTTCTCCTCCATGTCCCCACCTCTTAGAATTTCAGTCAGACATGGAGGCAGGAAGGCAACAGAGAAATCAGATATGCCTCCAATTCAAATGGAATTTGCAGTCTGACACAGGTACTGTGAGAGAGACCCCAGCGTACAACAGAATTCGTAAGTTGTACATAAAGAAATTTTTTTCTTAATCTTTACAACATCTGTTAATAGTAAATTAGGAAAGTGATTGTCCTCCAGAAGGGAGCCTGAGCCCTTTAGTAGTCAGGCTCAAATGGAGATATCAATTTGGGAAGTGCAAGGAACCTGCTTTTGTTGTGACCTTCAAGAACCATAGGTTGTCATTGCAACTAGTGTATCCAGCAGCTGGACCATCCTGACTCAGGGTTGTTCAATCCTAGTAGAAAAATACTGTGGAATTAAAATAGCTCCAAACCATTTTAGATTACCTTCTGAGTTCTAAGAGATAGGACACAGGAACTGGGGATATAATCAGCTAACGGCTATATAACTTTTTTCTTCTTTTAACATAACCTTCCTCAGGAACGATCATGAATGAAGTATGGGAGGAGGCCCAGATCCTCAGAGTGGGAGCCTCCTTTTTCTTTCCCCAAAGATAACAACACTTAGGTATTCAGGATATGTTTCAACTACTCATTAAGACACAGATTCCTAAGGGCCTGAAGGGCCATTTCAAAGGGTCAGCCCTGAGAGGGCAGACTATGTCAAAGGTGCTTGCAGCTGGCCCATGGGCCACACGTTCATAGAATTAAGAGTTCCAAAACCATTTCTCTTTTGAATGAAGCAAGCAGAGGAAAATTCACAGGGAGAAGCTGGCACTATTCCCAGCAACTATGTCTTCACTTGAGCTTTCCAGTGGTGAAGCCGGTTTTAGACTTTTTATAGCATTCCCTAGAATTCAACACTTGGAAAAATAACATTTAGACTGTTGATGAAATAATTCCTACCCATTTCTCTCTTCCTACCCTCTCTCTTTCTCTCTCATTTAGCAAATACATGTGTGTGTGTGTACACTTCATACCCATCATTTAGTTTCATTCAGTTCAGGCAGCGTGTATTTGTCTTGTTCATTCAGATGCAGCTATAAATAGAATTATAATTTGGATTATCGTTCATATGATAGAAAGGGAGAGAGTTTATATCTATTTTACCAGACAGTGTTCTACATGCACTTCAGTGCTCCACACTTTAGTATCCCATTTAAACCCAAGGCATTTTAACTTGCATGGGAGATTAAACAGCTAGTTTTGAATACTGTGGAAAATCACTGTTCATAGGTGGAACAGTTCACTGCTTTAGTATCATTAAATTGTTAACAGTCCCTCCAAGTTGAGGATGACATCCATCAGGCTTCATGGGTCCTCAGGTGACTGAGGAGCCTGATTCTGGATGCACATGTTCTTCAGCAATGAGGACATGTTGTTCAGGGGGGAGCAGGATTCACAGCCCCAGGTTGGTCTCCTCCTTCCTCCACAGCCACCGTTCCATCTCAGAATTGAGTCGTTGGGGCTTGAAGTGACGTGCGCCTTGGTGGACCATGTGGCACTATTCCAAACAGTCAGCAGCTTGCTCCTCTCAGCCACTGGCGTTGATACTTCCATGTTTAAATGCAACCTTGAGCGTGTCTTTGTACCATTTCCTCTGTCTGCCTTTTGAGCGTTGGCCAACAGAGAGCTGGGAAAAGAGAATCTGGTGAGAGAGCTGGTTCTTGGACATCCAGATGCAGTGGCCTGTCCATCAGAATTGATTTCTTAAGAGCAAGGCTTCAATGCTGGTGGGCACAGCTTCATGGAGGACACTTACGCTGGACTGCCAGTCCCCCCATTTGATCCCCAGGATTTGATGCAAGCACTGTTGGTGGAAGCTCTCAAGGGTTTTAATGTGGCATCAGTAGATGACCCAGGTTGCACTGCAATAGAAGAAGATGGTCAGCACGACAGCCTTATAAGCCAGTACCTTCATCAATTTCCAGAGATCTCTTGTTTTCAAAGACACTTTGTTGCAGCTTGAAGAAGGTGGCACTGGTGTAGCTGACCTGGTGCTGGTCTTCTTCATTGATGGTAGCCCATTGAGAAAGATGCCCACCAAAATACAGAAAGTGCTTCACATACTCCAGAGCCTCCCTGAATTAAATACATTACTCAGGAATGCTCAAACAGTCTGAAGTGGAGGAGCAGGGAGATATTTTTCCTACGATAACAAATTTGTGCCTGAGGTATAAGCAGGAGTAGGAGGGCAGAGATTTATAGAATGATATGTATTATGGTATAGATTGACCAGACTTAAAAGGATGGTGGAGACTGTTGTCAGAATAGAAGGTTTGATTTAGTGATTCAGAATTTAGAACTGACAGTAGATAGGTGATTATGCCATAAGAGAAGTCAGTGACTGAAAAGACCTAATAGTTTATCTCTGTGGCAATGCAAAATTGTTCCCTATTGTACACTAAATAATGTTTTTGCTCCATTTATTTTAATTGAATCAGTTGATAGGATTCCTGCCACTTCTTTTGGGAAACTATTCCGCAGGCTAATCAATCTTACTGTCAAAATGGTTTTCTTGATGTTTGGCCTGAATTTCACCCCTCTCTCTTTCCTTCTATCACTTCTAACTAGAGTGACTACCTCTCTTGTGTGATCCCAGAGAAGCTGAGTGTATTTGTAATGCTTGGACTAACTCCTAGTTTAAATGTCAAAGACTGAGACCAAAATGTTAGTAGAGAGATTGTCCATAACTTTGGCCTTTGTTTCTCCATTGGATTGTCACAGAGTCAATCTGACAACCATCAGTTCATGTTACAAGCTCTGCTCCGGATGATCTCAAGTTTTTTTCTCTCTGATAGAGAGACCAGAGTGACTGGAATATGTTTATGGGATTAAATGTATGTATTTATGTATTTATTTGGGGAGCGGTGGGAAGGCAGGTTTGGAAGGTTTTAATCTTTGGTTATTGTCAGTTATCACAAAGCATATACTAAACTGATCGGTACAGTTGTGCTGATCTGTGACTGGCTATATCTTAAATAGATATAAAGAAATGTCATCTTTTTACTAAACTAAGCTAAACTCTTCACCCTTGGTTTTATAAACCTTCCAAATATGTTCACTCTATTGTATTACCTACCATTTTTGCTTAGCTAAACTACAACATATATATAACACATTTTATCTGTGTGTGTATGTGTGTATATACTTATAATGTATTGAAATATGGAATACTTTTTTTAAAATTGTGTAATATATTTCCTCAGAGGTATATTCCCGATACTATCCTCCACTGTATGTTGCCTTGGACAAGTCACTTTGCTTGTCGTCTTGTATATCCTGAAAATTAGTACACCAACAGGTACCTAATTCGGAAGTATGTATGAGAGCCACTTTAAATGTTGCTTGAAGGTACTGTGGGGAGTGTTACATGCACTGTGTATACTCAGCTACATTTTTCTCAACAAGGTGAAATCTAGTGGTGGAAGGTTGGATTTCTTCTAGGTCTTTCCGGAGGCATAACATGCAAAGAGTGCACCAGCGAAAGCCCTCTCTTACCTTTCCCCAATTAGGCAGCATGCAAGAGCAACAGCAAGCAGCAGTGTGGGCAATGTGTGTCATAGAGTGTAAGGCATTTTGGGAATTGTAATTCTTTAGAGTGGCAGTAGAGTTCACTGCTGTTTCACATGGCATTCACCCTACTTTTTTGCCACCAAAACCCATGTCCAGATGGCTAAAAATACTGATTTTGGCGGCAAAAAAGGGGTTAATTCTTCCCACAGCAGCAGCAAACTGTGCTTCCTCTCAAATAACTTTGATTCCCAGAACACCCTGCAGCCAGGATGTACAGGCCAGGAAGTCCCCCCATCAAACACTTCCAGTCTCCCTCCCCTCATGCCCCACACACTCACCCCACGTTAGGCTTGGATCCTTCTGTGGAACTTTGTGGACATCTTCAGCTCAAGTTCTATCATTCAAATTGTGAGCTTAGAGACAAGATCGGGTCCAGTTTGAAGAACAGCCTTACAGTTACTTCCATTAAGTTGACGTCTTTCCAGTTTTGAGCCATGTATCTTTCAAAGATGACTTCTTAAAGATGTGCTTCACAGGTTCTCTTTTCAGGTTCTTTTTATCCTGATTTGAAATGTATGTTCCTGAGCCTTAAAGTTCTAGATCATATTATACAGTTGCTGGTTGCAAAATTACAGAGATTTTAAAATTTATTTTGAATATGGACATGCGTTAGTTCTACAGGTTATAAAGAATATGGGTGCATCTACACGATGCGCTCCCTCATTATAGCATGTTGCCACAGTGACATAGTGGCCAAAAATAACCACGCACAGCTGGCACAGCACTGTATGGGCTGTTATTATGCTGTCCTTTAGTACTTCCAAAAGGAAGTACTAAATGGTGGTGCAGTAGCAAAGGTGCCATACAGCCATGTGTGGACATGCCCTATGTTCCAGATCAGTGCTCAGATGTTTTTATATAATAAAACAATGCATTAAAAATGCATTAAGTACATTTTATATCAGGATTTTACAAAGCGAGTAAATGTACAGGCAGGTGATAAAATATTTATATAAATGGAGTTATTCCATCATTCTTCACTTTTTTTTTAATGTTTGGTTTGGAACATTATTCATTTGGCTTAATCTGGATGCATTGTCTGAGTGTGAACAATAAGTAGTGTTTTAAACATTTAGATAGTGTGGTTTAGCAATTCTAGAGTTGTCATATGGAAATAGATGTTTGATCTTATGCAGAGACGAACTTTTTTTCCCCAAAGGAAAAATGTTGGAGATTAAACTGTTAAAAATCATGTCAGTAATGTATTAAGAAACCTATTTAAAATGCAAATAATCTAGAAAGCAATAGCCACTTTAATAAATATACTTTTTACTACCAGAAGAAACTGATAAGGGATCAGGTGTTGGTAGCCATTCCAGTTTTTTCCATTATAACTTCTAAACTGAGAAAAATTATATTTTAGAGGATGAACATATACTGCAAGCAACATTAAAACTCTGGTAATTAACTGCCCAAAGCAAAGTAGTATAGTGCATGCCCTCTTCTGCACTATTATAGGTACCTGGAGTCCTACAATGTGCTAAGTTTTTAGTGGTTCTCCCAATATATGTCACTCTAAATATGTGGTTCCATTTGGCTGCTTCCTGAGAACTGAATTAGGAATGCAGATTGTAAAGGCTGGATACATAAAGCTGTAGTATTTAAGATTTTATTGGGCCTAACCTTGTATTCAGTGAAGTCAACAGAATATTTATATTGATTTCAAAGCGGCAAGATAATTTCTTAGATTAGGCTTGTATTTTTCACCACGGTATTTTCCAACCTGTCTTTCTATTGCCCTGTCAAGGATTGTTCTGCTTACATCTGGGCAGCCCTTTCTTTATAAACTGTTTACTAAAGTCACAGTGAAGCACTTTTTTTGTCATAATTGGCAGCCTTTCAATAGGAGGATGTCCGCCTTCCAGTAAACGGGGAGAGTCATTGGTGAGTCCACAGGTGTCTGGAGAGGCCAATCAGAGATCTGCACATTTGGCTGCAGACATGGCAAATAGTTCTGGGAGGAAGGAGTAGATCTTGATAGTGCTGGGTCACAGCTCTTTCCCTTAGTCTCTGCCATCTATCTACCTCCACAGTGAGACAAATTTGCTCAAAATGATTACCTTGTTGATTTGGTCTCACAGCCAATATTACAAGCTTCAAGAAGATTTCTCCCCAAATCATTTTGTAGTACATTAAAATATTTGCTGGAAAAAGCCTTGAGTACTGTCTTTGTGCTGAAAATACAGGATTATATTCCCATTTAGGATATTTTTTTTCCCTTGACTTTAAAAAAACCCCCATTGAGAATGGTAGCTTGTAAAAAGCTAAGAGTATGCCATTACATTTTTAAGGACCAGAAGTATATGAATCATTTTTTAATCTTCATTTTTTGGCTGCATAGAAATGTAATAAATCATGGTGTCAGACACTGAGTACTTTGCACTGTTACATAAGTGTGGCACGTTGCAGTCCTCCTCTAAGATGCACACGATTCATCAATCGCTCTGAAAGTTCCACTGTCACTCATCAATAGCAGACAAGGAATTATTTATGATGAGTTATCTTCATTAGAGAATGTCAAATTGCTGTCATTGTCTACCACACGCTGGTTAAAATAACTTAAATTTGGGCAGAAAAACAGTGTCATCCATGATGAATGTAGTTAACACTCAAGAATTAAGTTGTGAAAAAACAGTAGGGAAATGAGCAGAAATTAAACTCCAAAGAATAGTTATTAGCTTTGCTACTAGAACCTGGTCTAAGAATGTCATATTAGCTGTTGTTTTCATTGTTTGTTTTCCATTTTAAATCAATCAACAAGCCCACAAGTCTTGTGCAGCTTTCAAGACTGCAGCTCACAGTATATGGGTTTATAGAACATTTATACCCAGTGAATATCCTGTACCTTTGGGGAAAGGGATGTCACATTTAATCCAGTGATAAATGCAAGGGAATAAGTAGGAGAAATAATTGTAAAATCCTTTTATTTGGGATGTCATTTGGCAGCAGTTAACATGAAAGCTTTGTGATATCCTTTGTCAGTGATATTCAAAACTGCAATTTGCTTTTGACAGTCACAACATGATTTAAAAGTGACCTTCATATTTTATTCCCAGACCTTGCTTTACCATATATTAGCAGCTATGAAGGGTAGTTTGGAAAGCCAGTGAGTTTTGTGCAATGAAATATTTCAGGGAAAAAGTTATTTGTCTGAATTTTTCACATATGAGTAGAGAGAGATCGTTAGCTGTGTTGGTCTGAAGTTAGGCAGAAGAGGGTTAGTGGGTAGATATGCTCCGTATAAACTAGCTAAGCACAATATATATAGATCACAAGCTTTTGTAAACTCAAGTTCACTTTATCAGATGCACAACTTTTTTTCACATACAACAACAACTACAAAGTAACATTGGGAACAACCCAATGTTGGAAATACGATTTTTTAGACTTTTTTTTTTTTTTGGAGATGGTGATAACTGTTCCAGAAGTCTTCTCTCACCAGTTGCTCTTGAGTTACTTCCCAGAAGTTCCATCTTGCACCAGCCCTTCTGTCAAAAAAGGAGGATCCTCCAGAGCCCATCAGTGTCCATAAATAATAGATCAATGAAATTATAAAACCTCTTGAACAGTTGTTGCAGTAAACTTTGTCCACTGTTTAAAACCCAAATCTTCGCACTGCCTGGGCTTTGGCTTTAATAATAATTTGGCTATCAAAGCAAAACAAAAGAAAGCACAAACAAAAAACCAAGGGCCTTGGCATCTCCTACTCTGTATATGACAGAATGATCTAAAAGAAACTCTCCCCTTCATTTGCCTTATATAAGAAAAATGGAACTGTGTTAAATAATGCTGGATATATGATCAGTGATGGACAGTGTGTTCCACAGCTCTTAATGATGATCCACTGCACCTATATAATCCTGCACATTCAAAGAGAGAGTGGGCTCTTTAAAACCTTGCAGAAGGGAGCATAGGGCACATCTGAGCTGCCCGTGTGCCTGCAATGATGTCTCCATTCCTTGCACAATAAGAAGCAACTGCATGGGAATGAAAGCTAGGGCAAGGATGCTAGGAGAAGCCCCTAATGGTCATTTATTCCTTAAACACTAGAAATATACAACAATGCTCTATTTGGAATGCGTATGTTGTCAAATGCTTGTGTTCAGCTGCTAAGTGCTTTCATGGCTTGATCCTTGGGTCAGTACAGAGGATTACCAGCTTGGTTACTGAGAGTGTTAATGCCATGTCCAGTAGGGAAAGGAGCAGAAGAAAACAATAGGTGGAGCAGCTTAGTGGCTCCAAATGGAGACAAGGCCACTAAATGTTAGGGGAGCAGAGTGGTTGACACCATCTTAAGTAACAATCTAAAGAGTATCATCTGGAGTAATATCAGTGTGAATTTCTGTTTTGTCCCAAGTAGTCCATGACTGGAGACAGTAGAAATCCACTTACCAAAAGCCCCTCTCAGACTGACCCAGACAAGACCACCAGCTGGAAGGGGAGATGCACGTTTCACTAACTAAAAGGGATTTGTTAGTTAGCTGATCACCTAGTGTGCCACCAGGGGAACCTTCTGTCATCAATCGAGCCAGTCCCCTGCCAATCTGCTTGCCTGTCTGCTTACCACTGCTGTCAGCCCAGTCTGCAGAACAGCTGCTTGTAAGATTAGTCACTAGGTAAGGACATTTCTTTGAGGTGTCAAAGAAGGGGAAGGCTGGCATTTGAGTGAGGGAAGAATGGAAGGATGAGCTGATTTAGGAAATGTCATATGTTACACAGAGGGAGGTGGAAAACTTTTCAGTCTTTTGTTAAACTGTTGGCAGCATAGCAGTGGACTGAACAGATATTCTCATCAGGAGGCTTTGCTATCCATGGTGCTTTTTGGTGTTAAGTTACTTTTAATCAGTTTGGCAAACGACATACCCTGCCTTGTGTTTCTTAGGTATGCAAGACTTGCTGAAGCACGTATTGAATGCCTTGTTCCTATTTATCTTCCTGTATAGTTCTCATGTTTTCTTTTTATTGTGGTTTGTATCCAGTATGGGAAAAATAGGTGTTGTGTCTTCACGGATTTCTTTTTTCATGCTGAAGAAAAAAAACTAAGCAGTGGACAAGTTCAGTTATTGATGATTTTCCTGTTACAGCCAGTATGTCTTAAATACATTTAGGGTTCAATATTGAAAATACTCTGAAACCTGAATAGCCAAAATCAATGAATTAGCTTATTAATAAAGGGAAAGAGGCAGCATTATGCAAGGAAGGTATATTATCTTATTGGAGAGTAGTCACAGCCATCAGATATCTATCCCAAAATGGCTACTCAAAGTACTCATATTTATATGGTTTTCAACAAACAGGCTAGTTGAAGTTTCCTGTGCTTTCCTAAACGGGTTTTAACCATAGTAACTCACACTCAGCCAATAAATGCTTCATTTATGTTAATGACATTCTGATGCACAGTATTTGTTGAGTTTTGGTAGTGTAATTTTTTCAGTGTTTCACTAAAGTCTATGGTACATTGCAATTCCAGTTGATCTTAGGCAAGGGGTGTCAAATTCTGCTGGTTCCATGGGCCAAATGAGTGGTGCAGAGTTGTTCCATGGCCTGGATCAGGCTCACAGATGCTTCTCTATCCCCCATGCAGATCCGGGATCCACACTGCATGTTCATGATGCATCCGCGGCAGGTTTGGCACCTGCTCAGCTAGTCCGCCACACAGTGCCCATGCTGCTGGTCTGGGACCGTGCCACAGACAGTGCCTGCTTCAGGTGATCTGCAGTGCAGGTCGCAGACCAGCTACAATGAGCACAGCGTGCATCCAGACCAACCAGATGGTGAAGTGAGGCACCATATGTGGCAAGTATGCTGGACCGACTAGGGTGGGCACTACATGTAACACAGACCTTGGAGTGAGTGCTGCAATGTGGCACACGTCCCAGGCCCAGCACACACGATTGGTCCAGTGTATGCCTCGTAGGTCAGCTCAGACCCAGGGGCAGCACCTGGGGCCAGGTGATGGGTCTTCACAAGCTGGATCTGGCCCACGAACCATATCTTTGATACCCCTGGTTTGGGACATGTTAGGTACATTCTGGCTCTAAAGTTTCCAGTTGTATACTTAGTTTATACAAACATTTTGGGAAAATGGGGCTTTAACACCATTTAGTTGAGGCAAGTCACATTGAGCCTAAATGCATACATATAGCTAGTGCTTCTTCTGCACAGATAATAGCTAAAGGTTGTAGACTGTTCCAGCCTGGAGATCTCCAAAGTAATTTTTCAGTAGAAAAACTGAAAAATTATTTAATGTTGGTTTTGTTTTGCATTCCAGTGCAGATAAAGTGTTAAATCAAGCTGTTAAACAGTGTTAAAACAAGCCATTTGCTAGACCTCAGAAAGCAAACTGTGGTTAATACCAGGCACTGGTGGTAATCTCTATGCCTTTACCCTGATACACCAGGGCTCCCCTCTGTATTCTTCCAGTGGGCTTGCTTCAGCTCCATTTACATACTTGCCTCAAGTTCTCATACTGCTGTCCAAGCCAGACTCCTACTGTGATCTGTCTTGAAGCTCAGGCTTCTCAAAAGAATATGCTTTTTATCAGACCTGGCAAAACCTGGAGTGAACTTTGTCCTGGGAGATTCAGATACAAAACTAGGGACAGTCTTCAGAACAGCTATTTCATTAAGAACAGAGAGGCATTTCAGACCTGTCACTTTTAAGTATGCCAGCATCAGCTTGAATGCAGCGTCAGTGAGATGTTGGAGCAGGAGCCCTTCAAAGCAACAGTGGGCTTATTTTAAGTGACAGGTCTATTTTTTTAACAGCAGCTCATTGAAATCAGTGGTTTGAGTGAACACAGTACAGTGAGGCATTCCACTGCTTGCATTTCCTGATCCTCATTAAAATTTTCTCATATCCCAAAGCTTGCAGTCAACAGCTTTGCATAGAAGCACTGAAATGGGGTCCTCAGCTGTGTAAAGCTTAGTTTAACCTAAACGGAGGAAAGTAACTATGAGGGTTTCTTTTACTTAACCTCTTAAATTTCTCACAGAGAATAAGAGTGGCTAAGTCTTGATTTCAGTTTCTTGAAGTACTAGTAATAACTTCTCTTAAACTGTTTCCTTTATCATAAAGTTATGATAGCGATTGTATAGCTGAATGTAAAACCTGTGTTCTGGTTTAGGTTTAAAGTATGTGTTGGTTAAAATTGTGCATTACAAATTTTCATTTGGTTTGCTCAATGTTTGAGACGGAGCATTCTGTTCTTTGTAGATACTCACGCTACCTTCGTCTCCACAGCATCCAAGTGCCTTACAGCCATGTGATAAGCAACATCCCTGTCATCTACTGCTTGTGATTTGTACCATTTCTCATTCTTTCCATAGAGGGAGAAAAGTATTTTTAGTATAAAGTTCTGTTATGATTGCTTGTTTTGTTGCCTAAGTGCGTGTGTTTCCTTAGGTTTGTTAGACCCCTGCTGAACATGCAGGTAAAGGTGTGATGGGATCTAATGTACTATCCACACAATGAAACCTCTTGCTATGCCATATATATATGGTATATGGTAGGAGATGTGATTGTGGTATTAACATCAGATCCCATCACACTTTATTACTGGTGCAAGGGGAGCCTGGGATCATGGCTTGGGTGGCTGAGAGCCCTCTCAACTGATGGGACTCCCAGCTGCAAGGGCATACCACCTGACCACACATTCAAGTAATGTCATGATGGGAACTAGCCACAAAGTTGTTATACATTTTTTGTGGAATAACTTTGTGGCTTACTCCTTGTGTTATGATGCCATTAATTGCTTTCACATGTGGCCAAGTTACCACATAAGACATGATTAACTGGTTAATCATGTTTTAAGCATAACATGTGGCAGGGACCTTAGAGACATCAAGGTCAAAGAAGTCTGTGGGGTGGGTAGTAACAATATCTTGGAGCAGGCTGAATTAGGACTCTGTTTCCCTCTCCATTTCCAATGTATTCCTTTATTGTCATGAATCTGGGGGTGAAGTGTGGCAGTAGCTCTATCACAGCTGCATTCTTTTCTCTTATTCCTATTTTTTTGTAATGACTGCTTATTTTTAGGAAGCTTTAACAGGTTTATAGATCAGTGTTATGTAAACATGAGGAACAAAACAATAATCATTACCACAGTTAGCTTATTTTTTTTTTTGGAGAAATATTATGTCACAATATAATCACTGATTCTCTGTATTTAACAGGGCAAATGGCTATTAAAGAGTAAGTCTCTTTAACCCATTGTAGGACCTGTTGTGTTTTGGTGATTTTATAAAACTGAGTGGAACTACTGACCCAATTCACATTTATAATCTAGGTCATGCGAATCAAACACAAATATTTAAAGAAAATCGGAAAGGTGTGGATTTTTTGGATTAATGGGTGATTGGTTTTCTCAGTTGCTGGTGACAAACAGAAATCTGTAGTTGATATGCAAAGCAATGTGAGTTTTAGGATGCAGCACTCACATCAGGGACATCTCAGTCTTGTGCTGATCAGGCATGGAATCTAGGGTGACTTTTGGAGGGTGGCTAAGTATGACCTCCAGATAGACTGCCAAGAACAGAAAATTCCTATATAGATTAAGAAACAGACAGTCAGCACATTGAATGACTTTAATATTCTATTTCTGGAAGTTCCTGCGCCCTTCTAGCAGAGTTGTCTTGCCCTGGTGTCTTCACGTACAGAGTATTTCAGCAATAGTCCATATCTCTTCATCACTGCTTCTCTTCCTCTCTTAGGGTCAAACAAAGTCAAATGCTACAGAATGAAGCATGTGAGTAACAAGCACATGTGGAATCATTCATGCATTTGGCCATGAAGTCAACGATAGGTGTGCCAGAAAGATGAGGATGTGGGACAGAAGTTCAAAAAAACAGTTTAATCTAACTCTGTTAGATTAAGTCTGATGCTACATCCATCCAGGTTTATCTTAAACTGGTTTTGGCCATCTTGAAAGTGGTTTATGTGCACCAAACTTCTGTTGTGTTACAGATTTGAACTGGTTTCTGATCACTTTTACCAGTTTATGTGTAACTTCTGTCCTTAGCTTGAAAGTCAGTTCAACCTATGATCAGATATGCTCCCCTAAAACTCTTTTGGAAAAACAGGACACAAACACTGAGAAGAGAAGGAAGACATTGTGCTGCTTAGGGATAAAGGTTGTAGCTGTGTTGCTCTAAAAGCAAAATCAGTCACTGTGGTAGAGGCAAATATCTTTTATTAGACCAATAAGATAGTTGCAAAAAAAAATTCTTCAAGCCCAAAAGCTTGCAAATAAAGAATATTTTTTGCAATTCTCTAATCGGTCTAGTAAAAGATATTGCCTCTACCACACTGACTGCTTGTGCTGTCTAGAACAGAAATATGTCCTGGAAATCATGATAAATGACAGTGTATTCCAAAGGAGAATCCATATAAAATAATTCCATACATCCCATATCCATAGTGCTTCATCTTTGCAGAGCTAAATCCTAGCATAAAGGGAGCCACATAATGAGCCTCTTTGCTGCTTCTCTCACTTCTAAATGCAGTTAGAGTGTTTTCTCGCCATTGTGCGAAGGATAGCTACTGGAATGTGTGAACATTTTATCAAAACTCTTTTGAATGAGTTAATTCTTTAAGCTGGTTTTAAAGAAATTGAAAACATTTTATTAGAAATTCTCTTAAATTGTTTACTCTCTATGCACTGTGTCATGCAGCCTTTCTGTTTAGTATTGCAGGCAACCTTCTGTTTTATAAATATAGTTTCTTGTGCCAGATGCATTTGGGAATACATCATAGCACTGGATACCAATTAGGATTTCATTAATATAATCAGGGGAATAAGTAATAAGCATCTCTTTTCATTTTACCTTTGCCAGTATAGATCATTTAATGCCTGAGAGAAATCCTAAAAGCAGGTATGAGTGGTTGTGTTTGCTTACATACGGTAACATTTGGCAATCTGTTTTTGGCATATTTTGCAAGCCCTTTAAGAATACTTGAAATAGTTTTATATAGAACTGCACAAAAATTACTTTATTCTTCATTAACCTTGATTTATTTCAACTTCTATATGTATGCGCTAGTGGTTTTCTCTGTGACAGATAACAGTGTAACTTGGCACAGTGTGTAAAACAATAACATTGACTGCTGTGACACCTACTGGCAAAGCAGAGTGGAACTGGAGAAAGCCTCTAGTTACTACTCTGTTTATTCCAGCTTTCTATTTTCTACCACTACTCACAGTCTTTTCCATTCTTGGCATAAAACGTTCCCTCACTGTCTTTTGGAAAGATTGACATTGTCTCATCTTTTGCAACTGTCTTGGGACTTTGTGTATTTCATTTTTTATGTCAGCTTTTTTTTCTTATATTTTCTTTTCCTCTCAATTTCTGTTTTAACTCTCCTCCTGATACTTTAATCTCCATCCCCTTTATTTCATCTCTCTCTTCTTGCAAGTTTCTGCTATATCAGCCTCATTAATAATTATAGAAACTATAAGGAAATCACTTTGAAATCTTCTCTGAATTGCCATTTCCCACTAAAGAAACAGCTCATCTTTCGTGATCTATGATCGTAACTTTAATCATAGAGACACATTATCATTCTTACTGCTCTATTAAATACCTCACCCTTTAAGCATAAAATATGACATTGATGCAGTTTTTCCCCATGATTTTTGTGAAATGGCATTGGTGCTTAGGGCAAAAACAAAGTTTTTTTGGGTTTTTTTCTGTTTGCCATCATCTGTGTGATAGGTACCTAGCAATGCCCAATAATGGCAGTTTCCTGAGAGAATAAATCCTGTTAATAATTGCAACAGAATTCAATAAGGGCTGCTTTCTCAGAAAGCTACTTCTTCTATACTCAGAAGAATACCACAAATTTTCACAAATACTGTGCCTTTCTTTGATTGTGTTTCTGCTCCAAGTGTGATGGAGTGGGGGTCTCAGTTGATTGCAAAAGTGGTGCAGTGGGGGTTTTAGTGGCTTAAATGATGATGTATTCTATTTCTCAGGGAAAAGAAGGGTTTTTTTGTTTTGTTTTGTTTATTTGCATTTTCTGTATCTGCCCTTCCATGCAGAAACTCAGCCTGGAAAGTGACACTCAGGCAGGGTTCTCTCCATCTATCTCATCTCTAGTAATAACCATTCTCCAGCTGGATTTCAGTTGACAAATTTGCTGATGATGCAGGAGGCTTAACTGACTTGAGGTTCTAGCCTCATCTGTCCTACTTGTGTGGGTCCTTATACTGCATTCATCACCTTAGTACCATCCTGCTTTTGTAGTATTTCTTACACTTAGGTCCATTGTGAACTCAGCTTGCCAGTTGAGTGGTACTTCCAGCAAACTCTAATCCCTATTAGACTAGGAGCACACAGATTAAACTAATGTTCAGCAGCCATTTTTACACAGCATTAATCTGACTCAGTCACATGCCATCCAAAGCTGTCATTTAAAATCCCAAATTACAGAAAATCTCTTAATACCTTAGTCTAATCATAATCTTCTCCTTAGCTGAAGAGCTCTGTACTGAGACAATTGATCTTAACTTTATTATCTATCCCCACTTATAGCTATGGATACATAACTCATGTTGCAGTTAGTTATCTCACAGTGAAGAATTGTAAATGAAATAACTTCTTTCTTTGCATTGTCATGGCAGATGAAGCTCCTGCTTTGACATATAGCATATGTGGGGAGCTGTAGCTTTAGAAGGACCCTCCTTGAATCAGTTGGAGCCTGTTACTGTGTTATCAGAGGCTCATGTTCTCTAGTACTGATGTAGACATGGAATGAAGAGACCTCCTTCAGACTACTTGGCCCTAAAGGTGGAAACAGATGTCATCTTTCCTCATCTTTGTACCCCCATAATAATTTCCATGGCACCACAAAGTGCAAGCAAATAGACACCCATATCTTTTGTCATGCCACAAATTCCCAAATAATTTGTAGTGGTGTGTGAAGCTGGCACTATTCAATTTGGATTTGGCCTGAATCAGGGACAGTGATTTGATTTGTTTATTTGAGTCACTGTCCCTAAGGATTTGTGATCTGAAGATTCAATATTGATTTGGAGAATCAGTGATTTGGACATAGACACAGCTTTAAATGTTTTTTCTACATACCTCAAGGTACCAGGTGTGGCTTGTGAATGCTGTGATGGTGGGGTGGATGGTGCTTCCCAGAGGAGCATGAGGAGACCCCCTGTGTGCTCAGTGGTGAACCGGGAAGTGCACTGGAAATACTTTCAGTCCACTTCCAGGTTCGCTGTCAAGCACATGGGGGGGGACCCCGCACTCCAGCTCAGTGATCAATCACAGGGGGACCCTGGGTGCCCCCGCCCAGACCCAGGAGATACCAGTCACTGAGCTGAGGGGACACAGGGGGGCCCCCCAGCACACTCCCTGACGGACCCAGAAGTGGATCAGAAGTGCACAGGTCTGTGCACCTAGGGGTCTATAGAAAAAACATGTAAAGCTGTGTCTATGTCTGAATCTCTGAATCTTTCCAAATCTCGCTGAATGGATTCGGAGAGTTCTGATTCAATTCAGACAGATTTAAGGGTCCTTTGACTTGATTCAGGTTCAGAGATTCAGCCACTGAATTGGGCCGAATCGCCACTGAATTGAATCAGGGGCCAAAGCTTCACACGGCCCTAATATTTGTGCTGCTTTATTGTGGTGCAAATCTATTTGCTTTATGGTGGTAGAGTGTGAATAGCATGGAGCTACCAGTACTTTCCTGCCATGGGCAGGGGTGCCGGCTTGGGGGCTTCAGGGGCCTGATCCTGCACACTCCAGGAATTCCCATGAAGGATCAGGCACCTCAAAGCCTGGGAGAGCCTGCCCAGCTTTCCCAGTTTACCAAGATGTGCTTCTGGGATCTCAGGGAATTCCCAGGACATGTAGGACTAGGCCCTCAAATGTCAGGAGAACTTGTCGCCCTCTGAAAAGTGAGGGTAACTAGAGATGTTATAACTTTGTATCTGCGGGTGGTGGACATCAGCCAAAAGGGCTAGGTACAGACAGTCAAAAAGCCAAGGCTTAAATTGAAAAAGAAGTGACAGACATTTACTTTTGATTCAGGAAATGCAGTCACATGCCTGCAGTGGCTCAGGCCAGAAGCTTGGGGCAGTAGAGCACAGCTCTCTGGTTGTGTTCACTTCCTCTTTCTTCCTCCACCGCATCCAAGGTCTCTGGGATTTTCAGTCTGGGATTACAGCAGCAGGAGTCTGATGTATTGGTGAAAGGTGCCAAGCAGCATTTGTTATCTCAGAGCCTGATATAATAGCAGAATTTTGACATTTGCAGTTTACACTCGGGCTAAGTATAGGCATTCAAAAAGCCCAAGACTGAATTGATTCAGTCTTTTCAGGTTAATCTAAGCTGAAAGATTGAACTAATAAAATGAATAGACATTCTCTTTTGATTCAGGAAATGCAGCTACATGCCTGCAGTGGCCTAAGCCAGAAGCCAGAGGTCCTAGAGCACAACTCTCTGGCACAGCCAGCGTGGACTGTATGTTTGCTTCCTTTTCTTGCTTCCCCCAAGGCCTCTAGGATTTTCAGTCCAGACTCACAGCAGCAGGACTCTGCTTATCACTTCTTCTTTCTGCTTCCAGGTATCTCTGGGATTTGTAGTCCATGGTTGCAGCCAGCAGTAAATTTGATCAAGGGAAAGAATGTTTAACTCCCACTGTCTGGCCCCAGATCCCAGTGGGATTTTGCCTGAGGGGAAGCAGTACCCCCCTGTAGACTGGGCTGCATCCCCAGCTGGGCTTGCCCCCACCACCCCTGTGTCAGTCAGTTCTCAATGCCCCAGCTAGGGAGCAGAGGGGCAGGGCCAGCCCTGCTCTTGAAATCAGACAGCCCAGCCCAGGCCTGCAAATCATGCTAGGATGCTGGGTAACTGTGATTTAACTTGAACCAGGAAGGGGTCTGAGACAGAAGTTTCATTAAACTGGTTTGACCAAAATCAGTTAAGTCTGATACTACATTCAACCAGGTTTATCTTAAACTAGTTTCAGCCATTTTGAAACTGGTTTATGTGCTGAGCTTCTGTTCTGTTACAGGTTTAAACCAGCTTCTGATGACTTAAATGGGTTTATGTGTAACTTCTGTCCCTAGCCAAGAAGATAATTTGAAGATAGGCCAATTTCTTACAAGAGTTTATCCTGAATCCCTTGCTTTTTTGGTAATTTGTAGTTAACTCAAGACAGAGGTAACTTAACTACAAAACTATTAGACATCTGAGGAGCATTACACTTTATATACAAATGAAACATGAGAGGGATGGCTTTAAACAGATGTTTCACAACTGAAGTGAGTTTGTGACTGATATAAGCAGAAGAACCCGTCTTGCAAAGTGTGGTTAACTGAGTCTCTGATAAGAGGCTAAAATTCAAATGGGCTATTGCAACTTTCAGAATTAACTGTGGTCAAAGCAATTAGAATATGCCAGACAGAGAAATCTAAAACAAACCTCTCAAAGCCCTGACGTTGTATAAGGTTCTTGATATAGATTGCAGTTGTCAAACCCACCCCGTCACTTGAGCTGGATCTAGCCCACAGGGTTTCTTATGAGCTGAATCCAGATGAGGTGGTATTGGGGCAAGCAGCAGCAGTGACAGTGTTGGTGGGGCAGGTAGCTCTGGGGCCCAATACAGCTGCTATTCACTCTCCACTGCTGACACGCAAGCCCAATGGGGGTCCATGTCCAAATTTTAGGTGGTAGGCTTCTCTCTCACTTGTCTGGCCCGCCAAATTCTCAGCCCTTATATCAGCTCCAAACAACTTGGTTCCACAGGCTGGATCTGGCCCAGGGACTTTAAGTTTGATGCCCCTGATCTAGATAAATGTTACATTACATATGAAAGAATAAATGACATTTTAGGATCATAGGAAAGTAGAGCTGGAAGGGAATCTTATGAGGTCAAATAGTTCATCCCCCTGCTCAAGGCCAGATCCTCCCTGACTAAAGCAGCCAAGCCAAGTGGGATGGTGATTTCACAACTTCTCTAGGTAGCCTGTTCCAGTGATTGACCACCCTCATAGTCAGAACGTTCTTTGTAATTGCCAACCTGAGTTTCCTCTGATGTCGCTTGAAGCTATTGCTCATAGTCTTGTATCTTACAGCCACATAGAATAGTGCATCTCCATCCTCTCTATAATCACCCTTCAGGTATTTAAAGACTTTTAACAGTCCTCAAATCAGTGTACCCCCTCACTCCTCTCTTCTCCAGACTAAGTATCCCTAGTTCTTTCAGTCTTTCCTCATAAGTCATGCTTTCCAGACCTCTAACACTTTTTTGTCACTCTGCTGTGGACTGTTTCCCATTTGTCCACATCTTTCTTGAAGTGGGGAGTCCAAAACTAGACACAGTGCCCAAGGTATGGCCTTACCAGGGCCAAACAGAGTGGAAGAATCACTTCCCTTGATTTACATGTGACATTCCTGTTGATACAGCCCAATATGTGGTTGGCTTTTTTTAAGCAAGCAAATACTGTTGGCTCATACTTATGGTCCACTGTAAGCCCCAAGTGACACTCCTGTTGATACAACCCAGTTTAAAGTAAAGCAGAGTTGTTGTTTCTGTTGCCATGTCTGCAAGCAGCCTATGTATGGTACATAGTACTGATCAGTTAGAATTTAGACACTTAAGGAAAGAGACCTCTGTCAGATGACTTTGCACTGGTCAGAAATCACTCAGTACCGTCCTGAAGCCTCTCCTCATCCTTCATGGTATCACACTCTTTCAGAAGCACACATATTCTCTTTGGGATCATTGGAATTGGACCCAAAGCCCAACTGTTGAAATTGCCTAGAGGAATACTTGAAGAGAGAGAAAAACTCTATGCGTTTCTGTAAACGTCCTGTTCATTCCCAGGTTGGCAGATTTTCCTCATCAGCTTGTTCTCCTTCATGGCACTGTCTTCTCAGAGGCACAATGAATGACTTGCTGTCATGCCCACTGAGCACTTGTGAGCAGCAGGTGGGCAATGATGGGACTTCCGAGTTTTTTTCTTTGTTCACTTAACAAACCAAACTGCCATTTATTCTCTAGCTCTGTATGTCACAAATTGGGGTGATCAAAAGTCACATCTGTAATTACTCCAAAACAGGAAAGCATCTAGCATCTGTAGCAGTGCTTGCTGAGGTGCTGATAGGTGCCAACCGTTTGCATTGGAACTGTTCTTTTATCCCCTCCTCTTATTATCTCATTATATCACAATAATGGCCACAGGATGTAATCAGGGTTCGAAACCTGTCATAGTGCTAGGTTTGTACAAGCTTTAAATAGATCTTGCCACAAGAATCTTATTTTTCTTTTCTTTTCTTTTTTTAATTCCTTCTCTTTTCTGATTAACTTATTAACTATTAAAACACTTCAAATACTATCCATTTAAAATCTAGCTTCAGACAGCTAATCATAATATTTTAAAAACAAATCTTTATTTAGGTCTTTAATGTCAAAATATTACTGAGAAATTTGGCATAAACTGCAGACTTCATAAAACAGAAGCCCACCATTTTTTTTCAGATGTACATTTTATTTCCTTTTTATACCTTTATCTCTTTTTATAGCAAGATATATCACAGTATCTTTAAATCTGTTTTATTGCTCTCTGAAATTAAATAATTCTCATTTGTACTTTTTGGTTTTACCCTGAGAATGCATCCAATGGTACATATCCATTGTGTTCTTGCTGAACATTGTGTTGAAGCAGTGATATCCGAAATGGTTACCTGGACATATCACAGAGGTCATCATTTCCAAATATCTCTGATTTGGGGTTTTTCTGTTTGCACGTGACCGGTTTGAGACATTTAGTCCTGATTGAGTAGACAGTTCTGCAGATCAACCCTAAGACATCTCAAACTGAACACCTAACGGTAGAGGTCACTTTTGAAAATGTTGGCCAGGACTTTCCTAAACCTACATTTATAAATAAACAAAAATAGGAGTACTGCCTGAATCGTTGAGGAATTGAGAGTCTCAATCTTAATTATATTTATCATTGAAATGAACAAGACAGAAGCTGGGGAGCACTTTATAGTCCATGATCACCATATCTTCATACTTGATCTGTTTGGAACGTCTTGGTGAAAGAAAAATCCAGCTATTAAAATGATGGAGTGGACTCGGAGGAAATGGAAGGAAAGATCTCTTAAGCAGTTATTTTATTTACTTACTTTACAAAGAAGAGAACTGTTAGAGGATGCTTTGGGTAAGGAACCTATTGCCAGACATGCTGGGGAGAAAATTTATAAAGAAGAGATGCGATCCTTTATCTGAGCAACTCAGGGTTCAATACACATTTGATCTGTGCAAGATTAGTGCACACACTTGGAAGAAATACTGTAGGATAGAAATATATCTGTCTTTAGACTTTTAAGTGCTGATTTCATGGACTTAGGGGGCACATTAAAAAAAACAAAAGAAAACCAAAAAACCTATAGAATAATTAATGTAACACAAGTTACTGAGGGAGTGCTGCTGAATAGAGAATATGATATTTTCATTTGAGATAAACCATATGGACATATATATGTATGTGTAGATGAATATAAATTCATATCTGTGTGTGTCTGTGTGTGTGCGCACGTGCTTATCACACACACACACATACACACACTACAATAACCAGGGAGCACTTGAAAGAATAGTAGGCAAACTAGGGGCTGTACATGTAGAAGTAATATTTAAAAAAAAAGAGGTAATTTTCTCTTTTATGTAATTCATGTTAACAAAAGAATCATTACTTTTAATTCAGGGCACCTAATTTCTTAGAAGAGGTAGGTAAACATAGTGAAGGACGTATAGCAGCAGAGTGACAAAATGTTTGAATCCGAGTTGCTGATTTACGAGAGAAGATTTTTCAAAATTCTCTTTAGACAAATCCTCAAGTCTTTCAACACATTGCAGGATAGCAATAAAAATGGCAAATTGGAAATGTGGGAGAAACCGAGCAGATAGGAACCAAATCAAAAGATTGTAAAGTGTTCATCCAGAAAAGAGAATAAAATTAGTACCCTGGAAAAGGTATGGCATAGTTCAAAATGAGTACCACAAGGTAAGGATTTTTTTTTTTTGTGGAAAAGCAAAAATGTTTAAGTGATATAACAAAGGTTTCCAGATTTCTGACAAGACAGCACGTGTCTTCCAGACTTACTTCTCTACCAGTTCTGTGACTGGAACAAGGTAAATTACTTAGATTGTGAAGTCCAGAACTTGGCTAACATGTAGCAATTTGCTATGCTTTCACATAGCACTGGTACAAAATAAATTTGTGCTCTAGGAACATAAAGCAAAAATATAGGGGGAATAGGAGTTGCTGGTTAAGATTGTTTTCTTTATGTCTGCAAGTTTTTGGGGCTCAACTTAGTTTCATGCTGTATCTGTAACAACATGGCCTTTCTTACTATGCACCATCCTTTGTATATGAAATTCCTAATGAATAGACCAGATGGAAATGAGGTAGCATGACTGGTGAAGCAAGGATGAGAGGCTGAGGAGGCAGCTCAGAAAAGAGAAGCAAGAGGAATAAGAGGATGGGCTAGGCTGACAAGGGAGAACAGAGGAAGGATTGTTGAGTGGTTACAGCTGGCTCTGAGAACTGGGCCAGTGTTTCCTGCTCCACATCAGACTTGCTGCATGGCCAGGGCAAAAATCCCCTGAGGTTCCTGAGCCTCAGTCCTCTATCTGTGAAATGTGGACAGTGAATACTGCCCTCTCTCACGGGGGGGCTCGCAGCTGAAATTGACTAGAATGAAATCTGAGAAAAAGAAAGGGAAGAAACGTATGTAGTGAGTTTGCCAAATGCCAAAATGTTAGAACTAAATACATGTAAAAACATTTTTAATTATGGGTGTGACTCTGCCACATTTACTCTCTCTTCTCCATGTTCAAGTGAATGAGGATATTTGTTCTGTATGGCATTACTTACTATGAGTGAAAGAAGCAGAGTGGAGCCTTGTATCAGTACTTACCTTACGTCACAGACGCACAGCACTATGTAAAGTAGACTGTTTGTTTTTCACAGAAGAAAAGGTATTTTTTAAATAGATAATAGCACACACATTTGTTTAGAAATTAGATGGGTATAATAGAGGTTTTCAACCTGCATCTCAAGTGCTGTGAAAGTGTACCTCCTTTCAGCCCAATAGGTAGAAATTAAACGCAGGTATTCTACCCAGCAGGACAGCAGATAATTATGTTTGTCATCTACCATTATCTATAAATTTAAATTTGCTGGTTTCAAAACCAAAGTATACCTAGTTAAAGTGTAGGCATAATTTCACTCAACTACAGTGCTTGAGATCATTAGAAAAGGTGAAGGAAGCAGAGGTTATTTTTTTAAATTTTGCTTTACTAATTACATTACATTGCTGACCTGCACCATGTCTCCCAATTCCAATTGCAAGAGGGCAGCATTTGTGGGGGAGTGATGACTGATGAGTGGGTGTATCAAAGTAGGGACCTTGCTGCCTTTTTAAAAAAAATCAAAATTGTATTATTTTTCTTTCCTTTCCTCTTGTAACAAAAGAGAATTTTCTTCTTAAAACAATGAAACAGGTATTTCAGCTACATTGTTCAAATGCTTTCACTGCAGCTTGGAAACAATCGTGACCAATGGAGCCCTGGAATGAGGATGAGATTCTGTGCATGGCATTGTGCAGGGAACTACTGGATGGAATCAGAGCTGTTCTCCTAGTGTTAAGGCCAGCAGGCTGTGTAAATGTAGCCAACCCCCCTCCTGTCTGTTTCCAATGAAAATGTTAGCAGAAGAGCTGCCTGATGTACAGAAACAGCAGTGAGGGAGGGAAATTGTTGAACTAGTTCAAGGAGGGTTAAGCAAGAGTAATTGAATTAGATTAAATAAAAAACATTTAAAAAGCATGAGCCAAATTCTAATATCCACTGCAGTGGAAGACTCATCTGTGGGAGACTCTCATTGCACATCAGAAGTAACTTCCCCAGACACTCACTGCAGAGGAATGAGTAAGATGGGTGTGAACACACTATCTACTGATATGGCATGAGTATGACTCCATACACTGACCCAAACCCAGCATGCTTGCCTTGTCTGTTGTCACCCTTTCCTTGCAGATGACTGCACTGGTGGCTGTGTGCAGGCGGTTAGTTGTAATAGTGCTGGGGACCACACACCATACCAAGGTAAATGCATAGATGTCCCTTTGTAGTATGTTGGTGGATGATGTTTTATTCTCCGCTCTGTTTCAATGCAGGTTCACATGAGCAAATCCTTTTCCTTGTTCATGTATACAGAACTAGGCTCCAAAACAGAAAAAAGCTTCCTGGACTTCTTCTTTGTCTCTAGGAATAGAATGTGAAATACCATCCTGAGAGAAGTGGAGGAAGCTTCCTGTACTTAGACCGAGCAGACTACTGAAGAAGGTAGTGTAAGGATGGATGCGAACACTTTTCTTGCTAACCCTCTACACAGGTTGGTAGATGGATTAGATGGTCAAGGTGCTGGCTCCCATATATAATTTTAATAGTTGTGTAGATGGGAGGAGAAATACCCAGTACTGTTCTATGCCATTACTGGAACTCTGTTCTGTACCATTTAAAATATGCATTTGTAGCATTGTAAAATTATGCTGAGAATGTGGACTTTATTTGCATGCAACAGGGGTGTAAAAGATTTGGCTTGCAGGCTGGATTCAGCCCATGGAGCCCTGTCCCCGATTCCTCGGTGCTGCCCCTAGGCCTGGAGGCCTAGAGTTGCCTAGGCCTGGAGTTGACCCATGGGGTGTACACAGGTTGCACCATATTGGCCCTGTCTGCAGGGCACATGACATGTGACACGCACCACACGTGGTGCCTGCCCTGGCTGGTCCAGGACATGCACTGCATGTGGTGCCTGCACCAGCCAGTCCAGGACATTGAGGCACGCTGCTCCCACTCCAGCCAGTCTGGGACCTGTGCTGCATGTGCTATTTCCTCTGACTGCTCCAGTGTGAGCACCATGTGCAGCGTGCATTCTAGCTTAGCCAGAGTGGGCACCCTATGTGGCACAGTCCCACACCAACCAGAGCAAGTGCCTCATGTACTGGGTCTGGCATGTAGGGTGCAGGTGGGGAGGGTGGCTTCATGGGGCTGATTTTGGCCCGTGGGGCCAGCCACTTGCCATTCATTTGACCTGTGGACCAGCCCTGCACCACTCATCTGACTGACGGAGCCAAATGAGTTTGACACCCCTGGCATGTAAGATAGGACTGAAATGTATAGCACAATTAAATATGCCCAGTTCCTCACACTGCTCATTGAAAATCCAGCATATATATTTTCCTCTCCAATACACTCAGTGTATTTAGTTGAGTTTTGAGTTTAACGCTTTCATTTGCTTCCTCTGAGAACCTGTAATCAAAAAAACTATTATGACTGGCTAGTGTTTCACTTTTCAGTTGTGTGTAGTTTGCTGCCAATCATACAAAATTTGGCTACAGTATAAACAGGAATTACTATCTAAACCTATCATATGTCAATGATACAATACGTGCAAGCTACCACCAAAAGAGCAGGTGTTTTTTCCAGGGTCATTATCACTGACTGGATGCTTACACAAAGCTACTACTTGCTGCTAGTTCAACTTCACACCCATCTTATTAGCTGACCTTTTCATTGCCAGAGGCTATCTTTAGAGATGTGAAAAGTTTTGTCAGTCTGTCTTACCAGTGCTGACCGTCAGTCCACCACTTCTTACCATCATTCACCTAAAGAGTGATGCATAGTTTCCTGGGGCATCTACTTAAATGGCAATATTGGAAACAAGCTATTTTTAATTGAAAGCACTGGCTTAGTTATATGTAGTGTCCTGTCATTTTTTTGTAGGGGAGCATGATGTTTACCTGAATTTCATAGACATAAGCTAAAAAAATTCAGTTCATGAAGTTGCTGCATAAGAGCTCATATTGTTGGGAAATGAGAGGCTGAATTAACTTCTTATGTACCTCTAGTGGAGTTACAAGAGGATCTGAGCCAACACCCACAACAGCCAGTGGCTATATTTCTCCTTAAGTCAGCGAGTGGAGAAACAAGCTTGAAGCTGTTACAAAAATGCACAAAGTCCTACTTCCTTTCACATGGATCCCAGACCAGCTGGAGCAGGCACTGCATGAAGTTCAGGTCTTTGGCTGGCTATAGTAGGCACCTTATGTGGCACACGTCCCAGGCACTGCGGGTAGGAGTGATCTGCCCTTCCTGAGTCAGAGGTAAGCTCAGTATGCAACATGGGTCCCAAACTGGCTGGAATGGGGTGCAGTATGCATTGGATCTGGCATGGGGCAGGGGAATGAATGACTCTGTGGTGCACATTTTTAGAAGAAACTATCCAAGTAATCTAATGTGCTAAATTGTGCCCCTTTATATTTTTAAAGCGACATTGAAATCAGTGTTGTTGGATGGATCAAATTAAGAGCAGAATTAAACGATTTTAGAATAAGAAAGAGGTTTTATGGGTGGCTTATTTCGTATGGGTGTTGGCTGCAAATTTTTGTTTTCCTATATCTTATCAGAGTGATATTCTTGTATCTAGACTTATCAGATCAAAATTGTACTTTTATTACATTGGTTTAGAGATTGGAAAACTATATAAGTAGATGTCAGTTTGCTTGAGGGGATTATGAAAGAAGAAAAGCATAGAAGAGTAAGTTTTAACTGACAGCTGAGATCAGTATCAGCTGTTTCTAAAATTAGAAAACGTTAATCCTAAACTAGCTGTTGAAAACAGTGCTTTCCATAAGGGATCAATGGGAATATTTCTGTGTAATAAAGAGCAGGTCTGTATAATTTGCTGATGCTGCTGGCATTCGCTTTTGAAAATCTCTCATATACTGTGATGATTGGTTATTTGAAATTTCCAGCTTTTGAGTTTTCTGGGTTTTTGTAAGTGAGGAGAAAACTGTGCTTGTCTTCCCTCCAGTTTTGAGAAGTTGGGTTATGCTGAATCCAGGGTTTTGTAAAAAGTGGGGGTGCAGGAGCAGTGATTAGCACTGCAGGGGTAGGGGCTGTGCTTTTCTTGACCTGCTGCTCACAAATAGGGAAGAATTGATGGGGGATATAAAAGCAGATGGCAGTGACCCTAAGATGATTCAGTTCAGGAGAGCAGCAGAGTAAGGACCCTGGACTTTAGAAAAGCAAGTTTCGACTCACTAAGGAAACTGATGGGCAAAGAGAGCTGCTTATATTTTAAATAAACTTTACTGAGGTCACAGAAACTGAGGAACAAACTATCCTGATGTGCAGTAAGACTAGCAAGTAAGGCAGGTAACCAGCTTAGCTTAGCAGGGAACTCTTCAGTGAGTTTAAACACAAAAATGAAGCTTACAAGAAGTGGAAGCTTCGAGCAATGACTAGGGAGGAGTATAAGAATATTGCTTGTGCATGCAGGGATTAAATCAGGAAGGCCAGAGTGCAACTGGAGTTGCAGCTAGCAAGGGATATGAAAGGTAACAAGAAGAGTTTCTACAAGTATGTCACCAGTAAGAGGAGGGTTGGGCTAAGTGTGGGTCCTTTACTGAATGCGGGAGGCAACCTAGTGACAGGTGATGAGGAAAAGGCTGAAGTGCTCAATGCCTTTTTACCTTGGTCTTTACAGACAAGGTCAGACTTGCTCCCAGACTGCTCCCAGACTGCTGCACCCGGCAGCACACTTTCAGGAGAAGGGGAGCAGCCCTCAGAGGTTAAAAAAAAACAACAGGTTAGCGACTAGAAAAGCTGGATGTGTACAAGTCCATGGGGCCAGATGCAGTGCATCTGAGGGAGTTGGCTGATGTGATTGCAGAGCTGCTGGCCATTATCTTGAAAACTCATGGTGATTGGGGGAGGTCCCAGATGATTGAAAAAAGGCAAATATAGTGCCTATCTTTAGGAAAGGGAAGAAGGAGGATCCAGGGAACTACAGACTAGTCATATCCATTTCTAGAAAAATCATGAAGCAGGTCCTCAAGAAATCCATTTCTAAGCTTTTGGAGGAGAAGAAAGTGATCAAGAACAGTCAGCATGGGTTCACCAAGGGCAAGTCATGCCTGATCTACTTGTTTGCCTTCTATGATGAGATGACTGGCTCTGTGGATGAGGGGAAAGTAGTGGACATGATATACTTTGACTTTAGCAAGGCTTTTGATATGGTCTCCCACAGCATTCTTGCAAGCAAAGTAAGGAAGTATGGGCTGGATGAATAGACTGTAAGGTGCATAGACAGCTGGCTGGTTTGTTGGGCTCAAAGGGTAGTGATCAATGGCTCGTGTCTAGTTGGCAGCTGGTATCAAATGGAGTGTCCTGGGGGTCAGTCCTGCTTACACTGGGCCGATTCTCTTCATAAATTGACCCGTCTCTCATCCCAAGGATACCTTAAGATCTTCTACAAAGTTAAAAACCAGTAACTGCCTTACCATTGGATAACAATTTATTTCTAAAAGTATTTTGCCATATATCAATGTTTATATATCTACAGTGTGCACAGAATGAAATACAGTTGTTTTTGGCCTATGTAAATTAACATAATTTTGAATAGTAATTGGTATTCTCATGAGTTTCCTTCCCCAGAAGTATATAGACAATTTATGTGATTTGCCTTTTCTCCCTAAACATTCCTAAATGAAGAAACAGCAACAAAACTATTCAGCAAAAATACAGAATTGCTAAAGAAGGAAGGGAAGTTAAAGAGATCTGACTTGAAGTTTGCTTGTTTGTATTTTAGCAAATATCATGTTGTACTTACTTTTCTTCAGATCAAAATGTAGTCCTATAGTAAGAACAATTTATCTACTGTCATGTAGTAGTATGGTTAGATATTTGTGTTGAATATGACTACTATCATGATGATAGGCTCTGAAAACCTGCGATTAATTGAACCTGTATCTCATCCACACTTAAAAGAAACAAAAGGAAAAACTACTTACAGTTTTATCTTTTGATAGGTGGTTTTAAATAAAACCGACCATGCAGCTAACTGCTTATTTACCAAAGTAGAACAGTAATGAATTATTGCCTATGAGACCGCAGTTGTGGTAGCAGTTAAACTCACCTCCAGTGGGTAATATAGGAGACACAACCATATTATCAAGAATAATAAAAACAAAAATTGTGGACAAGGTGAATGAGATTCTAATATCTTTCAGTCGTGTTGGACGTGAACTTTGGTGGACTGCTAGTGGAGGCAAATCCCAAAGTAAATGCCTTTAAGAGGCCAAGTCCTTTGGAATAGTTGAATGTCTTCTAATGGATTGAACCTTGTAATATAATGAGATGGCTTGATTCCATTCCATTTGGGACTGGAGAGAACCTTGTTAATACCTTGAAATTCAGCGAAAAGGAAGCCAATGCAAAACCATGAATTTGGCTATCAGATATGCTGTATAGTTCTCACCTCATTTGTTATCTCAGTGCTCTGCTACTGGAACTCATTCAGTTCATTCAGCATTTCTAGCTATTTCAGAATGCAGCTGCTGACCTTCCAGCAGTGCAGCTCTGAGGTGACAAGCGTGGTTGATGAGCCCTGTATCACTCAGCACCAACCTTGTCTCCTTTCATATTCACTGCTGTTTCTCCTGTTTTGACAGTGACTTCATCCATGACTCCCCTTTTTTCTTCTCCCTTCCCCTTTCTTTTCTTTTCCCATGTATGCTTCTGTGCTATCCCCCCATATTCCCTCCATGTGTCTCTTCAGTGAACTTCAGCCTCATTCAGGAGATCATTATTAGTAAATTATTTCTGTATCATGCTTTTCTTTCTTTCTGCTCTTCCAGATAAGAGACAAAAGTGTTTAGTATAATATGGGAATATCCATAGCAATTTGGTGATACAATATAAAATATGGAACTACATTCATTCCAATGTTTATCATTTCAGCATATGTGAAACACATATTTTCAAAAACTTGATTAGACTCTAGTGAATCTGAGTGCTCAGATATCTGATAAAAAAAAAATGTGTATTCTTTCTTAATAACCTTAACTCATCCATACTTATTAATTGATGCACGCAGGAAATGTTTACCTGTAAATGCTTTATGAGAAGTCCATTTTGTCTTAGAGCTGCCTATAAGGTAGCTTTTTTGGTTAATTCATATAACAAATGGACCTCTTAAAATCTTCATAAATGGTTAGTGCATGTTGCGTTAGAGTCCTGGAGCATTGTATTCTCATGTGTTTTCTGTCACTATAAACTGGTCATTTTTCAACCAGGATTCTACCATTAATAATGTCACCCATGCATTATTCACAAGATAATCCTGGAAATTTCAAATAGGAATCCATAGCATCCAAATATTCTGATCTGTTGTGGGCTTTCTGAGTTCTTTGAAACAAAAGAAACACTCTACTATTTTTCTGTAATCAAAAAATTGAGTGAAAGCTAAGAGCTGGCATTTTTCAAGGGCTGTTGAGAGTCTAACAATCATGTCTTGAATCCAAAAAGGTTGAAAACAAATTCTGTGGGCTTTATCCGAGGACAACTCAGCATTTATCTGAGAGGGCAGGCAGTGCCTGAGACATGGAAGATTGTTCTGAACGCAAGACGAGACATGAAATAAAAAGAGGCTTTTATAGATGGCAGTCACAATACAATAATAGCCAATATGACAATGTCATAATTAAAAGTGGTAGAGTGATGAAGAATTATATCCTCTAGTGCTCAGATATTGGGATGAGAAACTGCTCACTAGCTCTTGTGGAACTGAAGTTGCTGGTGTTAGTAAAAAAAAAATTAATTTGTTTCCTTTCAAAATGTGCTGCCCCATGACCTTCAAATTTGTATAGCACCCTGTTTCTGCTTTAGTCTGTTCATTTTATATTTAATAAAGGCTGGGTACAGAAATTACACATAAAGCAGTATAAGTGATCGGAAACCAGTTTAAACCTATAACAGAACAGAAGTTTAGTGCACATAGACCAGTTTCAAAATGGCAGAACCCAGTTTAAGGTAGCGCTGAATGGATGTAGTATCAGATTTAATCAGTTTAGGCAGACTGGTCTATTGACCTTCTGTTCTCTGTTCTAAATCTCCCAACTCAAGTTACATAGCAGTCTCCTGCCATCCCAGCATGCCTTGGAGCCCCTCTGCCACTCCCTGGCCTTGCAGGGTGGGCAGGCTAGCCTCCACTGGTGCTCCTCTCCTCTGGCTGAGCTGGGCCGGCCCTGTTCCTGGGCTGTCACAGAGCTACAGCAGTAAAGCCTTTGTTCCTTAGCCCTGCATCCTGCCTTTGCCTGTCAGCCTGGGAGAATTACAATGGTGGGTGGTGGGGAGGAATCTCCTGTCCCAGCTCGGGGCTCCTCCCAAGGTGGGAGAACCCAGGGCTGGGGCAGAGGAAATCCCCAGGGCATGGGGCTCCCTCCAGCTGGGCAGACTCCAGTTCAGGGAAACCTAGGGCCAGGGTAAGGGAAACCCCAGGGCATGGGTTTCCCCCCAGCTTGGCAGAACCCAGCTCAGAAGAGCCAGGACCAAGGTAAGGGGCACCGTGTCCCACCCTCCCCTCTCCCCTGCCTGCATGGATCAGAGGCAGCAACTCAGGGTGGGCAGGGCTGGGCAGCCTGGCCTGCCAGGCAGGGGAGAAAGCCCCGGAGTGCAGTTGACCCTAGCTCAGGGAGGGCCAGGACTGGGGCAGGGGGCTCTGTCACCCTAGCTCACCACCACCACTGCAAGGTTCTGTGCTCCCTGCAGCTGTCAGCAGCGGGTTGGGTGCATGGGCCAGACAGCCAGTCCGGGATGGCTCCCAGTTGCCTGCATTTGGGTGCCCTTGGTAATGGCCAGCATGCTGGGAGGTGTGTGAGAGCATCCCCTGCCTTCTGGCCTTGGCCAGTGCAGACATTTCCCAACCAAACCTGCCTTTCCCAACCAAAAAGCAAACGTGACTTTGGTTCACTAACGGTCCAGTCTGCGGTTTAGAGAAAGCATAGATTGGATTGATTCTGCACCAGGCTTTTTGACTCTCTGTATTTAGCCATAGCATCTCAGCTAATGTATCAGTTTTCAGGAGTTTAATTGGCCTCATTTATTTACTAAAACTTGTAATCCTTTCCCTTGTTTACATGGCCATTCATCAATTTTCTCCCAAAAGTTTTTAAATGCCTCTATATAGCACTAGTGGGCACCCCCAAGGTTGGGAGAGAAGGAGAGCAAGGACTTGGAATTAAAAGTAATATAGCAGAATCAGCTTATTTTCATGTAATCTTCAAACCAACTGGTATTACCTCTGATCTATAAGAGGAGAATATAAATTGTGTATTATGAGGTAGAGAAGCTAACACATAGGTGGGCATTATGGGAAAGCATGATTTTGCTTAGAACTGCCTCATAGATTGTGAATCAGCCAAAGAACAGTAGTGCATCAGCAAGAAGCAATAAAGATTTTCCTGTTCTTCCTTCATCCATTTGTTTCCATCATCTGCTGATGTTTAGCCCCTAGGTTACTCTGACAAGTGAATACTGCATGGAATCTAATCATAATGTAGAATCACATCTTTGTCCTGAAAGATTCTTACATCAGTGATGTGGTTTGCTTTTGTAAATGCATTTGAGAATGGATTTATAATATTGGTGAAATGATCAGTAATAAGCCATCAGACTCCGAAAGCAGTTGCCTTCAATTCTTTGGAGTTATCTTTGGGTCTTTCATAGCTGGAAGTGTGATGACTCCTAATTTTTTTTGGTATTTTCTCTGCTCTGTTAAGAAAACAAAACAAAACACTTTCTCCTCTTACAGTGCCAAGCACTGCATATGGATTGCATTTTTCCTGGATCCAAAACACCTTATTATATTGGATTGCTTTCCTGCTCTGTCACACCAAACTTTGGTCTGAGGACATCCAGATAAGTAAGGTTGATGCCACATGTTCATCTAAGGGTTTGGGAGGAAACTGCTAGGAAAGTGTCCTAAATTCTGCAAAGCTTGTCTCTCTTTCCCTCTTTCAGGAGTTAGGAGGCAGAAACAGTAGCCTGCTAAACATCTGCAAAACTTCATAGACAGCCAGAGCTGGAAGAACAACTGTACAGACAACTATAAGGACTCAGCACCCCTATTAGCTTTATCCCCACATTCTGCCTTGTTCTGTGCTACGTTCCTCTTCTAATTTCTAATCCAGATGGTATCACAGACCAATGGGTAACTCTTCCCCTTGTATAAATTAGGTAAATAATCAATGAATCAAGTGGTCTCATTCTCACACCCTTCAGCAGCTGGGTATGATTCAAGGAGCAGAGCCATTCATGAAAGCTCCAAGACTCCCAAGATTTACAATAATACTTCAAGAATTGCATTGTTGCCAGCTCCTATGATTTTAAGTTTCATGATATTCAGCGTTTTTTGCAATGCCTTGGTCTCCAAAAGCAAGAAAATATACATGGAAATTGGCTTAAACTTTTTGTCTTAAAGCAGATTTCAGTCTTTTACAGTAATTGGGGAAAGCTTGCAAATGGATCAAAACCAGAAGGACCTTAAACAAAAGGAATCCCAAATGTATGGTGATTATCATTATTATTACTGAGGAGTTTTTTAATGCTCTGGGTCAGCAGTGCTGGAGAGTATCAATTTAGCTTTCCTTCTGCTAGAAAGATGAGAACAAATAAGCCAACCACTTTCTTTTAGCACTTTTCTTTATATTTCTTTTGGATGTCTCTAACTGATCCTTTGTACCACCTCTCACCAGTAACTATGACGTCTTTAAAATGAGAACAAAAAGAACTAGAATACTTTTCAAATAGTGATAGACACCTGTTATTTTATCATT
Source organism: Caiman crocodilus (assembly GCA_030014935.1). NCBI lineage: Eukaryota > Metazoa > Chordata > Crocodylia > Alligatoridae > Caiman > Caiman crocodilus. Next base: position 70,286,977 of record JAGPOW010003648.1, read on the forward strand.
ATATCTCAAATAACTTGCCTTAATCTCCAATTTAGTCATACATTTGTCTGTGAGATCACAAACCACATTTTCTGTGTTTGGGATTGAAAGGATGTTTCAGTGAGGAGTCTGCAGGACAAGAGAGCAAAATCATTTTGCAGTAGATCTTTATGCTCCATTGCTGCTTAATGGGTACTTGATTAAGGCATTAATTTAAAATCTTATTAGGATTATTTAAATTCTTAGTGATCAGAAAAAAAAAATCTATCATTTTGTTTGGGCTCCAATTTTTGAATAAGCTTGAATAGCTTAGGAAAGTGCATTGTGCAGGCCTATCTGGAAGTCTGAGGTAGGAATGAGCTGTAGTAACAGAATAATATAATTTGGCTTTTGTAATCAGCAAGTAAGAATCATCTAAGAAAAACATAAAGAATTCCCAGTGGTTTCCAATAATAGGGTAGTTCTTAGCTGATATGAAAGTCTGATTGCCAGCATGGGTGCTTGCCCTGGCTGGAACAACTAGCTATTTCTAATCCTCTTTTCCTGCCAGCAGAGGGGTACTTTACAATTTGATCCAGAACACCATGGCCTCTATCAATATTTTTTATCTTGTATCTACTTTTTAGAGAGAAATTGTTTTTCAAATCTTTCTATGGCTGACAGTTGGCTAGCCTGCTACCAGTAAGTTTTGGTTCAGGATAAGAAGTAAATAGGATTGTTCTCCACGTGTGCCTCAGCGTGGTAAACTCCAGAGAGGGAGGAAGAGTTATGTAAGCTGTGGCACAAGAACAAATGAGTATTAAATGGCCATGGATAAATTTAGACTGATAATTAAAAGGCTTATAACCAGCAGACGAGACGGATTCTGGAACAGCCTTTCAACATGAGTTTTGGGTACAAAAATACCTAATTTAAAAATGGAAATGGATAAGCTTATGAACAGGATAGGATGGCTCCAGACAGCAAGGGAGTGGATTTAATAACCCAAAGATTCTTTCTAGACTTACATCCTTCAGTCCTAGGTGTTAAACCTTGATCACTGATGTTTTCATTGGCCTTATTCTATATTTATCAATTTGAGATGACATATATGTGTCTATGAAAATGTGTTTGTATTTCATAGACATAATTAGGGTTTGGGTTGTTTGCCACAAGAGGTGGGTAATAAAACTTGAACACCCAGAAGGTATTTGAAAAAACTTCCACAAATTTCTCTCCAGTTCTCCTGGCTGCTGACTTGGCTTTGGCTTTGGCTTTCCCTGACCCTGCTCTTGGATCTTCCCTGGAACTCAGCACCCAGCTCCTGGCTTCTGACCTTAGCTTGCACCCTGGATGATTTATCTCCAATCTCCCTCTGGCTTTCCTGGAACCTGGTCCCATGTTCCCTGCTCCACTTTTCTAGACCCTGACCTGATACTCTAGTAACCTGTACCCTACTACCTAGCTGACATCCTGGTTGCTCTTCAGGGCCTACCTGCAGGCTCAGCTACCTACATCTCAGTGAAACCCTCACCTAAGCCTACTACTCTATTTTGTCATTGTAACCTACACAACAAATGCCCTTCCTTTGTTTTGCTTACGTCACGTGCAGTCTGTTTACAAATGGCTTCATTTTGCTGTTGGTTGTAATTGCTTTCACAAATAATCAATTTGAGATGGAGCCTCTTTATCCTTTTCTGTCTGATTATGCAATATTATAAGTTGTGTGTGATTCAGGAAAATAGCACTGCAGTTTTCATGTTGACTTTGCAAAGCAGAGTTCTGACCTGGGCAATGAAGATGTATCAACAAAGTATACACCTTTAATGTGGTTACAAGATTAGGTTGAGTTCAGAAAAAAAAGAATGATGCTTTGAATTTAATTAACTTTAATAAGTTAAAATCCATCTCAGAAGCATTGTAGAGATAAATCTAACATAGTTTTAATCCAGGGGTGGGCAAAATACAGCCTGTGGGCCAGATCTAGCCTGAAGAGGGCCCTTGTCCAGCCTGCAGCAGGTCCCTTGATCCCACCTGGTCCAGGTACTGCCTGGCTGTGGTGTGTCCTGCTGCCCCCTGGGCACACAGCAGGGCTGGGGCAGCTCCAAAGTGGGATTGCCTTTCTAGGCATCCTGGGTGGTGGCAGCATGTTCCAGCTGCTGCTGCCGCTGCCCCCAGCCCTGTAGTGCTGGCAGGGCCCAGTGCACAAAGCCCCACCCCACATTCAATTCACACTGTCTGGATGTGGTATGTCCTGCCGCCCCCTGGGCATGTAGTGGGGCTAGAATGGCTTCCAGCTGCTGCTACCACTGGCCTCAGCCCCATGATACTGTCAGGGAGCTGCATGCACAGCCCTGACCCAGTGTGCCCCATGCTTGCTTCAGACTTGCCCATCCAGACTTGGTAGTAGCAGCAGCTGCCAGGCAGACACTGTTTCTTGGTGCTGAGGAAAAGCGGCCTCTCCCCATCCCTGCCACTGAGCAGTTTTTCCTGCAGCCACACAGAGCCTGAACCATACCAGGCTGCCCTGCATCTCCATCACAGCCACCTCTGGGCTGCCCTTTGGCTCCTCTACACTGTCATTGCTATCCTGCAGGGCAGCCCAGAGGCAGCAGTGCTAGAATCGCACGGCAGCCTGTTGTGGTGCAGGCTCTGGGCAGCTGCAGTGAGAACTTTCTGGAGGCAGCAAAGAAAAGAGACCACTGGGGTTGGGGCCAGCAGTACCCTGAGAAAGGTACCGAGTCAGGCAGCATGACCCAGTCCCATGGCCAAAACCCCAGAAGATGGGGATAGGGCTGCTTTCAAGTCTGACAGCTCAGAGGAGCTCTGATAGACCAGCTTGCCTCTGGACTCAGACTGCAGCATCCAGAGGCTTCAGGAATCTAGTCGGACCCCACACCGGAGAAGAAATCAGTCGGTTGCTAAGGGGGCGGTGCCACTGAAAGCAAGGTTTCTTTTTTCTTTTCTTCATTGTTTGTTTTTCCCTTTTGGAGGATTTGTTTTTGTTGCTTCTCTACTGTCGATGGGGTGCAGGTAGCCAACCCACTTGTAATGGTGGAGGGTGACTTGGCCAGCATGCTGGGGGTTTGGACCAAACAAGCATGGAGGGTTTTTTTGCTTGTCTTCTTCCTTGGGTTAGGTGGCCCAAGAACCAGAGAGGTAACACTCAAGTGGAGTCTAGTTTAACTTTGAACATTTGTGATCCACTGTACTGACAGGCCATTGGGCCAGAACATTTGCCTGACTGAAGTTTTGGAGGTTCTTTTCCTTTTTTTCTTTCCTCTTTGAGTTCTGGCCAACAGACAGCTTTGTCACAGACTGATCAGCACAGCCTGGCTGACCTAGCCCCAAGATAACTCCTGTCCTAATAACCGGGGAGATAAATGTTTGTGAACATCTGACTCGGACCTGGAGTCCATCCACTTACATCTTGTTGGTATATGGATGGGGTGTTACAGGTGGCAGGACCCTTGTGAGGAAAACCAATGGGACAGACTTGAGGTTGGACGCTTGGCAGATAAACCATCTCCCAACTAATAACTATTCAACATCAAGATGTGGCAGATGAGAAGCAGGCAATTTTAGCCAAGTGTATAGACCCAGTGAGTTCTAGTCCCCATGGCAGTGTCCTGACAGGCATTGGGTTGCCAAGGGCCTTGACCCTACCCAATGTGGTGTCGAGAGTCATTTCACTGGAGTACTATTCTGATGGCTTCAGGGTTTCATTGAAACATCAAAAGCAACCCACATCATTCCAAAGAGAGTACAACATCCAATGCCTTCAGACTCCTAGACACCGCAAAACCCTCTAAATACAACTCAGTGAAAAACTTGCCAATCTTAGGACTGAAAATGATAACACTTGTGTTGAAGATGATTGGCAAGCTCTAAAAGAGACCACCATGAGATTTGCATAGAATCAATTGGCTTTATCATCCAATGAAATCAGGATTGGTTTGACAAAAACAGCATTCAGATTAAAGCCCTTCTTGATTTGGAAGAAAAACTTTCTGTAACTGGCAAAACCATTCTACATCCAGTCAGAGGTGGGGGGAGCCTTTTGACAGTTTAAAGCTGAAGCCAGAGAAAAAATTGAGAAATCAAAAACAAATGATGGGAAGAGAAGGTGAAAGAAGTCCAACAATTTGTGGACAATCAAGACATGCAGTACTTTTTCAGTGCAATCAAGGCTGTGTATGGACCAAGTTCTTGTGGTCTTATCTTGCTTAGATCTGAAGATAACAGTACTCTACTCAAAGACAATGAATCCTTCAAAAAACTGCTGGAAGAAGCATTACCAAAAGCTCCTGAACCAAAAGTTGATGGTGACTGATGAAACCATCAAGTCCATCCCACAGCATCTAGTAAGGGAAGCACTAGCCATGTCCACCAACCTCTGAAGAAGTCCACCAGGCAATAAGACAGATGAAGAACAACAAAGCATCTGGCCCTGATGTCATACCAACTGAGGTCTTCAAAGTTTGTCAGGAAACCATCACCAACAAGCTCCACTCTAAAGAGACTGGGCCCTGTTGCTTAGAAAAGGCACATATCTGAGCAGCCTGTAGCCCAAGACATCTCCTCCTCCACCCCGCCCCACCCCTCTCTAAAACAGACAAAGCTATACCATGGTGCATTGGTCAGCCAGAAGCCTACATGGTGTGTGCAGCTGCAGTGAACAGCCCCAGTTGGGGGAGTTTTCCCAGCTGCAGGCAGCTGGAAGTCCAGCCACTAGGGCAAGGCAGAATGGCCCACCCCTGCAAGAGAGGGAGTTAAGAGCAGCCAGGACTGGCTATGAAGGGCTCTCTGGGGGTGCAGGGATGGCATCCACTACTAAAGCCTCATGTGGATGATGTGGTCCCCAGGAGGGCTTTTCCTCACCCAGATGAGGCTCTGTTGCCAGCCTGTACCCAGGTCAGCATGACTGGGGCAACAGGACTGCAATGTGGAGGATGGACCACAGAGACCCCAAATGACCAGCACAGGATAAGTGCCACCTTTTTATTTGTTGTTATTGATTTGTGTTTTCAGTTATAGACTTGGGACAGGGAGCCAGGGTCTGGGCAGAAGCCCATAGCCTGGGGGGAAGCCCTAGGACAGGTGCTTGGGGAGGCCAGAGCCCTGGTCAGTGGATCCATGGCCAGTCCCCTGCAGCTAGAGTAAAAGGGGTGAGGCATGGCAGTAAACCCAAGTCAACATGCCTAGCAGCATGCCTCCTGAGTCATGGCTACTTCTGGGGCCCACATCAACACACTGTATCTTAAAATCTGGAACACTGAAGAAATTCCCACTGACCTAAAGAATGCCAATATTGTCACCATATTTGAAATAGGAGATAAGACTGATTGTAGAAATTATTGAGGTTTGCCCTCCTCTCCATTGCTGGGAAGATCCTCGCTTGAATTCTGCTCAGTCGACTGCTACCTCTCACCAAGGAAATCCTTCTTGAGTCTTAATGTGGCTTCAGACCATCCATCGAGAGGCACCGTTGACATTATTTTTCCAACTTGGCAGATCCAGGAAAAATGCTGAGAACACCAGGAAGTGTATATGGCCTTTATTGATTTAACCAAAGCCTTTGACTTTGTTAACTGTGATGCTCTGTAGAAGACCTTATTGAAGTTTGGCTGCCCAAAGGTATTTATCATCATCATCATCATCATAAGACTCGTTCATGACCAGATGACTGCAGTGACTCTGCCACAGAGCCCTTTGCCATTTGAATTGGCGTCAAGCAGAGCTGCCATGTTTGCACGATTTCTGTTTTCCATCTTTCCTGCAGTCATCAAGATGCTGATCTGTTTACCATATGGCATTGGCACTGAGTACAGGATGGATGGGAACCTTTTCAGTCTCCTGCATCTGTGCCAAAAGCAAAGTTACATTGGCCTCAATTCTGAAACTTCAGTATGTTGATGACTGTGCTGTCATTGCACATACTAAGGAAGACTTACAAACAGCCTTTAACTGCTTCTCCCAAGCATACTATTGCCTGGGACTGACCTTTAACATCAGGGAAAAAATGGGACTTCACCAGCTTGCTCCGGACCAATCAACTCCTCTGGCAAAGATCCTCACTGATGTACAGGAACTGGAGAATGTTGAACACTTTGCATACCTCAGCATCCATCTTTCAAAGAAAGCCAACATGAACAAGGAGATCCAGTATAGGATCCAACGTGCCAGTGCTGCTTTTGGAAGACTGAATCATCATGTGTTCAACAGTCACAACATCAGGGCTCAAACAAAATTCCTACTGTATAAGGCTGTTATCTATAGCCCCAACTGTTCACTATTGCTGTGAAGCTTGAGTGACCTACAGAAACCACCCAAAAAACCTGGAGCACCTTCACCAATGCTACTTTTGAAAGATCCTTGGCATGAAGTGGGAGGATAGCCACACAAATGCCAGTGTCCTCACTAATACTAACACCACGAATATGGAAGCATTGATTATTCAACATCAGCTACAGTGGACAAAGCATTGTGTGCATTTGCCTTGAAGTATGCTTACCAAAACAACTGCTATACTTCCAGCTCGGGCACATGCAGGACCACATGTAGGGGTCAGAGGAAACACTTTGAGGACACCCTCAAGGCAAATGTTAAATGTGATATTGACATCACAATTAGGAAAAACTAGCCTGGGACAGGACTACATGGTGGCACCTTGTGAGAGAAGGTGCAACTTACTTTGAGGAAAACTGCCTCACCATGGAGGTGAAAAAATGACAAATGGAAGGAAAGGAAACAAAACCAAGAATTCTGAAGTCTGACACTCTTTAATCACCACCTATGGCATCTGCAAGAAAGTCTGTGGCTCTAAGGGCATCAACAGACTCATCTACAACCCTTTACTTGACCTGTTGGAGTGATCATCCTTCTCTGAGTGATCACCAACAACAAACCTGATGGCACAAAAAACAGCCTCCACACTCATGTATAGGCTCCCAGTGGTTTTATCTTAGGGTATTTAAGAAATCACAGCTAAACATTAATTAAAAATTGAAAGTCCAAATATATAGGATGGTGTATTGGAGGTAGAGATGTATTTAGAATGTAGAAGCAATCAAAAAATCACATTTTGTAATTTACCTTCTTATTGATTGCTAAATGAATTGTAGTTGGAGTTTGCATATTTAAAGTGTGACCAGCTATGAAGACAGGTGTGTAATTTCTAACACATTTTTAACAGTGAACTTATTAGCTCTAACAAAAGCATTAGCACACTGTGTATAGAACGACGTTGAAGTGTATCTGCATAAATTATTTTTTGTACAAAACACATTTTCTTATCAGAAATCACTGGGGTTTTTTCCTAGGCACTTTTAACTGGCTAAAACATTTTCTTTGAGAATCATAACATTCCAAATATTTGGGAAATGTAATTAAGGGCTAATGTTTACAATAGAGCCATATCCATAGTAATAAAGGCCTTTGTGGACACACAAATGTCAAAGTAAACATAACAAGAGATAAAGTTTGTTTGGGAATATCTTTTACTGAGTCACTTGCACAATTGGAGAGATATGGGACTAGGTTTTGAGTACAGAGGGCCCAACCTTCATGTCTGAGAGAGAAGAAGACACAGACCAAGCTAAATACCAGGTGAAATAGAGTCTTGCGTTTAACTCCATTACATAAATGAAAGGAGTCACATAAAGAATGGAAGAAAAGGCAATAAACCTATGGAACAAAGTTATCAAAAATATGTACAAACCAAGTAAAAGACATTAGATGACCTAAAAAAATCACTTGCTAAGAATATATATCATGCATTAGCATCTTTATCAGTATAGTCAATATCAATAATAATATTATTGTAATAATTTGTATTACTAGCAATGATAATAATAATAATGCTATGTTCACATTATCATCTGATGTGGTAAGGTATGATACAGCAAAAAAGCAGCAGAGGCTGTTGGTTTTCTGAGGATGCTGAGAACTTCTGTAGAGCTATAGGTATGAAATTAGCTTTGGAAGAGACTTAAGTGCTTAGTTGTTTGGAGGTGGATTCTGGAAATGCATAATGATAACATGGTGGGCCATATTATTATTATATGGGGTGGTGGGCAAAGTGTTTTTCCTTCTGGCTAATGGAAGGTCTTGTAGCAATTATTTCAGTTCTTAGCAAAATATAAGGAAAGCCCCTCCTTATGCACTGACACAATGTCCTCTACAGGAAATTTAATCTACCTTTCATGGAAAAGACGCATAGAAATTAGGAGGCAATGATTGCAATTCATAGATTCATAGATAGTTAGGGGCTGGAAGAGACCTCACAAGATCATTGAGTCCAGCCCCCCTGGACTAGGCAGGAAAGACAAACTGGGAGTCAGGCAACCCCAGCAAGGTGACCGTCCAGTCTCTTCTTGAAGATTTCCACAGTAGGTGATTGAACCACCTCTGGGGGGAGTTTATTCCACAGTCTAGACACCCTAACTGTGAAGAAGTTTTTCCTAGAGTTGAGCCTGAAGCAGTCTTCCAGGAGTTTGTGGCCATTTATCCTGGTTTTCCCTAAGGGTGCCCTGGTGAAGAGTTGTTGACTGAGCTCTTGATCTGTTCCCCTGATGTAGCAGTAAGCTTCTACCAAGTCCCATCTTAGCCTTCTCTTTTTAAGATGAGTAGGCCCAGGTCCCTCAGCCTCTTCTCATATGGTCTGCCTTGCAAGTCTCTGATCATACGGGTGGCTCTTCTCTGGACTCTCAGGTTTTTCCACATCATTGTTGGCATGTGGTGCCCAGAACTGGACACAGTACTCCAGCTGCAGTCTCACCAGTGCTCAGTACAGTGGAAGAATTGCTTCCTTGGTTTTACAAGAGATGCATCAGTTGTTGCTTGCAAGAGTATTGTTTGCCCTACTGGCTACACTGTTGCACTGATGGCTTATGTTCATTTGATGGTTGATTGTTAGGTCCCTTTCAGTTGCGGTGCTAGTTAAATTGGCACCACCTATCCTGTAGGTGTGTTGGGGATTGTTTGCCCCCAGATGGAGCACTTTACACTTCTCAGTGTTGAACTTTATCTGGTTCTGATTTACCCAACTCTCCAGCCTATCTAGGTCCACCTGAATCTACAGCCTATCTTCAGACATGACCATGCTCCCCCATAATTTGGTGTCATTTGCAAACTTGGCCAGTGAACTCTTCACCCCCACGTTGTCATCATTGATAAAGATGTTGAAAAGCACTGGGCCAAGCATCGACCCCCGAGGGACACCACTTGCCACTTCTCGCCAGGATGATACAAATCTGTTCATAAGAACTCTTGGGGCCCTACCTTGCAGCCAGTTTCCTATCCACTTAACTGTTGAGCAGTTAAGCCCACAATCTGTCAATTTTCCTGCAAGGATATCATGGGATACTAAATCAAATGACTTTTGGAAGTCTAGGTATATAATATCGACTTCCTCTCATTTGTCCAGGTGGCAAGCATGTTTTTCCCCCTGGTCTGGTGAAATACCAAAGCAAAGTGGGCATTCAGGAGTTTAATTTTTTTCCTGAGTGTCAGCAAGAGCCCCATGCTTCTATTTGTTTTCCTTCTGCTCCCTACATACCTAAAGAAGGACTTCTTATCGTCCTTGATTCCCATTGCTAACTTAAATTCAGTCACTGCCTTAGCTTTCCTAATCTGTGGGAAACCACTGTTATATGGTCCTCCTTGAGGACTGTCCCAAGCTTCCATTGTGTGTGTGCCTCTTTTTTCTTTTTCAAGAGGACCATGACATCCCTATTAAGCCAAGAGAGTTTGCCAGCGCTTCTGCTACCTTTCCTCTGCACAGGAATGTTTTTCTTTTGTGCTTCAAGGATCGTGTCCTTGAGGAACAACTACTCTTTGTGCACTCCATTCACCTTTGGTCGCTGGTCCTGCATGGCCTCCCTTACTATCACCCTGAGCCTATTGAAATTTGCATTTTTGAATCTTGCTAGTTGATTTATCTGCCTTGTGCCAGACAGCTTACATGATGATGTCACGGTCGCTGTCACCCACACTACCCTCAATATTCAAGTGACTAGTCGCAATGTTATAGCATGTGTCAAGTTGCAGTGTTATAGCTTGTACAGCGTGGTATTTGGAACTGTCCCTAAAATCTGATAAGAAATTATATTTTGCTTACAGAATTTCTTTAAAAAGATATAGGGAGGATATAATTCCCTATTTAAACTACTAAGTCCTGTAGAATTCTATTGCTTCAGGCCTGTTAAATTATATAGACCTTTTTTATTAAAATAAAGTCCCAGTGTAGTGCATGATGGCAATACATATTTCAGTGTGCATCTGTTATGAAGGAATTATGATTTACAGGCTGTGATTGGCTAAAATAGATTTTGCCATCTATAAATTTCTAGAACAAATGGTATATTTCAGTACAGTGTGAAATACATAATTGAGATTTATATTGATCCTGTGTTATGTCATTTGAAAAGGTCCAGTTTTCTGCTCAGAAGCAGCATGATTTAATTGGTAGGTGATAGCACAAGGAAATGAATGATTTGATTGGTACAGAGCATACATACTGGGAGGCAGTACAGGTGAGACTACAGGCTGATAGATGAGGAAGGGTGAAGATGTGAATGGTTCTGAAGGACAGAAAACAGAGCAGGACTTTTCTATAAAGGAAAATGAGGGACCGTGTAATCTGAATGGTGTGAAAGAGATGTGATTTTTTCCCTCCCTCAAACTGAAGGCAAAGGAAGTAGATCCTTACAATTGAAAAGGTTTGTCATTCAGGATCAGGATCCTATTGGGTAAATTGTCATACAAGCAAATACAAAGACATAGTCTCCATTTGGAGGAGTTGATAATGTAAGCAATTTAGTGTATTTAGTTCGGTGAAACACAGTAAATGACGCCCAGCTGTTAAGTGTCCATTTGCTGCACTGGAAAACTTAACAGTCAAGCAAAAATGTGCTTGATCTTGAATGCATTGGAAATAAATGTGGTTGGACCTTAATGTAGTTGAATCTAGTATCTAAAGACTATAAACAGTAAAAGTAGATAGATTTTACTGCTCTGTACTTTAGTGAAGAGTAACAGAAAGGTAGCTTCAGGCATTCAGCTTTTAAGATGCTGCAGTTTAAAACTTCACCATATTTCTTTTTTATTTGAATCTTCATTTTTATTCATGTCTCCAGGAAAACTACTTGAAAGTTGAATAAACGTTATGAAACAACTTCCTTTCTTAGTACTTGATAGGAATCCTCTCTGACTTGTGAAATCCGTAATGTACTTTAAATACTTACATTCTTGTTTCCCCTAAAGTTAGAGTTTAGGAATTGATGGCAAATTATTTTCACTTTGGATATTTCATGATGTTAGTGTTGCACTGTACTCTTGCATTTGCACCTCAAAAGTTTGCTTCATAGAACAGATAGTTGATATGTGTTCATAGTTTCTTTTATGACTGATCATTAGGAAGTGTGTGTGTGTGTGGGGGGGGTGTTCTGGACAAGTTAGACTCAGGAAGTACCCAGGACAAACAAAACTAGGCCTAATTGTCTTCTGATGTAAACAGGTACTACTCCATTGACTTCAGGAGAACCGAGACTGTTTTCCTTAAAAACAGTTTTAAAGCCACACATGGGAGAGGTTCTTGTTTTGGGGTCTTGGGAACCTTAGACAGTTATTTGCATCTAGGAGACAATGGTCATTTAGTTGGCAAGGGGTGGTGTAATGAGTCACCACGCAGTTACAACTGGATGTTGAAAATGTCTGCGCGTGTTGTTAAGGCAAGTCCAGAACAAATGCTGTTACTACCTGATATCTAGACCATGGTCAAAATAGTCTGGCCTTTTACCTGGTAAGTATGTCTGTATTAGCAAATAGGTCACTAAATATTGAAAAAAGTGTAACAAATATCACTACATTGGCAAGCTGTTAACTTAGCAGGCGAAAGGAATTCCCACAGATTGAACAGACATACAGAAAGAAGTGCTTTCTCATTGTCAGAGGTGGCCCCTGTGGGTCAGGTTTGAACTGTACTAGTGACACAGCAAACAGAAATGTGGTGCTCTGTTTGTGTTGTCCTGCTGATATATCAAGTACTATTCTCTTCAGGGCAGCAAATTTACTAGCTCTTTTACTAGCATTAAATTCTCATTCTCATGCCTTGCCCAGAAAAGTGGGCCAAAATCATCTGTTAGCTAAGGGGTCACAACAGCTCTGATTTCAACTTGACCCACTCACACATTGGCAGAGTTTGGACCAGCCACCTGTAGGTTGATAGAATCTGTAGGATCCCAGTTAAAAAACAGGGATGACCCATTTCAACTTTTGGGGGGGTTTAAACTCTCATATTTGCCTCTCAGAAACATAACAGTGAAAATGCCCATTAGAAGCACTTTAAAATCCAGTCTCTACCACTTCTGATTCATTTTCCCTGTAACTTCATAGTTTCATAGTAGTTAGGGTCAGGAGGGACCTGAACAGATCATCTAGTTTGACCCCCCTGCCACAGGCAAGAATGAATGCTGGGTTCGCAAGACCCCAGATAGGTGATCATCCAACCTCCTCTTGAATTTGCCCAAGGTAGCAGTGAGGATCACCACCCTGGGAAGCTGGTTCCAGATTTTGGCCACCCTAACTGCAAAATATTGCCTTCTGGTCTCCAACCTAAACCTATTCTCCATCAACTTATGACCATTGTTCCTTGTCACCCTTGGTGGTGCTGGGGAGAAAAGGGATCTACCTATTTGCTGTTAAATCATGTCAAGTAAAGCACAATCAAAATGTTGTAGGCAGTATCTTCTTTCTTACTAAACATGGTTACAGCAAGCTGGAGTTGCAGCTGCAAAAAATCTTTCTCATTATCAGTTTTGTAAAATTCCACATACCTGGTTACCTGTGTTTATTGATAGGTGACTAAAGTATAAGGCATTTTTTCTGTATCCTAATGAACCTGGGAAAAGACAAATTCATTGCGTCCCGAATGCACAATTTTACAAAGCTGCCTTCTGTACCCAATCACTAACACTGTTCAGATTGAGATTTGTCATCTAACTGATGAGTCTCAAGGTGTTTAATGCCCAAATGTACGTTCTGATTCGCATTAGAAGTGTGGTCCTGCAAATTCTGTGTAATAGTTATTTTTTGACTTATTATTTGAACCTTTTATGAAGCAATGTGTTTGTCATCTTTGCCCTCTGTTTAACTTATTTTGCCAGTCCTGTTCAGATGCCTCTCTACATTATTCTGTTGAATTATTATAACATTACATTCTCAACTGGCCAATGCATTTCCTCAAGGCCATTTTTGTAAATTGAAATCCTGTTGTGATAGTTGATACTAGCAAAGAGTACAACAGTCTCTGATACCTGAAGACAAACTCTGTCAGACTTTATGTGGATCTACTTTGCATCATGGAGAAGTTAACTGCTGGTATCCTCTGGGCTACTTCAGCCATGCAACCACAAGCTGTGTTCCTTAGTAGACCTCATACCCTAAGGTAAGAATAAGCCCAGAAAGGAGAACTCCAAGGAAAACTCAGTTTCTGGATCAACATGGTATTCCCTACTACCGCAGTGCCAAAACGTTATGAGTCACTGGGGAAATCTACACATGTGTTTTAATGTGCAGTAGCCTATTTTATTGCACATTAGTCCCAGCAAAAACAGCGTTAGTGCACAGTAAAATTAGGCTACTGCACATTAAGCATCATTGAAAAAGTGTGCGCTTTCACTACTGCATACTAGGGCAGCCTAATGCACATGTATTTAGTACTACATATTACAAGTACTAAATTTAATGTGCAGTAGCAAAAGTACACTAATGAATGTGTACACATGCCCACTGGGCTGTTAGATATACACAATCATAAAATGATAGTACATTTTCCTGTTGTGGAGTTGTTAGCTCTAACATTTTGGCTAAATTCCAATTTGCATTATTGTAGTCTGGCTTCCTAAGTTCCTCTAGACTTTAGACCTGGATGCTATTGTATACTTTTTTACCCACCATGTTAAACTTTCTATTTGCCTTGTTGTGAAATATTAATAATTGCCTGCTTTCATCCCACAGGTGGCTGCCTTTCGTTGGTGGATAAAATAAATCACATGTAATAAATAATTACATGTAGTGTACAGAGCTGCTCTAATTAAAATGTCGCACCCACACCCGGAGCACATGTAAAAGTGCCTTCTAATATAAGGTACTGCAAAATGCACAGTAGCAAAGGCAAATGATTTTTTTTATGATACTTAGTGCACAGGAGACTAGTTTTTGCTGCAACATGCTAATACACAGTAGACTAGGTTACTGTACATTCCAGCATCTCATGTAGATGTGCCCATTGCTGATAGGGATTTGACCTTCAGAGATTCACGCTTCCCTTTTGTGTTTTAAGTAGACACATCAGTAAGAAGTAAATATGTATAGTATTTCTCTCTATTAATGGTAACTGTTATTTTTGGTCTCAAAGTAGTTTTTAAGCCTTAAGAAATGTAGTTGTCTGCACAAGGCTTGAGTGTTGAGAAACATAAGTTTTTAATGGTTTATTTTTTATCTTAGCTGCTCAAAAACAGCCTGACAAATATTCCTTTTACCTTGTCATCAAACACAATACTGAAAAACTCGCTCATCAAGATGAAAGTTTGGTAGGTGGCAACTGCTATATATTGGATTATCAACCTTCCGGCAAAAAGCACTTTAAAAACAGTTTCTCTTTCCTGCCCACAGAAGGAATCCCTTCATTTCACCTGATGTGTGCCTTTCACCTGTGGTTTCATTTAACAAGAGAAAAAAAGGAAACACTTTGGGCACCAATCCCATCTTTAGGCAACAAATTCTGATCCAGTATGCTGAGAGGATCATGGAAAACCTCAGCATGTTTTAGGTACTTTGTTAAATAAGGATGGACTTTACCAGCTGCTTATGTGATTCACTGAATTGGAAAACAAACAAATTCTGTGGGGCTACTTGCATGCTTTAGTAGCACCCTGCTGACCTGGAACCTACCATTTTAAGCCTCCCTGTGCTCCCCTGGCTCTGTGACCGGCCATGGGGGGTCCTCATGTGTTCCCCCAGACCCAAAGGGCACCAGTCGCTGAGCTGGGAGAGCATGGGCAGGCCCCCTGTGCACTCCTTGGTGGACCTAGAAGTGGACTGGAAGTCCACTTCCAAGTCTGCTGCCAAGTATGCTGGGAGCCACGTATGCTCCTGTGGGATACTTCACCTGCCCCAGCATCTCAGTGTTCACGAGCTGCCTGGTACCTTGAGGTATGTAGAAAAAACTTTTAAAGCTGCGTCTATGTTCAAATCAGCAAATCTTTTTCCGAATCTCTCTGAATCAATTCAAAGGATTCTGATTCGATTCAGAGAGATTAAAGAGTCTCCTGATTCAATTCAGATTCAGAGATTCAGCCACTGAATCGGACTGAATCTCCACGGAATCGAATCGGGACCAAAGCTTTGCACAGCCCTACTAGACAGTGAGCATATGGGAGGAAATTGAGTAGGGTAAAGGACAGCTGGTGCTTATTCCAAAATAAGTTAGGCTATTACAATTTTTGAATGATGAAATTTTACATGAGAATGTGGAGATGTACTCCATTGTAAGGCTGTACGTAGTAAAGTCATTTTACTTCAGTCATTTCATCATGTCTACTTACACCAGAATTCACTGCTTTAAGAAGAATTAATTTTGAATCCAGTAAGTGGTTTTCAACCTTTTCCATCACTAGATCCCCTTTTCCATTTTCTGTGTATATTTCTGTCATCTAGTTGTCATGTAGTTACCCTCCCATTTGGCAAAACAAGAAGGGCAGGAGTCAGGTGAAGGGCTCTCTAGCTAGATCTGGAAATGTAGATTTGCTCTGTCTGTAATCTCCCACTGGTGAAGCCTAGAATCCAAGCTCTAAGATCTGTGCCTGTAAGCTTTGATTTTTTGAATGGAGTTCGACCTAGTATGGAGTGGGAAGAAAATGAGAACATTTTCAAAGAAAATGGCTCTTTCTGATTAAGCAATAAACAGCATTGTATCATTTGTAAAATCTTTCCTTTTATTGCCAAAGGACTTGCTGTTTAATATGTAATTAAAGGCTTGATATAATTTAAGCTTTGGATTGCCATATCCATCAACTATGGCATTTGTCGCCATAAAATATCTAACAACTTTTATTTGCCCCAACACATTTAGAAAATACTGTCTTTAAAATTGTTGCTCCAAGTAGCATTTGACACTGTTTTGTCCCTTTTACTGATGCATAAAAACAATAGATTGGAGTTAGCTTTGTAGGCTTTGGCATATGAAACACAGCCAATAGCTGTGATTTGTTATCAGTCAGTTAGAGGTGCCAAGCCATCAAAAGGAGCAAATTGTTTAGAAAATCTTGTCTAGATGGCACATCTTCCTGTCATCTATACAACTTGGGGAACACTGACCGCATCTACATGAGACGCTACTGCGCAGTAACGTTGGCAGGCACTAACCGTGATGTGACACTACTGTGCAGTAGTAGCAAGCTACTGCACAGTAGCTTATTGCTGTTGCACAGTAGCATCAGAAAAAAATATGTGGGGACATTGCTGTGCATTAATGCCAGTTACTGCACAGTCATTTAGTACTTGGTTATGCAAATACCAAATGACCACACAGTAACAACTGTGTAGACATGGCCACCGATGGCAAGTCTCAAAGAGGGACCTAGAGGACAGGTGGCGGGTCCTAGTGGAAAAATAAGTTGAGATTGCAGAGTGACTTCAGAGGAGAAAATGTAGTTGTGGTGTGCAAGGGGCTTCCTCAAGAGATAACACTTATACCTGGAAATCAAAACAGCTTAATGCAAATAGTAGCCCAAATTTTCCTTTTCTTGTGGATGGCCTGTGGCATTTTCACAGGTTCTTTTTCATTTCTCTTGCCCAGTTTGTCAGTTTACATTTTCCCACCCTGAGCAGCCCTGCAAGAGAGGGAATGAACTCTCTTGTAATTCAGGAAAACCCAATGTACCTTATAGCATCAGTATTTTTTTTATTGGAGATATTTTATATTCTTGCTTTACACCATGGTGCTTATTTTCTTCTATTTAGTCCTGAAGTTATGAGTAAAGTCTCATGTTTTCCTGTTTCTTCTTAGTGCATCAGTATATTCCACCTTGACAACATATCTTTGCCACAGTAGTACCATAGGAGGCTACATACACTACAGGTGGTACACAATGGGCACATCTACATGTGCATTAATATGCTTTAGTTAATGCATATTAAATCTAGTATGTCCATTGTGAGGAACTAAGAACATACATATTAGCCTATCTTAATGCACATTAAGTAAGGAGTGTAAGGCACTTTTATAAGTGGTCCATGGCATGGACATTGTGTGCCCCTGGTGGCTGGGGGGGCACAGTGAGCTCTGGCTGTCAGTGGTGGGAGTGTGGCAGCAGTAAGTGTGGAGTTGCCTCAGGCAGCCATGGCACTGTTGGCAGTGGGGGGAGGGAGGGAAGGCAAGTGCTTACCAGTGGTCGGCAACTACCTGCAGATACTGCCAGCAGCATCAGCAGCAGCTAGAAGTGATCATGGACTGCCTGCAGACGCCACTGATGTTGTCGGTGATGGGGGTGGCAAGCAGCCACCGCCCACAGGTGCCACTGGCAATTTCAGTGGTGCCTTTTTGTAGGGCGTGCACCACCACGCTTAGGGGGTGCACATGGGTACATGTGCACCCCCTATGCATTGCCAATAGTCCATGGGGGAGGGGGTAGCTTTAGTTAGAGTGACTCCAAGAGCTGCTCTAATTAAAATGCCACAGTGTCTCAGGTATTAGCATCCCCATGCTTCAAAATGATGGCAGGGGCGCTTGAACTAAAACTCGTTCAACAACAGTTGATTGTGTATTTCAAGTAGCTTCAGTGCAAACAGAATTAAGAAAGGCTTTGGTTTCTCATTTTATGATTATTGCTCTAGACATCTTGCACTAGTGGTTAGTCTGTTTGCTAGACAGAACAATGTATACCCATGGAAAGCTGTCTACAATAATTAGTTCCTGGTAGTAGAATTATACCCAGATGATTGCAATGCAGAATGCCAAGTATATGTTTATGGAAGATAATAAGTTAGACCAAATGGAACTAATTCTGTTGTCAAGATTTATATTCTGTGTAGGTCCCTCATGAACAGGGGTTTTCAATCTAGCTAATCCATGGGCTGGATCACTCATGGAGTCAGTGCATGGGGTCAGTCTATGGGTGTGATCCAGAGTACCAGCCCCACCCCACCTGCCTGGACCTACCCAGGTGTTGGCCCCATCTGCCTACCTAGATCCAGTTGCACATCAGCCCCACCTTGCCTGTTTGGATGCATTCATGTGCCAGCACCATCCCACCCTTCCAGATCTGGTCACTTGTCAGACCAACTCCCCCACCCATATCCGGCTATATGCTGGTGCAATCTAGTGCTCAGGGCCATGTTATCTAGCCCATGGGGCTCCTGAAACTTCTCAAGATTTGGCAGCAGGGAAGCTGCAATTAACACTGTCACCACTCTACTGTCACCAAATTTCCAAGCCTGTGGGAGGCTTTGTGGGCCATATGACATGGCTCTGCAGGCCAGATCTGGCCCACAGGGGAGGTTAAGTACCCCTGCTCTAGAGGAGACCTCTGCCATTAAAACAAAAGGACTCCTCATCTCTATTTTTTTTCTTTTCCAAAGAAGCTATGTATTTACTTGTATAGAGTTGTTGTGATGCACCGCAACCACAGATGCAGTCAAGTGCACCTTTGAGATGCTCCTGGGGGGCTCTCCCTCCTTTAGGGTGTTCTTCAGCCCCAAGTGCCTCTCTGCTGTTTATAGCTTCATCACTGAGAAAAGATCACGATGCTCCAAAGGTCACCTTCCTCATCTAGTTCTTGCCAGTTCTCAGCAGAGGGGATTTTGCTAGCTAGAAGAATCACACCTTAATCCAATCATTCATTCAGAAAATATGTACATCCCCTGCCTTTCCAAAGAGGCATGTCTGTACGGGCAGATACGCTGAAATCACACTTACTTTGACAGTATGTTAAAAAGATAACAAAAAAGCTTATTATCATTACATCAAGAACAAACATAAGAAATCAGTAATTATAGGTTGAGATACAGGCAGAGATATGAGAATAAACAAACAAAAGAAAATATCAGAACAACAATCTGATTTTACCCTTAATCCTAAAACTAAGACTGCAGTTCTTATCCAGCTCACCAGATTAAAAAACAGATTCTTCCTCTGCTCTTCCTGCCTGAGCCTTCTGTAAATCCTCCCATCAGCCAGGTAGGCCCAGTGGCTGAGGGACTCAAGCCTCTCCTTACGCTCAGGAACAAACTAAAGACAACCACTTTCTCTCAAGGCAAAGCTTAAGTACTTGTCCTTAATCTGGCTAATTGTGTTCTTCTATGAAATTCTTGAAGATCAAATATGATGCGCATATAACCTTCTGGCCCTCTAATGTACAGTCAGGTATCTTTACCAACACATTTATGACTGGAGGAATATTTACATCTTTTCAGAGAAAGATTACTAGTCCAGTCTTCCAGTTCTAATCATATATTATCTGGGTAGATTATTTCCTTTAAAAAGTAATTCCCCTCCCTGGGTTAGACCTCAGTGTCTTGCCTCAGCACCCACTTTGCATAGCTACACAAATATAAATTCTTATAGCAGAGGTTCTCAGGGGGGGTTTTGTACCAGGATCCATTTGTAAAGATTAGTGACCAGCCCCAACCCAGTGCCTCTTACTCTTGACCTACTGCCCCCAGGCCTCAACCTCCCAGTTTGTGGGGCAAAGGGGTGTGGGGCATTGGAAGCCCCAAGCAGCCCCTCACAGGTTGGACTTCTGTCAGCCTTCAAGGGAAAAGCCACCATTTCCCACATTTTTCTCCTTTAAAGGAGAATCCATTTTTAATGTTTGATTCATTTTTAAAATTTGTTCATGGCCCTATCATATATTCTTGCAACCCATTTTTTGGGTCACAAACCACAGGTTGAGAAACACTGTCCTATAGTGTTTACATCTCCCAGCCATTTGGGCTTTGGTCTACTAAGTGAAGGTAGCTTTTGTCTCTCCTGAAGCCGCCTCTATATTCTTTGATTGGGTATCATAGAAAGGGAACTACATCCATATCAAACGAGGGGCAAGATAAGTCTCACAATGGGACTGTAGAGAGGCAACAGCATGGCACCAGACTACCAAGAGTTGACCCTGAGATGTTGCAGAGTCACTTGGAAGGACTGGATGTGTTTAAGTCGGCAGGCCCGGATGAGCTCCATCCGAGGGTACTGAAGGCACTGGCTGATGTCATTGCACAGCCACCGACAAGAATATTTGAGCACTCGTGGCACATAGGCCACGTCCCGGAGGACTAAAAAAAGGCCAGTGTGGTCCCTATTTTCATGAAGGGAAGGAAGGAGGATCCAGGCAACTATAGGCCAGTCAGTCTCACCACCATCCTTGGAAAAGTCTTTGAAAAGATGATTAAGGCTCATATATGTGAAAGCCTAGCAGAAAAAATTATGCTGAGGTAAAAGGAAACCAGCACAGGTTTGTAGCAGGTAGATCATGCCTGACTAATCTAGTCCCTTTTTATGACCAGCTTACAAAACACCTGGACAAAGGAGTAGAGGTTGTCATCATCTACTTAGACTTCAGGAGGGCCTTCCATGTGGTATCCCTCCCCATACTGATGAACAAGTTAAGAGGCTGTGACTTGGATGATTACACAGTCTGGTCAGTGGCAAATTGGCTAGAGAGTCATACCCAAAGAATGGCAGTGGATGGGTCGGTATTGACCTGGAAGGGCATGGGCAGTGGGGTCCTGCAGGGCTCAGTCCTTGGACTGATACTCTTCAATGTCTTCATCAGTGACTTGGATCAGTGGCTTGACACAAGAAATAATGGCCACAAGCTAGCAGAGAGCAGATTTAGACTGGACATTAGGAGGAGCTTCTTCACAGTTAGAGTGGCCAAAATCTGGCATGGGCTCCCAAGGGAAGTGGTGCTCTCCCCTACCCTGGGGGTCTTCAAGAGGAGGTTAGATATGCATCTGGCTGGGGTCATCTGAACCCAGCACTTTTTCCTGCCTATGCAGGGGGTTGGACTCGATTATTTATTGAGGTCCCTTCCAACCCTAACATCTGTGAAATAACATAATCCATGCAAATATACAAATAACACAATTAGACATAGCTTATCTTTAGCTATTTATAGATACTATACATTATACATCAATAAACCTGATTCAGGGAAACATGCGTGACATTCCATGAATACTTCAAAATATAGTGGGTTTGTGACAGCAATCAAATTGCCTAAATAGGAATTTACTGAGTGCCCATACAAATAGGCCTGCCAGGATAAGGTTCCCTGCTGTGCCATTATTCCTCCGTTGACATCCTCTCTCCAGCCAGTTGGCATTTCTGATACTTGCACAGCTGCTTGTATCCAAGTTAAGGAAAATACTTTATAGTTCTGAAAATTGCCAAGTGAGGGAGGCTGAAATTGGGTTTCAAGAAGACCTATTGGGTTCATTTTCTTTGACAGCAGATAAAATTGGCCACAGCTTCCAGGAGTATCCCTGTAGCATATGAACAGAACCTTCTTGTGAAGAATGTTGCTAATACCCCCTGTCTGCACAAAATTAATTGTGTTGGAGAGGGTGCATGCAAGATGCTGTCCACACGATTTTAAAACCAGCCATTGAGAGAGAATGGAATGGCTCATCTCCTCTTTGTGAGCCAGCTATTAGAAGGCGAGTGTGACAAGCACTGCCACTGGGCTGCATAACGCTTTGCAAGACAGTAGTGAAATCTGGTGCGTTAGGATTTCTGAGTTCTAATTCTGGTCCTGGGAGAGGAGTATTACACAGTTGTTAGAGAAAACAAATGAAAGCACATAGATTTAACAGAGTTCATTCTGTCAAGAAGTATGGATGAGATTTAGCTCTCACGTGCTAGAGAACTAGTTTCGATTTTCAGTTCTGTCTGAATGTGACAAGGCCGAGCCCCAGGGGTGACTGTGATGCCCCTTGGTGGCTACCCAACTTCTGCCTTGCTCCAATCCCTTAGGTACCCTCCATTTCCTCTCATCTGCCACACCTTGATGGAATGGATTGGAAAAGGGAAGCTGCTCCAGGGTCCCAGAACAAGCCCTCATTTTTCAGCTAGCGGGTCCCTCCCACTTCGAGCGGGTCCCACTCCTTTTCTTCAAGCACTAAGTGGCGCCCTCCTGTCCCCATCCATGTCCCAGGGCACCAGCTGTCTTAAGGGCTGTTTGTGACTTCCTTCTACTCCTGCAGCCATACCTGTGCCTCACTGCTGTCACTCAGGTGCCATTTATTCTCTTGTATAGGCTTCAGCCTTCTCAACCTGAGCTTGTAGACTCATAACCTAGGCCCACAGGTTCTGGCCTGGCCCTTCAGTCTCAGCCTCCCACCAGCCCCTGGCTGCCACATTGCCCCTTCTGAGCTCTGGCCCTCTTGGCCTCAGGTCACCTGCGTTGCCCCCTCTGGGCTCTGGCTTCAGCCCTCTTGGTCTTAGGCCACCTGCATTGCCCACCCCTCTGAGGGCTCTGGCTGTGTCCCGCTCAGCTGCAGGCTGCCTGTGTTGCTGCCTGCTCTGGCTTTGGCTCCGGCCCTGTCAGCCTCAGCCCTGGCCTGTCCCTCAGGTACCCCCGTGGCCTCCTTCCCTTCCTTGTTAGCCAGACCCAGTCCTCCAGTTCTTAACTGGAACAGAAATGCTAGCCCACTGGCTGTATAACAACAAAACCCAAACCCTCCCCCCACCCCGTGTTCATAACTTCCCCATAGGCTTTAAGTCCCCCGTAGCGCTCTGCTTGGGGGTGGGGGCTATCTCTCAGGGAGAGTCTCAGTGCCGGTCTGTCCCTCTCTTCAGCCATCCTGCTCAGGAGCTCTTCTCCTGTTGGCTGCAGGGCCAGGCCGACTGTTCGCAGGCACTGGCCTTATGGCCTCTAATGTCCCACCCATTCCTCTCCAGTGGCTTTCCAGCTATCCACAGGGGTTTCCATTTAGGCCTGATGGCTAGCCTGCCTTCCTCCAAGGGAGCTTAGCTCAGTTATTCTTATCCTGATATTCTTATCCTTATTCTTATTCTTATCCTGCAGTTATTCTTTTTGTGCTGCCTGGGGGTCTCCTCCTGGGTTACTTAGATGCCTGCCTTTGTGCTACCCTGAGAGTAGCTCCTATTATGGCTGATACTGCATGCTTTCTTCACTACAGCTAGCCCTTGTGCTACCTAGCAAGTTTAGCCTGATGCAACATCCCCTTAGAGTAACAGGAGCCTCTGGCTCCCTGTTATACTGAACAATCTGAATTTCTTTACTTGTAAAATGGGTACAGCTTACTTGCCTTCCCAGGAAGGAGTTGGGGAAGGACTGTTGGAACCAGAAGCGTATCTGGCCATGACTGCATCAAGGGCAGCCCCTTCTTCTTGTACCATCTCTGGCTCCAGAGGCTGTGGTAATGGGCAGCACTCAGGAGCAGCAGCTGTTGGTGCTGTGGGGAGATCTCACCTTGCTTTTTTGCTGCAGGTGTCCATTTTGAGTAGGCAAAAAACCTCCTCTTTTTGGTGGCACACAAATAGGGCGAAATCTCTCCACAGTGGCAGTGAACTCTAGCTGGTGCCATTTAACAGACCTATGTTCTCCACAAAGCTGGAGAATGTAAGAGGCAGAGCCAGGGGTGGGAGAGTGACACCCCCCACCCCCACTCCATTCTGGATGTCCCCCCACTGCCCACCTTAGGTAGCCCCCAGGGCTTGTGCTGGTTGTACCATGATGGTCGAGGGAATATGTGAGAAGCAATTAGAAGCTTGTCTAAGGTCTCTCTGAATTATGCAGTTGGTCCAATAAATCAATTACTGAGGAAACCTAGCTTCTCCCAGGGAAAGCACATGAGGGTTTAGTCAGTGATACAGGTTGTAAACTGTACAGAGATAATTAACAAGTCATTGAAAGTAGTGACACAACAAGTCATGGCCCACTGGTTTCAAGTCTAGTGTACCTTTCCTCTAAAGAGATATTTCATAGGGGAATGTCTCTTATGAGTTTACCTGAAATGCAGGAAGCTCTGACAGAGCTGCCAAATGCAGGTCTGCAAATTATTCACTGCAGATTAGTCACAATTATCAGATTCCTCCCTTCTGGCCGTTTTGCATCACCACACTTACCTTTCTCCATTGCTTCAGGGAGGCATCCTCAGTTGGGACTCACCTGCCAGCTGTTCTTCTAGCAGACATAGTGAACAGCGTTGTTTTGTAGTTTCTGGCTGGCTGCAAAGGGAGCTGCCTCATTTAATAGAGGGCTATGTATCCACTGAGAAGGCAGGGAGGACCTGGACCAAATCTCTGGTCTTCCACCTTGGAGCAGATAGTAGGGTAGTGGCACCTGGAGGCACTTAGCAGCTGCTATTCTAGCTGCAGTAGCAGCAGGCAGACATAGGGAGTGAACGCATTAAAAAACAAAGCAGCCTTAGTATTTTTGGCTGGCTACACAAGGAGGATTTGGCTATATCCCTTTCCCAAGATACTCTCTTTCAGTCCCCTTTTCAATTCATGCCGCTTGCTGAGGGCCAGTTGGGGAGGTACAACAAGTTGATTCTTTCAGATTCACCTTCAGCATAACTGACTCTAAAGTCTGGGCTGGGGGCTGGAAGATGTTTCCAGGCCCCTGTTGCAAGAGCAATATATTTATTTCAGGTGTAGCACTTCAGGAGCTGCACCTGGTACCTCGAGGTATGTAGATAAAACATGTAAAGCTACACTTATGTCTGAATAGTTGAATCTTCCTGAATTTCTCCAAATCGATTTGTTCCGATTCAATCTGGGAAGATTAAAGGGTCTCCTGATTTGATTCAGCCACCTAATTGGGCTGAATCTCTGCTGAATCGAATCAGCGACTAAAGCTTCCCCCAGCTCTAATTTATACAGCTACAGTAGGTGACAGGCAGAGAACCATCTCCAGCACTAAGCTCTGTAAACAGAGTTCAGTGACCCTGACATCTTGAACTTCACAAGACAGTACAGAAAAATATAAGTAGCCTAATGGTAAGAAGAGAAGAGGCAGAAGATTAATGCAGGGCTGTTGGCCAAGGAAAGAATTTTCTAGTGCCTTGCAGCATTGTGGTGCTTCCATTGTAATTTGATATTGCGAATGTAAGAATCATGGTTCCCAACACCTTTCAGACAGATTGTGTGCTCTGTTAAATAGTTAGCTTTGTGATGCAGTTACTTGTGGGTCTATGAGCTGTCTAGACATATTTTCTATTCACTGCCATCATCATTCACTCCAGGGTTACAGCTATAGTTGGTCAGAGGTGACAGATTTGCCCTTCTGTTTTGCAGTTAAAGGATGCCAGAAGATGAGATTGCCTGTGAGACTGGGCTAGCCAGATAATACATTAATTATGTGTTCCTGGCACTACACATTTAACACAGAAGAGGGCATCTTAAAATTATTTTTATATTCAGGTATTCCTCTAATCATTTCCATCTGGCATAGCTGTATTTTCCCTCTCAGAAGGATAAGAGGCATCCTTGGACAGTCAAAAACAGGTCATGGATCTTGTCGTGATTATGATTCTTGACCTTCTTGGACAGATAATGATCCGAAATCACAGCCCACACTAGCACATAGCGGTAGGAAGCTGTAGTGAAGAGCCCACTTGAGGACCTCTCTCTCACAGACGGTGCACAGCATACTTCAGTACCAGCTTTTCGCAGACCACGGCATGGGTTTTTCCCTGAGCTGAGCCAAAAGAGAGTAAGATCTATGGCTGAACCCTCTCTCCATCTCTCCCTACCTCCCCATGCTAGTAAGCCATGTTGCTGGACTTGGATCAGTTCTTGCATGTAGGGTAAGACTACCTATGTTCAGCTTCTGTGCAGAATATCCTACTGAGAAAACCTCATAGCTCCCCATCACAGGCACAGCTGCTATCTGGGCCATCATGAATACAAGAAGTACAGTCTCTTGCTAGTAAATGAAGCTCTTGTTCATCTAGTAGATGGGCACTTAACAAGTATATACATACCTGTTTTAAGTATGTATGGGGAGACTTTTTAACACCACCTGCTTTTTATTCAGTTCTCTTTATAAAGAATTGTAAGAATGTATTAATGGTATTTTAAATCAGTTTTTGACATTTGCTTGTGAATCTGTTTGTCTGTGTGTGTGTAAGTAATGCAGAGGGGGATTTGGGACCAATTCCTCTTCCCATGATGAAAATAGGACCTAATTCTTCTTCCAGAGAAGTAATTTTTTCAGGGCATGACCCTTAATGCCCTGAAGCTAACTGACTAACAACTGTGTCTTTCTGAGGTTAACTCTGAGGTGATATCCTGAGAGCTGTAAAAAAAGCAATCTGTAGTAACACTGAGTGAGGAATTTGCAGTAATTAAACAGCAAAGAAAATGAAAATGAAGGTAAATTGGCAATATGCTGCTTGCAATAATATTAGGTATTTTTCTCAGCAAAATAAAATGAAGTCTTTGTTCATGTAAGGTAGGGCGGAGGAGCATGGCCTTCTGAGTGCAAGGGCTCAGCTGTGAGTTGCAACTTGCCTTCTAGGAATAAGGGCACATGGCTTTGCTGCTACAAGAGATCCTTGAGAAGGAACGGTATTTCAAAGGCATATTGTCTTCATGCTCCTTGCTGCAGCAGAGTGCTGACAGTCCCTCCTCCTGTCTAACTGGCTGACACATTGGGGTAGGTGCTGGAGCCAAAGTCCCACGTGTATTCTACTATGATTGGGAGGAGGACGGAGGGGAGCAAAGTATGTACTTGGCCCTATGCTGCCACACCCAAGGTCTGAGGAAATTGGACAAGGTATCTTTTATACTCTGTAGACAGCTCAAGTTACCATCTCGCTCTGTAGGGCAAGAACTTGACAAGATACGTACTTCTAAAACATCTAGAACACTTTGGCTTGACATAAAATGAGCATCTGATGGAGATTAAAGGGTCTCCTGATTTGATTCTGAATACTTCTAAGTAGATTGAAAATGATTTGCAACTTTCTCTGCAGAATAAAAAAGCCAGAGTCAATATTGTTCCTGGATTTCATAGGAAGAGACTATACACTTCTAAGATCATGCTGTTCCTTCTTAGTACTTAAAGCACTTTCATGACTTTTTAGATTATAAACTTAGCATGAGGGAAAATGGTTAAAGTGGAAAGAGTAATTGATTAAATCAAGACACTTTTGAATTATTGCAGGTATTTCAAAACACCAGTTTAGAAGTAAAAGCATTTAGCTTTAAGGACAGCTAATAAGGACACTCATTTTCAAAGCGAGCTGTTTCCTTATTGCATTTCAGATAGTTGAACTTGATAAGTCAGTAGTAAGGGAAGGCAGAATTGTCAGAAGATGTGCATCTGAAGTGGCATCAGAATCCTTAATTAGAGCATCACTGTGAAAACATAACCCTGCTTGTACTGTTTAAAATCTCCATATTAAGGACCATGTGCTGTCTGGGGAAGAAAGTAGTACTTAAGGTGATGATGTTGGTATGTCTGCAGCACAGTGTAAGGGCATCAGCCCTTCTGTGATCTGTGCCCATTTGGGTTTGCTGATGCAGAAGCAGGAGTGGAAAACAGTCGGTTCCCATCTGAGTGCTATCACTGATATTTTCTTTGTGTCAGACTATGGAGAATATATCCCTTTTCTCTGCATATTCATACTGAAACTTCTTTGAGGAAGGTATCCTGTCTTACTATATGTTTATACCGAGTTTAACAATAGGGTTCACATCCTTACTGGAGCCCCTGGGCAGTGCTGCAGTACAAATAATAAAGTTGCCTCTTTCTTTCTAGTTTCAAAACCCAGACTAGCTTCCTTTTGGATCTCAGAAAGCACTGATCTGCTCCTGAACCGGGAGCAGAATGATCTGAAACCCATTTAGAGTACATCTGTACAGAAAGATTAGGTTCCTGAGGGATAATCCCAAGGAGGAGCTAATGAGAGGTGAGCGAATGACCCCCTCTGGCAGCGTAGAGTTAAGGGCAGTCTAAAGTACTTACATCTGTAAGAGGTTTACACAGGCTTTGTCCAAAGAGCAGTCTTGTGTGCCTTCTGCATTTTCAACATGAGATGGGATGCTTTTAACTCTGAATTATTTATTTTGTGGTAATACAGTATACCTGACCTTTATATAGTGTAGCGTTATGCAGTAGGAAATGAAGAATTTTATGACATGGGTCATGTGCCGTTGAAGAGAGTGGCTCATTGTACACATGCTTTTTCACTTGTGGTAAGTCACCTAGCTTTTCTGCGTCACTGCCAGCTTCTGGCTTGGCACAGCCCTCATGTTATAGCTTACATGAAAATCAGAGCCTGAAAAATACTGCAGCTTCATCTCCCATTTTGAGCAAGCACTTTCCCTTTGGGTTGCAGTTGATTGCTGTGCTGGTTATATTATAAAACCAATTTGAGAACCATATTCATTTTGCTCATCCCATAAGGATGTGGTTTCTCATGTTGCTTGTATTTCTCAGTTTACTCATTTCAAAAGATATTCCTTACCTGCTCCATTTCAAGGGAGATGGTCTGGGAAAAATGAACACCATGTTTCTTTGAATCAGAGGAGCAATAGTGAAAAAAGGCTATACCTGTAGTGGCTGAAAATGCTGCGTGCATTTGTAAGACATCCTTTGAAGTCAGTCTTTGGTGTATGGACCCACAAGCATATCATAAATCTATCTAACGTTTTGGAGGGCTAGGATTTTGAATCGAGATCTCTGATTGAGTAGATAAATCCTGTGTAGTAAAATTCCTAGTTAATGCTCATAGTTTAGGATGTTCAGCAGTGCCTGTTTATTCCAATTAATGCTGGCAATAACAAACTAAAATCTTTCACATCCATCAAGTAATTTTTTTGTGCAAATTTTGCTGACTTTAGAACGTGCCCTGTAAATTACTAATTCCTCCCACTTCAGGTCAGATTGCTTCCTTCTGTGCTTCTTCCTACACAAAGATAAACACAGAAGACATAGAATAAAATCCTGCCCTGTTCTTGTCATGGGAGCACACCAGAGTATCCCTGATTTTACAAATAAGTGGTCCATTTACAGCCATATCTGCCTTTATTTACACTTCTGGAAGAAACCGATTCAGGGGACCCAACATCTTTCCTTTATGGAAGGGGGCAGGAATGGGAGACCTGGAGCAGAGGGTGCATGTGGGCACCTATTTCTTCACATCTTTATTTGAAAGGAGCTTTGAAGACAGGGTAGAAGGGTTGTGTGACAGGCACATCTATGTTTATGCTAAGGTTGAAGGGAATTTGCACTGACTGCCGTGCCACTGTCACAGTGTCTCTCTGCTTTCCATTTCCCATGTTTACTAGTGGTTTAGACTACCCCTGTAGTTAGCTTCAGGCTCTAAACCTATAGGAGGGAAAAGGGACAAAACTAATCTAATAGGGAGGTAATAGTGTAGCTGATTTGGCAGTTCTGCAGGGCTTTTTTACTGATCAAGGGTGGCAAAAGAGGCCCTCTAAATGTCAGGTTGAGAAAAACATAGATGAGAACTGGCTGCTGGAATAAAACAAAAGCAGGGGAATTACTGTATTCAGATAGAAATCAAATCTCTATTGCCAGATAATTGATTGGAAAATTAAAAGAAAGATACTTCAAACAGAGATCATCTGTCACAAAGTATTTTTCCCTTTGAAGCTTCAGCTATAGCAGTCTGCAAAGCTTCAACTGAACTGCTGCTGGCTGAGAAGAAACTTCCATTTGTACGTAAGAGGGGCTGCAGCAGAGTTTGACTCGACTCACATCCACAGCACTTTCAACTCTTTTGCTTCCCAGCTTTTGGGTGTACGTAGAATCACCTTCAAGTAACATTTCAAAGAGTGTCTGAGGGCTTTTAAGTTTGTGGCTACAAGCAACGTTAATGTGAATCTATCTGCCAGGCATAGAGGAAAAGTGGAGTTGATGCTGGGTTCTGAAGTGAGAGGTGAGGAGAGAACTTCTGCTCTTACACAACTATTGATTTCAGCAGGGAAAACTAGTGAATGAAAGACAGGCTGAATCTGTTGTAACGCTGGTTCTCTACTTGTGCCAATTCCATACAATTCATGGAAGTTGCTCTTGCTTCACATCTGTGTGAGATTAGAATTGAATGAGAGCATCGTGACCTCCTAAACCTGGCTGCCTCAGGGCCTGGAGAGGCTCCCCATGTGATTTAGCTAGACACACAGTACTGTTTGTACATGGTATGCGATTGTGGTGAGTGCAGATGCGCAGACTCTCTGCAGCAGAATGTCTGCGCACATATTCTGTGCTGCTTGTGAGTGGATCTTAAGAAGGCAGCTGGGGAAGATCCCCCTCACTGAAACCAGGGCCCCTTTTCACCACCTCCACCTTTTTTCATGTAAAAAGGGGGCTGAAGCAAAGGCAAGGATTTTTATCCTCGGCTTTCAGTGTAAAAGGCTGGTGGAGGCAAGGCAGAAAAATTACATGCAGCAGTTGAGTAATTTATACACCCAGGAGAAAAATGGCATACATTTACAATACAAGCCTAAGTGACAGATCAAAACAAAGGAGATACAACTTCTTCAAAGGACTAAACTGGTCCCTTTGCAAATGTAGTCTAGAAAATATACTAGATAAGTTATGCTTTTTAGTTGTTGAGTGCAAAGCTTTTACATAAGGGCCAGTATATTTTAGCAGAAGGCTAAGGTTGTTGTTTGAGTCAGAATCTAGCAGTCTATGGGCTGCTCTTATTCCTTTTTTGGTCCAGATTCTGGATTCATCCCCTAGTCCATATTTTTTCAGTATCATTACAATTTTAGGTTAGCATTCCCCAGGAAGAAATCCCAGTTCTCAGGCTTTAAGAAGAGAAAAAAGGTCACCACATATAAATTGGAAAACAAGGGTAGAGTGTGAGGAGACTTCCAACACACTCATTTTCTGCGTTTTAAATGTATTTATGGGGTCACATCTTAGAGGGCTTTTTTTGAAATGTTATAAGGTACTAGGAAAAAAAAACTTTTGGCGTTTTATATTGTCTGAACTGAATCAAAGACAATTTATTTTTTGTGAACCACAGCTCACAGCATCAGAAAAGTGAGTTATATCTGATTCAGTTAGACTATAAGGTATATCTCTACCTTGCTTTCTGTCTGAGCTGAGATTACTAGAAATAGCTCACAGGCCTCCTTTGTTGATATTTATTCATGAAATATACTCTTAATGTGGAACTCTGTTTTCTCAAAAATGTCCAGGCCCTGATAATCTACTACCACACTTCTGTCAGAAGAAGAACCAATTTATTACCAGAATTGCCTTCCGCTTGATTTGACTAGAATGTGCAAGTCAAGGCACCTTCTTCCCTTTTTGCTAATAAGATATCAGATACTATTGGCAAGTCACCGTAGTCTGTCATTGTGACCATCACAATGGCTTTGCCCATTGTACTGTAAAACCTGCTGAGAGTGGCTCGAGTTGTATAGAAAGAGAAAAAAATCCATATTTCTTCAGTTCAGTATAAAAGTTGTAGTTCTGGTTGCAGCAAACTTTTGCCTGCAGGGTGGCAGACAGCTGTGTGACAAAAATGTGTCTTTACTGTGGTTCCAGTAAGTTTGCAGAATTGTTGGATGCTTAGCGCTTCTCAGTTCAGCCTAAGCCACCCCAGTTGCATGTTTGGGAAAAGGAGGAATATTTTTCACTGCTGTGCTGAGGTTGGGTGCTTGGATAGTAAACAGACCCTTTCCCAAACTTTTTATCTCAAGTGTGGGGAATCATTTCACCCCACTCTTCTATGTCAGTTAGAGTCCTGTGAAAATGCTGGCTTCTGATACCACTGTGTCCTATCATGGTACCTCTTTTTTTTCTGATATATAAACGTATTAAATGGATAACTTCTTTACACCCACAGTGGTACTAGCAGATAAAACCTTTGCAGTAATGTCCTGGGGGAGCAGGTTGCATATCCTAAGGGTGCAAAGTCTGCTTTTCTCTTGCATGCCAGGAGGTGGTGGATGCTCCACATTTGCACAAATGTGGCCTAGTGCCCAAAGTTGCAATAGAAAAATAACTTGGCTCTATACTGGGCATTGCAACAACTGGCTTTAAACCTGCCACAGGATGAGTCATGAGTCTCTTCCTGTGCTGTCTTTAAAGCAGAACAGAAACCAATAAACTGTAAAATTTGAAACACACTATGAACTGCAAAAGTACTTACATTTTCTAAAGGAAAAAACGTTTTTAGAGATGCTGCTATTTTTATTTGCTTTCCTTTGACTGTAAGCTGCTTTTGCTCAAGCTTCCAGTTCTGTGGGTCTGATGAGTGACATGGGCCAGATCCAGCGTGGGGTCAGTGTATGGAGTCAGTCTACGCATGCAAGTTGGTGTTCTGATCTGACTCTGCACACTGGGATCCGGCCATGGAGCAACACTGTGTGCTTGCACAACTGAGATATGGTGTGGTCTAGCACATAGGGCCGTGCCATCCAGCCCGTGGGACTCCCCATGGGACCGGAAATTTGGAAACGGGGATCTAACCACTTGGCCATCAATGCTGTCACCACTCCCCTTCTGTCAACTTTCTGGACCTGTGGGGAGATCCACAAGCTGGATCTGCTCCACAGGTTGGAGGGTCAGTCTGGCTTGCGGGTTAGAGGTTGAGCACCTCTGGTATAGAAGTGTCATTCTGTTTCATGGCTTGATTCTTATCCATCATGGTTTGATGTCTTTCTATTTCATGGTCTGATTCTTACTCATGCATATATAAATCATGAGTAAGTTGATCAGAGCCTCATGGTTTTGAGTTTTCTGCATTGTGAAGCAAGTGAGTCTTATCACTGTTGTAATTATAGTAGCAAAAGGGAGATCTATGTTTACAGCCTGTAAGTGTTGTGTAGATGCTATACTTGTATTCACACCAGTAATGTTACCAAGATGTCATACCTACTGGGGAAACTAGATTTCTCAGTTACATCAACATACATTTGTGATAAAGTATTTGTGGGCCAGCTGGCTTGGTCCAGAACTATGAACAGATTGTTTCTTTCCTAGTAAACACTCACTTTCCAACCTTTGAAATGCCAAAGCTGGCTCATTCTTATGGAATAGCTTACATACACAAGTTTTTCCCTACTCCTTTTATAAAATGATGCTGATTGTGGAGACTGGCTTCTCAAATTATTGCAGACATAGATCATCTACGAAAACTCTCTCATCATTCCCCAAATCTGTTTACTTAGTTTGAATCTCCCAGGCTGAACTTCTCTGAGGCACGGGCATTCTCTACATAATTTTCTTCTGAACTCAAGGACAGGTTTCACAGCCTTACATACAAAGGCCTTTGGAGAACTGGTATTCCTTGAGAGTAAACGTTCTTTTCCTGTGTCAATAAAATATATTTGTACTTATATTCTTTCTAGTGTAATCTTTAGCTTTCTGCATATTTGAGATCTGCTGTGAGCAGCAAATACTTCAGATTATTTTTTTCTACTCATATCCTTTGCTTCCTTGAAACAGTTTTTTTGGAAAAACAGCAAGGCAGGCAGCCACTGTATCAATGGAGCTGCAGTCTAGTTTTGCAGGTTCTCACAAAATTCTCTTTTGGACTTAGACTAGATGTCTTTGCTTCCTGCTCTCAGTGTAATTTTTCTCAGGATTGGGGAAAGCACACATCACTCTTTCATTTTTTTTTTTAGCTATGAATAAACCATGTATTATTATTGCTGTACCAATGTTACACCCCCATGGCCTCAACTGCCTTCTAATTTTCTTTAAGGGAAAATATTTCTTAATCAAGTAGACAGGCAGTAGCATTAACTAGGTTGGAGTGAGCATGGCACCAACCCCAGGCACTGACTATGCAGGGGTTCCAGCACCACCTGGGAGTCTTTACCAGGGCAGGGGTAGCCCTGTTATTCACGACTCTGTATTTGCTTCCTCCTCTTTTTACGTCTTGCTGAAAGACCTTCAGTGAGTATTTAATGAGTGCAGGAGAGAGAGTCCTGCTGCTCTCAGTTCTGGTGCAGTGGTGCCACTCCGGTCCTTAAACGCTGGAAGCTGTAATAGAAACAGAATCCTTTAGCTGCTGGTCTCCATGGAGTAGCTAAAGCATTGAGTTTGCATTGTGCTTGCTCCATTCTCTCACAGCTCTTTTGTAGCAACCTTCATCCCCCACAGAACAAAAGACTACATTCCAGGCTGAAGCTGCATGGGTTCGGCAGGACTTTCTCTGCCATTGCATACCGTGGAGACTGTGTGAACTGGAAATCTTCACCAGTTATAGAATTAGAACTTGGCAAAAAAACCAGACATTTTCACAACAGCACATTTTATCTTGCATACTTCACAGGTACTTGAAGCTGGACAATAGGCTTATACTTCTGTAGGATCCCAGTACCAAAGATGACCTGACATCTGTTTACACTCTACTGTTGTATTTTTACAGTCTCTGATAGAAGCACAGGAAAGGATGTCTGCTTTTGGTTGTTTCAAAAGCATTGTGATTAAAGACAAACCATTTCTCTATCATATGAGCTTGTAATTAATTCTTTTACTTTCAACCAGAAAATACAGAGGGGGAATCAAAACAGACTCACTGCAATAAATACAATCTATTCCTGAGACTTGTTAGGTACTGAGCAGATGGATGGGATTCTGGAGGATGGCTTTGCAGAAACAAAGGGAACTCCTCATTGTAAAAGGGTTGGGAAGGCAGGAATATGCCATGCTCAGGTTTTGTGTCCAGCAAAGAGAAAGAAAGATATTTTTAAAGATGTTTAAGACTTTTTACAAAACCAGCACATACAACCTAGTTATGTGCAAAGGCTTAGTGAGCTGTTCGAGCATCTGGGGCAGGGCAGGGGATATGCAACTGCTGTAGGAGAGGGGAGAGAACGTGGATGAGGGGAAGGGAAATTTTATCTTCCTGCTCTACTGCTGCCACTGCTGTTGCTATCGTTGCTGTTGTTTGTAGCCATGTCAGCTCTGCTCAGGGGCAGTAGCCCCAATGGCGAAGTCCTGTGGGAGCCAATCCTAAAGTCCTGTTTGTTCCCTTAGCTTCTCAGTACATACATATTGGGCACAGGGTTGTGCTTGCTCTGGCACTGGTTCCCAAGGGGGCCGGGGAAGTGGTGCAGGGAAGCACCATTTTGATCACTCCACTAGCCCCCCCCACCCTCCGCCTCCATGCACTGCTTGCTGCAGCACTGCTCTGCCCAAATCCTAGGGCAGGAGATGGGCAGAGGAATAAAAAATAGGGTCTGATGGGGAAAGGGAGGGTGAGGGTAGGGGCAGGGCAGGAGCCACCAAGTAGCAGATAGAAGAATATAGGAGAAACTGAGAGCAGGGAAAAACAGGGGCAGAAGTGTCTATAATCACTAAAGCAAAACATTCTTCCAGAGAACGATGATTAGAATCCATTATTTCTCAGTTTCTGCATACTTTCATTGTCTAATAAATATCTGTGAAAAAAACCCAGCCAAGTTGCATGGACAAGCGCTTGACTTAGCCTTTCACAACCTTTCACTACTTGATATTGCAGCTCAGCCTAAATGTCCTCTCAGCTTAATTCATTTGTGTGCCTGTATACACAAAACATTTAGGCCAAAATGATCAAAACTGGGCATCTAATTTAAGAACATCATTGCCTGTGTGCTTCAACTGGGTTCCATCAGTGTTGAAAGCATCTCATAGTTCTGAAAGGCAGGCTATTAAATTCCTGTTTAGGCCCCTAAATGAGAGTAGCTCTGAATTACAGTGGTGTTGAGCTCCCTCATCTCTCATAGAATTCAATATCTTGCCAAAATGATAGAAGGGAAAGAAAATGGCATGTGCCTTTATCCAGGGCTCTATGCCTGGGAAAGGAGAGCTGAAAGAGAGATCTAGTTTATAGGATTTTTTTTGAATACTGGGAATTCATGCCATCTGCATCTTATTCTTGTAACTGGTGAGACTGAAATTGACTAGGATTTATTTAAAATGAATTTCCCAGCAATCAAAACTGAGTAGGGGCTGACTGTCCTTGTACACCATTCATAAGGCATAACCAGCTCCCCGACTAATATTAGAGGTGATTTACCTCTATGTGAGTCAGACAGAATAATGATCATGTTGCTAGTATTTCTTTATTTTTGCTTAGAAGCAGTGGTTGGTTGATTGATCAGCCTGAATTAAGAGGTCTGCTGGAAGATTAATGTCAAATGTGAGATTTTGATTTCTGCAGTGAATGACATGGTTGCAAGAATGCATTTAGATGCTCTCAGTCCACGGAAAAGGGTGCTATTGTGAGAGAGCCCAAGACTGTCAGAAAAGCTAGCTAGGCTCATCCTTACCTCTACTATAGACTTCCCCTGTGATGCTGGCCAAGTCACTTCAGCTGCTTGCTCCCCATCTGTACAATGGGAGGAGTAGTAATAATGCTTCCCTGACTCTCAGGATATTGTGAAGTTGAAAGGTGCTAGGCAAGCACAAAGCTGTCATTTAAGAGTATTAATGCTTGTGCAGCAGCCAAGGTTGTTAGGGCATGTATATGGCACACATTGCAATGCAGTGCAGAGACACTAGCTCTAACTGAGCTGTCTCAGGTACTGGAAACAGTCCAGGAGCAGCAGCAGCAGCACAAGAGATCTGTACAGGTTGATTTACCCTGCAAAGAAGTGTGCAGTGTAGACATAGCCTCAGTCACAAAACAATTTGTGTGGGAAATTATTTTTGTTCAATTAACCTTGGACCAAATCCTCAAAGTGATTTGCCTTGCTGGGAGATATCCTAAAAAAATGGCTTTGAAATTCAGCCAGTTTAAAAGTCTAATTATGATCTTTTAAAATATGAGAGAATATGACACTTCCTGTTAAATCAAGGAATTGTCTCCCTTTCAGCATGTCTTAGACCTATAATTTTCTCTGGAACATTTTCAGTGTTGGAAATCAGGTCATGGATCTTGACTGTGGAGCTGTATTCATATTCATTTTTTTTTCGATTAATTAAAATTTTTCTGGCTGCATGGGCATTCCAGTCACTTATTGTTTCAGAAGTATGTCTAATTCTTCAATTAACAATAGTGTACATAAGGACAATAGCAAACAAATGTAGACATAAATCAATAATGAGCCTTAATTTAACATGCATTTCAAAATCATTGTGTAAGAGAACTGAAAGTAATCCAGCTTTCTGCAGTAGATCAAAGTTCTGTTGTAACTGAGATGTGTTTGTTCTGTAGCAAAATGTTCATCTCCACCTATATAAGATTTGCCATAGTGGTTTTGATGAGTTCCTCCAGTCAGGCATCCTGCTTTTGGTAGCCAATACATGATGCTTTAGAGTAGGACTGTCCAACTTCAAGGTAGCCAGGAGCCACATGGGCTGCATGCGCATGGGCATGGGGGCCTCATGAGGCATGGGCTGCAGACCGAGGCCCACTTACCTTCCAGGCTCTCCCCTGATGCATGAGCAGCATTAAACACCCCCTTGCCACTGCATACACAGTGTGGGCAGCCCAAATACTGCCACTCCTGGTCATGAGGACTGCCCACCTCCCCACTCCCAGCTTTGCATGTGTGGAAAGCCTGGATCCCACCACCTCCCAGCTGTGCGAGTAGCCCACCATGAAGCCTGCTGCATGGGCAGCTTGGCTCCCCTCAGCGCACGTGCTGCAGCTTCCCACTGCCTCCCAACCAAGCAACCACCTGCAGTGTGCACAGCCTGGCTCCTGGTTTTTTTGCGCACAGCATGAGCAGCCCATATCCCCCTCCCTTACCACTTGCACAACACAGGCACCCTAGTGCCTTGCTGTTGCAGTGTCCCACTGCACCCTCAAGAACAGGGGCAGGAAGTAGAGGAGGGTGGGACAGCCCAAAGAACTTGACTGCCAAGGCAGGATCAATGATGGGAGGGTGGGGGGCAGTGGTGGCTGAAGGATTAGCATGCAACCCACAAACCAGCATCCCTGCTTTAGAGTAAGGTGACCCTCTGTCCCATAAGCTGGAAAATGATGCATTACTTGGATGGGACAGAATGGCAGAATTATAGGCTTGGAAGTGAGAGGTTTTTTCCATCTAACCATTTGCATGAATGCAGGATGTACTATTCCTGACAAATGCTTATCCAGCCTCTTCTTGAAAACCTTCAGTGAAGGTGATTCCACAACTTCCCTGGGCGGATGGCTCCACTCTCCTACTGTTTCATAGATTTCATAGATTTTAGGGTCAGAAGGGACTTACTAGATCATTGAGTCCAACCCCCTGCCCTGGGCAGGAAAGAGTGCTGGGGTCGGATAATGGTTAGGAAGGGTTTTCTAAGATTTAATCTAAATCTGTTTTTCTGCAGTTTTGAACCCAGGGCTTTGTGGCTTGCCCTCTGTAGCAAGGGAGAGTACTTGTTCTTCTTCATGTCAGGCTTTCAGTGTCTGAAAATGACTGTCGCATACCCCCCAAACTCCATTCCCCAAACTAACACAAGGAGAGGGGAGATGTTTCGTGATTCCTGCTGAGAATCTAGCTTGGAGAAGTGTTGCCCTGAAACAGGAAGTTTTGATTATTCTGAAAGCACAGTCTCATCTTTCATAACTGAAGGTATTATCAACATTATCATAATGTATAATCATAACATTTTCCATCTTTTCCTGGACTTTTGCTGGTGTTTACACTGCTGACTTTGTGTTAGAGAATTCTGGGGGCTGGTTATATAAAGATCTGTGGTTACACGGTCAAATGAGACTCTTTACCTACTCTCTCCTACTTCATCATCTTACCTCTTATCTCCATTCATTAATGGAGGTTTTTCAGTGCTGATTTTTTGTGGCACTGAGGGTGAGCAGCTTTGTTAACTGTGTCTAAATTTAATGTTTGGCATATTCTGAAGAAAGTTTTAAAACCTAGGCTGATTTAGACAAATATTAGACAGGTGGCTAATGGGATTTACAAATCTTAGTAGAAGTTAGATACTACTGAGGGCTAAGGAAGCACATTTGGAAACCCCTCAGAGGTTGGCAACCTACAACCTTCTGGCAGCAGAGGATTCACTTGCACTGTGACTGGACATCCGGGACAAGCAGAAGTGGAAACAATGATCTGGCCCTAGAATCGGCTTGCTTTAGACCCCAAGCTGGGATCACCCTGGCCCATCGCTAAGGCCCCTGCCACATGTGACACTAAAGGTGTGATTAACTAGTTAATCAGTCTTAAACTGTAGTCTGACAGTGTTAAAGCAATTGATGGTATCATACAACAAGGAATAAGCTGCAAAGTTCTTCCACAAAAAATATACAATAACTTTGTGGTTGGTTCCTATCATACCATCAATTGAATGTCTAGCCAGGTGGGCCCCAGGAGCTGGGAACCTGGATCATCTGTCAGGACTCCCAGCTGTGGGACCACACAGTATGCCGCCACAGTTGGAAGTTCTATCAGCCAAAGAGGCTCCCAGCCATGGGAGCTTGCTACTTGCAGCTGCAGAGGGATCCTGGGATCATAGTCCCAGGTTCCCCTTGCACTGGCAGAGAGACACGATGGGATCTGATGCTCAATTCTACAATCATGCTTCCTGCCATGTCAGTTGTGTCATAGCAGGGGGCGCAACTGTGTTGATCGCACATGAAATCCTATCACACCTTTACATGCACATCTGGCAGGGGCCTAAGCAATGTTGCCAAACACTGGACTTCACCATCTGTCTCTTTGGGAGACTTACGTAACTTTTTAAAATCTGGCTCTGTTTTTTCATCTTTGTTTATTATTAACAAAGGAGCGGGAAAAGAAGAACTGCCTCTTCTGAGAGTGGAGAAATGGCCGGATTGGTTGAGGAGACTTGGTTACTGAAATGAAGCAGAGGATGTTTTTGGCTGGAAGAAGCTGGTTGACTCCTGAAGTCTGTTGTGATATTATTGGTTTCCATATCTGGTATTTGAACCACAGCAGGTCTTGCCAAGTGTCTAGCTTTTGTTATCTAAGTGTATCAGTGTCTTCTCTATATTTTCCAGCTCAGACAACTTTCTCATATGCTTGCACAAGGAGTTAATGCAAAAGCTGAGCGTGCCTCGCATATACAGAACACATAAATAGTGACATCTCAGCAGAACTCATTAGGTTTTCAGGATGAAGGATTTTACTTCATTTTTTGTGTGTTACTCTACAATATAATTATACCAATGGGTGCTCCCGAATGCTTTTTTTCTTTAGATTAGAAGCTTGCTGGGAATCAGTGGTTGATGGTGTTCTTCAGAGCATCTGAAAACTATTCTGTATTCTGTTAGAACTTTTTATTCTTGCCTTTATATCTTTATTGATGAAAGAGCAGCTTTATAAACTATAACTCTACCATAAATGTCTCAAAGGGAAAAGGCATAGTATTTAAAGGTTATGAGAAACCACATGCTAAAACTATATTTGGACCCTTATTTTATTTGCACCATTCCTGACCTTTTTCCCCTTCCAACAGGTCTGTTCCCTGCATATCAGAGTGTAGAGGACCCTTAGAATACAGAGTGTTTATGGAGTTGACAGTGACCTGAAAACAGGATGGGACTTAGCTCTTGAGTTATGGACTTAATAAGAAATTCTGCATTTTACATTCATGACACACACTGCCTTTCAGTTATTTAAATATAATTGGTTGTTGTCAGCTAAATTACTCACTTCCAAGCCTATCTGCATTTTGTGGGCTTTGCTTTCATTAAAATGAATAAAATCCAGAAATGCATCCCAAGGCATGCTAGTGCTTTTAAACTAGTACATATGCCATATTTTAGGCTAATAGCAACATATCCAGTTGTGTGTTGGGTTGTACTTCATGTATACATTTGTAAGTGTTGCTAAAAGGATGCCATCCACTGTGATGCGACACCAAATTTAGGCCCCAGTCCAGGAATTAGATTTGTAGGGGCAGACTTCTGGCTCCATTCTACCTCTTGGCTACAAGGAAGTAGGCAGGATGGAGAGTATCTCAAACTCAAGCACCACTGTATTGTGCTTGTACAAAAGAGATCTGACTGAGGAGAAACAGAAAATGACAAGTGTAGTTTTGCTGTTGGAACAGACTGAGGTAAAAGTAAATTTGTTGATCCTTGTTGGAAAGATTTTAATAATCTAAGCTGTAAGACTAGAGATGGGCTTTGTTTTTAAATCTCTGATTTAGGACTCAACAGAATTTACAAGGTGTCACCTTGGTTATCAAAATGTTACATCTGCATCCCGGCATAGATTTGCATTCTCCTGGAGCTGCAGAATGGCAGCAGAATGGCCTTACCGGTAGGGGTTCCCATTTGCCAAGGCGGAGGGGCTTTGCTGTAAACTAGAGTGCAGTCCTGTCACATCTGTGATGTCTGGCTGGTCAGTGAATTGCTGCGTTAAGCTGGAAAGAGGGCAGACATTCAATTTTCTCACCCTACTGCCCATTATGTTTATAAACGCAGTGGAAGTTTTGAAAGCAGTACTAATAGGGCTGCTTTTTCTACTGGCATTATAAAAAACAATTTTGGTGCATCAGGGAAGCCTGGTGTGCTTCTTTGCCATTCTCCTTCTGTTCAGTAATTTCTTGCACTCATCACAGCCATGCACAGTTCTGCAACGTAAAGAGACCTCTCTGAGAACAGATGACTGGACAAAAGTGTGTGCAAACACGTTGGGTGTTCCTGGGCCATCAAGAGTGATTCACTGCCCCAGCACCTGTGCCAAGTTCATTTGGCAAGCAGCAGCTTATATGACCAGTGCATGAACAGGGTCCAAATGCTCTCAGATGGCAAAGGAGCTGATGTAGCCAAACCAAATGTAGCTGGCTTTTGATGCAGAGACATGCCAAGATCTCACTGTGCTCCTGGTCTGAGGTAAAACAAACCTTGCTTTTTAGTGGGCCACTGCAGCTATTCATTGCTTCTTATGTTTGGGCTATCAGCAGCTTTCATTTAATAGGGCGTCTTGTTGTTTTGGTTCTGTCTATGCTAGTTACAGCTGATTTTCAGGTTGTCCTTAAGTCTATACCTGCCAACTATCTGCACAGTAAACTCTTCAGCTTGACCCCAGAAAGCAGTCCATCACATGCCCGGCAGCTCTGCTGACCTTTAAAACCATTCCACGCTGGCTAACTATGAGCCTTTCTGCAGGTGCATTCAAAACTTGTGCAAGCACTACAGGCCTTGAGCACAGGAAGTCAACCAGCAGCAATCCCATAATTCTCTCCTCTTGACTTCTAGCCCTTCTGCAACTTCTCTTTTCTGTAGTGCCCAGAAGTAGGGATAAGAGTAGACAGAGAGGCAAACTGTAGACCGATTCCTATAGGAATCAGTCATGTGACGCAAGGAAACCTGGGATACATCTCAGTGCCATGCTGGAGAAATGAAACAATATTCTGTAGATGATTTCAGGCAGGAAAGGACAGTGTAGGTAGGGAAGGGAGGTTCACATGATTTGACCTGGTAGAGATCAAGTTTAAAATTAACCCCCAAATCACAAAATAATAAAATGCCAAATTAATACTAAATTAGTACATGATGTGGCAAAATACTTATTAATAGAAAAAAGCCACCTACTTGTTCCTACCTGCAGTTCTGTGCCTCCAGAGAGGCAAAGATCAAAGCTGAATGCAATCTGGGTAGTCATTCTGGGTCGCCACTTTACAGCAGCCACAGTCTGCCAACCTTTGCAGTCAGGGGTGTACTGGGGCTCTTTGGAATGACAAAAGGATCTGTCAGTCATTTCAGTCACACTATGTGCTGGAAGGATGAATGCAGGCTATATAGTCATGCCAGAGAAGGTGAGGCTGCTGTAATTCATAGCTCAGCAGGACCAATTTCAGTTTCGGATGGCACACAATAATGTCAGCCAAGGTAGAGGAGCTTGAGGATAGAGAAAGTGAAGGCTGATGCTAGAAATTTACTAGACATTCAACTACACTGTATCAAAATTATTTTGAAGGCAAAGTCATGAATCCATACTCTGTTTTACCCAAGCTTCTAACTCTGGGAATAATAACCTTCCTTAATAAAACAGATTATTTCCTAGGAGGCCATGTGGAAAGGGACAAATTCTAGCTGTAAGGCATAACAAAACACTAAAGGGATAATGCTGATTAGGACATAGGGTCTGATAGATTTACTTAGTTACCAAAATCTTGCTGAGTCGTAACTGAAACTGATTTGTTAGCAAGATGGAAAATATGTGGTAGGAAATCACTGGACTTTGGGTGTTGAAATGATAAGGCTTCCAGCTAACTTTAAATTAAAATATATTTCTGAGTAATGCCAACATCAGAAATGGCTGGGTTGCACACATGGGTGGCATTTGATTCCTTTCGGCATAGTTGGCTATCACAGGGCTCTTCACTTCATTTTTCTAGAGACTCCTATCACAGAGTGGGGAAGGCTGGAGTTGGAAGATCAAAATATTCCCTTATAATTCCATCAAGAAGGGTATGGGGTTGGAGACCTCCACACAAC
This sequence comes from Caiman crocodilus, assembly GCA_030014935.1. Taxonomy (NCBI): domain Eukaryota; kingdom Metazoa; phylum Chordata; order Crocodylia; family Alligatoridae; genus Caiman; species Caiman crocodilus. The sequence continues at coordinate 70,330,306 of JAGPOW010003648.1, forward strand.
AATAAGTAATGGGAATTGCACCTGATTTACCAAACAGTAAAGGTTCTCAGCCAAATCTCTTCATCTGAATATGAAGCAAATATGCTGACATAATAATATTAACAAAAGCAGGGTTTGTTTGTCTGCTCTGTGCGCCTGCCTACATATATTTATGAGAAAGAATAGTGTTTTCCTAGAATTAGGGAAAGCTGGGGAAAGAAAGAGGAGAATTAGCAACTTCTAAGAATATACATTAATTAGTTAATCTGTGTTGGCAAATGGATAAATGAGAAATGGGGCACTCCCATTTAAAGAAGCCCAGGCCAGATCTAATCACACATGCATGGTTGACTCTTTTACTACTGAGAGAGGATCATTCCATTGGGAGCCTCGAGGTGCATTATTTGATGTGGAGAAAAAGCATTTGCTAGAAAGGTTTTTTTTGGATAGTATACTTGGAATTTGGAAAGGCTTTTTATTTGCTTGAAGATACAAGGGTAATGTGCCTCTGGTTGCTGCCCTGATAGTCTGGGTGTTGTACAAACACACATGGATGCACACACTGTGAGGTCTCCACTTCCTGTCACATTGTGCAAAATGGCCAGTGACGTAATGGGACCCCAAATTCTATATCCAGCTTGAGAAGGATGCCTCTGAACAGGCATTTGGAGACAGCTACCACACATCCTGAGGTCCCCAGCACAGGCCCTAATGCAAGGGGCATGCCATCAGCAGGGCCAGTAGTGGATCCAGGAAGGGAGCATATGCCCACTTTGGCTGTGTCATGCATGCACAGTAAGTTATGAGCTCACTGCCTGGTCAGCATGTGCTCCTGCTGGAGCTCCACATGAGCCGTGAGCTCAGCACTCAGCAGCTGCTTGGTGCAGGGTCTGGCTGAAGCTTTTGCTTTCACATGGTTCTGGAGCCTAGGAAATGAACACTGCTGTTGTTCGCCCTCCTCCTTCCACCTCTTCCCTGCTGAATTCAGCAGCAGAGGAAAAAAAGGGGTGAGTGGTGGTGGCAGCACTCACCCCCTGGGCTACATGAAAGCAGGAACTCTGGCTGGACCCTGCAGCACAGCCAAGATTAGTAGGGCTGCAGAGATTACATGCAATGCTGAAGCTGCTGTAGCTTTGGCAAGGCTGCAGAACTGTCTGAATTATGGTAGGGTTTCCCCAGCCGCCAAAACAGCCTGGGATTGGAAAGACACGAAGGTGACTAAAATCTGTGTTTGCTGCTGCTTTTCTGGGGCTGCTAGTTCTGTGTTGTGATTCCAAGAGGCAGAGTCTGACAAGGGGCCTGAGGGAGTTAGGTGCCCATATCCTGTTGAAATCCAATAGGAGTTGAGTGTCCAAGAGATACAAGCAACTTAATGGAGTGGGCATCATCCCAAAAGAAGGGGGCTGCTCCTCAGGTGAGGTGTTCACACTATGAAATATTAGAACAGTCACTGCTTTTTAAACTGATACTGGTGGGCTTGCCCATGAGTGAGTCTAATTCACTCTTATGCTGTTCATGGAACCAGCTACTGTGTCCTCTTAAGGCCTACTAATTCATTTCAGCAGGAGAGGAGGCCAGGAAAGCAATCTGCAGTAATGTCAATGTATGTCTGTTTTTCCTTTTCCCTGGGCTCACTTGTAAACATCCATTCCCTAATCTGCATCCCCAATGACCTGATTCAGATTGCATTCATACTGGTGATTCCTCAGAAACGGCATTGACATTTGATGATATAAGTCAGAATATGGTCTGTTATCTTGAATGATACTATATGACCTCTCCCAAATGAGGAGTTTCTATGAAATGGTTTGTCACACTATGTTAAGCCCTCCCTGTTAGCACTATTATTGTTTCTATGCCTGGCTAAGTGATGAGAGAGAAGCTGACTGCAGCATTCTTCGGATGCTATTGAAATAGCTTCGTTCCGAAGATGTACGTTTTCATGTCTCAGCCCATGGAACAAGTTAAGGTCATCTGTGCTGACACCCAAGCTGATTAGAGCTTGTAATAATGCCTACAGACTGAGTGGTCTCTCAGTGAAAGCAGGAGAAGGGAACACAGAAAGGAAGAAAAGTTCTGCATTTGCATGAGTAATTTATGTCCTGCGGGCCAGCTGCCCAGCTCTGTAGGTTGCAGTTTTGCACAATCAGGTTTAACATCTTAACAGATGACTTAAGCACACCTAATAAAGCACCTACTAAGCATTTAGCTTAGGCACTGGTCTCTTCTGGATAAAGTGCTTTAAACAGACATGTATTATTATTACAGGCTTTTTTCTGTCTCTCTGAATGATTAGGTACTGATTTCTGTCAGAGCAGAGTGCCATCCTAGTAGTAGAAACATCACAGAGTAGACTACTAGCTTAGCTTCTGAGGCTGGGGACAGAAGTTACACATACACCAGTTTAAGTAATCAGAAACTGGTTTAAACCTGTAACAACATAAGTTCAGTGCACATAAACCAGTTTCAAAATGTCTGAAACTGGTTTAAGATAAACTTGCTTGAATGTAGTATCAGACTTAATTGATTTGGGTCAAACTGGTTTATGGAACTTGTGTCCCAGACCCCTTCCTGGTTTAAATCAGAGTCCCCCAGAATCCCAGCATGCTTTTCAGCCTTGGACTGGGCTGGATTAGGTTGTCTGCTCCAGAAAGTAGGGCTGGCTCCACTCCTCTCCTCCCTAGCTGGAGTTCCAGCTGGCTGAGAAGGAGGTGGAGACTGAAGGCACAGCAGCATCTGCCTGGATTTCTCCTGCCCCTCACCCTTGCTACTTGCTGCTCAAGCAGGGATCTCCCCACACCTACAGTACAGACCCCAGTGGCACAAACCTGAGCTGGCATCTGGTCATGGTCACGCCATCCCCATGCTAGCTAATGCTGAGGGATATCTGTGTGTGTGTGTGTGTGTGTGTCTCCAATTTCACTGGAACAAAGGCAGACAGAACAGTGTCTGCTTAGGGCTTTTTGGAATTAATCAGCAAATCAGCTGATAATGTCACTCCCTTCTTCCTTACAAATTACTTGGAAAAGCTGTTTAAGAAGAGCTTGAATTAATGAGAGAAGCTTTTGTTTTCTTGATGGGCTGACCAGCTTTGTATTCTTATAAGCTCCCTACTGGCTGCTGGCTTGCTTCAAAGACCGCAGTCTGACAGTGTTCAAGAGTGGACAGATCGGTGTGTGAAAAATGACCTGGTTTGCAATGCTTGGAACCTATCAGTGTCATCAGTTTACTAAAAATAGTATGAAGAAGCAGGGAGAGGGAGATTGAAAAGCTTAGTATCATCAACAGATGCATGCAGACCACAAAAGCAGTCCTGCTTCCACCCCCCCACACCCCTTTTGCCTCAGAGTGCTAGCCAGGGGCTGGGGGCTGGCAATACTCCCACCCTTTGAGCAGCAAGCAGGGAGTTTGGTGAGGGTTGCTTCCCCCTCCCCATCCAGCCACACTCCATCTGGGGATTGTGCAGGTCAAGGTAGGGGTTTAAACCTCTTCCTAATCATAGTGTCCTACTGGGGCCTGGCCACCCCCCCCCCTCAGTTCAGCATTGTGGAAAGGAAGGGAGGGCTCGCTCTAGCACCCCTCAGCTGCTAGCCTGAGCCACTGCAGGCATATGTCTGCATTTCCTGATTAGAAGTGAATGTTTATCCACTTGCAAATTGGTTCAATCTCTGCAGGTTAGACTAACCTGCAAAGATTTAATTAATTTATGATCCAGGTTTTTGAATCTCTGTCCCTAGTTTGGGTGGTTGTAGTCTTTGCCATGTTCTAGGAGCTGAGGATAGACTCTGCTGGTCAGAACCTGATGTTTTCAATCCCTTGCCATTCTGGATAATTGATTTGTATACAAAGTAATACTAGAAAATGAATAACGCACAATGTGGCATGAAAATCTCCAGGAAAATATATTCCTTTTGTGGGCAATTTAAAAAGGAGAAAATTATAGAGTAAATGCATGTGTGTAGGACTGAAGGATCTGTTCTGGTTTGCATGTCTCCTGCTAACATCAGCAGGAGCTGAACAAACATCATTGGGATTGTTGTCACTGCAGTATTAGCATGGGATACAAATGGAACATTGTTCCTATCCCTAATCCACAAATAGGTGAACTGGTGCTTTATACTCATAAAAACATCTGGCCTGCCAGGGGTTATGAGTTAAAACTTGAGCATGGCTGAGGTCTGTGCAGCACAGTGATGCAGCAAAGTGCTGCTAATGAGAATAGCTTGTGTGTAGCTTGGCTGCTTTGCAGAGCGAATGCCCTCACTTGAGGTAGTCTAATTTGAGAGGAAGTCACTTAACTGTAGATAAGCTGAGGTAGCTCTGCAGTATAGTCAAGTCCCTTGACACACATTTGATTCTCTTCCCATTTCAAAAGAGTAGATTAAAAGGTTCAGGTCTTGCTCTCATGAATGTTTAAGTGTTTATTTAAAGTGGAACAGCATCAACAGGATGATGAGTGATACTGAGAGCAATCCCACTTGAAAACTCTGATTTAGGTCAGAGGTGTAGCAGTGAAAAAATATTCTTGGGGCAGTTCTCTCACTCTTTCACCCCACACCTTTCCTGACTTGTAGGACACAAAAGCAAGCAATACCCCTTTTTTTGCCACCAAAGTCCATGTCAGGAGGAAAAAAAAAATGCTGATTTTGTCAGCAAAAATGGAGTCAGTTCCTCTGCCCTGGCAGCTGCCACTCTACAAGCTATGATTCCCAGAACATACCTTGCACTGGATGACACGCGTTGCCTACACTGGCATTTTCCTGCAGCTGGAAAGTGCAGACAGAATGAAGCAGGCAGGGTTAGGCACCACCTATCCTTCCAGTGCTTCTCCCCTTAGGGCATGTGCCCTACTTGCCCACCTCATGTCATGTTACTGATTCAGATTCTCATCTGAGAGGTGGGAAATGCGAGCTCAAATCTTCTCTGGCAAAGGAGGAAATTGGAGCTGGGCTTCCTATATGCTGAGTAAGCACCCTCCCTGGGCTGTTGCATAAGTGTTATGATGTCCATCTCCTCCTTGGTGAATCTTGCACTGGCAATCTTTTCCCAACCAAAACATTTGACAAATTCAGGTCAAATAAATGAATAATTTCCTCATGACTAAACCTACATTTCTCACTAAAATAAATGTGTCTCCCATCCCCCAGTGCTGTGCCCTATTACTAAGATACCAAGGAAAGAGATGTTTGGTGGCAATAAAGCCTGAGGCACAGGTTAATTGGGGCTGGGCTGTTGGTGCTCAGAGTTGGAACTGGCTGCATGAAGCAATGTAATGCTTCCCCTTGTCAGCTAACCAACCCTGTTTTTCACAGTTGCACAGGACTACCTTAGATTTCTTAAACAAAATCAATTAAGTAAGAATTATAGCTACCTGTTGCCAAGAAAGATTAATTCACACTGGAACAGGTGTCTGGACAGGGTACTAGGTGAGCAGGTAGATGGGGAGGCTCTTTTAGGAGAGGAGAATCAAATAGTATGACTTACTGAGCCTAGCAAAACTAAGGCTGCCATGGGATATGATTATTTTCCATAATACCAAGCACCAGAGGGGCAGAGGAGGCATTTATGCTAAAGGATAATTTTGGCCAAAAAACAAATGGCTATGAACTGGCCCTGAACAAATTTAGACTGGAAATTAGAAGAAGGTTTCTAACCATCACAGCAGTGAGGTTCTAGAATAGGTTTTCAACAGTAATAATGCAGGTGAAAAACCTAACACGTCGTGTAAGATGGGTTTTGAGCAGTTTGTGTAAAAGACTATGTGATGAGACTGCCTCTAACAGGAGAGGACAGAACTCAGTGGGCCAGGGGATCCATTCCTTCCAGTCCTGCTGTGCTAACAAAGTTGGGGCTCTTCCCTTCTCGTCTGTAACTCCTACCAGTATTCTCCTGCTTCTCCTAAACATGAGTTTGCTCCCTGCCTCCACCTTCCTGCCTGAAGAAAGCCAGTGACTCCAGTTGTTCCTCTTCCTCCATTCAAAAAAGATTGAAAAGACAGCTTGAGCTGGCTCCTGTCTTCACTGAAGCTACTCCCTCCCCTGACTGCATCTGCCATGCTCTTGCACAGAAAGGACTGTTATTTTATGCCTCCCCTGTTCCCCCCATTCCCTTACTCTTCTATACTAGCTATTGTTCACCTGAAAAAACTAGGAAGAGGAAGACATCTGCTGCGTGGGGCATGAGGTTTTGTTTGTTTAAAGAAGTAATGGAGGAGAGATTTAGCTGGTGGAGTGAAGCCTGATTACAGCACCATTACCAGCCTCCACTGCAGTTAGGAGGTTTGAATGATGAGGGGGAAGCTGCTTTTTCCAAACGCTTTCATGCAGCTTAAGTAAAAGGCATAATGCCAAGAGTGGCCAAAGCAGACAAAGAACATCAAGGAGAGAGGCTAATGCAGAACTGGAAAGTGGGTGGGGAATGAGGAGAGATTATACATCTCCTTAAATTGCAGATACCTTGACTTCATAAATGTTTTATGTCCCTTAAGCAGCTTATCATGATTTTGTTAAACTCTTAGCTTTCAAAACATTTGTGAATTTAGAGCTACTGATAATGCTGGCTTGCCAGCCAGACTGAATTTCTTTTGTTTCTCTGGAAGGCACGAAATGAGACAAAGCTGGTAGGTATTGGAATTTGTCCATGCCAATGTGATGTAATACTGGCCTGAAAGGGAGCCCCTCAGCTCATTCAGTATCTATATTCATATAGTCTTTAGCATCAATTGAGACTCCAGGTGGTAGCTGTGCAACCTTTGGGTAATTTTAGCACTGGGTTTTATTTTGAAAATACCTAAGACTAGATCCTCCAGCTCTTCCTTTTGGGCCTAACCCCAGAATTGTGATCCTCAAAATCATTGTTGGTTTGTTACCAAATCCTGGCAATATGTGAAATGCCAAGGCAATTCATGTTGGTTCTGTAAAGTTCTCCTAGGTACCTGAAGTTCTGCTTCTGCATTGGCCCCAGTGTACCTGTGTCTTAGTCAGCTCGCTCTTTCCACGTAGCTGCACTCATGCCTGGGACTCAGTCTGGTGATTAAACTCTGGGAAAACTTTCATACTTTTAAATAAACAGAGGGTTTTCTCAGGTCATAACTCATACTGGGTAACATAATAGGGTAATTTTCCAGCTCCATGTTGCTGACTAGATGGACAGGAACTCAGGGTGCAAGCAAGGAACTCCATCTTCTTATCTGTCAAACAGGAACCATAATTACAGCTGTATTATTTTCAGCCATTGTGGATGTCAAAGAAAATGTGAAATTGACAGTTTGCCATGAAAAACCAAATACATTAAAAGAGAGGAAAAAAAACAAAAAAGAAAACCCCTTGAAACGTTTTGCTTACTGAGTGTGTAAAGAGAAAAAGTCCAAGCTGTGCCCGAGTCAGATGTGTGAGCAGCAGAGGGATGGGAAAAGAGAGCACAGAAGCTTGAGAGAAGGATGGTCAATCTCTTTACATAATCTTGCATTTAATTAGATCCTAATTGCACAGGTATGACCCACTGGTGAGTGTGCATCTTTGTTCTCCTTCTATGCCCACTGTCCAGAGGGATATAAATCTGTTCTAATCCCAGGTAAAGAACTCTTGTTCTAGCATAAACTGTAAGGACAAAAACAATACAACTTTAAGCCTGACTTCAATACAATTATAACCCTTGGTGCATGACACTACCTGTAGCCATGTCAGGATAATTGGGACCTGGGATGCCAGGTAGCGTTACCCTGCTTAGCTCACCTAGGAGTGGCCAGAGGCTCCCTGGGAGGAGGGGCTCCCTTTCACAATGGAGAGACCTTGCAGACTGGGGAGTAACTATTTACAAAAATGTAATTATATACAAAAAATAATTGGTATATGAAAGCAAATATTAAATGCTATCAAAAGTTTGCAGCACTCTACTTATAATACACAAGGATGGGTTTATACATAAAATAACAATTGATAACTATTTACACTTAATGGGTTGGTCAAGATAAATACAAAACCAATGACTTATGCACTATGTTAAATACTCATTGCATGAATCCCCTAATTAATTATACACAACTAATAGGCAGGCACTCTGACTACTGCCCAATGGATGAAGGATGGGACAGTCTCCCACTCCTCTCCTCACACACTTCTGGGCTCCAGCTACCTTGGACCAGGTCTCTTGCAGTCTGCAGAGGCTGTGTCCGCTGTAGACCCCTGCAAAACAAATTCTTCTGCATGCATCTCTGTGCACTCCTCTCTGCCTGTCCATGGCCTCTATAAGCCCACAGAGCTATTACACAGTTGAGCTACAAAGGACAAGCAAACTGCAAACTAGGCAGCACCTCTGGGTTCGCTTGCTTCCCCCTTTAGGCGCTCAGGCACACTGACTGAGGCTTCCCCTCAGGTCGTGCTTCCCTGGGTCTTAGCTTGCACCAGCATCCTGGGACCTTTCCCTAGCTGGGGTCTCTTTCTGCCCAGCTGACCCAGTTCCACCACAGTCCTTTCCCAAACCACTCATGCGGGGGAGGGGTGGGGGGGTGTTAATCACACCCTTACCAACCCCCAAGTCTACAAACCCAGAGGGAAATAGCCCCGGGAAGCTCCTGGAGAGCAGGACAGCGATGTCCCCGCCCTAAGGAATTTGTTCAGCTACTCACAAACTCCACTTGCTCGTTCTAGGGACTGTTTGCTCGCCCCTTCGGGTCCTCTGCTGGCCTCTGGCCCACCCACGAGGGGTTCAGCAGGCAACCGCAGGGTGGGACCATGCTGTGGGCTCTTCTCAGCCCTCATCACACAGCGTGCACCTCTCTCCCCCCAGGGGCGGGGAGACGCTCTGATTTTAAGGGGAGCCACCCAGCTAATCTCTGGGCTGGGATTTTCCTGGGCTCCCAAACTGCTTTTTGAATCTGGCATCCCCTTGCTTGAGGTCATACTAAACTACAGGTATTTTATTCCTGTTGGGACAGTTTCCCTCAAGTATCCAGGCAGAGCTTGATGTAGGACACTCAGAAGGTAAGTGTCCCTTAAACTGCCTGTTATGCAACGATAAGTAACAGAAGCATGATGATTATGAGCTATCTACTGCACAGGAATGCTATGAGGATTCATTAATTTAAAAGGACTTGGAAATTCTTGTATGAAATACACTGTTACAAGTACAAACTATCTGCCTGCTTTGGACTTCATATCTGTATTCTTTAGCATGGTATCTTAGCATCTCCTTTCTCTGAAATGACTTCTAGAATTTATGCAATTTTACAGGATGGTCTGTGAAAATATTATGTCGAATATGTCAAGTTTTTATTCTCTAATTAGCTCACCTGTGCATTCGTCTGATGGGAGACAGCTGTCAATATTGAAACTAGACAAGGAGGATTGGTTCATCACTGATCGCCACCTGGAACCACCTAGCAACAGACTGTCGGACTACTATTCACTGAAGCTGCTAGTCAAGAGAATTTCCTTATGAAATGAGTCTGCTACAATCATTTGTTTCCTCTCCCCACAAGGTTTTGACCTTGGGTTTATTACGACTGAAGAGATTTGACAGTCAGTATGGGTATAGTTAGAAGTGCTACTGCACCATACTTTTTATTGCTGAAACTTATCCAGTCATTAATACTTTTTCCTTCGTATTTTCTTTAAACCAAAATGTGCTCCTGAATAGAAACAGGATGGAATTGATTCTTCTGTTGAGTTTGGTATGGAGCTCAGAGTTATAGTACAGTAGATAGGTTAGGTTGCCTCAGCCATAATGGATAAGAATTATTTCCTCATTACAGAGCTGTCGCATTTGGAATATGTTAAACATCACTATGTTTTGTGACATGTTTAATTGCAGAGATTTAAACAGGGAGGCATTCATACTGGTTTAGGCAACCCATTTAAGGTCTTAACACCACTATGAATTTCATTCACAGAGGACGCATCTACATGTGCACATTTACTGTGCAGTAATTTAGGTTACTGTGCTGTAACCAAAAATTACTGCGCAGTACAGGCATGTGTCTACATGTGCATGCCTGTACTGCACAGAAATTATGGTGACTTATACAATCTTGGGCATCCGATTAGTGATTGCACACGCAGACGCAGTCATTGTCTTGGGGGATTTCAATTACCCGGACATCTGCGTCATTGTCATGGGGGATTTCAATTACCCGAACATCTGCTGGGAGGAGCAGTCAGCCAAGTCTGAGAGGTCCCGGAGGTTCCTGGCAGACCTCCACTTGGTCCAGGAGGTGCATGGCCCCATCAGGGGGGATGCGCTGCTGGATCTGGTCCTGGTCTCGGGGGACGATCTGGTTGCAGGGCTCCAG
>JAGPOW010003648.1:70340672-70354705 GCA_030014935.1 Caiman crocodilus
CAGGTTTAGGTTGGACATTAGGAGGCACTACTTCACAGTTAGGGTGGCTAGGAAGTGGAACCGGCTTCCTAGGGAAGTGATTCTTGCTCCTACCTTGGGTGTCTTTAAGAGTAGATTAGATAGGTTCTTGGCTGCCATTGGCGGGGGGTCAGACTAGATGGCCTGCTCTAGGCCCCTTCTGACCCTAGGCACTATGATACTATGGTACGCCTTACCGTGCAGTAACACTATGTGTGTGGACTGACTTGGGACTAACTTTAGTCCAAAGTTAGACCACACACTGCATTACTGTGCTTTAGCAGCTGCACATGTAAATGCTGGCCTAAAACCTACTTACTGCACAGTAACTTACTGTGCAGTAAATGCATGAGTAGACACAGCCAGAGGGTAACTTCAATACCACATAAGTGTCAGGTTTCAGGAAAACAGACTGCTAACTAGAAACTATGGCAGGAATGTTTGTATAGCTTAATCATGGGTGGGGTTTTAAAAAATGGTAAGTGAATTAGAAGTATGAGTTGCATTGAAAGTCAGTTGGACGGGTGTTACTGAAATTATTTAAGTGTTTTTGACTATACTATTCATTCTCCTGGGCTCGTTCCAAATTAGGAACATAAAACTGGAAGAGGCCTTCAGGGCCATTGAGTTCAGCTCCTTGTGTTCACAGGAAACCAGGTTTCTGGCATATACAAGAATATCTACTTCAAACCTTCTTGCACACAACTGCCACAAGGTACCCTGTCAGAAAAAGCCCATAGCCTGCCATAGATAAAAAGCATGGGAGGCAAAGAGTACCACCAGTGCCTTGCTTCCTGCCACTGCAGTGACTAGTTAAATTAAAATATGCTGTGAAGGAAGACGGACATGCTTTGCTCATGACTACACCACAGTGGCAGCTCATTGTGCAACATATCAATAGATCCAGGTCCCCATTCTTCTTCTTATCCTCCCCTAAATGAGCCTCTATTTGAAATACAGGTTTTTGATGGCGTTTCTGAAGTGGATGACTGAGCATTGTGCTGCTGAACTTCAGATCATTTCTATTTCTCTAGTCCACAAGATTATCTCATCCAACACAATAATCTGATCCTTCTCCATATTGGTGATACCTCCCAGCTTAGTGTCCTCCTTTACCACACTGAACTTCTGTCTCCATAGGAAGGGAAACCCCAGCCAATGGGCCAGATCCAACTCCATGTCATCCATTCTGCAGGCCTCCCCACAAGACTGAGAATTTGGTGGAGCTGGAGCAATGGCACTGTTCCTCTGCTTGCAAATTTCTGGACCAATTGAAGACCATCCCCTGTACACAAGATAAAGCATGGAGTGGTGATCCCAGCATGTGGGGCCTGATCTCAGTGCACAAGCTGGGATGGGGCAGCATAGGATGCCAGGGCCCCCCAGTGTGTGGGAACCAGCAGAGGCTGCATGGGGTCCTATCTGGGCCCCATGAGACCACGGGGAGGCAGCATAGGGCTTGATCTGGCCCATGGACCAGCCCTGTGCCACTCATCTGGCCCACAGCACCAAAAGCTTGAGCATCACTACACTAGGCCCTTAACCTGTTGTAAGGGGACTGAGAAGACACTGTTCCTTTCTCTTGATTTCTGGCTGCTGCGAAGGTGGGTGCTTGTCATTCTCAATTCCTCACCTCTTTCCACAGCCTCATAATTCATGCAAGGGGTGAGGAGTTTCTGTAGGTCGCTCATTCTGTTGCCTATCTCTGTCTCACAACATGGGCATGATTTTGACAGTTTTAGTAACAGTGAAGTCTGTCAGATTATCGAACAAGCATACTGCTGCTGTGCTTCCATAGGGGTAGGAAGTCAGCATTGACATTGGTTCATATTCAAGCCAATAGCTTTGTCACCAGAAGGAGTGGCAAGTTTTCCTTTTAAAATAAAAGCCAACATTTGGCAGAAACGCTCTCACTAGAGAGAGTGCTTTGCTTTAAACTGGTGAGGGCAGTGCTACTAATGCAGCAAGGATGAGATACTAATAGAAAGAACAGTAGTGGAAACCCCAATAGGTTAAAAAAAAAAAAATAGTCCAGGTTCTCACCAAAATCACAAGACTGACCTAATTGTCATGAGATTTAAATAATAATAATAATAATAATGTCTTCTGGTGTTTAACTATTTAGAGTTAATTCAGGTCTTATATAGAAAATACAAACAAAAGCTGAGATTCTCATGTCATTTCTAGACCCATGGAGCTATGCCTCTATGAAAAGATGAGGCTAATGATAAACTAACAAGTGTTGACAAAATGGCAGAAATTCAGACACCAAGTTTTGGCTCCTGTAGTAGTTCAGCCCTGTGCATATTACAGGGTGTTACAGTGTTAAACAGTGTCCTGGTTTCTGAGCTAGAAGTAACTCTGTCTTCTTCGTTGCTACTCCAGGTACATCTCCCAGACCTCATGTCCTTGTTTATTCTAAGCCAGAATCTCATGATTTTTCCTTTCTTAACGCAGATCCTGTGCTATGCTGCTTTATCACCACATGTGCCCAGTAGGCTTGGTTGTGTGTGAGCACTGGCATTTCTTCCCCTTGGGAGTCTGTGATTAGGAGGACACATCTACACATGAATATTAATGCAACACAATAAATTCTAGTGCAGTTTGCATCAGAGTTTTTTGCTCCCTTGCTCAGCGTTTATACATGTGTCCAGGACCACAGCATGACGAGCTTAGGCGGAGCAGCCTTGGCTGGCAAAGGGCCCCAGGGGGTCAGCCTGCCAAACCGGGGTTGCTCTCCCCTGGCTCAATGTACTGTGAAGGGGCTGGCTGGGGCACAAGGGTACTCCAGCAAGGGGCTAGCCAGAATGCAGCCGCCACACTCAAGCACTCTTGTGCTCCAGCCAGCCCCATCAGCATCTACACATACACTGCAGTGAGTAAATAACTCCATACTTGTATCTGGCAGTACTAACCTATGGTGGAGTTAATTAGTTTACTCTGGCTTAATAGATCTGCATATACAGACCAGTGACTGAGGAGCTAATTAGGCAACTACGGTAAGCATCTCATGTAAATGTGCCCAGAGTGTATAAAAGGATCAGGGGCATCTTAAAGCCAAAATATTTTTGTTTTTACCAGCAGGAGCAAAGCATTTAAAAAGGAGGGGATGCATCTGCTCAAAAAGTCTACATTCTGGAGATACTGAATGTGTCTCACAGTATGTCTGATGGAAAGTTGTTCCACTGGAAAATTTTCAGACAGTTCTAATATTAACACCTATAGTACCTACAAATAAAGGTCTCAAACAGAAAGGCGGGATTGGGGGCGGGGGGTGGGGGAGGGGGGGCATCTCACAAGCACAGAACTAAAACTGGAGTGTGTGGCTCACAGCAAACTACGTCTCCTATTTTACATACAATAAATGTTCATCCAATTTGTTCATCCAATTTTCCTACATTATTAGAGGTCTGATACAGTAATAGCTTATTTTGAGCAGTTGATACGCTGTCAGCTAGGAAAAATAAAGCTTTTGCTACCCTTAAAAATAATTAGCTGCTTTTCTGTAAGAGTGAAATGGTGCATATTGCAGGTTAGCCATGTAACAGTGAAGGATTATTTCAGTAAAAACTAGACAAATGACAGTATATCTCAACGGAAAACTGTTGCTCAAGTCATACATTTTATTTGGATGAGAAGGATAAGTGGAATGTTTTCTTTAACTAGGAGTTGCAGGATCCTGGTCTAATGTTTGGTGATGATACTCTATGGAGGTAAACAAGAGCATCCTTCCAAAAGTGATATTTCAAGTTGTGTCTAGTTTAAGCACATCAGTCCCTGTGTTTTAGAGGCAAAATCCAAATGAGATCCATAGATTATGTAAATATATTTTAGTTGCGTATTCTTGCTCTTGCTTCCAACAACAGAATCCTATCCTGATACTATGTATAGCTGCAACAAGCAACTTTCTAGTAGAGGGTGCTATAGCATAATGATGTCAGGAATTTAGCAAACTTTACTTTAAGGAAGGGCTTGTAAGGGGACATTATCTGGAGGGAGAAACAAGGCCTGAATATTACATTGTCTTGGCTCTGTTTTTATGCTTGCATATAGAATGTGGTTTCAGAAGTGAATCGGTTCCTGTAAGTATAAAAAGCCATAAAATAAAAATATTGCAAAAATAGGCTAAGGAAAGGAGAAGATGAATCATAAAGTATTCAATTCTATCAGATGTATGACACCTGAAGATGGACATGAGGAGGGTGAGTTCAGTAAATGGATGTTAATAGATCATAATGGGAAAACTTCAAAATTGCAATGAGGCTGGACAAAAAGGGAAAATAAAATATAAGAAAAGACCCTCCTCTGAGCTGTAATGGACAATGGTTTTTATATGGTCCAGCAACAGAATCCATCTGCAGCAGAACAGCATGACCCATAAATGCTGAAGTGCTGCAAAAAGCATTTTTAACCTACAGAAGTAATCAAGAATCTGGAAATGCAGTAGTTTACTATATTGCTAAGCTTGGCAAAATGGAGGACTTGAAATTATCAAATCTTAAACAATGAATTTTTTTGTGATGGATTTGTAATAAGGGTGAAAAATGCAGGAGCTTCAACAAGAATGCTCAAAGAGCATACATTAGCACTACCAAGGGATATAGATAATGTGCAAAGCTAATGAACAAGTTTGCATCCAAATTTAGAGTATAAATGAAGCATACAGAGAAAATTCACTAAGTAACAGAGGGAGGCCATGAAAATACAGGGAAAAATATACAAAAATTAATGTAAAAGCAAGGGCCAAGTGCAGAGCAAGAGGAGACGCACATAATGTAAAAGAAAACTTGCAGATAATATGAAGAAAAGCACAAGACTGGAAAATGGCATGCATATCCAGTTGTTATGGCAAAAAAATCATTATGCCAGAGCCTGCAAGCAAAATAGAAAGGAACTCTATTCTGTAGTGGTAGGGATTCAATGAGGATAATCTCCCCAAAGTTAAATTGAGTATATGTCAGACATCCATACCTAAAGACATTAAATCAGTCCACACACTATTAAGACTTGCAAACTGACAAAATTATTCCAACCCTCTCAGATGTGTGTAAACCCTGCAGGCAAGTAGCAGACAAAGATGCAGGTTTGTTATAGTTATGTACATGATGGCTGCATCAAGTTGACATTTGTCAGCTGGTGACCACTTTTCTGATCTTAAAATATTATACAGTGACGAAAAGAAGTCAGTAAAACATGTCTTTAAGCCAGGGTTTGGAATGTCACTCCTATAGAATATAGAACTGGGAATTACAAAGAAATGTCCTCCGGTAGCATTTGACCAGTCGGTTTAAGAATGGGAAAACAGAGCTGAAAGTAACCTCAAGCCAGCAGAGAACATTATAAAAAGCAAATGCTAGCAGGCCCCAAAACACCATCACATGGTCTTGAATTGGTTATAGATGTATTCCGCAAGCCAGGGACACACTATTTATACATTCAAACCTTCCGGCATGAAAATACTACAACTGAACAAGTATGTGAGAACCTCAGACTGCAAGAAATACAGAGGACACAGAAAGTGGGGAGCATCAGCTAAGCCAGTTTTGACAACAATTTTGAGAACAAACTATACATGCAAAAATTCAAAAGTGTCCACAGTTATCGTTGTGCCAGGATGCCCAGACACTGGGGGAGAAAACCTACCATCTGCTCAACAATGCTGGAACTATCCAGATGGGCTGAGTGTCCAAAATGCTATTAAATATGGAGGCAGTGAAGTCATAATATCCAGCTTATCAAGAAGAGCAATTCTCTGAAGAGTACATCTCATTGAAATGCCATATCCTCATAAAGATGGAAGGGATCTCAAGAGATCATCTAATCTAACCAGGGATCCAAAGCCATTCTGGAATAGGATCTTGTTTTTGGAAACCAGAGATTCTGCATACTGGTATTCTTGATGGAAGACCTGATAAGCAATTGTGATACGTGAAGGGAAATGCAGAACCATGTAGCAAAAAGAAACAGTGAAAATATACACAGCATTCCTAATAGACCTTGGAGCAAACTAGAAAGGGCTTTTCACAGAAAATTCTAGTGCAGTCTGCTATTTAGACTTTTGGAAACTAGACAAAGTGTCAAGCACTGCTGTAGCAACCTTCACAGAAAAAGCAGTGAAGCATTTCAGCAGGTGCAATATCCCAAACCATGCCATTTTAGACAGAGGATCATTGCTCAAAACTCAGTGAAGGAAACAAGTTACCTGAGAATGGAAATTCAATCATAGCACATCACTACCATGCTACTGCACCTTAGAGGGAAAAGCTGAATTGCCAGTTAAAACTTTAAATGCTGACATTCTGTGAGGCTGTTAAAAAGAAAAAAAACTTGCACAAAGCAAAGACTGTGTATGAGAGACCAATATCAAGTAGAGACGTGCTCCTACAGATAGCCTTAAGAACACATACTTTCATGCCGATAGCCCAACCTAATACAACCAGCATCGGTGGACAGAGAAACAGACACAAAGAAGGCAAGTTAAAACCTACCAAGACTGTCAAGCTAAAGACCTCCCAGAACTTCAACAATGAGACCTGTCAGGATCGAAGTATTTCCTCAGGACAAATTCTACACTTGGAAATAAACCATGCATATTGCACAGATAAATCCTCATTCACATAAACTAGCAGTGGATGGGCAGGTATTTCACCAAAACTGTATACATATTTAGCCACTAAAATACAAGACAAAAGCACAAACATGGAAAACTGTGAAAGGCACACTTTACTGAGACCAGATCAGTAAGACACAGAAGGAACACAGACCAACAAGTTCCAGTAACTATTGGAACAGTTTCTCAAAACACCATACCACACCATAAGAGGAACCAAGTACAAGATAGTCTTTTGTTGTCACAAAAAAGTCTGACACTTACTTCAACATCAAACCATTTCCAGCTATTGTATCATACTGGGGACATCTACACATTCATTAATGTGCCTTTGTTACTACTCATTAAGTTTAATACCTCTAATATGAGGTACTTGATAAAGGTGCGGTAGCTGCAATAATAAGCAGTAGCAAAGGCTAATGTTTATTTTTGTGATGCTTAGTGTACAGTAGATGAATTTTGCTGTGCACTAGTGCATTAGCACAGTTTTTGCTGTGATGCACTAATGCGCAGTAGAACAGTCCACTGTACATTAAGGCATCTCATGTAGATGCGCCCAGCATGCAGGTTTGAAATAATAACACTTCCAAAGCCTGAGGAAAATACTGTAAGTGCCAAGCAAAACAGAGGACAGTTAAAAAACAAGGTAAAATAAACACTTAGGCTAGGTACAGATGGTCAAAAAACCCCAAGGCTGAATTAATTCTGTCTTTGCAGGTTAGTCTAAGCTGCACAGATTAAACTGAAACAGAAGTGAACAGACATTTACCTTTGATTCAGGAAACATAGCTGCATGCCTGAAGTGACTCAGGCTAGAGCAGGCTCTCTGGTTGTCTGTTCGCTTCCTCCTCCTGCTGCCCCAGGGTCTCTAGGATTTGCAGTCCACAATTACAGCAGCAGAACTCTGCAGGGTTGCTGATCGCTGCTTCTTCCTGCTTCCAGGTGCCTCTGGGATTTGTAGTCCACAGTTGTAGCCAGCACTAAGTTTGAGTGGAGAAAAAGTATATAACCCCCTGGCCTCAGAACCCAGCAATCCTCTACCCTGTAGACTAGGCTGCATTCACAGCCAGGCTTGCCTGCCCAGCCCCATTGTTATCCAGCCCTCACTGCTCCAGCTAGGGAGCAGAGGGCTGGGACCAGCCCTGTTCTCTGGAGCAGACAGCACAGCCCAGCTCAGGGCTGCCAAGCATGCTAAGATTCTGGGGCATTGTAATTTAACTTGAACCAGGAAGGGGTCTGGGACAGAAGTTTCATAAACTGGTTTGGACCAAATCAGTTAAGTCTGATACTACATCCAATCAGGTTTATCTTAAAATAGTTTCAGCCATTTTGAAACTGGTTTATGTGCACTGAGCTTCTCTTCTCTTACAGGTTTAAACCAGTTTCTAATTACTTAAACTGGTTCTGATCACTTCTGTCCCTAGCCCAGTGCTCTTTTTCTAATTAACTGTCCTTTGCTTTATTTGGCACTTAAGATATTTTCTTCTGGCTTTGGGAGGCTGTAACAATAGTAAGTATACGATTCATTTTGCTATCTGAATTGAAGGTGACCAAAGGGATGTTATTATAAATAGCTTTCCAATGCATCTGGCCATAGTATAATTATGGGTAGAAATTTGAGGGTTATATATAACAGGGGGTCAGCTACCTATGCCCCACAGGGCAGGTTCAGCCCACAAAGAGATTGCATCTGATCTGCAGCAACAGGGCCATCTTCTCTGCACCAAGTTGTGCATTTCTCTGCTCTGCATCACTGATCCTGTCAGCAGATTCCCTGCTGCATGCTCACCCTACTACTGGCCTGCACCACTGAATATGTGCGCCTCATCACTGTTGGCAAGGGTAAGCATAGCACAGAGCAGGGAGGTCTGGGGTGTAGTGGAGAGTGCTGGTGCAGTAGTAATTAGTGGCCTGTAGTAACACCCAGATTGTGGCCTGCTGTTCTTTAAGAATTTCTGACCCCTAATGTACATAGGTTTATGCCTTCATGGCACAATGCAGTGTGGACTAATAGACCCTGTTTCTCAGCCTAGCAAATACCCTGAGATGTCTCTGGTTTCAGGAAGTATCTGATGAGAGAAGACAATGGAGGATGAAAGAGAAGAAAGGAATAATGCCTAGCTGTCCCACTGTCATGTATTTGTCTCCTTATGCTCAAAGAACAACTGTCACACATCTACTGAAAATACAGAAAATTGAGCTTCCCAGTGGAATTGAAACTGGTAATTCCATGTCTGCATATATTCTAAATGTGACTTTATTTATACATAAATAGCAGGCATGAAATGAGAAGATCCAAGGGCATACAGGGCAATTTCCTCTTCCAGGAATCTCAGTCTAGCCCTAACCTCTAGTTCTCAGAAAGCAACTCTGAAGAGTTGACTCGAATTAGAGCCCAAAGCTTTGACTACACAAATCCTTGAATAGCTCAAATCTTACAGGAGCACAACATGTCTTGTTAAGAGTCAAACCTTGCTCCCAGCCTAGAAGAAAAAGTTGAAAGAGTATGTACAATAGTGCCACCTGGTGACTGAAGCAATAATAATAGTATGCTTGAAGGTAGTGCATTGCTTTTTCATCCTCAGTACATATTCCTTTTCTGATGCCTATTATGCTTTTGCTGCAAAAAGGAAGATCCTATAGGGAATTTCAAATCCATTGTAATTCCTCTGTCTATTAAAATATCCCCACCCTCCACCTTCTCCGCCCGACCGGGTCTAGTGTGTTTTCATCAAAAATATTTTCCAACACTCTTAAAAGTTTAAAGGAACTGCTCTTGTTACCTTCTCAGAATAATGCAATGTTAAAACCATGTGTTTTACCCATGTACATTTGATCTTTTTTTTCCATTTTTCTTTTATTTTTGTTAAAGTAGTTCACTTTGAAAAACAGCAAATATGCATCATTCATATTGACTCTGAGTGCCTATCAGAACTAATAAATATACAAAATCATAAGTTTATTTTGTCTAACTTTATTTGTATAAATAGTTCCATATCTATTTTTAGCAATAGGAAAAATTCTCCATACACCTCCTACCTTGTTATAGAATTTGTGGATGTAGGTCATATTATACTTGCTATAGCTATTTTTTCCCCAGTATTATAGTTTAAATACAGTATACTGTATTTATAATATTCTCTTATTTCCAACAGTGTTTTGATCAGAATCTTTATTTTTCATGTCAGACTGCAGGGAGAATGCAGCTCAGCCTGTAAGCATGAATTGGAATGAGAAGCATGACATAAGGGAATAGTGTCTGTAAGTTGTGTAGAACTTCTGAATAAACATGAGTGACATAACTGAACAGCGATATTCAAGTTACTGTTTATAGAATTTGCAATTAATCTACAAAATATCCTTTCACAGAGAAGAAATTTGCAGTTTGAAGTAATAATGTAACAAACTAATAACATTTAGCTCATTCACTTGTCCAACACGAAAGGTCTGAGCATCATTGAGCTACATATATTAAAGCAGAGAGCATGTGTGGTCCAAAAATTATGCAGTGAAGGTTTTTTCAAACACTTTCATACAGGTGATGCTGTGGTTTGTGGTAGAGGTCTGATTTCTCAGAAGGCAGAAGCACTGCACCCACTCCACTGGGAGATAGAGCTTGCTTCCTACAAAACAAAGAGGAAAATCCCTACTCCTAAAACCCCTTGCTCCACCTGAGGTGCATGTCCCATGTGCTTGGAGGCCCAGCATCTCCTCACTGCAGCTTTGAGGCTGTTTACCTCCAAGCAAATCCCTGTAACCTGGAATATTTGTATTTTCCCATTTCTTGTAACTTTGCTGAATATTCCCCACAAACAGTTGCTGGAAAGGAGGGTGATGTATATTGGCTTTGTGTCTAAAAAAACCCTTCATGCAAATCAGAAAGTCCATTTCTTTTCAGAAGCAGCTATGAACTGGGGGCCAAATTTGGTCACACCAGCGTACATGTACAATAAATCTAGTGTTCTCCATTACTTGACTTTGGTCTTGTTCTCTTGCATGATGCCAGGGGATCTTGACACAAATCAGTTGTTACAAACCACACTGGTTAGTGGATTTTTTTTAAAGAACAGGCCTAGGCACCATGCTATTGCCTCAGAGAGGTGACATAACAGTACATTTTTTGTGCCTCTTATGAGACTGTACCTGGAAGTTTTAAGTG
The DNA here is from genome assembly GCA_030014935.1 of Caiman crocodilus. Lineage (NCBI taxonomy): Eukaryota > Metazoa > Chordata > Crocodylia > Alligatoridae > Caiman > Caiman crocodilus. Next base: position 70,351,460 of record JAGPOW010003648.1, read on the forward strand.
CACAGTTAGTGGCCTTATGGAGTCTTTATTACTTCCTGTTATAAATGGGCCCTACCTGCTTAGAAAGGTTCTCATTCAAACAAGCTATACATTGCTGAGGTGTGTGAGTAGAACTGACCTCTGGAAGAGCACCAGTGGTATAGGGTAGAACTAATGTCTGTTGCAGGCCTGACGGGGAAAATTTGCAGATCTTCTTACCTAGGCTTCTTGGAGAAGCAGCTTTATCCTAAATAACTCTGGCTTTTGCCAGACTTTCATAGTTATTTGTGAACAGGCACAAGGTCTCATTCCTTGTCTAGTTGTTTTCTTTTTCCCCAAGCTGCTTCTCGAAGACCTAATAATACACCACTGTGGCAATTTTCAACCATACTGTACTATGTTGATGATATGCAGCTTTAATTTTCTTTAATAGCATCAGCGTCTGCTGCTGCTGCTGCTGTCAGGGTATCTGTTTGGTCTTTTTTAAAAGATTGGCTCCAATTTTCTTCAATGTACTATAAGCCTGAAGATATTTTCATCAACTCTTGGCAGAAGCTAGATGGGCTTGGTAATAATAAATGCCTTTTTGATCATTGTTTTTCTCACACTTACATCCATTTTCTGTGAGTACCATATCAAATCATGTTAAGCTTTTAATTGTTTATGATATTGAGACTCCCAGGCTCTGTGGGTGTTTGTGTATGTGTGAAAGAGAATGATTAAGCACAAGAACACAATGTTGCCCTGCTCTCTGGAGCTCACATGGGCAAACTGCTCCCCCCTCCCCTCACTAAATTGCCGCACTATTCTGTATGCTATCATAGTGGGAGGGAAGGAACCTGGTGTTAGGAGTCTGAAGCCCATTTTCAGGGTGCATCTTTCTGAAACATCTGTGTAAAAAAGAAAAAAAACATAGTCAAGACCACCACTATTAGGTGAGGACAAGTCCTTATAATTGCTTTTTCAGAAATTGCTAATAGTAGTTAAAAGCAGCAGATGTAGTAACCTGATGTTTTGCCTTTGGATAAGGGAAATTTGACTGTGTGTAGTCAGCTCATTGCAATAAGTGTGTCTTTGCTAACTAAATATGGTAAGACAAAAATGTATGTGATGCTTAGCTGATATAAACGTGTGAGGAGAAGAAGACTGGAGTGGTTCTGGTAGGTGTTGGACTAAAGCAGGGGTGCTCAACCTCCAGCCAGCAAGCCATATTTGACACATGGAGCCATGGCATCGAGCCCATGGGCCAGAACATTTGGCAGCTGGGGAGTGGCAGAAGCTCTGTGTGGCCAGATCCAGCCATGCCTGGGACATTGCGGTACAGCGGGATAAGGGCTGAGCCTGCCCCCTGCATGTCTGGATTGGACTTGACTGCTCCCTGACACTCTCCCTAGGCAGACAGATGAGGGTCAGGCTGTGTACTCTCTTATCCCTGCCACCCTGGCTCTACATCCTGAATCAAGCCCATGGGCTAGACCCAGCCCACAGATAGACCTGGCACCACGTATCCAGCAAAAAGGTTGGGCACCACTGGACTAAAGGTGAATGGCCAGTACCCTTGGAAGGCCTCTAAGTAGGTAGTAAGACTGCTTACTCCACTTTCAGTGCATTGTAGCCTAGTGATTTACTGCTTACCTGTTTAAAACTATAATTGTGCTGTCTAATAACTGGCTAAATTCACCTGGTCCTTGGAACTCTCTCTCTCTCCCCGCTATGCACCTGACCTTTAAGCAGGGGTTGGGGGAAAAGAGAACACTGTAACATAGGGCAGCTAGTATAGTAGTAGTAGCAGTAGTAGTGGGACAGATGCATTGCTCATTTGGAACTTCACAGATGTCAGTTTGCTAAATACCGTGGTCACGTTAGGCCTAATCCAAAATCCATTAACATCGCAGCGACTTTCCACTAACTGTAATGGGTCTTGGATCAGGTTTCACATTGGGAAGGCCTGAGCTACTTCATATTCTTCATGGTGGGATCACTGGAACAGGCTTAGACAACTGTACTGTCACAGCAATTCTGTTGACATCAATGGAGTGATTCCAGAACAGATTTAGACTAGTGTAACAGAGATTGCAAACTGACTCATTGGCTTTTATTTGGCAGTAACATATCCTCCATTATGCCAGCACTGCATAAATAATATAAGTTGATGCCAGCTACACTAGTAAGGTAACCACATGTACAAGCCAAAGTACTCAAATTTTCTTGGATTTGACTGGCCACTCAGAGAGAAGATAAATTTTTAAAACATGCTGCAATCCTGAAGGGATTAAGAATAATACTCTAGTCTTGCTTACATGAAGACATTTACAATGGCCAATCTTTTTATGAGGGTGGAACAGGCTTTCTGATGCCAAGAGACTCCAAGTTTTATCTCTTTACTTCTGGATATAAAAAGGCAAGATATGAGCATGAGGAAAGTGAGGATCTTATCAACTTTTCTGTTCCTCACTCTCTAATTTTTGTTTCACTTACCTAGTAGCATTGTATCTTAATGGTTGAGTCATGTATTTATTAAAACTGGAATTTTAGGGGACAGATCTTCTCCGTTTAGGGTCAGTAGATAATTGACCTTTGCTTTAACAGAGGCCCAGTTTGGGCTCTTCAGCAGTTTCTTAATATATTATTTATCTTAAAGATAGTATCTTAGCATCCATTGTCATCCGAACAATTAATATTCTTATAGCTATTTGCTTCTTTTCCCTTCCCAGCTCAGCTGTTAAAAGGCTGTATTGAGACAGGAACTTTTTTGCCTTTCCCTTTGAGACTCATTAGCTGTTGAAAAGTTTTTCTTTGTTAATTTTCCCATTGTGGGCATGTAAAAGGACTGCTTTTGTTATCAGTATTACAATTTTAATTATGTAAGAAAGAAAGGCCATGGTTTCATTTAAAAAAAATATATAGTTAATTGTGAAGTCTGTCTGTGGAGTGTGGGTTTTTATTTAGGTCAGAGCAGTGTTTTCAGTGGTTCTTGCAGTACTTGCATTGAGCACTTCTTAAGCCTGATGCATCCTTTTGGCGTGTTATACTGAAATGTTTTTTATTCTGTGTACAATCTATACATAAAAGCTTTTACCTTTTTCGCTGTTCAATGTTCAGTGTTCTATTAAACTATGAAAGAAAAATACTTAGAAGAAAATAACTTAAGCTAAACACAATTTGACTTTCCCAAGGCCTTTCTGGCTTCTGACCTTTTCTGTTTCTTGAGCTGAGGCAGATTTGTGTAAAAAATGAGGGTTCTATCCCCACATATTTTACTCTTCC
>JAGPOW010003648.1:70354805-70377486 GCA_030014935.1 Caiman crocodilus
TTCCCAAGGCCTTTCTGGCTTCTGACCTTTTCTGTTTCTTGAGCTGAGGCAGATTTGTGTAAAAAATGAGGGTTCTATCCCCACATATTTTACTCTTCCTCCTCGTGCTAATTTATATCCATTTCTGTCTCTCTCATGTTCATGTTCCTTTGGACTAGGGACAGACATTACAGATAAACCAGTTTAAGTGATCAGAAACTGGTTTAAACCTGTAACCAAACAAACATTCAGTGCACATAAACTAGTTTGCAAATGGCTGGAACCGGTTTGAGATAAACCTGGTTGAATGTAGTATCAGACTTAACTGATTTGGCTCAAACCAGTTTATGCAATGTCTGTCCCAGACCTCTTCCTGGTTTAAGTTAAACCAGACTCCTCCAGCATCCTCGCATGCTCTCTGGGTTGGGCGGGGCTCTGCTCTCTGCTCCAGTGAGCTGGGCTGGCCCCTCCCCTGTGTTATCTAGCTGGAGTAGGGGCAGGTTGTGACCAGACACTGACCTGCCATGGCCCGTGAGGTAAATTCCTCTCCATTCCTCCTCCTCTCATCCCCTTCCACAGGCAAACCCTGCAGGCTGCAGCTGAGGTTTGCCAGCCCCAGCTGCACCTCCATGGCTTGCCTACAGCCAGCCAAGGAATGAGTTAATTCTTTCCTCTGTTCTCTCTTTCCCCCAGAATCCCCGAGGGGTTGGCTGCAGTCTCTGCAGCTTGCTTGCAGCCAGGCAGGGAGAGGATTAATTCCACAGTGGGTCCTGTGGGCTGGGGGTGGGGTGAGGCGGGGTGAGGCATGCTGGTCCCCTGTGTGCAGATCCAAGCCCTGCACTTGCGAGCCCAGAGGTGAGCCCTGGAAGTTGGTAAGTGTCGGCAAAGACCAAACAAACATCACATATATGTGCTGTAGATTGAGTTAAGGGAAGTTGCAGACAGCTTCACCAAAGAATGCAGACAACTACATTTACATTATAAAGTAGAACTTGTAAGAGCTGGGAATACCTAAACAAAGCCTTTCTGAATGCCTGGCTGTAAGGAGACACAGGATTCATAAGATTTATACAAGCCTTTCTCTTGTCTTCCTGGTTTACATTTTAAGTTAGACTGTTGTGTATGCTGTGTTTTACCGGGCTGTATCTTAGTTTAGGTGAGGATTTATGGTAGTTCCCTGTTGTATGCTTTGCAAATTGCTGTGTTCAATACATGCTTGCATCAGAGAAAGCACTTTTTCCCCATCCCCTCTCCTCAGTCTGGCAGTAGCCGCCCCATCCCCCACCGGCCAGTGGCTGGCATCCTATATGTCATGCTAGCCCTGGCTGGTGCCTGACCACACACCCCCTGCTCCAGCAGAGAGCAGTGAGAGCCTTGGTAGCCAGCTCTCTTACCACTCCTTTGGCAGTGTCTTGTGCCCCCCCCTGGTTTCTGGCTTGAACCACTGCAGGCATGTGGCAGCATTTCCTGATTTAACAGAGAATGTCTGACCAATTATTAATCTGTTTAAGCTGTGCAAAAGTCAATCTTTTCAAGCTTGGGCTTTTTGAATGTCTGACCCTAGCCTTTATGTGTGGACACCTGAATGACAAAGCAAGCAGGGTGGCAGAGCCTCTGAATCACTGGGGTGCTGCTCCCAGTGCTGCTTCACCCCTACTGACATTGCTAGTGAGACTCTTCTTGAAATTTGTATGGTCCCTGGTCATTGAAGTTGGGTACCTCCACTTCTTCTAATTTGTATTTTCCTTACTGGTTACTTGATACACAACATAGTTTTACTAGCATCTATGTACCAGGAGGCCATTTGGGACCCCCATACCATGCTGGGTCAGTTAACTGAATCCCCTGCAATTTTGTTGGAACCTGCTATTCTATATGGGAATGATGAGGGAAGGAAAAATCACAGTGCAAACCTTGCACTGATCAGCTTCTTTTCCTGCATAGCACAATTTGTTTCCTGAGCTTCCTTCATTAGCGTGCATTCTCAGACTCCCTTTTCAGGTCCATTCAATGTATGATTGGCTTTTCAAGCTGTGCAAAATTATTGATCTTCTCCTTGTCTGAAAGATTTTACAATCCTAGATCTTTCTGGCCATAGAGTCTTGATAAAAGCACTGATAGCAGAATTCTTCATGCTGTTCAGTGCAGCATTGTTTTGAATCCTTGTGTCATGATGTTGTAAATATGGTAAAGCTTCAAAAAAGAGAAATGCTCTGGAAATTATACAAGGTGTTTGAACAATCTCAGGGATTATGCTAAAGCAGTGGTTTTTAACCTGTGGTCTGTGGACCCCTAGGGGTCCAAGGACTATATCTAAGGGATCTTTGGAAGATGACTATGATCAATCAAAAGTATGTGAATAACCACACTTACAATTCAAGGTGTCTGCAACTCCATTCCAAATAGGTCATCAAATGAAAAGGTTGAAAACCACTGTGCTAATGTGTGTGTTTGGGGGGGGAGGGGGTATTTCTGCACACTGCAGCAATCTGAAGACTGCAGATTAGATATGATTTAACAGAATGAAAAAATAGGCACCTTTACTGACTTAGTTTTTACAATGAGTAAAATAAATGCATGATGCATCCATGCAACAACCTTCAATTGCAATATTAGCAAGGTTAGCTCTCTGTGCTTGAAATTACTGTAAATCGGATAGCTTAATATGATGTCTGTCTCTCAGAAGCATGTATTAGCTGCTAATTAAGTAGGCAAAGAAACTTAACACCAAAACATTACTTTGATTAAAGTATGTGAGAGGCAAGCCTTTTTGTGGATGGTATTTTTTATTGGACCAACAGCATGGTTGGGATAGACAAGCTTTCAAATGCAGTGCATTCTTCTTCAATGTTGTTAAAAGTGTTTAGTTGGGAGAGATGTTTGTCAAGTTTTTGGCACGGTATCCTTCCGTAGGCACTGAAGAAACATCCAAAAGCTTAGCTAACAACTTTCCCACCTGTTGGCCCAAGAAAAGACATCAGCATACACATCCTTTTTCTCACATATTCCCTGGAACGTCACAGCTACTACAATAAATACTACATATCTGACATGGTACAGCAAAGACATATGGAGAGTTCTGGACCAAAGTCTCATTTGAAATAGTAACCCAACCTGAAAACAATGACAAAACATGGTTATAAAGGACTTTGTGAACAGAGTTAGAGAATGGCAGCACCTGTGCACCCAATAATTCAGTTCTGTTTGCTTCCATCTCTGTGCTGCTGCACTATATACCTGATAAAGCAAATCTGTAAATTTGTTTTTCCCTTTTACTTTAAGAAAGCAATAGAAACTGCTAATTACATGAAATAAAGTAAAAACTGCTTCTTTTAAGATCTTGCATCTTTCGTTAAACTATACATTCTGTTTTGTATGTGCATATAATATACATATAATGAAATGTGTAACCATCCCTTTCACTTTGCCTCAGAGGTAGTAGGGATATACTTTATCACAAACAGTAATTTGCAAGCACATGAATTTCTTCTCTAAAAAAACCCAAACACATATGAAAAGTGATTATGTAAAGTCTCTTTAATTATCATTCAGCTTTGCACTGTGATCATCATTAAACTTCACTGGATCCAAACTGCTTAACACAAAAGTAGGGAACTGACTTGAAAAATAGCATTAGAAATGCAGCCAGAAAGGAGAGTATCTATTTTAACACATATTTATTAATTATTTTTAACATTTTGAAAAAGTCCTGCTCAAGTAAAAGGGGCAAAACAATAGTCTGAGGCAGTGTGCCCTGAAATGCACATTTGGTTTTGACTCTGCACACTAGTGATAGAGTGTTGCATAGATATACATGTAAGGGAGAGGATAATGAACAGGGCAGGGGATCTGATGTGCATTAATAAGAGTGCTGCTGCTGTGCAATTGCTTTATAGAAGGGGTGAGGCCTCAGATGGGAGCAGGTAGCCAGGTGCCTCATTAGAACGATGGCAGTCGCTATCTCAAAGCATCCTGTTCTTCCCATATATTCCTACTCCTGTTTTACCCTGTTCTCCTGAAAATAAAGGAACAGACTTTGCCTAGTACTTGAGACTCATTACTAGTGTAGAGGAAGGACTTTAAGAGCTGGACAGCATGTCCTCTGTCCCATTTTGTTAAGTAAGTGAAGAACATTGGGAGCTTCTGGAAACAATGGGTACTGAGGACATCTGACTAGGACCCATACCTCCACTTTTGCAAATCATGCTCCTTTGTCCCACTGCTATTGATCTTCTCCAAGCTGAGTTTCATGGTTTTTCCCATTTCCTGAAAGAACATACTCAAGTGCTCTAATTTATGGCATTCTTAGTTTAGCTATGTTTAGCATCCCATTGAAGGCTTGAAAGTAAAGTGTCCTTCCCTACTAATTTTATTCTTGTGCATTAAGGAGATGTTCAATAATGCTCCTAATGTTGACTTCCTCTCCTTTCTAAAAGCTCAAGAATTAATGCAGCTATTTCTGCAAACATGCACAGCACTGAGAAAAATGGGGAAAATTTGTTAGAACTAGTAGGAAAAAGTAGAAAACATTCATTGCATTGTAATGCTCAAATAGCACTGATTACAATGATTTTAATATAAATTCCACTGTAGTAGATAGCTAGGTTTGTTTATACTCAATTAACGTTTAGAATCCAAGGTATATTTCTTACTGAATTATAGCAACTTTAGACTGGGATTTTCAAATAAAGCCAGCAGCATTACACATCCCATGAGCCTTCAGTTGGGCCTCACTCCCTCAAACCTGATATGCTTAAAAGTGTGGAACAAAACTACATAAGGTTACCTTCTTAATAAAAATTTTAGGGCACCACCTGTCACCTTGCTTGGAAAACACCAACAGCAATTAAAAATGTATCAAAAGGGCTGGACTGCCTGGACAGATATTCAAAAAACCTGAGCCTGAATTAATTTAATCTTTGCAGGTTAGTCTACCCTGGCTAGGCGAAACCAGTTTGTTGAAAGAATGCAGGCACATGCCAACAGTAGTTCAGGCTAGAAGCCAGGGGGTGCTAGAGCAGCCCTCCATTCCCTTCCACAATGCTAAGCTGAAGGCGGTGTGGCCAGGCCCCTGCAGGATGTTCTGATTAGGGAGGGATTCCCCCTTCACCCCTTCTGACCAGCCCAGGAGGGAATTGATAACGCAGTGTTTGTCACCCCTAACTTAGTGCTTATCACCCCATCAAGGAAGCAACAGAGGGACATTACCTGTTGATTCTACCTTTGTTCTGTCTGCCACAGCATGGACTGTAGCCAACATGTGATCTGCTAGCTAAAGCTGAGAGGTGTCTGTGTAAGGTAGAGGGGACAGAGTAATTCCTGCTTAGCAGGGAGTGGTGGGGGAGGGTAGCCTGCAGTCTCTGCCGGAGCTCCAGCTAGGGAGCAGAGGGGAGGGGCCAGCCATGCTGTTGAGCAGACTGCCCCACCCAGCCCAGAGAGCATGCTGGGATCCTGGGTGAGTCTGATTTAACTTAAACCAGGAAGGGGTCTGGGACAGACATTGCATAAATCAGTTTAACTCAAATCACTTAAGTCTGATACTACATTCAACCAGGTTTATCTCAAACCGGTTTCAGCCATTTTCAAACTGGTTTATGTGCACTGAACATCTGTTCTGTTACAGGTTTAAACCAGTTTCTGATCACTTAAACCAGTTAATGTGTAATGTCTGTCCCTAGCCCTTGTAGGTCCAGGGAAGAAATGTACTTAAAATGGTGAAGAATTACATAGGCAGTATTATCAGCAGTAAAACAACCTCTAAACTGGTCTAACTTTTACTGGGGAGGAGGGTACTTCAGAACCCTCACCCCTTGCCGCCCCATAGGATGCTATGATTAGTAGGACTGTTGAAGAATCAGACTGCATTGTTATGATAATTTGCTTCATTATTATGATAATTTGCTCTTTGGGGCAGCCAGTATTTTTTTTTATTAATTTTTTTAAGTTGATTTTGTGGACAGTTGTGAATTAGGTAGCTCCCTACCAATATGGTACCAATACTAGCCTAAAGATCCAGTAACAATAATATAGTGCATCAGGGGTGTCAAAGTTCTGGCCTGTAGGCTCAACCTGGCAAGTGGAGCCATGTCATCTGGCCTGTGGTGCTCCTAGAGCAGTGGTTCCCAACCCTTTTATACTGCAGACTGGCAAACTATCTAATTTACATATTTTAATTTAATTTTTACATGGTGGGGGGTTGCGAGGATTGGATCAGGTTGAGTCACAGCAGCTGTGGGCACCAGGGGACCGTGCATGGGAGGGGGCTGCACAGGTGGTGGCCAAGAGGCACACAGCTGGGGCTGCCTGGGAAGAAGTGGCTCTGCTGCCTTTCCTAGGAGCAAGCAGCAGAGCTGTCTCCCTGTCTTCCACCCCGGGCATTTCCACACCCTCATCCCCTTGCTCCCAGCCATGGGTGGGGCTGGGGGGGTCCTGTCCAGTGCGGGCCCCAGTACCTGCTGCACAGGCAGTGCCTCATCGGGTGCAGCCATGGCGGCAGGTGTGAGATGGGGTGCACAGAGCTGGCTGCCTGCCTCCCAGGGCTGTCTCACTGCCCAGCTTTAACCCTGCACTTGACTGCCGGCGGTGGAAGCTAGTGCGGCCTGGTACCAGGCTGTGGCCCAGTGGTTGGGAACCTCTGTCCTAGAGGGACTAGGAATTTGATAATGGGGTGGGTGAAGGTGGTGCTGACCACTGAAATCAAGGGTATAAAGCCACAATGGAGGGACATGCATCAGCAGAAAGAGGTAAGTGATGGCTGCATTAACCTCTGCAGCTCCTTGATGCTCCTACCACTTCCTCTGGGTCCAGATCTGACCCCCAAGGGGCCCCATGGTTCATATCTGGCTCAGGAGCCTGGGTGAGCTTGACACCCCTGCAGTACTGGATAGAAATCACTTACCATGACTTTACTAGCTAAATGGAGTGATGCTGCCTTCTCTGACCTCTCTAAGCTGAAGACATTTTTAAACATACATTCGGATCCATATAATGGATGTTTCATGCTCCTGTATAACAAGGTAATGCACATAACATGAGTCACTTGAGAACTGTAGTTATGTCAAAATACAAGGAGCTCTTGTGGTTATCCACTAAAAGAATCTTACTTCAAATCATGTTAACACAAATCAAAGTTTTCTGTATTTCCCTCTCTCCCCCATCCCCGCCTCAAACTACATAATTCATCAGTGTGAAATATGTTCCCTTTCTGTAGATTGTATTCCGGAAAATCAGTGATGTCAAACGTGAAGAGGAGGAGAGAATGAAAAGGAAGAACGAAGCACCACTCATTCTCCCACCTGACCACCCAGTCCGCCGGTTGTTTCAAAGATTCAGGCAACAGAAAGAAGCTCGCTTAGCGGCAGAAAGGGGAAGGGATCCAGATGACTTGGATGTGGAAAAAGGCAACCTTTTGGGTGAACACTCCTTGTCCCGCAATGTGGTGAAAGCCAGCATCGTAACTGTAAGGGAGAGTCCAGCAACCCCTGTTTCATATCAGTCTGCCTCAACGTCAGGTGTATCTGATCATGCCAGACTGCAGGCCCCTACATCAGACTATGCAGGGGGCAAAGTGTCGGGGGACTACCCACGGCGTAAAGGGTGGGCCAAATTCCGTGAGGCCTGTGGAAAGGGAGAAGACTGGAACAAAGTGTCCAAAGCAGAATCCATGGAGACTTTACCAGAGAGAACTAAAGCTGCAGGAGAGGTCACTCTGAAGAAGACTGATTCATGTGACAGTGGCATTACGAAAAGTGATTTGCGCTTGGACAATGTTGGGGAGGCAAGAAGCCCACAGGACCGAAGTCCTGTCCTTACAGAAGTCAAGCATTCTTTTTACCCCATCCCAGAACAGACGCTTCAGGCTACTGTGCTAGAAGTGAAACATGAGCTGAAAGAGGACATCAAGGCTTTAAACACAAAAATGACCAATATAGAAAAACAGCTTACTGAGATACTAAGGATATTAACCTCAAGGAGAAGCTCTCAGTCACCACAGGAGTTGTTTGAAATATCAAGGCCTCAGTCTCCAGAATCAGAAAAAGACATTTTTGGAGCAAGCTGAGATGTTTCTTTTTTAAAAAAAACAAAAACGATCAAAAACCAACTATTTTAAATTTAGTCTGTCTTGGGGAAAACCAGTGAGGGACCAGTTCACTAAGCATGTTCCCTGTCTCTAAAAAGGTACAGTAACAGGATTAACAACCTCATGTCAAGATGGCAGCTGACTGAAGTCTTTTTGACAGCAAGGGTATAGTTTTTAAAGTTTTTTCTTCTTCTTCCTTTGGTATAGTCCCTCCCCTCCCCTCTCCTCTCCCCCCCAGGATGTTTGGATAAGAAGTTTGGGAATGGCAGCCACTCATACACACGTTAAGTGACCTCACAGATTTTTGGAGCATGCCTTATATATATCTAGTTCAGTTTTTGAATGAAGATTTGCCAGGGTGTTTAAATTCTCCACCAAACTTTAACATTTTTTTTGCTGCTGCTGCTATTAGTAATTGCCCTAATTCCCCTGTAAACACATTAAATGCCACAATATATTTATTTTCATACTGAAATGATTATGTAAATATCTGAGATATGTTTTTATATAGTTGTCTCTCAGCTGCAAAGTGCATTACTTAATTTCAAAAGGTAGCTGTGGATAGTATTCTACATTGACGCTTGGGGGAAAATGAAGCGTATCTACATTTTATTTCAATATCTACTACACGATGCCAGCATAATTTCACTTAAAATCCTTCCAAATAGTTGCAGTGTAACTTTTAATCAGTGAAATCTTTCATGTCTCCAACAGTAGCAACAAGGACAGTAGATTCTCAAAAACTAAACATTTATAATCTGTTCTCAGATGCCTTTGAACATTGATACATTTGCCTTTGATTCTCCTTCAAGTTTTCCATAGAAACTCCAGAGGACAAGGAACCATGTGTGCAGCATGCTTGAACACAGTGCAGCACAGATGATGAAGCATTACAATGTATCAGTGTCACTTCTCTGTTCTCCAGGTTGCTATCTATCATGAAAATATATTGTGGCATCCCCGTTCTATTTTTATTGTAAATCTGCATTTATAATTTAGTTAGAAGTAACCTTCAGAAGTTTCTGTTTTGATACTGTTCTTTGATCACAGCCAAAGGCACTTGCAGAACTTAAAAATATAAATAGTTGTGATTCTTGGTTTCTCTACATCTAAAATTATTATTCTTTTTCTAATCTATCATAACATCAGTGGCTAGAACAACTGAAAGTACAGTGCATGCCATGCGCAAGTGAGATCACACCAAGGAAACAAAAAGTCTTAAAAGATGGTGTTTCCAAATCTGACGACGTTCTCATAGTACTACTAGAGAGACACAAGCACTTTACCAAACTAGTATTATTAATCATTAAAGTCATTGAGTTGACATAAAGGCCTTGAAATATAAGAATATAGTTACTGTAAACTCTTATTAGATGTATTTTTTGTCCATCGTCAAAGATTGTTTTGGGGATCTGTGGAGGAACGTGATATTTAGCGATCTTTCCAGAGTGGAATAGCTGACTCTTGATCCCTTTCCTTTTGAGGGTATGAGCTTAAATGTGATCTTTGTTTCACATGAGATGATGGGGCTTCATGGTAAAACCCCATGTCAAAGGATTTCTGAGGCGAGACGATTTCCAAAATTGCAGATATTAATTGCAGCACTCCTGAGAAGACAGTCTCAGGGCACAATTCTTTAGGGGGTTTTTTTTTCCCTTCACACACAAAAACAAATTTGTTACCAAGGGAAACACAAGGTTTGTTTGGTTAACTTTTTTAGGTTTTCAAGGTTAGTTTTCTCTAGTGCTAGTTGGTAGAGACACACATTAGGAACAACATACATTACTAAGGGAAACAATATTTGAACAACAAAACTCACCATGTGTTTGATAGTGCCTGCACCAGTCTGTACAAGGTGCACATAATAGCTGTACTGTGATAAACAGAGTAAACTCAAACACACGCGCATCTCAATTTAAGATCATGAAATGACTTTTCATAGACTCATACATCAATATACCCACTAAATCATAAGTAACAATTAAATCAAACAGCATTTTTTAGTCTCAATCATATGCTGAGATGTGGATTTATCAGTTTATATCAGGATTTAAACTGTAAACTAGAGCTTGTCTTTTACTTCCCTCAAATTGGGCCTAGCTCATGAGATTGGGTTTCAAATACACTAATTTTTCAGGGTAAAATTTCAAAAGTGTCTAATCCTAGTAGCATACCAAAGGTGGGAAGGGGGGAAGGAGGTTTGACAAGGGTATCAGTCCTGGGTGCAGAGTTAGGAGGGGAGAGAGCAAACAGCAGCTTCTGAGCTGTTGGCCTGGCCACCACCACCAGGACACCCCAGCCACAGATGCTGCCTCATGTGCCACCCCCACCGAGAGTGCAGAAGTGCCCAGGTACACCTCTACAAAAGCTCTATTGAGTTCAGTGCAACTTGGGCATTTAAAGTAATGAAGCAATTCTGAAAATTTTACTCTACTGCATTTCACTGGAAAATGTAAGAGCTCTATTTAGGCCAGGGAGGAAAGTGTACATCTTTCACATGTGTGCCTAAGCACAGAAGAGTTGGATACAAACATAGGTTGTCTGGCCCTTCCTAGCTGATACCAGGTTCAGGCTCTGTGGTCAGCTAAGGGATACCTTGGTAGGGTCCTCAGGGAGAACTGAGTGGGTGTTTTGGTGTTCCTGAATGCCTAATGTTGGAATCATGGCAGGTCTGAAACCCAGTAGCTCTGTAGTTAGCCCTGGTATGTCTGATGGTGGGAAATCAGAATAAATCAGTGCTGCTCAACCTTTTGGCCCAGTGTGCCAGATGAGTGGTGTGGAGTCGGTTTTCAGGCCAGATCCTGGGATCAGGACTGGCTGCTCCACATTTGGCTTGGCCCTGTGCTGCCTTGGGCTGGCCCTGTGAGCTTGATAAGACTATGTGTACCTAGATCAGAGCCCACACCGTCTCAGCCCAGCCCCGCACAACAAGATCAGGTCCTGTGTGCCCAAATTGGATCCCACAGCGCCTCAGCCTGGCCTGGTGTGGCACAGCTATATCAGGCCCAGCACTGCCTTGGCTTAACTCCATGCCACCACATCTGCCCGTGTATCACCTTAGCCCCATGTTCCCTATGTAGCAAACAAGGCCACATTAGTTGGTCTGCTAGGCTCTTCACATCTGGAAATTTGTCAGGAGGGGAGTGGCAATTGAGGCTGCCTGCTGCCCTGCCACCAAAGTTTTGGACTCTTGGGGAGCTCTGTGGGCCAAATAACATGATTCTAAGGTTGCCGGGTGGAGGTTGAGCACCTCTGGAAGAAATGAATGTAGGTCCCAAGTACCCATGGCTCAATGCCATTACTGCCTGAAGCCCACTGTTGTACTATACAATTACAGGGGTACAAACTGTACTAAAAGGTGGGTGCAGAATGGAACCTGCCGGTAGCATTGGCTTGTGAGGCCTTCACAGATTTTAATGCATTTTGGAATTATGTTTAATTTTATGCCTCTGGAAACTGTGGACCAAACTTAGCTCTGTTATACCTACTTAGAATAACTTCATTACAACATCCTCTAAATACCTGCTTCAAATCAGCATTGAACTACATCAATATAGCACTGATTTACACAGCTGTAACTGAGACCAGCTGCTGGTCCTTTAAAGCTCTGAACAAACAGCTAGTAAGACTATAGCCCCCAGTGACAGGTAGAGCCCTCAACAATTTCCATACATTGTAGGAGTATTATTTTTAAAGTGTTTGTTAGTACTGTCTTCAAACTTTGTATATGCATCTGGTCCTCCCACTGGGTCATGAAGTCAACAAGAGCTGTGTGTTCTTGAAGCCACATGTAGGCTCTTTCTTGTTACTTATAATTCTTTTTTTTTTGTTTCTCTGTTGCCTTCTTCCAAGCTATTTTTCATCATAGAAATGGATGATCTCTACAAATGGAATTTTGTCTTTTAACAACCAAATGCTTGTACATACTGTAAAAAACAGTGTTAACTGTGCTCTTCGTAGTGTTTCTGCCATGTTACAACTTGATGAATAATCTACATTTTAACAGAAAGACGTTTTGCACTTGACTTTTACTTTGAAACTGTAATTGAATGCAGGTAAAGTGTTATTAATATATTTTGGTGAAATGACAGGTTTTAAAAGTTAGTAACATTTATCCTAGGCATTACACCATTACAAATAAACTCTGTGTTCAGATACATTTACTTCTGTTTGATATTACATGTACACTATTAAAAACACCATTCTTGCTTTAAATTTTATTCACAGTGCTGTCCCGATTTCCAGAGAACATCCAGTTTAACAGCTTCGAAGGTGATGTTCTACTTCTACAGTACTTCACTTTAATGAACCGAAAGAACTAATTGCTGTGACTATCCTGGTGATTTATTTTTTGACTCAAGTGTTGATCAGTTTGTGGAACAATTTGAAACATGCTTTTTGACTTAACTATCTAAGCTTCAGTGTCTATGATTACATATATATACATACATGCAGATAAAATATACAAATGTATAGATAACACTATAGATTGTATATCAATCAAATAAGAGCACACCATCATTTAACAGTAAAGTTTCAAGAAGGGACTATGTCTTCCCTAGTAGACATTAACTGAAATTGTTCTAGTACAATACATTGTTTCTGACAACTATTAACCCTTTCAGGCTACTTCTTTACTTTCTTTGCTAAACTTACATTTTATACTGTTAATCTGAATAAATTAAGATAGTGTGAGTGAGATGAAGTCTGGCAAACATTGTGATAGCTAAGAATTGAAAATGCGCACAAACCTAAAAAGCACTCTGGCAAAACTGTTGAGGAAGAAGGCAGGGTAGATTTGCACCTTATAGACTAACTAAATCTTAGCAGTATAACATAAGTTTTTGTAAGCAGAGATCATACTTCATCTGATGAAGGGGCTTACTTTATCAGAAAGCTTACTTCATCATATGCTGCTTGATGAAGTACTGTCTGATGAAATATTATTGAGAACATGATTCATCATCCTCAACATGTTGCCATTCCTGTGTTATTGAAAGCAAAGTTGCTCTGGGATTGGTTCTTACAGTTCCTTTCCTAGGATAGAGTAAAGAATGGATTGTGTTTGGTCTCAGATGCTGGCTCAAATCTGTTGAGCCTATGACTCCTTTCATGGAGCAGAATGAACCATTGACATTGCACCACTATTACATTATTCTACCAGTAGGGGTAGAATTGCACTTGACATGTTGAGAAAGCATGTAGCTGAAGGCTATTTCCTATGGGTGTATCAGAGATAACAAAGCTTGTATTTCATCTGCACTTCTAAGTCACAAAGACAAACATTTCAAAGACAACCTCACCCTGCGAAAGCTCCAGGAATCTGATGTGAGGTACAGTAAGTACTGTAGATTACTATATTCTCTGATCTGATTTGTTTTGGACCACATCATTGTGGTAAGCATTGATTCAATTAAATAAATATAAAGCTTTTCGCAATAAGATGTATTCAACATTTAGCCTTAAGACCCTTTCATAAGTGATACAATTCAAATGGCTATTCAGTTCTCAATTTTCTTTTTAATGTTCTTTAGTATTTACAGTGTTGCCTAAAGATAAAGCACTTTGATTAGCTTTCTAAATCTAATGGAAATCACTTGTTGGTAATTACATTTTTCTCCACTTATTGCCTTCTTATTAGTATAATAAATTATTCCAACAGCCCTTCCCTCTTACAAAACAAAGAAACATAATCATTGTTGAAACATTTTTGTATATCAGGGAGCTGTCACATCATATTGCTAAAGCGTTGGTGTTTAAAACATTTTTTACAGTTCAACAAAGCTGATGTGAATTTACCTGCAGCTGTAATTTGTTTCGAGCTGGTTGTTGAGTACTGTGTAAACATATTTGATGTGTAATCCCAGAACGTCTCTGTAACTGGATTTAAATCACCAATGTTAATGAAGTAGTTCAGGGTTTTATGAAACTTCTGAAAAGGCTGGTGAGTTTTTTCTTCTTCCCACTGAATTTGTGACCACTGTCTTAAGAAAAGAATTGTTTTAGCTGTAGATGAAAGAAGTTCAATAATCTTGTATCAGGATGAACTGCTATATAAAGAAATACGATGCTTTTCTAATGAATGTGTTATTACAGAACCTACATACAATCAATATTTGTACATCTGTTGGAAATCTGTCTGCATTCAAATATTTAGCCATCACTGCATGGACACTTAATTGATATGCAGTTATGCAGATGCTCTGGCGCTTTTAAATGTATTTCACCTGTTTTCATCCTTTCAGATGTCTACCAAATAATTTTGGTTTCTTTGCATTTGTCACGTTGTTCAGTCAAGCATGAATTAAAAAAAATGAATGAGTAGATACTATTTTTGTGGTCAGCAATGAAGCTGCCAGTAGATATATGGTATAGCTCCTGTTTTGGAATGTTGAGATAAAAATATGGTCACTTACATTAATAAAACCCTTAATCAACATTTTTAAACAAGCACAAATAATTTGTAAAAATAAAAGTTTAATTTTATTTATTATAGTAATAAACTATTTTATACATTACAACTGCTTGTGTGTGCTTTTCCATGTATAAAATGTTTGCTAAGAAGTTTGAAAAAGAAATTTCAAATTCCAGCCAGATTTTTTTTTATTTTGGTAGATAGCTCATTAGTGTATTCATCCTGATGCGTTGTCATCCTCTTAGAGTCTGTAATACTAGTTTAAGTAAATCCATAAAACAGCTCTTTACATATTCAAAATACTATTTAAATTCTAGAGGTTATTATGCTGGTAACTAATTATTCAGGCTTTTTCCTCCATCAACTTCAGTCTACTGTATATAGTAACACCCTTTAACAGCATCAATTGGAGTCAAGTAATTTTAGAATAAACATTCTGAATATGACCAAGTGATCTGAGACTGGAACACCAAGCCTTTTCTAGGTCAGATCCAACTCTGATTGAAATCCAGTTGGGTTGAATCGGGTCAATATTGATTAAAATCCACTGAAATTTGTTTCAGTTTACTAATAAGCGACACTAATGATATGATCAACTGAAGACTGGTTGTAGTCTACCTGAAAAGAGCTGGTAGCCTCAGGTACTGGAGGACTAGTGTCCCTGTAGATGTGCCTATCATTGTGTTATCTGGTACATTAAAAATATATTTCTAACAATTAGAATAGTTCAAATTAAAAAAAACACAGTGCCATCCCTATCCACAAATGTAAAACTTTCCCTTGCAATATCATCAAAATTAAAGACACGCCCATGTGAACAAATATACCTGGTACTGCATCCTCAAACCCACCAAGCTCGGGGTTGAGTGGTCTCTCAGGACAGAGTGATTTTGTTGGCAGAGGAAGTATAAATCTCAATGTCCTGACCATCTCCAGCAGTTAAATTATTTCTTTGAAGTAACACATCAGCAAAATTATTCTTATAGTTGGCAAAATTAACATTCTTGTTGACTGCCTCTGTAAGGGGACCAACTGTGCAGGGAGTCTAAACTGAATATGTACTGCTGCCACTGTTGGTGAACAGTGTCCTGTCTGTGGATAAGCAGAGGCTTTCATTCTCCAGGGACTACCTACGTCTGTCCTTTGCTTTAACCCTGTGACCTGCAATACTATTCACATCTTGTATTTTTTGCTCTCGTAACCTGTCACATACACAGTTAAAACCCAGCCAGGATTTAAATCAACTGGTTAAACTTTACCAGCATTATTAAGACACTTAACTTTTCTAGCTGTAATCTTTAAAAGAACAGAAACAATGAAAAAGCATTCGAATGGTGCAACTGAGGCTAGTTTGTGCTGACTATAGACTCCTTTCTTTTTTCTTTTTTTTGTACAGTCACCTTTAAGCTTGTGCTAATTGACCGATTGATGGTAATATACCATGTGATGGGTTATCAGTACCGTCTCTGTGGACACCATGAAAATCAGCTTGATTTCAGCTTCTGTCTGAACAATATTACTGCAGTCTCTGCAACATGCCCTGTTACTATTTAGGGGAAAGGATAGGACTGTATTAAATGCAAAATCTATCTTACTGGTGACCACTATATACTTTTCCCAAGTTTTGTTTTTTGGTTATTTTTCGGAGTCCTCTAGGTGCTATTGCTCTCATTTCCTGAATTATTAGTATCTTTCCTTGTTGTCAGCCCTTTATCTCCATTCTTAGCATCCCTCCCTGGTGCTCTTCCAAACAATGTCCAAACTTAAATTAATCAGGAGTCAGGTGGCATTCTCCAGACAATGTTAACTGTCTCTACCTCTGCTCTCCCTGTCAATCCAACAGAAAAAATCCTGTCACATTGTATTTTCAAGCTGAAGTTGATTAATTGCAGTATATTTCTGGTGTCCACCATGATAAATTGGAAACATTCAGGTTCAACATGTTAGTCCTTTAGTACTTGATTCTCAACTAAGATACACATGTGCTGCACCCTTCAAAACTGAGAAAAAATTCATTCTGGCTAGCTGCAGCCTCTGCTTCACAGATAGGGAGCCTTAAAAAAAATACTCTTAAAGCCCCCTTAGGAGAGCTGCTCTCTGCCTATTTATTGCCCCACGCTCAAATAACTAGAATGAAGACATACATTTTCCAGAAGTGGAGAAATATTTTATGTATCAGGTATTCATATATCCTTCAATAACAAGGGTAACCATAATGGATTTTATGATTATTGCCTGAGCTGGCTGGAACGAACCATTTCCAGAAGCCACCTTGCAAACATGTAGTACCAAAATGGAGACCTCCGGTCCTTTGACATAACTAATTTTATAATGTTTACCTTTACACTGTACATTGTTTGAGTTCAGGCTCCTGAGGAAAGGAAGAATGGAAAACAGCAGAGTAATGACCCTGGACTTCAGAAAAGCAGACTTCAACTCACCCAGGGAACTCATGGGCAGAATCCTCTAGGAAACCAGACTGAGAGGGAGATGATTCCAGGAGAGCTGGCTGTACTTTAAAGATATCTTACTGAAAGTGCAGAAACAAACCAACCTGATTGCAGGAAGACTAGAAAATATGGCAGAAGACCAGCTTTGCTTTGCCAGGAACTCTTCAGTAAACTAAGTCTTAAAAAGGAAGCTTATAAGAAGTGAAGACTTGGACAGATGAGTAGGGAGGAGTATAAGTGCATTGCTCAGGCATGCAGGGATGAAGTCAGAAAAGTCAAAGCGCAACTGGAGTTGCAGCTAGCAAGGGACATGATGGGTAACAAGAAGGGTTTCTATAAGTATGTTGGTAGCGAGAATCAGGGAAGGTGTGTGTCCCTTATTGAATAGGGGAGGCAATCTTGTGACAGGACACAGAAAAGGATGAAGTGCTCGATGCCTTTTTTCGTCTTAGTCTTTACAGACAAGATCAGCTTCCAGACTATTGCACCAGGCAGCACAATTTGCGGAGGAGGTGAGCAGCCAACAGTGGTAAAAGAACAGGTAAGGGACTATTTAGAAAAGCTGGACATATACAAATCGATAGGGTCAGATGGGATGCACCTGAGAGAGCTGAGGGAGCTGGCTGATGTGAATGCAGAGCTATTGGCCATCATCTTTAAAAATTCAGGGCAATCAGGAGTGGTCCTGCACAATTGGAAAGGGGCAAACTAGTGTGCATATTTAAGAAACAAAAAAAGGAGGATTCAGGAAACTACAGACCAGTCAACTTCCCCTCAGTCCCTGGAAAAATCATGGAGGAGATCCTCAAGGAATCCATTTCTAAGCATTTGGAGGAGAAGGTGATTAGGGACAATCAGCCTGGATTCACCAGGGGCAAGTCATGCCTGACCAACCTGATTGCCTTCTATGATGAGGTGACTGGTAGGCCTGTGCAAAGTGGCTAGTATTTGCTTTGGATTCGGATTCAGCTGATTCAGGGGACAGTGATTTGATTTGGTGATTCAAACCACTGTCCCAAATCAATTCGTCCAAATCTGATTCAGAGATTTGGCCACCACCTAAATGGCTGAATCTCTGAATCGAACAGGCCCCATCCCCTGCCTGCTGTCCCAGCCCTGTCAATGGCTGCCCCACCTGGCTCCAGTGTTCTGGCACTTAAAAAAAGAAAAAAAATGCCCCACACCATTGGCTCCTGCCAGATGGGGAGGCGATCCCTGCTGTCCCCCACTGCCCCATGCTGCATGGGGGAGCTCTGTCACAAGCCCCCAAAAGGCCCCGATAGCCACTGCAGCAGCCAGTGAGTGCCAGCTTGTTTTTTAAAGTGCAAGGATGCTCGGGCGACCATTGATGGGGCTGGGATAGCGGGTGGGGGTCGGAGGGCACTCGGGTGCTGGGGGAGCAGGCAAGGATGGGGTTGGTGGGAGTCCCCCTATGGTTCCCATCTCCAGCCCTCCCCTCCCCCCCAGCAGGATCTGGGCGATGGTACCCCACTCAGCTCTGTTCAGGGGATGCTGATCTCAATCTCCCCAAGCAAGGCCATCTCATGGGTAGCCTTCTGTTGCTCCACCAACCTTTCGAGCATCAGGTATGTGGAGTTCCACCGAGTCTCCATATCCTGTATGATTCTGTGCTGTGTGATGCTCAGCTCTGCCTGTTTCTCCCACAGCATCTTGCTCCTCTTGATGCTGCGGTGGAAGTAGCCCACCACCTTCCTGCATTTTGAAATCAGCTGGCTTGTAGCAGTACTGGTGGCGGCACTATCACCAGCAGCCCTGTTTCCCTCCAAGGCATCCCTCACTAGTAGGTGCAGCCGGTTGTCCACCCAGCAGATGCCAAAAAGTTGGCATCATGGACAGCCTTCACCATATTGGCCCCATTGTTGGTGATCATGAACCTGCAGGTGACCTCAGCCTGCCCAGCAAGCCACCCCAGCACCATGCGGTTCATGGCCCCCCATGATCTCCCTTGCCATGTGGGACTCATCCAGCACCTCGGCTTGCAGTAGAGCCCACCAATGGCTTGACTGAGTGCACCAGTGTCCTGTGAGGGAGAGGTAGGCATGATCACCACCCTGGCTGCTCCAGATATTGGAGGTGAAGTGTAAGGCTACCTGTGGCCCTGCCTTGTGCAGCTCCTCCCTCAAGTATTCCCTGCATGCCTCATATAGAGAGGGCACCACTGCCCAGTGCCCTGTGGGCACTTTGTAAAATGGGGCCAGAAGTGCTATGAACCACCTGAACCCTGGCCACTCAACTAGGGAGAAGGGATGGCTATTCAGACCAAGCAGCTTCCCAGTGCTCTGGGTGATCTCGCTTGCCTTGGGAACGCATCCCCTCCTTTCTGTCCACCTTTCTCCCACTGGCCCAGGGTGGCCTGCCTCTGCTTTGGTGGTAAGGGGGCTTAGGAGCAAATGGGGGACTTCTGTTTTGGCAAACTCGCACTGGTGCCAGGCTGAGCAGCAGGAAGAAGGGCAAAGGGGTGGTGTCTCCTTAGATGCAGCAGCATGGCTGTGGTGGAGAAGTGTTTCATGTCCTTGCCATTGCTTGTGTGCCTTCAGCAGTGCTGGCAGATGGCAACCTGGGATCATCTGCCACCTCAAAATGATCCCATACTAGACTACTCCCCCGCTTCTGGGTTAAGGGTGAGGATCCTGCCTCCCTCCCCCCCGTCTCAGAAGGCTGAGGCTGAACAGCAGGAGGAGCTGCCTCAGCTGAGCCACTTGCCTTCACAACCTCAGCCTCCTCTGAGGTGCTGCTTTCTGGAGGAGACCTGGGTCTAGGGGAAGCTTGAGGAGTGTAGAGCAAAAACTCTGATTCCTCCTCAGTCCCCAGAATTGCTTGGGCTAGCTCCTCCTCTGGCAGTGGAAGGCTCATGCCGAGAGCTGAAATTGGGTTGGAGGAGGCAGTGATTCCACTGCTGGTGCCCACTTCTGGACTGAGTGGACGTGGTGCAGGTGCAGGTGCAGGGAGGTCAGGTGCAGACTTGGTTCCCACTGCCTCACTTCCACTGGCAGCACTGATGTCATGGCTGCTCAGGAATAGAATGCATCTATGTTTGGGACAGGGGTGCTTGCAGCTGTAGCTGTCCCGCTACCCCCAAGACCTGGCACCTGCCTTTCCATCATGCTTCATATTGATCTTTCCTGTGCTGCAAAAGGTCTGTGTGTGTGTGTGCGTGTGTGTGTATGAATCCTTTTGTATATTTGTCTGTCTTGTTCTGCTGTGAATATCTGTCTTGTTCTTCTGTAAATATCTGTGTCCTCTGCTGCTTTCAATATATTATCTGTGTGCCTTGTTCTCCTGTGAATATCTGTCTGTCTTGTCCTTCTGTAAATATCTGTGTGTCTTCTTCTGCTTTCAATATATTAGCTGTGTGTCTTGTTCTGCTGTGAATATCTGTGTCTTGTTCTGTAAATATCCATCTGTCTTCTTCCACTGTGATTCTTTTTCTATATTGTGGGTTTGTGTGTGTGTGTGTGTGTGTGTATGCACGTGCAAGCAATCTGTGCCTCCCTGCACAGTAATAGATAACACTGGCATGGTGGGAAAGCACACCTTTCTTTTTGCAAAGTTTCCAAAAAAAGAGCAAATATAAATTCAAAGAAATAAATTGAATTGTAATACAAACAATAATTGAATAGAATAGCTAAGCTAAAATAAGCTATGCCAAGCTAAATCCTAACCACTCCTTCATAACAAGAAAAAGGAGCAGACAAGGCTCAGTCTGAGCGTTCCTCTTTCTCACACTTGCTGACAGGGAATGAGCTGCAAAAGGCACAGAAGGGCTACAAACAAAGGCTGCTTTTAGTCCTACCCCAAACATGCTGCCATTGGAAAGGTAGCCAGAGAGAAATCCTTCTCCCTGGCTACCTACAGACATCAGTCTTCCCCACGTGCTCCTCCTCCCTCTTCTACTTGTGCCTCAAAGTGGCCGAAGAGGGTCTGAAGCATCCGAAGTGGAACTGAAGCACTTCTGATGTGCCCAACCTGCTCCAGATATCTTTGCTGGGACCCCGCTTCAATCCAGATGTGCTGCTTTGGATGCTGAAGCATCCGAAGCAGTTTTGGATCTGAAGTGCCTTTCGAAGGCTCACACAGCCCTAATACCAGCATGCATCTCTGGAAATAAGCTCCAGGCATATATCATTACATGCAACACCAATAACTTTTAATCAGTGCAAACACTGATGCTTACCCTTTTTGTCTGCGGTGCTGTCAGGAACAGAAGCCCCAGTGATTTCAGGAACAAAAGACAACTGGTAATGCGGCTAGGGAACTGGGTGTCCAGATTAGACTCCTATGTATTAAAAAGCTCCTATC
Organism: Caiman crocodilus; assembly: GCA_030014935.1. NCBI lineage: Eukaryota > Metazoa > Chordata > Crocodylia > Alligatoridae > Caiman > Caiman crocodilus. Next base: position 70,376,050 of record JAGPOW010003648.1, read on the forward strand.
TGTCAGGTGTATTTTCACACAAGGGATCGAGGGTTGTGCACTCTTTGATGTCACGGCTGGATCAGACAAACTGCAGATTGATGCTGGTGGCTTTAAAGTCTTTTCCATCTGCTTACCATATGGACAGGTGTTGGGTGTGCTGCTAGAGGTCTAAGTTTTGTCCTTTGCCGTCTTGTAAGTCATCTTCTTATCCTCTGTTTTAGTAAAGCACTGCATTGTGTCCGAGTTGCAACTCTGCTCAGCCATTACCATGCTGACTCCCTCAGAAATGTAGCTAGGTCTGATCCCTCAGGCTTCTTCTACCTGCCCCTTTCTCCAAAGGATGGGGAGGTTCAGGGCCTGCTAGAAGCACAACCTGCAGGTATTCCCCAGGGCTAAAAAAAAAGTAACCTTTGGTTTGCTTTAGTAGGCAGGCTGACTCCTAGAGCATGCAAGCACAAATTAACAGAGCGTGGCTATGTACGGTGTTTAAAAAGGGAATTGATATATAGTCACTGCAGCCTCAAAGCAGTAGAGATCACACAGGTAAATAGATGGCTGGTGGACACAAGCTACAAAGGCAGCTGAAGGACTGCCAAAATCATTTGGAGCACATGTGCAATTACATGGACATTACTATGATGCAACATACTATGACAGAAAACTACTGCTGACTCCAACTGAAGTATAAACGTCACAACAATCTACCAGACACATCACCATAAAGAACCATAGTGTATGGACACAGATCTTTTTACACTTATGAAACTTAATTTACAATGGTGTAAACAACCCCTTAATATTAGCCTCTTTTAAATGATCTTTTCAACATTTTCACATTCAACAGATACTCTTTCCTAATCCTCTTTTCCCCCTGACAGGACCTCCCTTAGAATCCTATACCAACAGGGTAGTAGCTGCTGGTTTTTAAATATTTTCAGTCATTCAGGTTTTGAGACCAAGAGGGACTCGAATACTAGAGGAACTAGTGCAGGGCTATCAAATCTGTTGGTCCATGAAAAAAAATCATTAATTCTGTCAGGAAAGACCTGCTGTAGAGGGAGTGCAAATACAGTTTAAACTTCACAGGCCATAAGCGAAGTTATATTAGTATATTATTTGTTCAGTGAACTTTAATTTTTCAGTGTCACTATGCAATAATATTTAGAAGTTTTCCTGAAGTCACATGTGACATTAATGTTTTTACTTTAGTCTTTAAATGTATGTACTGTTACTCGGGAAGATGTATCTGTGAGGGACCGGCTGGTGACTTTATGCTGAAGGGCAACCAGCTTGGGTTTGTTAAGGGCAGGTCCTGTCAGACCAACCTGGTAGCCTTCTACGACCAGGTGACCAAAGCCATGGATGCGGGTGTCCCTGTCGACATAGTCTTTTTAGACTTCAGGAAGGCGTTTGACACGGTCTCCCACCCCATCCTCATTGAAAAGATGGGGAGCT
>JAGPOW010003648.1:70384858-70417375 GCA_030014935.1 Caiman crocodilus
TCCTGTGACCCCAGCACTTGTTTCCTGCCATTGGCAGGGGGTCAGACTAGATGGCCTGCTCTAGGCCCCTTCTGACCCTAGATACTATGATACTATGATGACTACAAAGGTGTTGCTGAAAATGAGCCTTGACACATGTTTCCTGAAGCAAAGGACCTGATGCTTCATGTATGTTACTCACAGGCTTCCTGGACCACAATGGAGAAACAAGAGATTGTAGTACAGACAGCCTCAGGGAAAGCCAGTGAGACTTCTTTACATCCTGATCATCCATCAACAAGACCAAAGGAGGATTTAGAAACAGAAATCCCAAGAGCTGGCACTGAGAGTACTTTTGCTGATAGAAACTGCAGAAAAGCAAATGGTGCTAACAGTCTGGATAAATCTTGTTCTGAAACTCAACTTGGGCCTGCAACTCTAGTTCCTGAAGAACACATAAATCCACGGGTGCCATGACATCAGACAGCAACAAAGGCAGAATTATGACAAGCAGATGGGGCAGAGTGGTCGTCTACCTCTGTGATGCCTCAGTTTGGCTGCTGTTGAAGGTTCCAGTGCTAGAAATGCACAAAATGCCAGGACAGTCTGCAGATAATTTGGTGTCAGTATGGCAGAGGCCAATGTTGAGATGCGCCTTTGGGAACCTCCTACTGCATCCTGATGCCAGGGAAAATTGTTTTCTGAACCCATATCTTAGTGCTGAATAGTTGGTGATGAAATGTATCTGAGTACTGTCAAGAACCACTTAGCAGTGCAAAGTCCCAGGAGAAGGTGGCCTAAGGCAGATGGGGAATACTTTGAAGAATCCCAAAGTCAGGAATCTGGCAGAGTTCCAAAACCAGCCTTTGTATGTTGACTGAGCAGGTAATCCTGGAGTCTTGCTTCAATCTCCTTCCTGGGAAGTAAAAGCTCTGCAGGATGGACACTTCTCTGCAATGTGGGATTTACCCAAAAAGTAGAGATACTTCAAGTGCTGGTGTGTATGGACATAAGACGGGCAACGTTTAAAGCCTGAGGATCTAGAAGATGTCAAAAGCATAGTTTTCTCTGTTGAAGTTTTCTAAACTAGAAACAGGCGTTTTTCTTTTAGTTTTGTTTTAAAGTGCCAATAGTCAGTAAACTAAACAAAAGAAACACCACCACCAACTACAAAAGAAGCTTACATTAACCTCCCCCTCCCCCATGAAGCTCCACCCCTACGCACACCTACATAATAGTAATACGGGGAAAAAGCTGAAATCCATGAGGCTAGCAGAGGTACACTGTCTCCAGTCATGGTGGAAAAGAACTGAAGTAGAGATGGTGGGGGTTGCCTTTTAAGCTCTTGCTAAAGAGCACAGGGAGGACCAAGGTACTACTTGGAAAGACCATAACCATACCATAACCATACACATGCTGCTAAGGCAAAAAGGCTCCAAGCTTAAGTGAATAAGGTACTTGTGTACTCATTGTGGAACACACAAACAGACAAATATTTCAAGGAGAATTTTTGTTTTTAAACCATGCAGTGGAAGAACAGGATGTGTGCTGGGTGGCATTTCATTATAATGTTTTTAAATTTAATCCAAACTATAAAAATACAAGGAGGACAAAAGAGATTCTTCAAGGAACATGATATCTGCATAGTAAGCTACTTATTCAAAATGTATGTACAGTTTTGAATACTGGTTATAAGAATTTGTATCTGCTTCAAAAATACAAAACTGTGGTTCTACTTCAAGCAATTTGTTCACAAATCAAAATAAAATTAAACTGGCTTCCAGTTTTGAGGATTTTGTTTTTAAATTGTCAAAATATACTTCATATGGTATATTTTCCTGCAGACAGAACATACATCCAGTGTAAAAAAACCTGAATATATACATTCGTTGTGATAAAGCTTGTGCAGTAACCTGCTACTGATCTTTTTCCTTTATGAAGTTATCAAACCTGCATACATCCATCAATCTGCAATGTACATCTGATCCCATTCAATTCCAACTTGAGAGTAGCAATACAGGAATCCAATAATGGATAGTGTTGCCCAGGGCCAGCCTATAAATAGAAAGACAAAACTAGTCAGAGAGTAATTCATGTAATTGCTGAATGCTGCATGTGCAAAGAAATACAAAAAGAATAGAGGTCTGTGCTGAATCCACTGTGGGGCTGTATGGCTATTTCCAATGACGATTAACTACTGGAGTTATAGCTGCGTCAGACTTTGAAGCCAGATCTGAGGTCTTCCAAATTTAAGGCTTTGGCCCGTTATGGATCCAGACCATCCAAAATCCTGGTGGCACTAGATGAGAGGTGAGGGGGAGAACCTTTTGTTGGGTTCGTCTCTATTTGCATCCAAAAATAATCTTCCCAATTAAATAGCTTTCTCATGAACTACAATTTTGCTGTTGGTCTTTCTCCTCCTGAACTGATTCCTAATAGAAAATTTGCACCTTAAATTAATGATGGCATCTCCTAAGCATTTTGTCAGTTTCAGAACAATCTGCAGGAAATCTTAATACTAATATTAAGATATTAATATGAACAGTAAAATGTGCTTTAGATTGGGATTATCTTGTTTTTTACTAAGTGCTGTATAAAGACGCCCACACAAAGACAGTTCCAACCTCAGTTAATCTGAATGATTCCTTTTGTTTGCTGACCCAATATTGAGCTAGTTGCCAAATACTTACCTGTATACTTTCATAGAGGGGTGGAGGCGAGGAATTATTTCTAATTTATATTCTCTTTAATGAAAGCAATGCATTTTTGAGAGATTGTAAATACAACTGTAGGAAGCACCTGCACTGAGAAATGAACTGCAGATTAGGAATCACATCCCAACTAATCCCTGTAGACACCTACACCCAGGGCAATGCAGTGCCTGAAATGTAGATGACTTGCCTCAGAAAGGTGATCCTATCAACAAAGTTAGGCCTTGTATAAGCTTCCTATATAGTGAATGAGGAGAAGTATGTGTATCCTGAGCGAGACTGCCTAGTTGATTAGCCAGGAGGTGTCTGTGGTCAGCCAACAGGAATGCTAGACATTGGGCAAGTCTACATGTGTATTTATGCATACCTAAACAATGTGCCTTTGCTTAAGGCAATTTAGGCGTATGTCTACATGCGGACATGCTAATGTGCATTAAGGTGCATTAAATTTAAGCATGAATAGCTAAGTTGCATTAGCGCATGTGCTGACACACTAATGCACATTAAAGTGGTGTCTATCCACTGATGGACACTGCGTTAATGCACATTAGTGTCTCTATATGTTCACTAATGTGACTTAGCTATTTGTGAGTAAATTTCATACCTGCTTATGCAGGTATCAAATTTAGGCTTGAGGGAGGCTACTTTCTGTGCTTCATGTTAAAGGAAGCATTCCTAGATTTTGCAAGCACCCTCAAGCTCAAGTGGATGAAGCACCCTCAAAGTCTACGAGGCCTGTGTACCCAGGAGGCACGGGGCTCAAACAAAGGCCAGATACTGGGTGGTGATAGTGGTTACCCGAGGCCTGCAGGTGTATTCCAGGAAGGAGGTTGGCCTGACATAGGCAACCCAAGAGAGGCACTTGAGGGTTGGTTTTTGGTCGAGTACAATAAGGCGGGTGGCTGAGTGGAGGAGTGCCCCCTACTGGCCCTCTCTATCTAGGAATTCCTCTGAGAGAGCAGGGCATTAGAAAGCATTAGAAAAGCCTTTATATGGATTTATATAGGCCTGATCACCTATTACTTTAAATTTGTCTCTGTGTAGTTCATTGAGTCAATACAGTTACTACAGAATACAGCTGAAGCAATATGGGGTGAATCAAGCTTAGTATTTTAACTGTATTTAAATGCTGCAATTTAATCCCAGAATCTTTTAACAAGCCATAACCTGAGAGCAGTTTATTAAATTGCCTCTTCTTTCCTAAATGAGATCAGTTTTTTTTCAGACTTCTAAACATGAAGTCTGAGCTAGAATTTAAATGTTATTAGATTTAAATTGTGTATCATACCTACTATAGCTTAGGAACATTATTCATTAGAAATGAGTTACACTGCTTAGCAAAACTTAATAAAAACTATTAAGGTTCTTACCATTTAATTAAAACACTGTCCTGTCCATGGTAATTTAGAAGTTACAAATAAAACAAAGATATTTGCTGAGATAATCACCATGATGGCAATAATAGATAGAGGGATTGAGAGGTGCAGGTAAAGAGCTAGCTGAGAAATTCAAAACTAGTGCTCCATGTTCCTTTGATCATCATTAGAGAAGCTGTTGTTACAAGCTAAAGGGAAGATATGGAACAGGAGAAATAAAACGGGAAATGAAACAAGTGAAAATCATTCTGACATTGGAAAAATACAAATAAGTATCCTTGTCTGCCATGAAGACTGTTCATTTTTCATCTTAGATTAGGTAGCAGTTTTCAACCCAGATACTCAAAGTACACTACAAAGGAGAGTATTCTCATCACCTCAATTAACAAAGGAGGAAACTGAGGGTTTCCAGCTTAATTGCAAGCACATTGACATCAATGGAAAAATCTGACTTCAGTTGGTTTTCTATCAGGCCTAAGAGCCAAATTTTTAAAGGTATTTAGAAACCTAAAGATGCAAGTAGGAATTGTGTGATATTTTCAGAAATGCCTAGACTCCTAACTTGCACTTAAATCAATGGGAGGTTGGCACTAAGATGATTTTTTAAATCCCAGTGGTTTTACCTGCATATTTACTAGGGCTGTGTGAAACTTTGGTTGCTGATTCAATTTGGAAGAGATTTGGCAGTCAAATCTCTGAATCCAAATTAAATCAGGAGACATATAAAAAGGTCTGAATTGATTAGAAATCTCCAAATCGATTCAGAGATTCAGGCAGTCCCCGCTCACTGCCACAGGGAGCTGGACCCAGGCTCTGTGCCGGTAAGTAAGGGCCTGGGCGGGGGAGGAGGGAGGGGACCATGGAGAGATCCCCACCAAACCCAATTCCCTGTCTACTCCTCCAGCCCTCGTGAGTGCCCTCCAACCTCTGCCCACTCTCCCAGCCTCGTGAATGGCTGCCCTACCTGGACCCAGCATCCCGGCACTTAAAAAAAAAAAAAAAAAAAAAAAAAGGCCCTGCACTCAGTGTTTGCTGCAGCAGCTGTTGGGGCCTCTGGGCTTGTTGCAGAGCTCCCCCATGTAGTATGGGTCAGTGGGAGACAGTGGGGATCACCCCCCCCAAAAAAAGCCAGGCAGGAGCTGTTGAGTGTGGGGCTTTTTTTTTGTTTCTGTTTTTAGCGCCAGGACTCTGGGGCCAGGCAGGGGAACCATTGACTGGGCTGGAAGACCAGGCAGGGGATAGGCCCCATTTGATTCAGAGATTCGGCCACGGCCAATTCAGCAGTAGCTGAATTTCCAAATCAGCTTTGGCTGAATTGATTCAGGATAGTGATTCCAATCACCAAATCGAATCACTGATCCCCAGATTGGCCAAATCTGAATTCGAAGTAAAAACTAGCTGCTTCAAACAGGCCTAATATTTACCTACTTACATGCCATTAAAAGCCTGGGTCTAAGTGATTTTCCTTGTCATCCAAATACTGCCTTCATTTATGCTCATTCAGGAGTCACTCAGATGTAAATATGTAGAGAATTACACTCTTGGAATTAGAAGCCAAAGCCACGCATAGACTCCATATCCCCACTTCCAGTACACTTGAACTGCTATCCTTTTGTCTATTAAAATATACTGTGGATCTAGAAACAAAGAGCACTTGCGTTTCCTAAGTTTGTAAAGAAGAACAGATTTACATGAACAAAATGCCTAGCAGTCCGTCTGGAATGATATCATCACTCAGTTAATTTTACTCTGACCTGTGTGTCATCATGTAACCTTTATAATCAAATAAAAGACAGACAGTTTGAAACATTCTCTTATAAAAGTCATTTCAAGGTTGACTTTGCCTTGCTTAAAACACTTGGTCCTTGTAAACCCAGGCAGCCAAAACATAATGATGTACTTGATCTAAATTCTAAATGGAATGACTGTTCTCACTCTTATTTTAGCACTGTGAGTTATGTTTCTCCCTGATTTCTTTTGTTCTCTTTCATTCTGACCTTACTTCCAAAGGTATTTCCAAACACTGTTATTTCTGATTTTTGCCCAACAGTTTTTTCCCCTAAAGTTATAAGGTTTTGGTTTGAAGAACCAAATAGAAAATCTTCTAGTAGAAAATATCATGCTCTGTATAACCTTTGACAGTTATACATTCAGAACTATACCTGCACACAGTTTGTATCTGTATCTCTACAGAAAATGACAAAGAAAAAAAACCTTAATACAATGTTATTAAGGTTGCAAAGTCAAGCACCCAATCATTAGGAAAAGACAGATTTAGGACCTGTGCAACTCCAGGTCACCCTCTCTGCCCCATGTAATTACACACTGATAGCCTTTAAATATTTGATTTCAGTTCAGAATACCCATTTTGATGTGTGCATGCATATTTTCATCTCCTTTCCCCTGCAAAATAGGAGAAGTGAGTATGACACTAATGGGTAGAGTCTGCAACTTAAGGGCATTCATCTACAACCTATATCCACACAAGTCTGTGTGGTTTAGTCAGGGATGGTCCTCCCTTGAGCAGGGGGACTAGATGACCTCATGAGGTCCCTTCCAGCCCTATGTTCCTATGATCCAAGGATCTAAAGTCAAATATTTGAAGTCAGTTGGGCTACTCTTGTTGGCAAGGAACACTTTAGGGAGAAAGGTTCACAGGATGACGGCAAATTTCTATATTATTGCAGGTGTATGTGTAAAGTAAGAAACACATTTTTTCTGTGATGTGAGTGAGAAGATTATTAATTTATGATAACATTTAAAATCATAGCAACAGCCACTTGCATTTTAAGGCGGACATGAAAGACTCAATCTCTCCTGACAAATGCCTTTCATAGCTTCAAACCAACCTTACAAAGATGTTGCTCTGTTAAGGAGTGCTAATATGATGGCCAAGAAGCTAGGTGGCTTGCCTTGCTTAAAACTTGACACATGCATTGCTACCACATAACAAATGAGAAATCTGTGCTCATTCCACAGATCCTGGTTTTCCCTGTTTAAAAATTGAAACTTCTCTGATAAAAACCCACAGATTCTTTGATTAAAACCCCCAAATCCATGTTTTTCTGCAATTAAAATGAAATGCCACTATACATACACACACACATATAAGTTGAACACAATGTTTTAGTGAAATATTTAGAATTTTAAAGCAATTTAGAAGCCAACCAATGCCTCAATCACTATAATAAAATACATTCTAAATGCCTATAAATGTTGGCATTTGATTTTGGGTTTATCATCATGGAAAAATCACAGTTCCTGCTACCCCCTTCACTTACCAGGATGTAGGTCTAATCGTGGCTGTCCCCCTGCTGCATTGTGGTGCCCCTCACTCCCACGCCACAGTCCCCCTCCCCCCCCGCCTGCCAGTGCTCCTCACTCCTGATCCCCAGTCCCTCAGCCCTGCCAGCACCCCTCACTCTCAACTAACAGCCCTCAGGCCCTGCTGGTGCCCCTCACGCTCAACCCACAGCCCCCTGGCCCTGCCTGTGCCCCTCACTCGGCAGGCATGTACACGTGATGCCCCCTGTCTCTGATCACCCTTCTCCTGCTCCCTATAGCCCCTTGCAGCCTGGAACTCAGCCAGCCTGTAAAAGGAAACTTGCAGTTTCTTGCGTGTTTCTCCTTTAAGGGGGAAGATCTGCATTTTTCTCTGTTAAAGGAGAAAATCTGTGCTTTTATATATTTGTCGCAGTGAACAAAAAACCCAGATCCCTGCTCATTACTCAGTCACACCAAAGCCACTTTAGTAATTCCAGCAGCAACTATTCTCAAAGGAGCTCCTGCCCACGTACTCCTCACCTTTCCCTAGCAAATGCTCCTGAATAGCCTTGCTAGGGAAGATATAAGAGCACACATCTAAAACTCAATGAATGCATAATACTCTGACCTTCAGTTCAGGGGTGTCAACCTTAAAGTTAGGGGGGTTGTATTCAATCACAGGTCTCAAAATGCTGATTATGCCCCTATCATCTTATTTCAAATAATCAGAACTACTAAAAATTTTGCTTGATGTCCAAAATGACATTGTCTCTATAATGATGGAGATGAAAGGCTCAATCCTGGGAAGTGCTGAGCATCCTCAGCTGCAGTCAACCCATAGGAAATGAGGCAATCATTCTCCTGCCACAATTACTTGCCACATTTACCCAAATCCAAGACAATTTCAAATGTAAGATGACCCCCCAAATAATCAGATTCCATGATACAAATGGAAAAATGATAAATGTGTTATACTTTTCCATGTGTAAAATCTAATTTTTGGAGTGTCCTCATAAATTCATCTCCTCCAACCACTGCAGGAGGGAAAGCAGCAACAGGGTGGCAAGTACTGACAGGTGGTGTGGCTGTCAGGTGACCTGACCTTTCCCCCTAGCACCTTGTCCCCTGCGTCCTGTCTCCCCCACCACTTGCCTGTGCTCCTAGGTCCCCTTCTGTGGTGTCTGCACTCCCCCCCACCACTTGTCCCCCATGCTTGGCCCACCCTTCCTTCTTCCCCAATCCTGCTGTCACTTAGTTTTCATCATGACTCTGGTTGCAGCCCTGCTTCTGGCTGGGGCACAGAGCAGTGGTTTCAGTGGTAGTAACCCTGACCTCAGCCCCAGCACTGGGTCAGAGCCAAAGCTGCCATTGCTGTCACCAGGCCAAGCCAGAGCCAGAGCCAGAGCCAGAGCCAGCATGTGCACTTGACCCACAGCTTGGAGCAGACCCAGAGCTGCAATGGAGAGCAAGTAGCAGTGGGGAGGAAGAGAGGGCAGAGGCGATGAAGAGCAGGCAGTGGTAAGGGGAAGGAAAAGGGGCAGAGACAGAGAGGGGAGGTGGCAGGATCAATGGAGGATCTGTGGCTGTAGCAGCCTCCCCCCCAGCCCTTATACTCAAATCCAAGGCAAGGGGCTCTCCCCACATGTGAACGGGGAGGAAACTTCATCCTGGATTCAGATAAATATGGTACTGTTCCCCAGAATGAGGTATAACAGCTAAGAAGGCAAGGAGGCAGGAACTACTATTCAGCTTATATTTTCAAAATTCCCTAAGTAACTTTGGTGCCAAGGTCCAACTTGAAAAATTGACACCAGCACTTACAGTGAATAAAGTACCAGCAAAAACAGTATTCAGACCTAGGAAGACCTGAAGATAACCTCTCATTTTGCTGGACATTTGAAATGGGTGACAGAAAATGGGGATGGTTTTTTATTTCTGTTTTCAGGTTATCAGACAGACCAATCCTGCCAGCATATCACCCAGATACTGTAAACAGTATTTCTTTTCTGCATACTACTACTTCATTAAAAGTATCTGGTGATTTGAAAAAAGAAACACATCTTGTCTTTCAGGTGTGTTTCCACTAAAAAGACCATAGAGGATATAAATGGATGCATCTGATTTATACAAAGCTGTTCTACCAGCCAGCTATGCATCAGATTTTTCATTCATTATGGACAGAGAGGAACCTGTGGTGATGATGACAATGGCAGTGTGGGTGTATTCAATAACATGTAGTTGGGAAACAAACCAGGTAGCATGGATAAATTACAGATGGTGCTCTCCCGTATTGTGTTAGCTTAACGCTGAATCCTGCCATCCATCAGAACTGCATTCCCTTTTTGCTTTCCTCCTGCCAACTGTGATGACATTTCAGGCTATAAAATACCAGAAAGGAGGCTGTGAGGACACAGGTTAGCTATTCACAGTGCTTTGGGACAATAGTACATCAAGGTCCAGCTCTGTGTTTAAAATGAAGAAGGAACAAAGAACATTTCTCTGTTTCTTCTGTAGTTCCATCCAGAGCCTAATTAAAACAGTACCAGGCAAAGAAGGCGTTCATCCTGTTTGTAAAGACACTTATGAAAAGCATTCATTTGCCTTTAAAATATTTTTTTGCAATGAAGAGCATGCAGATTACATACAGCCAGATTGTGTACCGCTGCAGAACACCCTCACACTCAGCTAAAAGGGCTTTGTGTCCTTAATCCATTTCCTCCCTCTGCTAAATTATGATTTCAAACACTGTCACAATTTCCTGGATTGTGCCTATCACAGCTGGGCTAGTGGGGGTGCTTTGGGGTGTTATTGTGTCCATGGAAAGGGCACAGAGCAGCTTGCATTCTCTCTCAAAATTTTTGAAATACATTAAAAATCCCAGATGCTTTGGAAATCTCCAGGAAAATGTAACACAAAATTATTGCAGGGAGTTCTGTTCCTAGGTGTAATGTCCCTTTGTTATAACTGAAAGAAAAACAATGGTAGTCATGGAGCCAATAAACTGATACATTATTCAGGACCCACAATAAGCATGACTTTCATACTGGCTTACCACATGCATCCCACTTATGCAACATTTCTAATCACATTCACTAGTGCTATAGCATTTGCTGAATGCGTCAGTGGTTTAATGAATCCCTAATTGCTGACAGCCTCATTTAGATCGACACAAAATTTCACCTCAAACCCAGAGTAAAATGTGGGAAGTGGGGAGGTGAGAGGAATATGCTGGCAGGTGGTTGAGAATGGGAATTTTTATATGGAAGTAGGCCCTCCGTATATTAAATACATTTGTACCAGTAGCCACATAAAATACTTCATCCATCTGCACAGATGTAGTACATCTGCATTCAAGTAAACTGCATTGATACAGTTCAATCAGGGTATATCTTCTTAATGGACACTAGGCCTATATAAACATATAGCTATGCTCAATCCCACCCACTTAAAAATGTATCATTTATGCCAGTCTACCCCCTGTATTACATCTGAAAGTTGTGCTTGGTCTGACGTGAAATTGCACATTCATGTAGGTTGTGACTATCCAGCCACAGTACAGGGACTGTGCCAAGGCAATGCTTGGAAATTAACAGGACAAGAAACTCTGTCACCTACAAGACTCGGTTAGAAACCTGGAATCAATGGGATGTATTCACCAGAAGGAATATTCTTAATGAATCACTGGTAGGTGTGTAAAAGCACCTAGGTGATGGCAGGAAGTTGGTGGGCGGAGGGGATGGGGCAGGATGGGATGGGACAGGGTAGCTGTTTGGATGGTAGTGTGTGTAAGGTAGGCAAGGCACTGATCAGAGGAGGAATAACCTACACAAGTCATGTCAGGGAACAAGCCTCTGCCTGTGATCACTGGGCCATGGAAAACCAGCCTGCTGCAGAAAACCTTGCTTGACTAAAATGTGTGGCTTGACACTGCTATGAAAGCCCTAAGAGAAAGATGCTAAAAATAGTCTGCTGCTATTTGGAGTGAGGCTCCTGAGATTTGTGGAGGATAAATATCAAGCAAAGGGGCTATGCCTTTTAGTGTCTCCAGAGCAGATACTGCTTCAAAGGGGGAAGAGGGAAAGAGCAGAGCCATGCATCCAGCAGCTTATAGGGCAAGATCTGATACCTCCGGCCCCTTTTCACTGGGCATCTCTGAGCTCCATTTAAAGCTCCCAATCTAGCCAGTGCTGCTTGCTGTATATACATAAGGAATGTTCAGCATCTCACTACTTCTGGCAGAGATCCACTAATGGCAGCAGCAGCAGAGTGCTAGTTCAAAATGGGTTGCATTTTCCTGTGAGAACTAATCCTGCTTTGGGTATACTTCAGGGTGGTTGATGAGCCTGTATTGCACAGATGCCAGATCAACTGTGGGAGACAGATCAATGCAGTGATGACATTGTCTTACAGGTGCAATTCAGTCCATCATTTAAACTGTATGAAATGAAAATAGGGGACAGATGTAAGTTATGAGAAGATAACATAGGAGAAGGATGGCTGTCAGAGACCAGATCCCACCTAATAAATAAAAACTCTTGACTATTGTGGCAGGAGGGTAGAGGCAGGGGGAAGGGCATGTTTATGTCTGCCTACTTTCCCCTCTAATTTCATGGCCTGGGGAGGGGGACATCTGGATATCTGAATGGAGACACAAATCACTACCCACAGGGTTACCAAACCACTACTGCCTACTGCAGTGTATGCAACGGGTTAAAAGACCGGAGCATAAGCCAGCATTTGGAACCGGATCTGAAAAAAGTGGGGGGAAACTATTATCTTTTATGATGAGAGCCAAAACACCTGTGCTGCATAACAGACCAACAAACAGTAAATGAAAACTATTTCATGACAAAATAGAGATGCACTGCATTGTGGTGTGCATTTATTAGCATGAACTTTAATTGGATCATCCAAAAGATGACTGGATGCACAGTCATCTGACCTCAGCAATCTTTCCTGCCTTAGAGTGGGGGCTGGACCTGATGATCTCATGAGGTCCCTTCCATCCCCTAACTTCTATGAATCTGTGAATCCCGGAGTTCATCTGTGGTTTACCAAAGAGCCTTGTGGATAGTAAGAAAAACTGAAGAGAGATGATCCATGCTCAAAGTCTGTATTCCGCGGACTGCATAGTACAGAATACCCATATTCATTCACATTGGTGCAGCTGAGGACAGAGAACTGCCCTTGGCTTTTATAGACTATAACAGATTTCATTTAGCAGGCCAAATGGAACCTGATTACTTATTCTTAAAGCTTTGATGTTCCTTTTTTTTTTTTCTTGGAGGGAGATTATCATGCTTCAGTACAGCTAGCATTGTTTCATTTTTATGCTAATAAAAGCCTTTAAGAAGGATGTTGACTTTAGTGACAGAAACTGGCTTAAATAAAAAGAAAACAATTTGTGCTAATTCCATGGGATTTCATAAAGTTGATGTTTACTGTTTCTCCTATTAGAATGGTAAATGTCCATCTGTCTTGTTTAAATATGCCAGAGTGTATGGGCAATGGTGCTGTCCCATTACAAGCATGGGACGAGGCTAGAATCTGGGGCACCTCTCAATGAGCCACCCACTCTTCTTGGTTCTTCCTGGCCCCAAATCTTCACCCCCACCCCTCTCTCTCTCTCTTCCCCTTTCTCAGTTGCCACAATGGCAGGGCTGTGGCCTAGGGCTTACAGCATTTTGCTGGGAAGCAGAAGATGCAGGGTCAAAGTTCTGCTAAGTGGTGGGGACTAGGATCCCATGTCTTGCTCTCTGGTCAAATGCTCTAACTACTGAGCTAAAAGGCAGGTTTTGCTCAACTGAAATTTGAGGACTTGGCCTGCCCTACTCATTTACCTGGGCAATTCTGTTTCCCTTGGACTGCTACCTGGTTGAAGTATAGGCAATGCTGAAACACCAATTATGTTTAAATGCCAAAAGCTGCAGTTATATGGCTACATATGTGCCACTGAAGCCTAAGTATGGGACCTGGGCTGCTATATGTCTAGAGCTCTGAAATCACCTAATCACAACAGAGACTTGCCTCCTTTCCAGCTATGGAGTGGTTAACATACAGTGCTGTTCCTTCTTGATCAGCAGAGACTAATCTTTTTCTGTATAATTGGAAATGGCCGAACACAATTACAAAATAATTGACCTAGTGTTACAATTATTTTCCTGAAAATCAACTACAATGATGGAATCTTCTCCTAGTGCTGTCACTCATCTCACAAAACAATATAAGCACTAAATGCAAAAGGACTGCATTTGGATAGTAAGAAAGGCAATGGACAATGGAGGCAATGGACAGTAAGAAAGACAAGATGTAAAAGGGAAAGCTCTGAGAGCAATCCCGTGCTGTTGAGCACTGACTCAATATTTAGCCTTGTACAAGAAGAAACTGTGCCTCCTCAGGGAAGCTGTCTAAACAGCAGATAAATAATAGAAAAAACACACCAGCAAATGTACAAGATGGTGCTAACGTAGCTTTTTTTAATGATAGCTTAACCATGTTGCAAACTCCACGTGGCAGAAATGCCACCATCGGTGCCCGTCTCCAGAAACCTCTCTCTTTGCCAGCCTGAGAGGCTGCTGTTGAATCCCTCAAGGCGAAGATCTCCCTCCCTGGTCTTCATGACAAAAGCCTGGTGCCTGGGAGGCGGATGCTCTGGTCTCCTGGTGGGGTGGAAGACCCAGCCCTGCACAGGGACCCAGGTAGCCAGGGATGCTTGAGAAATTCATTGGCTTGTGACCAGTATTGGCAGCTTCAACTGGACTGGGCTGCTGAAGTCAGAGAGGGGATAAAAAGGTCCTGGTCCAGGAAGAAGGGCAGCCATGAGCCATTAGCCGGCAGCCATAAGCCATGCGGTCATCCCGGTGAATCTGAACCTGGCTCTCTCCTCATCACCACATGCTCCAAGAGCGACCTGCTTCCAGAGGGAAACTCCAACTACCCCTGGGTGATGTGAGTGAGTAAGCTACTCGAGATCTGATTAGATATTTAGCATTCAGTAACTCAGATGCATATTCAAACGGCTACCTCAGCCACGCTGGTTTGCTCTATGGGATTCCTTTGATACTCCTCTGATATTGCTCTACCTTTTACCCTGTTTCCACCCTACCCCCTCTAATCAATAAAGATCTCCTTTGTGACCGGTGTAGGAGACTTATTGAGGGGTGGGTCTAAATTATGCTGAGGAGGCAACTTAGGTCTGCGGACTAAGGGAGGCTTTTCTGATAAGCCCCTGACTTGGGAAAGTACCCCAAGTGCTGGTATTGGGTTTAGGACCCAGTGGACGATCAGGCCTGTGTTCTCCAAGGTGCGCAGAGCCAGAAGTGAGTCCAGAGCCTTGGATGGTGGCAGCAGGAACCCCAGGCTAGCGGGTGTGCTCCAGGGAAGGGGTCGGCCAAACGTGAGGCACCCCAACGGAGGCACTAGGAGCCTGGAAGGTGGTCGGGAGCACAGTGGTGGGCGGCTCAATGCAGGAGCGCCCCCTACTGGCCCACCACACCCCATATGCTTTATACTATGCATTTAATAATAAAATCCTAATGGTCAGATTTTCAAAGCTGCTGAACATCTGCAGCTGCCATCCACTTCAAACAGAATTTGCAAGAATAGCACTTCAGTCCATAAGGTTGCCAACAGGTTCAAGAAAAAGCCATCATAAATAATGATGATTCCAGTAATAGGAAACAGTGCTTCCCATCAGTAGGTCTCAAAAGTACTTCAAAAAGGAGGACAGTATCATCCGCCTTGGTTCGCACATGAAGAAACAAGAAATTGCCAATACTGATTTTCCAAACTTATTCAGCAGAGCTGGGAACAGAACTCGGGTCATCCACCTGGTGATCACACTGCCTTCTCCCTTGAAGGCAGTAGGAAGCTGTGTTTCAAACCTACAGTACTTTATGGGTGCCTATACATGAGCACGGCCCCTACTACAACGTGCTGGATTCCAGTGTATTGGAGCAGTCTCCACGCTCGTGTATAGGCAACCATAGAGTGCTGTAGGTTTCAAACAGAGCTCCCCACTGCCTTCAAGGGAAGAGGCAGTGTAACTAATCGAGTCTGCTGGGGCATGGCAATTACTGTGCTCCAACAGCCTCCTGCATCTCATGTATCAGTGTCCCTACACTTAAACTGGCAGCAGAGGTGACTGAACTAAAGCTCAATGAACAAACTTTCGTTCAAGCGCCCCCAATACGATTTTTAAACATGGGTACACTGATACATGAGATGCAGCGGCGCTTTAATTAGAACAGCTCTTAGAGCCACTCTAATCAAAGCGCCACCCCTTCCATCCCAGGAGCATATGTAAAAGTGCCCTATGGCTCTACTATATAAACAGCACATAAAACCAGAAAAATAGGAATAGAAAGCAAATTTAAGTTTATGCAATGTAATCAAGCTTGTTGCTAGTATCTTATCTTTACTTTTCCTGGCTTTCTGTGGTTTGAATCATTCAACTTAATGCTGCATTAAGAAAATGTTTTTTACATCTAATTTCCTTGGAAAAATCAAAAATTCAAATTATTCTCCTTCATTGCTGAGACCTCATCAGCTTCTCCAGAAGTCAGCAAATTTCTTAGGCTAAAAAGCATGACACTATAGTAATGATTCTGATCCTGGTCCTACTCTACTGATCTGGAGCAGGGGTGGGTGATATCCAGCCCGCCAATTGATCCTATTGGCAGCCACTGGGAGCTTGTGGAGAGAAGGCTGCACCCTGCGCTGCTCTGTTCTGCTATGGCTGGGGCTGGACCAGACTGCACAGGGTGCAGACTGTGCCCTCCCCCTTGTACTCATCTCTCCCCCCCCAGCTTCCTGTTGGCACTGTGGATGTGCAGGCCTGCTGCTGCTGACACTGCATCTTTCCCTGTGCTGCTGACGTCCTGAGGGTTGATGAGGTGGGTGAATGTAATGCCAGCACCTACTGTACAGCCACCTTTTACACTGTTTCTCCCACTGTGGATTTGCCTATGCTCAACTAGTTGGCAAACCAAAACTGCATGGCAAGGGCCTGTAATGTCTGCATCGCTTCACATGGTGTTGTGGACAAAAGCTGAATGAGTTCTCAGAAGAAGTGGTGGCAGGCTTTGACTCTGTACCATTAGAAGTATGGCACACACTCAATCTGTTGGCACTGAATTTAAAGAAATTCCAGGTCTTCTCTGCATGCATTTTCCTGAGCTCCTCTTTCCAAAGGGTTGCACAAACTGGTACCCTTAGTTGGTCAGATTTGTCCTGAAGAAATAAAAACTTAACTACAGACCTACTTTCCTTGTCTCTCCATTTGTTTGACTGTGCATCAACTCTTGACTCAGGTTATTTTTATAGGGTCCTCATAACCTTCCTAAACTAATTCTAAAATAATTTTTTCTGGATCGGAAGCCACAGGATGTATGGGCAACAGGGATCCATTGTGGGTTGGAAGTGAAATTGAAGAGCCATTTTGGCTGTGGGAAATGCGAACAGTCATGCTATGGTTCTGCACTCTCTATGCAGGATGGGGAGAAGGCGGGGTCCCTGGTGGGTGTGATTTTGTAGCCTTGGGAACCACAAGGCATGATGGGATCTGATCTCCACACACCAAGCCTCTAGCTGTAGAGCAAGTGCAGTACACATTCTCATCATACTTGGCAGTGCCTTAGATAACCAAACAATTGCATGGTTGAGTGTGCAGGTCCTACTACATTTTCATGGCATTGCAAATTCCCTATAAATTCTTAGCATTTCAAATGAACACTTGCCCATGCTCTTAGTTTCTACTTTAAACTGTAAATTTGCACACCTGAAAGTAATAACATATATTTAGCAGTAGGTTTTATAAATTCGATATGGAATCAATGAAGCACAATAAATATGGAAACCTATGATCTGTTTTACACTCATTTTTCAGAACAGATCCATCCTTTTTCCCCAAATAAAATATACACTTTGTAGCAAGGAACCTGAAGGAATTATTCTTCTGAAGATGGTTTTTGCTATGAAAATAAAACATCCCAAAGTAGATACATACTATGTCATGCTGTGGCACAACAATACAATTATAAATCAATTTATGTGATTTCTGAGTAATGTTCTATTCCATAATTGTTCACAACACTTCTAAATATTTCAAGGCACTTTCTAATCATAATTAGCTGACGATGGCACTACAGAAACCAATTAAAATATCAGAGCCAAAAGCCTCCATCCATTACAATTACACGAATTCTGGATAAAAGGTGAGATCCACAAAAGAGCCTAGAGGCTGCAATGCAGAGCTCTGCGGTACTTTAACTACTAGTACTCCTGCCACCTACTGGTCCACATCCCCAGGTTGAGTGTCCACTGTCCAGACTCCCTATATGGTACAAAGAGAATAAAAAGTTACGTGACTTCGAATGCGATTCATAAAAGCAAGCATGCTGAGCAGGCAACTATTAGCATAAGTCAGTAGGAGAGGGGTGCCCTCCCTGGCACTTAGGCAACTGACTCTGAGCTGCTGGGAGCTCTACCTGGGATTCATGACCACATATCTTCTCCTGGAATTAGATACCTATGCATGTCTTCTCTCACAAAACATCGTCTTCTATACACACATTAGGCTCATGTGGTTAGAGCATTCTCTTGGGATGTGGGAGATGATGTAGTTAAAGTGCATTCCTGCTGATCAGGGATTTGGACACATGTCCCATAATTATATATAACTCTATAACTAATACAGGATTACATTAGAGGTCTAAGATAAAATGCCATGTTAAAAAGCAGCTGAAATTCAGAATACATCAGTAATTTAAGGGGCGAAAAAGATGTCAGGGATGCAGTAATTATTCTAAAGGTAAGCATTACAAGCATAGGAAATTGTGAGGTATAGTTATACATCCAAACATATTTGGAGCTGGGAATGCACAACTAAGGTACCCAAAACAACTTTAATTCTGCCATGTAGTGACATCATGTAAGAGTAGTTAAAATGACAAATAAGGTATTTTAATGATTGTGGCCTCAGATTAGATTAAACTCATTTTAAAGACTCTTCCCTCTGTCTCCCTATTTTTTCTCTTCATAGTATCACTGTAGCCCTCCATGCACTGATGCCCAAGGGTGTTCAAACGTGCAGAACCTTTAATGAAAAATGAAAGCTGGGCTCATTAACCAGCCAATAGTAACCACTGATACAGGTACACTCCCTCATGTCACTGGCTCATTACAGTCACTGCAATTATAGCATGCAAATCAGCTCTAGAGAAAGGACATGCATGTTCTTCTTGTTACTAACATCACCCATTTAAGAGTTACTTGAACTGTTGGTTTAACCCTTCCTGTAACCTATTTATAACCCAAGCAATTGGATACAGTTGTCATTCATAACTTAGCTTAATTTTTTTACATGAATAAAACCTTTAAAGATCTGTGTTATTATTAAAAAAGAAAAAAACCCTGACTCATTTTAAATTTCATTCAGGTCCTAGTATTTAACTACCTTTAAACTCAAAAAGCAGGTCTATTTAAAAAAAAACAAAAAAACAAATAAAGAGGCCAAAGTCCTGCTTTGAATGCAAAATGGAACCCAGCCTTCACTATGGAGTCAAAACAAGCAGCTCCTTAACACTGAAAAGAAATCTGTACGTGATCTAGGATTTCATATACTGATGCTCTATAATTTGAATATGCTACAAGTTTGTGTGCTACATAGTTTAATGGTAACTACATAAGTAAAAAAAGGGAGCTAGGTTCGATTATGAGCCCAGTGAAGTCATCACCTAGATTCTATCAGCCATGAAAAAGTGGTAGAGATGGGTAGCAGAAGTGCAAATTTCTTGCCATGTCCTGCACATACGTAATGTCAACTGTACACAGAGAGATCCCCTTAAAAAAGGGAGAGGGTAGTTCAGACTACTTGGACTGTCTACTGAGATTGCCAATTGCGGTGAGCTTTTCATAATATGGATGCTTGGCTACTGGAAATGACACTGCTACCATCAAGAAAAGGGCAACCGTTTTGATCACCTCTTCTCTAAGCTAAATGAGTAGTACCAGTCTATGATCAAGAAGTAAAAGTTTCAAAGTTTCATTTTCTTCTTCCATAAACTGGGGATAAAGATACTTTCTTTCCTTTACAAATTGATTTGAGATGTTTCTGGGAAAAAAGTTTCATATAAGAACTAAGTACATCTCAGCACTACCTGTCTTGTTTTCCTATTTTTAAGATTTTTCTCTGAACAGCTGTTGGATCACAGGCCAGGAAGAGATATTGAACTTCTATTTGTCCTGGAACAGAAAAGTCCTGGGATTGACATGTATACCTATCACCCTTCCAATCGTGTTTGGTAAGACACTAAATGCACTGCTGATTTTCTGCCATCTACTGAACAATGCAATTCTGGGACAACTGCTCAGGTACACTTTGAGATGTCCTGCAACAAACTGTTAGCGCTTATGGACATTTTTTAGGGTTCATCCTAGGGTGATGGACATGGATGTCTGAAAGACTGCACTTTATCTCAGGATAGAATGTTTTTTCCTGGGACAAATGCAATGTCCATTTTAGCCATGATATTCATAGCACCATCTTCCCATTTTAGCAGTTGTATTTAAGATACTGCTTGCACTACAGGAGTAAATGCTATAAAAAGAAATCATGGCTGTCAAAATATTTCCTAAAATAAAATTATGTTCATTGGTGCTTTTAGCAGCAGAATATCTTCTCAAGGAAAAAAAAGAAAAACCATCATCATCTCTTATGTATTACATCAAAGCAACCGTGTAAATATAGTAAGATTATGCTTTACTTAAAAGGTATTGTCAGTACTTAAATTGCCTTATTTAGCAAAATGCAGCTTTAGTGTAATTAGACATAAGCTTTCCATGCATTACTTTACTTCTTGCTCTTTTTACTGGGTACTATCAGATTCTTCTCTGATAGAAATTAATAGCATATGATAATGAACTTCTTCAGAGTTTAACAAGATTGCTAATGGCACTGATGTAAATTCCCCATCCTGAGACAAAGGGAACGTAGATTTAATTCCAAGATAATGAGCAACATGGTTATATGCACCCATCTTGCATTATAATTCAGATGGTTGCCTATTTCCTTGGCAGGGTCTGCAATGATGCAACACCTTAAAGGGTCATTTATGAATGACAGAAACAGCGAGGGCCTGATTCTGCTCCAATATTGATGCGAGTCCAGAAGAAATTAACTGAAGTCAATGGCCGTGATGCTGATTTAAAAACAAGCATAAACTCAAGACTTTAGAGTCTAAATCATATAACGCTGGACACACTAACCCTATTGCATTAGCAGATTTACACTGAACTATATGTAGAAGACATACAGATTCTCTTGTTATATTACGCATTAGCTAAAAACAATGCGAGAAACAATGGGAGATACTTCTCCAAATGTAAACAATGCATCTCAAGGGAGAAAAAAAGAATAAGAGTCAATAGCAAACCAGGGGTTTCCACGTGTAAGCAGAATAGCACAAAAAAAGGAAAGAAAGATAAGTTTCTATTAGGACAGTACCCTTCAAAAATTATTTTTGTGAACCTTCTCATGGTGTGCATGATTTCCCCTGGATGAGATCAAATCACTAACCAGAATAATTAATTAAGGCATCATATCAGCTCCACCAGAGAAGTCCAGATATCAAGTATGAATCTGATTTATTCTATTTTAAAAAACATGGTTCAAATTGCAGTATAATGGAGTTAAGCCTAAAATAAAATGATTTCAGGAGTGCAAAGCACATCTCTTCTTGTCAAAGACTATATCCTTTGGTTATCTGAAGAATTGCCCATTTCAAATCTACAAGTGTTATAGTAAATGTGCTTTTTATGATCTGAAAGTATCAGAAGCCCTTCTTGTATCTCTATTTGGAAACTATTATACCAAAATGGGGTGATTTTTAATTAGCAGAATCTAGGTCCTGAGTCTGCCAGGGCTGCTGCAGCAAGGTTGAGATCTATATTCAGAATCTACTTAATCTGTCAGATGTATTCAATAGTTCAAAACCCAAAATGACACCAGGGTCTTCAAGTCACTTGGTTTGGGCAAGGCGCAGCACCACAAAATAAATGTTATGGAATGACACCTAAAGGGAGAACAGGCTGTAGGATATTACAGTTTTAGAGATTATATATACAGGTCAGTGCAATGAGTAGAATTGCCAAAATGCAAGATCAGAAAACCCTCAACCTGTCGTCAACAGCAAAAGAAGGCATTGACAGATGGAGATTTCAAGGTATCAAGACATCTCATTTATAAGTGGAAGTTCAAATCTGCTGGAGAATACCTAACTGGCATTACCATGTATTAGTAGGGGCTGGCCTTGCTGGATTAGGAATTTGGGTTTGTTTTTGGATTGGGTTTTTGTTTGGTTTTTTTTGAACGCAGTGTTATTCTGGATAGGAAACATCTGCTCTCAGCAGTGGGAAAGGAACTGATTTCTATTGCAATATTTGGATTTATAAGTGATTTATCAATATAGTCTACTGCTGTAACATACCCAAAATCTAAATGACCCAGTTTTTTCCAGTTCCAGTTGGATCTGCCACTAAGATTACATAAATTATTGATTATAAAAACTAAATAAATCTGCTGAATGATATACTCAGTGATGAAAGCTATTAAAATGTGTGTAATTAACTAAAGCAGATTGTTTCCATGAAAATAAATATTTGAGCAGGTAGCCATCTAGTTATATACCCTGGTATTTTACACATAAATTTTACACATGACAATCCCTAGTCATAATGTTATTCACTAATATCCTAAACAAGTCCATTTAAATATACACAGATACCTGTGGAACCAGGCTTTGGTAATTCTCTTTTAGGATCTGATTTCATTCACAATCAAGCATGAACACCCCGATGTAAACTTACAGAGTACATGTGGACTCAGCAGTCACCCTTAAAACAGCAGAACACATTGGAACTTAGCTCCAGGCTTCCTTTCCTACAGAACCAAACACGGCAATGAAGGAAAAACCTTTTTCAATCATTTTGCCATTTAAGTAAACATTAGACTCAAGTAAGCAACTCAGCTTGACTCAGTCTCTAAAGTTTATTGTCCTAAACAAAGATGCCTGATTAAAGGGAAATGTATCTCACAGCAGAATCCCTCAGCCACTGTCAGTTTTAAAATAGTTAAATACAACACAATAAGATGCTTACTTAAAAAGCACTGATGCTGACATCTTTATTCCATCTTCTTTGGTCACCTTGAAATTGCATTCAAATGCATTTCAAGCACCAGAGCAGGTAAAGTTACACAAGGAGTCATAAGTCAGTACAAATACACCAAGAATTTCTATTTTTTCTATTGCTAAGGCTCCTGCTTTCTTTATGCCTCTCAGCTGAGGACTGCTCTTCTTCCTGAACAAGACAACATGCACTTTGCTCTTACTAAGCCCTGTCTTGAATGACTGCTTGGGTTATATAACAATTAGTGCAGAAGTCCCACAGTTACAAAGGGTCTTTATTCTGATTTGCCGTATGAAGTACGACATGTACAATAGTTAAAGGGCTAAGGAGGCACGCAGCAGAGTAAGGACGGCCTGGTCAGACATCCACAACTCTAGTCACAGAATGAAAAAGAAAAATCAAAGGAGTGGACTGATCAAATAAGTCCCCAGCAGTTAAAAAGAGTGTGGGTGAGAAATGGTAGAAGGTAGAGAGAAGAATGCATGCTGGCAAAGAAAGAGCAGTTCTCCGAGGTGAAAAGTGATCTATGAAATACAGAGTTGAACAAGCTGCCCTCTATTAAAAAACAAAAAAATGTCCCTGCAGAGCACTAGGGGAACAGATGACTCAGACCAATGCAAAACCTTACAAGCCTACTAAGCTGGAATGACTTGTGTCCTACCTAGCACCACATCTCTAAAAACAAGCAGCCATCATCAGACAGCAGTGTTGTAAGAAGAGAGAAGCAATGCTCTCATTTTTTGCTGCTTAATGCATCTCTTCTCTGGGAAGGAGATGAAAGAGATTTGTTAATAACAAGATATTTTAAAAATCTTATGAGAATCTTTTTAGTGACAAGCGATCCACCAGAAGTGAAAAACCAAATATGAATTAAAGTTTCCTTTTACTACAAATGTGCCGCAGCACCGATGTGATGGAATCGCTTCCAGCAGTAGGAACCCAAGGACCACTTATTCTATGCCAAGTGCTTCCAAACATGAAGGTGGCTTTGTGATGTGGACCCTCATCCTCTAAAAACTGCACACATGCATTTGACAAAGGTCATCAATCAACCTTTAGTGAGTAACCTCTGATTACTACTGACTAATATTAATCAGCAACACAAAGGTACAAAACAGATAGGCAAGTCAAATGTACATGTACCATAGCATAAAGAGATGCAGGCTGGGAGAAAGCTGATCAAAGCGTCCCTTGGATTTCCAGGGTGACAAGCAGAAACCTTACAGCGTGTAAATAAAATTTAAATACATCTACAAAGGAGCACAATATTTTATTCCAATTAAACTGAACAAAACATTACATATAAAATGCTGTCAATAGCCAACTTCCTTAATGAAAGCAGCAGTGCATAAAGATGGATTGAATAATTAATGAAATTACTATTGCAGAAATCATGTGATAGAAGAAACTACTTGTGCAAAGTGATTTTTCCTGCACTAAATAAATGTCAGCATCTTATTCCCAATTTAGTAACCATCTTTAATTTATGGGTAGATAAGATAAATACATTTAAATTCTGGATTATTTTAGAAATACTGCCAAAGAAGAAAGAAATGTTTTCATTTTCAGAAGCAGAAAAAAAATGTGACAAGAAACAGAAGAAATTAAGTTTATTGAGATGATTTACTCTTTATCTCAGTGAGAAAAATGCATTAATAATGCACAACCTTGATTAAGCATAGTACTTGCATAGTATCAGTTTCAAGAGAACTGATGGGTCAGCAGTTGCTATAGTAACTGGACTACAGCAAGGTTCCTATAGTAACGCCTTTTAAGTTGTTCCATACACTACTGTGCCTGTACTGAAGTACATGAACAGAGGGAGATTTTATGCAGTGCCAATGCTAATGTGTGAAGAAGGGCAATTAGGAAGACAACTTAGTCTTTAAAACTGCACTGAAGCATGACACGTTCTCATTAATGACATTAGATTCTTTCTTGCTATGAGTTTCATGACAGTGATAAAAATGCCTGACTACTATCTACATTAGTGCCTATAACAATTGTAGTGTGGTGTAACTGCAGTGTTGGTGGCATTTGCTGAGACATTTTTTACTCAGGACTAAATCTACAAATGGATGGAGGTGCTTGGCCCCTGTCTGGGACATGCAGAATTGAGCCCCAGAAAACCAGGAACACCTGCTTGGATTTGCCTTGTTTGGGATTTCCCAGATGTCCATCTGTATTCTAGCATGGTCCTGAAGCTGAGATTCCCAATAACTGATAGATGGTTACAGCTCCAGGATCGTACTGGAGCCAGCTTTCCCTGCTTACAGAGATGTGGCCTGGGGAATCTCTGGGGTGCCTACACAAGAAACGTTAATGCGCATTAGCCTAATTTAACATGAAATACGGGCACACATCTACAAGTGCACGACCTTAATGTGCATTAAAAATGGTGAAATTAGGCTAATTGTGCCTATATTTGATAGCTGGAAATGAAGGTATCAAATGTAGGTGCAATTAGTTAAAGCTAATTTTAAACTTTAGTTACTGCACTGTAAGGTGTCTACAGGTACATTACTGTGCAGTAACTAATTGGGCATAAATTTCATCATGCAATTATTATTCAGGTATAAAATTTATGCCCAAGTAAGTAAGTCACCATAGTTAGATGCACACCTGTACTGTGCAGTAATGTTAGGTTACTGTGCATTTGTAGGTGCACCCTAGGGGCATATGGCAGGGCTGCAGGGATTTGGCACTAAATTTAGTGCCAAGCTCCTGCACATGTAGACACCTGCCAAAAAATTGCTTAACGTGCATTAAATTTAGTCATGTTTAAATGCATGTGTAGTTGCACCCTATATAAATCAATCTGATCCGTGCTCCTATCACACAGATTTCTAAGCCTTGTATGTACCGTTTCATGAGCAATCCCAGGAGTTACAAGGAACAACAGACACAAGCTAGTGGAGGGTAGTTTCAGGCTAGACATTAGGAAGCGCTACTTCACTGTCAGGGCAGCTAGAACCTGGAACCAACTTCCAAAAGAAGTGGTGCTGGCTCCTACCCTGGGGATCTTTAAAAGGTGGCTGGATGAACATCTGGCCAGGATAATTTGACCACAGTACTCTTTCCTGCCACGGCAGGGGGTCGGACTAGATGATCTCCTCAGGTCCCTTCCAACCCTACCAACTATGAAACTATGAGCTGCTATATTTTCTAGATTTTCTTTACCATACACTGGCACAACTCAAGTCTGCAACAGGATAGGAAATAAAAGTTGTATATGAAAAGTTAGACACAGGAGAGCAGTTCCTGCATATGATAAAAACAAATTTTACTGGAGAGATTAGGTCCCTGTTCTTAGTTCAGACATTCAGTTTTGTACTGGGGCCTAACCCACAGAAACCTAGAGTTGTAGGAAAAGTCTTGCTCAAAAATAGCCTGGAGCATTCCCAGTTAAGATGCGATCTTCACAGAAGATGGCAGATTCTAAGAAGTCTATTTTGAGCATGTGTAAAGCTGGGAGTTTTCAAAAACTTGTGTTGTGGGAAATTAGGGCAGATTCCATAGGGGTCTGCAATCTACCAAATTACATATCCCCACTCCAAACTCTGGAGACACTAGGATATCTCAAAGAAGTAATAACATTACAATTATGATAATATGATGAGGATGGATATTTTTCTCTATTCTTATTCTTAGAAACTTGATTTTTTTTTCTAGTGGGGTGCTGTTTTGTTCTGCTGTTTTTAAGGAATATCAGCTGTACACAAAACCCTGCTATAGAAGATTTCAACATGAAGTTTTAAAGTTAGACACAACTATAAACAACTGAAAACAGAATCTCATAGTACATCTTAATAATGGGTGGTGATACTATCCCCTGCTACAATACAGATTTCAAATGCTGGACTTAAAAAAATTATAAGGTACCATTATAGCCTATCTATTTTTCCATTTCTGGAAAAATGGTATTTTATAAAGAGACATGCATATGACAGGTCATCTCTAGGAATGCATTTTTTTTTCAGTTTGGGAAGTTATAATGGGATTGAAAATAGCTCAAATATATTCTGTCCTCCCCATTAATTGATGCTCGAAATATGCCCAAAATTTGATAGCAAAATAGCAGGTGCATTTTACCATACCCAGCAGAACATTATAGTGGTATGATTCTTAGTGTTCAATTATCTAAAAGAATTAACTCTTTTGTAACCTCTGATTTAGTAAGTCACAGCCATGCTTCCTCATTTAATGAATCTTGGAGTATGAAACACTGAAGTTAGAATCCATTCTCCAAAGATTCTGCAACCCCTTGGCTAGTATAGCTGGAAGAAGGCATGGAAAAATGTAGTCTGCAACCTCAGGACTACATAAGAAAAGTTATAAGAAAAAGGTATCCTGTGCATAGTAATGGGAGGCTGAGACTATATACAGGGCCTTGCAAGTTCATCTCCGTTCATTTTAAAGAGAGATTTGCAGAATCCAATATATACATTTTCCTACTGATTTATACTTGAAAATGCTAGAAATGGGTTCACTTGCAGTTACTGCAATTATTGTATTGTTAAGAGATCCACAAATACAGGGTGTTTAGGATAAGCAGAGACATGCTAAAAAGGTAAATATGGCAGTTTCAGTTAATGAAGCAGATAAAATCCCAGCTATGAAGTGCATGTTTGCGGCACTTCATGCCTCTGGCCCACTGAGTCAGGCTCTCTGCTACCTCAAGCAGACATTGTCACCAGGCCATTCTGAGAGTTTCCTCTGCAATCAGAACAGCTGAAAAAAACTTCTCTCCTTTGAAAACAAAGAAACAACCAACCTGTGAGCACACCCCTGCAATAATACACTTATTCTTCAAGACCCCCTCCACCCTGTCCCCTTTTCTCCCCTTCTCCCCCACAAGAGCTCTATGCCTCTGCTGCACTGTGGCGGGTATCTTTAGTTCTTCTCCTGTAAATAGGAAAAAGGTATGTGTAAGTGGGGGAAACGAGAGAAAGAAAAAACTGCTGGTGCACTGGGCTGAGTGACTAAGGGGTTTGGCTGAGGTAGGCACTCCTAATAGAAAAAGGGAGACTGAAGAAAATAGCATCCCCTCTACCAGACAATTCTCCTGTTCACTTAAAGCATATCAGGAAAGTTGAAGACTGGCCCTCCTTAAATTCCTCCTCCTGGCATTGCAGCACCTTTCATCAGCATTGCTGTCAGTTTAAGGGGAGCAAGATAAAGCAGTCATGGTGCATTTGACTGCATAATGTAGGGGCCAGCTTTGCTGTGAAGGACAACTGAGGCGCTCACTGTAATATAAAGAGGATGTCTTTGTGTTCAGTAAGTACTCATGGTATTTTAATGCAACCCTGACCTTCCTGCAGCAAGGCACCTACACACATATTCTGATTTGATTGATTTCATCTTGCCCTAAACATTGAAATTTTTTTGGCACAAAAAACACAGAAAATGATACAGTGAAGGAAAGTATTGTCTGCCCCCTCCCCTCCACTCTAGTTGCATGTATTTTCAGTTACTATCTGTGCTGTTGAACTCTGCAGGAACTACCATGTAAAATGTCATGCAGGCAGGCTTGGAAGCAGCCAATGTGAAGCCAGAGAAATTGTGAGGATGGGACTATTCACCATCACAGACAAGGAGCCCCTTAAACTCTGGATTATGAGTCGGGAAAGCTATTCCCTCTTATGGACCTGACATGAGGCATGATCTTGTGCAGGTCTCTCTGCTTCCCAGGGTATTCGCCTCCCCATCTGTGAACTTGGGTTAAATAATTATTACCAACCTTTCCAAAGTGCTTTGAAACTCATTCATTGTGAGAAAACTGGGCTATGAAACTACAGGCATCTTCTACATGAGGAGGTTTGCCAGCGCACATGTACAGAAGCTCTGCAAACTATTGCAACTTTACAGTTTCAGAAATGGATATGCATAACTGCAGAAGATTTAACCCCCACACTTGTAATCTCTCCATACACTGTTTGTTAACTCACATTGTCTAAAGGAAGCACAGTCCAGTTGTGTGGAAAAGCTTGACCGCTTCGATTTGCAAAAAAAATAGCAGCTCAAAGTTATGTCTGTCATCCCATACTTGTGAATTTTAAATAGAGACGATTGGCAGCCAATCGTTACATCCAGCAGAGACAAAACTAAGTGCAGTGATGGGATTCAGCATCATGATGGCCACTACTGAACAACAGGGGTTAGTTGACAAAATCCTTCTGTGTTACATATAGTAACCAACAACAGCAAGGGCTTTTAGAGATGAACAAGATGAAAGGAGAATACCTAACAAAAATAATCAGATATGTGGTTTTCTCAACTGTAGTGGGGGGAAAAATATGGGGTGCTTCTAGGGTTATCATATTTCCAATTTAAAACAAGAGGACATCTGTCAGTGAGAGGGGGCAATATGATTGTGGGGGAACAGTGATATGCCTGTACCTTATCCCTGTCCCTCAATCCCAAGCCACAGCCCCCTGGCACTGCCTATTCCCTGAGGTCCCAAACCATAGTCTGCCACCCCCTGGTGCCCCTCACCCCCAAACAGCTGCCCCCCCCAGCGCCCCTTACTCCTCACTCCCAGCCCTGCTGGTGCCCCTCACTCCCAACCCGCAGCCTCCTCCCCACTCCCAGACCTCCAGGACTAGGGACTGACATTCAAAAAGCCAGAGCCTGAATTGATTCAATCTTTGTAGGTTACTCTGGCTAGGCTGATCTAGTTTGTAACTATATAGACATCCCCTCTGGACTGAAGAAATGCAGGCACATGCCTGCAGTGGCTCAGACTAGAAGCTGGGGGGTGCTAGAGCAGCCCTCTCTTCCCATCCATAGCGCTGAGCTTGTGGGTGGGGCATGGCCAGCCCCAGGCAGGATGCTCTGATTAGAGAGGGGTCCCCCCCAACACTGCTTCTGACCAGCAAGTGAACCAGCAGGGAATTGATAACAGAGCATTAGTTACACAGCAGGGAAGTACACAGAGAGTTGACAGTATCTATCAGCCCATCAAACAAAACAAAATACTGTCTCACTAGTTCAAGCTCTTCTTAAACAACTTCTTCCAAGGAAGGAATGGAGGAACATTACCAGCTACCTGTTGATTAACTCCAAAAAGCCCTAGGCCAACACTGTGCTGTCCACTTTTGTCCTGTCTCCCATAGCATGGACCGTAGCCAGCATGTGGTCTGCTAGCTAATGCTGAGAGGTGTCTGTGTAAGGCAGAGGAGGGGGGAATCCCTGCTTGAGCAGGAAATGGCAGGGGGCAGGGGAAAGACAGGCAGGCGTTGCTGGACTTGCAGTGTCTGCTGGAGCTGCAGCCAGGGAGCAGAGGGGTGCAGCCAGTCCAGCTCTCTGGAGCAGAGAGCCCCACCCAGGGTTGCAAAGCATCTGGGATGCTGGGGGACTCTGGTTTAAGTTAAACCAGGAAGGGGTCTGGGGCAGACATTGCATAAACTGGTTTGAGCCAAATCAGTTAAGTTTGTTACTACCTTCATCTAGATTTATTTCAAACTGGTTTCAGCCATTTTCAAACTGGTTTATGTGCACTGAACATCTATTCTGTTACAGATGAATGCATGATCGGGGCAGCAGGGTAGGCTGCACGAGGAGAGGCTACGGGACCTGAACCTGTTCAGCCTCCACAAAAGAAGGCTGAAAAATGATTTGGTGGCTGTCTATAAACTTGCCAAGGGGGACCATCAGGCAATGGGAGAGTCCCTGTTCCCCCAAGCACAACCAGGAGTAACAAGGAATAATGGCTATAAGTTGACTGACAGTAGATTCAGGCTAGATATCAGGAGGCAATATTTCGTAGTCAGGGCAGCTAGCATCTGGAACCAACTTCCAAGGAAAGTGGTGCTCGCTCCTACCCTGGGGGTCTTCAAAAGGAGGCTAGACAATCACCTAGCTGGGGTGGTTTGACCCCAGCATTCTTTCGTGCCCATGGCAGGGGATCAGACTTGATGATCTGATTAGGTCCCTTCTGACCCTACCAACTACGAAACTAGGTTTAAACCAGTTTCTAATCACTTAAACCAGTTTATGTGAAATGTCTGTCCCTAACCCAGGTGTCTCCTGGCTGCCCTGGCCCTGTGAACACAGGCACTGGAACAGCCCAGCCAAGTGGCTCTTGGCTGCCCTTCTCCCACTCCCTTCCCCTGATAGACAAGCAAGTGCCTCCCATGCCGTGCTGCAGCCCAGTGCCAGGGAAAACATTGATGCTAAGCAGAGCTAAATCCTAAATCCAAGACATTTGTTGGATATTTAAAAGAAACACCCAGACAGAGATAGGAGTACCCAAAAAGAGGAAATGTCCAGGAAAACCCAGATGTATGGTAACCCTAGGTGCTTCTCTCTCCTTTTACCCTGGAACAAACTAAAACCAATCTTACTATTTAAAGAAATGGTGTAGGGTCTCACACCTTCCTCTAGTTTTTGTTTCTCTCTTCATCTCTCAGCAAGCTGAAGGGGAATATTGCAAAGCATATTTATTTGGAATAAGGCAGTGGCTGCACTAGGACTGTTATGCAGTAATCTCCTTTTAGTGATATAAGATGCAGAGTAGCCCTACTTCTGGGTGTGTGACAGTGGAGGAGGGGAGCACTAGTATAGGCCTTAGCAGTGCACACAAGGCACCTACAAAATAAAGGGCCTGGCAAGACAGAGGACGTGAGAACCAGTAAGAAGGAAGTAGTGATTCTACTGCTGCTGTTTCTCTTGCTCTTCTTGAGCAACAGGTAATCCAGGGCATTTATAGATGTGCTCAGGCAGGTGGGAGAACATTTTAATTAGAGAGGCTCTGAGAGCCACTCTAATTAAAGTGCCCAGAATGTCACGTGTATCAGTGTCCCTGCAATGAAAAATGGTGGCAGGGGCACTTTAACTAAAGCTTGTCAAATAAGCTTTAGTTAAAGTGCCCCTGCTGCCGTTTTTCAATGGGGGGATGCCAATATACATGATGCTGGAATCTGTGAGTCTGCTCCAATGCATTAGAATTGCAGGACATTGGAGAAGCCTCTCTACATGTGTATAGGCTCCCAAAATCTGTGTGGTGCCTGAAGGTCATGCCTGCTTCTCCTTTCAATCTCAGTGGCAATACATGATCTTGATGGAGAAGGACTCATGTCACTCTTAAACTAAGTCGGAGGTCTTCCTAAATGTGGGCACCACACAAGACGTAGAAAAGGTAAGATTTTCTTTTAGATAACACTATATACACAGTTTGCATCAAATCAGCAGTGGGCGAGCTGGCTTTTTAATGCAGCACTGAGGCAGCTGTGTGTGACCCAAACATTACCACACAACCATCAGACCCATTAGAGGGAATGACTTTGAGGTTGAGTTAGGAGCTGAGCAGGGAGGCTAGAAGACTCCTGATAGGGTTCACGTGTGGTCTCGGCCACACATGAGCCCTCGCTGAGCAAAGGAGCAGCAACAGACCGGAGGGGAGCCTCCCGGACCGCTTTTAGCTGACCTGGCAGGGAGCTGCGCTCCCGAGCCGCGCGCGAACAGAGAGCGCAAACAGGCGCGCTCTGAAAGGGCGTGCCGGCATTTGCACAGGCAGAGAGCAGGAGGAAGGGAAGAGCAAGACAGCGGGAAGACCACTTTTTCCACTTGGTCTGGGAACATGGTGAGTACATGCAGTGCTACTGCCAGGGGCCTGGCCCCTCCCCCTCCCTCTTCCCTGGTGCTGCCCCCCCCGGCACACCTCTGAGGCTGTCACCCAGACCGAGCCCCTGTGGGGCCCCTTGTCCACCTCCCCCATCCTGGCTGGGGATGCTGGCTGGGCGGGGGTCCCAGGGGTCAGGGGGATGCCTGGGGTGTCCCCTGGCTCCCCCTCTTGTGGCCATCTTCAGGCCCTGGAGGGGCGGCTGTGGGAACTCCAGGAAGAGGTGAGCAGGCTGCGGGGGATTCGAGAGGCAGAGCATGAAATTGACATGTATTTTTGTTCTCTGCAGGGCCAGAAACCTACCGAGGAGCCCCCCAGACCCAGAAGAGCGACTCGTCGGTGGCAGCAAGTTCCCCCTGGACCCAGGGCAGCCTGT
>JAGPOW010003648.1:70429405-70454656 GCA_030014935.1 Caiman crocodilus
TCCCTGCCACCATGGCCCAGCAGCTGTGGTGGATGGGCCATGGAGGCCACAATGTCACTTGTGACCTCCTGGCCCCCCAACACGTTGTCTATGTTTCTCCTGTCCCATAGACTTACCTGTGGGGAGCTGCAGGAGCTGCTCTCCACCCTGCCTGTTGCCACATGTATAGGTCTACCTTACTTAGTAAGGTCTACCTTACTTAGACCATACTAAATCTGTGGAATATTAAATGGTGTTAAAGTTGGAACATGTGTGAGCAGTCACACATTAAGGGTTAATACCATTTCTTGCCTGCACAGCTATGACTTGCCACTAGAAGACTGGTGAGCAGGGGTTTAGTGAGGAGCCAGGACACCTGGGCCATGTCCACATTAGCATGGGCATTTGTTTCCCCAGGGACAAGTAGCAGAGCACTGTGCCACTGCTAGTTGTCCATGGGGAATACCCATGCCACGTGCCCTCAGGCATGCCTGGGTGGGGCAGGGGAGGCTATGGCAAACAACTGTACTGGCCCCAGCAGCCTTACCTGGGGACCTGGGGACCTTGGGGAGCTGCAGCCACTGTGCTCCTGCAGCTGGGAGCCTGGCCAACAGCTGGAGTATGGCTCCAGCTGGCCAGGCTCCGGTTTTGGTCGGTATGCACTGCCATCATGTGTGCACTGCAGCCATGCGTGCTGCCCCTTTTTTTTTCAGTGTGGGGTTTTTTGACCCTGGGATGTCCCGAGGTCAACCCCTCACCCCCCCGTCCCCTCCTTCCCTCACACTGCAAGATAACAGCATGAGGAATGCCTGCATCTGCAGTGTGTGGTGCCACAGACAGGTCTGTAGTGCCACATACCACACCTCTGCACTTGTCTGGACACGGCCCTGGGATCTATCCCTGTTCTTTATGGAGGGAATGTGTGGAAGCAGTGCATCTGGGATGCTGGAGGATTGCAAATTGGTCACTTTACCTCTATGGAGTGGACTGAAGTTACCCTAATACAAGCTAGGTATCACAGGCCAGAGTTAACCCTCACCTTAAGCAGCATAACTTTGAGACACTCAGAGGATACTTGGTATAAGTTAACAAGCTTTAACATGTGGATGCTCACATTTTAAATGCTCCTAGTACGGTCTAAGCATAATGTGCATCCCAAGTGTAGCAAAATGGCTCCAACTTTAACCCTGCTTTATCCAGGATCATAGTTGGAGCAATTTAGCTTACTTTTACCACTATAGACTTGTGTACCCATACAAGTTACAGCATAACAGCTGCTGCATGGACCCAAGGAACAACCCCTCCCCTGCTGCCACCTTTTTAATTGCCTCTAAATGTACATTTGTCCATACCTTATGGATCTCACACAGCTTATCTTCAGTTACATTAGAAGTTCATTACCATCTGAGGGCTATAAGGGTTGCCTATTTGAAATATGTGAGTTGCCTTAGTCCAGTTCTTGGTGAAGAAATGTCTCTATCACTTCTTGGAATCATGATCAGCAGTTTCAGCAGAGATGACAAGGACTGAATGGGCCAAAAACCAAATGGGTCTCTTATTAGCAGAGGCAGTGTCAGAGTTTGAAACATTACGAGCAGTGAGGGGAAGCCTGAATTATTCAATCTGTTGTACAGGTCAGAATTTCAGTCTCCAAGCCTCAGATTTAGTTATTTTTCAACTTCAATTTAATTTCACTCAACAGTGAGGAAAAAATGTGGTTATAATAAAGAAACAGCTTTAAATTTTTGTTTGGTACTTTTTTAAATATATAGCCAGAAACAGTCTTGAAGGCTGAAACAGAATTGCTTTTCTCAGCACAGGTTGTTTTAAAGATGCCATGTTTTAAAGTGACTGCCATAAATGAAATTGCTTTGTACCCATTATACCACATATGGTTAACATAACCAAAATGTATGCTCAGATACATACTGGGGGATACCACCTCCCTGTCATTTCATATCTCCTTTCATATTAATTTCATTAGTTTATATTCAGGGAGATTATAATATGTGGTAAACTAAGAAAACTAACTTTAATTACTTTAATTAGTTTTTCTGCAAAACTACGTATAAAAATGATAAATGGAAATGAGGAAACTGATTTACATATACTTGCCTCTTAGTCCAAAATGAATATCTGGGGTTTTTAACTTTTCTTAATCTGTGGCATGGAACAAACAGATTGTTGTCCATAAAACTCTCATCCTTCTATGTCACTGTCAGGGATATTGTATTTGTGATGGAAATGGTCAGATTAATTCAGAAATGGGCAATTCAAATTCTCCAACAACTGCTCTTGTTCATTTGCTGATAAATTAAGCATAAGAAGCATAATTAAGAATTAATTAATAAATTAAGAAATAGGTGGGCAGCATTACTGAGAAGTGGCTGCTTGTAAAAGGTACACATCTCATGATTAAACAGAACAAGAGAGAGTCAGGGGATCAATCTGTAAGAAATTGAATTTGAAGAAGAATAATTTGAAGATACCCCCCAGGAAGCAGTATATTTTTATTATTTTTCTTGCTGATAACTCTACTCATCCTTTGAATGTATTACTGTGTTGATTTTGTAAAAGGCAAGGATTAAAAAATGCAAGACATTAGACTCAATGAAGAATGTCTTACTTCAAAAGCTTGTCTAAATCTACCACAATTATGCAGTTGTCCAACAAGAGATATCACCCTAGGAAATGCTGGACTATTGCAGCTACAAAATGCATCAGTCATGACATTCTAATTTTAACTCACAGGAAATTAAATGCAGTATACAGACTCATAGAAAAGTAGGGCAGGAAGGGACCTCACAAAGTCATCTAATCTAGTCTCCTGACTAAACCAAACCTGCCAAGTGTCTGTCTAACCTGTTCTTGAAAACTTTCAAGGATGGAGATTTCACAATTTCTCTGGGTAGCCCATTAAAATGTTTGACCACCCTTATAGTCAGAAAGTTCCTCATTTATTGGCATTTGAAAATATTGTGTTGATAATGAATGCTTGGGACAGGAATGGAAAAAGATGAAATATTAAGCATTCTCTGTTTAGACTTTGCAATCTTACTTGTACCAGTCAACAAAAAGTATCAAAAACTATTGCATTGTCATCAACTGCACACTTAGGTTTTCTCTACTGGAATAGAGAGGAGTTTTACCATGAAAGGTGATGATAATACAATGCATTTTGAAATGGCTTTTCATTCCTGGCATTGCAAAGCTTTTTATAAACTAATGTCCAGATATCATGTATCAGAATCTGCTACCCTGGACTCTTGCAGGCATGGAGCCTTATATACAATCTATGCATGGGTATTACCTTACCTACCACTGAAACTCTGGAGTGAGCTCTGGAACTGCTGAACAGTTCATAGCAATAACACCTGTATGACATTCACATTTCATCTGGTCATTAGGATTAATGGCCTCAAACAGGGCAATCTATGGCCAGCAGGCCAGATATGGCCAGCAAAGGTATGATCCAGAAAGTATTTTAAGAATGGATAGCCAATCCCCTCCTTCTCCCTGATGCAATCTGCATTTTACTATCAGCCAGACAATCCCAGATGCCTCTCCAGCCTCATGTGATCCATGCAGAAGACTACTTTATTTCTCTCACACTGCAGCATCTGCTCACCATCATTGCCAAATTAGCCACTTATCATCATGCACTTCTGTGGTAACAATGAACAAAGTCTGTACTGGGAGAGCAAGAAAGCAGTCCTCCTCATGGACTATGAATGGGGTGTTTGCCCATGGTATTGAGCAAGTCACAAGTATTAGTAAAAGGTTGCCAACCTCTGGCTTAGATAACCAAATAGAACTAGAGTCTAGACTACTAAATTGTAATAGAATGTCACCCCTAAACAGTTCAGTCATCAGACAACACAGGATCAAGCAAGGGTTGCTTCCAAATCTAAGGTGATGGGCAGAAACAGAATTAACTTGGCACTCACCTCTGCTTTCCTCTGCTAGATTCTGAACACCTCTCCTGTTCTCATTCACAAAGATAATCCTTTCTTGCTCGGCCCTGTCCAACTCACTTTTAATATGTAAGCCGTCCACTTACTCAGTAGCTAATTTTTTAGGCTGCAAGGAGAAAATCTGCACCTCAACCACAACTGTCTGTCGAATCTGAAGGGATAGGGACAGACATTCAAAAAGCCTGAGCCTGAATTGATTCAATCTTTACAGGTTAGTCTAACTTGGGTAGGCCGAACCAGTTTGTAACCAGACAGACATTCTCTCTAGACAGAGGAAATTCAGGCACATGCCTGCAGTGGCTCAATCAGGAATCTGGGAGGTGCTCAAGCAGCCCTCCCTTCCCTTGTACACTGCTGAGCTGAGGAAGGGTGTGGCCAGGCCCCAGCAGGAGGTTCTGATTAGGGAGGTCTGCCTACACAATCCCAGGTTTTTCCACACTTGCTTCTCAAGAGGCAAAAGTGTTGCCAGCCCCCAGCCCCTTGCTAGCACTCTGAGGCAAGGTGGGGGTGTGCAGCGCATGCATCTGTTGATGATATGGAGCTTTTCAACCTCCCTTCCTGCTTCTTTATACTGTTTGCAGCAAACTGACAAGTGAGCAAGCCAGCAGGGGGCTGATAACTGTTTATCATCCAATCAGCAAAACAGTCACCTCTCTCCATTACTTTAAACTATTCTTAAACAGCTTACCAGCTGACCTGTTGATTAGCTCCAAACAGCCCTAAGTGACCACTATTCTGTCTGCCTGTCCCAGTGAACTGGAGACACACACACATCTGCATTAGCTAGCATGCCACATGCCTAGGGCTTGTGGGGCTGGTGTCCCTGCTGTGAGAGATGGGAGGGCGGGAGTGGAGGCATTTCCCGCTGGAGCAGCAAGCAGCAAGGGGAGAGAGGAGGTAGGACAGGGGGAAGCCAGGCAGACCATGCTGTGCCTGCAAGTCTCTGCTGGAGCTCCAGCCAGAGAGCAGAGAGGAAGGGCCAGCTCTGCTGTGGAGCAGAGCCCCACTCGGCCCAGAGAGCGTGCTGGGATGCTGGGGGTGTCTGGTTTATCTTAAACCAGTAAGGGGTCTGGGAAAGACATTGCATAAACCAGTTTGACCCAAATCACTTAAGTCTGATACTACATACAACCAGGTTTATCTCAAACCAGTTTCAGCCATTTTCAAACTGGTTTATGTGCACTGAACATCTGTTTTGTTACAGGTTTAAACCAGTTTCTAATCACTTAAACTGGTTTATGTGTAATGTCTGTCCCTAACCTAAGAGAGGTTGAGTTTCTTACAGACCAGGGAGCATGAAGGGCACTGCAAAGAGGAAGACCTGGGCAATACTGTCTCTGCCTAATTTCTCCTCATAAAGAAAACAAGATTTCCAGCACAGGGCTCTTTTGTGTCTCTCCTAAGCCCAGGCAACTGTGCAGTCCAAACAAACTTCTGTATCATCCAGACTGGCCATTGCCTTTCTATTAATCCAGGAAATAGCCAAAACTGCAGGAAACATTTTAGGTTGAGTGACAGTGGTCTGAGCATCCTGGATTCAAATCCTGAAAATGAGTTATAGGCAAGAGGAAAAGGGCATTGTTTCCCCATCTCACACCATTGATTAATATATGGAAAATGCTTCCTGCTACATCACCTTCCCCACATTGGTGCCATATAACTTCCCTTTTTGACCACTCATCCAACTACTGACCTGACCCGGTACTACCTAGCATGTAAGAAGAAAAGCTCATTGCAAAATGTAGTGGAGGCTAAAGGGTGACCCCGAACAACAACTAAATACAGGGCATATGTACACTAGACTGCAGTGTAATGTAATGTAAAGACATCTGAGTCAGCTCTAAGTGAACTAGCTTTGGTACAAGGAGCAACCTCACTGTAATAACTATAGGTGGATGAATTTTCCAGTAGGGTACATTAGTGCAAGTGGAACTCCACATTAGTAAAGCCAAGTTGCTTGTAATACCCAAGGGTATGTGTAGACAAAATGGGGGCCTTAAATTAAAGCAGTGGGTTTTTAAAAACACCGCTTCAATGTAGGGCCCTTTAAACCCACAGGTTGTGCACACATCCACTTACCTACCTCTCTAGTGAGGGGGAGGGGAGGGCGAGCTGCTGGCAGGTGGAGCAGTCCCTGGGCTGCAGGGGTGGCTGGTTCTTTCTTCTGCAGCAGCAGTGGCCTCCCGCCAGGTGGCACCCACCCACAGGCATATGGTTCAGGCAGTCCCAGAGGGCACTGCAGCTGCAGAGAGAAGTACTGGGCCCCCCACAACTCAGGCAGGCAGGTTCTGGAGCGGGGGAGGAAATTAGGCTCACTATTTTTTTTCCCCGTTTTTTGGGTAGAGCCTGCCTTCCCAGCCTGTTGCCAGGCTGCCTTCAGGGCTTCCTGCAGAGCCCCTGAGCTGCACAGAGCCCGATGCTTTGCTCTGTGGCTGGTAAGGCTCCTAGAAGTTTTAGTCTGCTGCACCACAAGTCATTTAAGGCATATTATGCTGCCAAATTTGCTACAGCAGCTGTAATTAATGTGCAATATGCTGCCAAGGTGTGCAAACACTGACACTATTAAACAGGTGCAAAAGCATTTAGCCCTCTTTAAAGTGTTGTGCATGCGTGCCCCTCATTTTGTCTATGTATAGCCCAAGTCTGTATATTTAGACCCAGCTCAAGTGGCTGTACATTACTGCAGCCTGCAGTACTGACAAATTAACCTGTTTTTAACAATTTCACATTAGGACGATAAAAGAATATTGGTAACAGTTTAACATATAGAAAGTCTATTGAAGTGTTACAGGTATTCTAGCTGAGCATACTGTTTTGTTCTCTGTCTCTTTAAGCACTTGAGCTTTCTATGAACTTCCTATTCCCCCTACTTGCTGTGTGTCATATGTAACGTGTAGAGGGTACCTATTATGCAATTACCTCCAGCCATCAGAAGTGAGCAGAGAGGCCAACAGGTCCCCTCCACCAATCAGCAGCAGCAGGGTGGGGCACTGGGGGAATTAAAGGAGCCATCATGCAGCACGCTTCAGGCATGAATTTCAGTGGTCCCTACCCATCGGCTGAAGTCAGCTGCAAGGGTGTACCATACACTGCTGTGGCTGGGAGATCTGCTAGCTGATGAGACTAACAGCTCTGGCAGCATCCCATGCACTGCTGTGGCTGGTAGTCAGGATCAGCTGATGGCACTCATAGCCACAGCAGCCTGTGAGATGCTGCCATGCCTGGGAATCTTGCCAGCTGTGGGACTTGCAACTGCAAGCACTTGCTACTAGTATGCCAGTGCAGGGGGAGCCTGGAATTGTGATCCTGGCTTTCCCTATGCACTGTCAACAAGGCATGGTATTATATGATGCTGGATCCCACAATCATGCCTCCTGCTATGTACTTGTGACATGGTAGGAGGTGTGATTTTGTGGACTGTGCATCAGATTCTATCATGCCTTTACCTGCATGTCTCAAGGGGGTGCACAGTTCCAGTTCCTATTTTATGATTTTTCTTATGAGCAAGGCTGAAGCCAGTTATACCACAGGTGCTTTAATAAACACATTCTGACTTCTAGCTTATTTTAGTCTGCTGTATCTGGGCAACCTCTCAATGCACATAGCATAACATTTCCAATTCCTTGTGCCAAGGATTAGCGCTCTACAAATGGGACCACAACCAATGTCCCCTCCCCAAGATTTCTGTGGTTGCTTATATGATGGCTTTCAGTTTAACAAAAATCTTGTATGGGAATCAAATATAATATACAAAAAATTTCTTATAGGTTTGTGGGTATGTATTAAAGCTGTTACCATAAAACACAAGATTAAAAGATCAAAATGATAAACTGTAATCTAGAGAGCTACTGAATTTCATCCTCACTTGACTGTTAGCAATAATTTTCCTATTCCTTTCAAATTACACATACATTTTCTTGAAATTACATTTTAAGAAAAGATGTAAGTGTTTTTAAATGACAGCAAACTAGTTGAATTAAAGAAGAAGACATACCTAGAGCAGAAATATGTATCAATTAATGCATGCATTTCTTAAGCACAGGATGAGGCAAGAAGCAACCTACAGTATTCTACCCTGGAACGTGCATAGGAACATAGGACTGAAAGAGGCCTCTTGGGCCATGTAATCTAGTTTCCTGTGCACACAGGCCATAAGTTCCTTACGAAATCTCCAAAATGACTGTTTCATACCTTCAATCATAACCACAAGGTCCCAAACCAGAAAGACCAAAAACACCTTATAACATGCTCTGGGTGAAAGCAGGAGGGGCAAGGGCACTTCGAGTGTCCTGCCACTCTAATGTCAAGAAAGCAGTTGGTAAATTTATGCTCAGGAGAATCCTATAGAAGAAGGACAAGACCTTCCTATCCTATAGAAGAAGGACAAGACCCCCCCTCCATTGGCATAAATCTGTATCTTATACGGGGGGAGGTTGTATTTTTATATGCATATAATTATGCTATATATATACAGGGGGGTTGTATGCATGTACATTTGCACACTCCATACATAGGAAGAAGGCAGGCTGTATGTCTATATACTTAAAACTGTACATCCATACATTTAAGATCTGTGTAATTATAAATAACTGTAAAATTAACACATTTTATTACTACAAAACTTGTAATATATAGTTAAAAATTTACACTTATTATAGTCATTAAAACACTTTTATTAACATGAAATCAACAACCTATAGTTAAAAATTTATACTTACCATGCCCATCAAAACTCACACTTCTATTAATGTAAAACCCACTAAGCCTCAATACCGCACCAGTTATACCCTCAAGAACTAAAAAACTCTAATAACAATAAAGACTTAGTCCTGGTCTTCTTATTAGCTATCACCCAACTTATACATGCAAGCATCCGCGAACCCGTGAGAACGCCCTACACAGTCCCACAGACAAATGGAGCTGGCATCAGGCACATCAACTAATAGCCCATGATGCCTAGCCAAGACACACCCCGCAAAGGCCACAGCACTAATTAACCTTAAACCATAAGCGAAAGCTTGATTAGTTAAAGTGAAACAGAGGTGGTCAATATCCGTGCCAGCAACTGCGGTTAAACGGAGACCTCAAGTTAATAAGCCAAAGGCGTAAATTGTGGCTAGGTCTAATATCTCCCCCATTAAGGCAGATGTGGCCCAATAGTAGTAATAAGCCCCATAACACCACAAACATCAACAAAAAAGTGACCCTAATCTAAAAGACATACCCGACCCCACGAAAACTGAGAAACAAACTGGGATTAGATACCCCCCTATGTTCAGCCCTTAACAAAGGTGTACCCCAACACATCCTACACCCGCCAGAAGACTACAAGCCCAGCTTAAAACTAAAAGGACTTGACGGCACTTCAAATCCGCCTAGAGGAGCCTGTCCTATAATTGAAAATACACGATCCACCTAAACACCCCTAGCCCTTCAGTCTGTATATTGCCGTCGCCAAGCTTGTCCCGCTGAGAGAAACAAAACGAGCACAACAGCCCCCCAGGCTAGTACGTCAGGTCAAGGTGCAGCCAAGGGGGTGGAAGAGATGTGCTACATTTTCTAGCGCATAGAAATACATAACGGAACGCCCCATGAAACCGGGACTGTCAAAGCAAAATCTAGCAGTAAATTAGGAAAAGAGCGCCTAACTGAAGAAGGCCCCGAAGTGCGTACACACCGCCCATCGCCCTCTTCGAACCCAACAAAATGCCACAACACCCTAGTAACAAGCATTACATGTGGTAAGACGAGGTAAGTCGTAACAAGGTAAGCGTACCGGAAGGTGCTCTTGGAACATCAAGATGTAGCTTAAACACAAAGCATTCAGCCTACACCTGAAAAATGTCCACAATCAAACCATCTTGAAGCCCACATCTAGCCCCACCCCCACTCTACAACCAATCAAACTAAACCAAAACATTTATGACACCTTAGTATTGGCGAAAGAAAAGCAAATAGGCGCAACAGAGAAAGTACCGCAAGGGAAAGCTGAAATAACAATGAAACAACAAAAGCACAACACAGCAAAGACTAACCCTCTTACCTTTCGCATTATGGTTTAGCAAACCTCAAGTGGCAAAAAGAATTTAAGTCACGCCAACCGAAACTGAGTGAGCTACTAACCAGCAGCTAAAGTTGAGCTCACCCCCCTCTGTGGCAAAAGAGCGGGAAGACTGCTTAGTAGAGGTGAAAAGCCTACCGAACCCAGTGATAGCTGGCTGCTTGGAAAACGAATATTAATTCTACTGAAAACTCTTCTACCCACCACAACAAAGGACAAGGAAAAAGTTTTCAAGCTACTTAATAGGGGTACAGCTCTATTAACACAGGACTCAACCTCCACTTAAGGGTAATT
Organism: Caiman crocodilus; assembly: GCA_030014935.1. Taxonomy (NCBI): domain Eukaryota; kingdom Metazoa; phylum Chordata; order Crocodylia; family Alligatoridae; genus Caiman; species Caiman crocodilus. The sequence goes on from JAGPOW010003648.1 coordinate 70,439,714, forward strand.
TATCTTTATTATCTCACCACAGGCCTTAAAGCAGCCACCACAAAAAAGCGTTAAAGCTTTCTCCTTAAAGATCCCAACAGCACCTCGAACCCTATATCACAACCAAGCCCTTCTATGATATTAGAAAAGACAATGCTAAAATGAGTAATAAGAAAATGACTTTCTCCTCAGCGCCAGCCTACATCCTGCCTGACACCCTACAGATTATTAACAGCCACTTCCCTCACTACTACCCCTAGACCACAAGAAGACTCTCATCTGTTAACCCAACACAGGAGCGCCACAGGAAAGGCTCAACCTTGCAAAAGGAACTCAGCAAACAAAGATGCCGACTGTTTACCAAAAACACAGCCCCCAGCTTATTTAGTATTGGGGGTGATGCCTGCCCAATGACTACTAGTTGAATGGCCGCGGTATTTACAACCATGCAAAGGTAGCGTAATCACTTGTTTTTTAAATAAGGACCAGTATGAACGGCTAAACGAAAATCTAACTGTCTCCTGCAAGCAGCCAATGAAATTGATCTTCCTGTGCAAAAGCAGGAATAATACCACCAGACGAGAAGACCCTGTGAAACTTAATTCAACTAAGTCACACCAACAGCATTAACCACAACAACCCACGACTATCCATACCTAACTTAGCGCTTTCAGTTGGGGTGACCTTAAAACAAAGAAAAACCTTTAAGTGCTGGGTTGGCAGAGCCTGGCCAAATGCAAAAGGCCTAAGCCCTTTACTCAGAGATTCAAGTTCTCTACCCAGCAATTGACCCCCTCACCATCCTCCCCCAAGCACTATTCATTGTCTCCGTCCTAGTTGCAGTCGCATTTTTAACAGCCCTAGAGCGAAAAATTATTGGCTACATTCAACTACGAAAAGGACCTAACACTGTTGGCCTTCTTGGCCTGCTCCAACCCCTCGCAGATGGATTTAAACTCATTATTAAAGAACTAACCCTCCCCCTACTTGCCACACCAACCCTCTTCATTCTCTCCCCAGCTGCAGCCTTAATGCTATCTCTCACTATATGATCTCCCCTCCCTATACCATTTCCCCTTGCAAACCTCAATCTGGGCCTACTCTTCCTACTAGCCATATCAAGCCTTATGGTCTATTCACTACTATGATCCGGGTGGTCCTCAAACTCAAAATACGCCCTAATAGGCGCCCTCTGAGCAGTTGCTCAAACAATCTCCTATGAAGTCACACTAGCTATCATTGTACTATCCATCGTCCTACTAAGCGGAGGATTTTCACTACAAACCCTTACCACCACGCAAGAACCCCTATCCCTCGCACTAGCCACATGGCCGCTGATAATAATATGATATACCTCCACGCTAGCAAAAACAAATCGTGCCCCCTTTGATCTAACAGAAGGTGAATCAGAGCTTGTATCCGGATTCAATGTTGCATATGGCGCAAGCCCCTTTGCACTATTCTTCCTAGCTGAGTACGCCAACATCATATTAATAAATACCTTAACCATCACTCTCTTCCTCAGCCCATCACCCCCAACCTCTATTCCGACACTATTCACCATTACCTTAATAACCAAGACCCTCCTATCAACCATAAGCTTCTTATGAGTCCGAGCATCCTACCCACAATTCCGCTACGACCAACTCATACACCTCCTATGAAAAAGCTTCCTACCCCTGACATTAGCCTTCTGCCTATGACACACATCACTGCCAATATCAACATTTGGCCTTCCCCCAGCAACCTAGGATCCGTGCCTGAACTACAAAGGGCTACTTTGATAGAGTAGATAATAGGGGTTAAAGCCCCCTCGCATCCTAGGGGAGTGGGATTCGAACCTACTGAAAAGGAATCAAAATCCTTCCTACTTCCATTATAGTACCCTCTAGGAGTGTAAGCTAACTAAAGCTATTGGGCCCATACCCCAAAAATGTGAGCTTTTTCCCCTCCACCCCTACATGTCTCTCTCTCTACCTCTTATCCTGATGACAATAACCCCAACAACGCTCATCTTCCTTCTATCAACTCACCTCACGCTAATGTGAGTCGCACTAGAACTTAACACACTAGCAGTTCTTTACTTAATCGCCAACAAATCCCACCCCCGAGCCATTGAAGCCACCATCAAATATTTCATCACACAAGCACTAGCATCCGCGTTAATAATCTTCTCTGGAACCCACAATTATGAAATAACGGGGGCCTGAAAAATCACAGAAATAACACCCAACTGCCTTAACCACACTCACCCTCACTCTATCCATTAAACTAGGATTAGTATCATTCCACTTCTGGGTGCCAGAAGTCCTTCAAGGAATATCCACACTCCCATCAGTCTTCCTACTCACATGACGAAAACTAGGCCCACTAATCATGTTCTTCCTAATTGCTCCCCTCACCAACCACAACCTAGTTTCCACAATAGCCATCCTATCATCCGTCATTGCAGGGTGACTAGGAATCAACCAAGTCCAAGTATGAAAGCTAGTAGCACTGTCCTCCGTCACCCAAATAGCATGAATAGTCCTTGTTATTAAATATGCACCCCCCTTAACAGTTCTCACCTTCTACGTCTACTCTATAACCATGTCTGCTGCACTAATCGCACTAAATAAATTATCCGTGACCACCATAAAATCACTTGCCATCTCCTTCTCAAAAAACCCAGTCGCCACCCTCCTCCTAATAGCCTCCATCCTCTCACTATCCGGCCTTCCACCCCTAGCCGGCTTTATACCCAAATGACTAACAATTAACCAACTCATCGCAGAAAAAGCAATTTGAACCACATTTATTATGCTAACATCCGCAGTCTTAACCTTATTTTTCTACGTCCGCCTATGGTACTCCACTATCTCCACCCTACCCCCAAACACTGCCAACATAACCTGCCTCTGACGAAACCCCCCCCCTCGAGGTAACTTTCCCGCTAATACCCTCGCCACAGCCGCTTCCACCTTCCTACTGTGCACTGTTTTTATAAAAGCAATTACCAAAGACTTTTTTATTTATTAGAAGAAATTAGGTTCAAACTTTAAACCGAGGGCCTTCAAAGCCCTAAATGAGGATAACCAACCCCCCATTTCTTGATCTAAGGTTTGCAGGACTCTACCCCGCATTTTACAAAAAGAAAAGAAAAAAAAATTTGTTGAAATAACAACTGTCAGCAGGAAGGGATTGGTTTCCATTTATTCTTGACATCTTTTTTTCATAATGAAAAAAATGTTTTAAAATGCTGAAGCAGGACATAGAATTTTTAAGGCCAAAAAAGTCAATTTTTCTGGGTTGAGGCATTTTTCTCTTGAAGCTTAAGCTAATTAGAGGCTTTATAAATAAAAACATTTGAAATTATAAAGAAACTCTTTAACATTTTCAAAACTGGACTCAGACAGATTGACTAGTTTTGCATTTTCAAAGACATTTTCTTAATTGTGAGTTTTGGTCCCAAGTCGGGATGGAAGAATTTTTTAAATCCTAGGATATGGGGGATGGGTAGAGAAGTATTACAAGCCCAGCTACACGCACACACACACACACACACTCTCTCTCTACATATATAATAAGGCCTTCTTAAAATTAGAGCAAAGGGGTGCCTAATCTGGAAAAACAATAGGTCTTCCATTTGAGACAAGGGAGTCATCCTTCAATAATAGTAGCAGGAATATTTACCACCTTTCTAAGGTGCTAGCTAAGTGTTAAGCTTTTCTGTGGAGCTCAGGTATCTTATCAAAGTGGCTATCAGTCATCTGTATGCAGATACAAACAGCCAAACCTTCAGCAATAGTCGAAACATATAATGAAAAAAGGCTACTGCTTCTATGCTTGGTTGATCCTGCAGCCATGCTTTTGTCACTTCAGCCATATCCCAGTCCAACAAAAAGACAGCTAGGGTCTCAGAAGTTTCTGTGAGTACCTGGTACTAGGATGCGCACAAAATATATCCCACTGTTAAAACCTCATCACAAGTTAATAAAGCTCATGCATCTGCTACAGACTATCGAGTCCATGAAGAAACATTTTAAAACTTTTTATAAAACAAACTAAATATAAGTTGGTGGGAAGAAATTCAAAACAAACTGCTTACTTGCTAGAAAGTAAAAAATAAAGTGCTGGGTTGATAGGCTTATGGTGTGATGTTTACATGGATTAAAAAAAGAATGAAACAGGAAACCTGTGAAGTAAAGCTAAATTCTCTGGCCTGAATCTCCTTTACAGTGCCATATCCTTACCCTGTTCTAGTGGTGTAAAGAAGGTCTTATAAGGGAACTGATGAACTTTGTAAAGCTCTCTGAGATTCAAAGCTACATTTTTTATGATGTCAGGATTTGATGAAGGGTTTGATCCCTTCACACAGCCACTAAGCAATGATAGCAAAGCAACATGTTGCTAGATTTTGCCTAGCACTTATGATGAGAGGTCACATCATAATGCACAGAAATGTGTACAGTAGGGCTGTGTGAAGCTTCAGTCCCTCATTAGATATGGCAGAGATTTGGCCTGATTCAGCAGCCAAATCTCCAAATCCAGACTGAATCTGGAGACCCTTTAATCTCTCCAAATCGAATTGGAATCCTCCAAATTGATTTGGAGAGATTCAGAAAGGTTCAGAGATTCAGACATAAACACAGGTTTAAATGTTTTTTCTACATACCTCTAGGTACCAGGCAGGTCATCAATACTGTGATGGTAAAACAGATGGAGCATCCTACAGAAGCATGGGGAGCTCCCCAGTGTGCTTGACAGCAGAACCAGAAGTGGACCAGAAGCACTTCAGGTTCACTTCTGGGTCCACCAGGGAGCATTCTGTGGGGCGTCCCCGCCACACTCCCCCAGCTCAGCAACTAGCACCTCCTGGGTCTGGAGGGGCACCTGGGGTCCCTCTGTGGCCAATCACCGAGCCGCAAGGGTGCAGGGGCACCATGCTGTATGCTCCCTTGTGGACCTGGAAATGAACTGGAAGTGCTTCTGGTCCATTTCTGAGTTTGCCGCCAAACATGCGGGGGCCCCCCTTGCACTTGCATCCACCCCAGCATCGCAGCATTCATCAGACACGCTGGGTACCTAGAGGTATGTACAACAAACATTTAAATCTGTGTCTATGGCTGAATTACTGATTCTCTGAATCTTCAGATTCAGATTTGGCCACATCAAATCAGGGACAGTGATCTGAATCAATAAATCGAACTGCTGCCCCAAATTCAGGCCGAATCCTAATCTGAATTGAATACGGCCCATTCCACACACTTCTAGTGTATCATGCTTGACAATCTGAGTCAACATCTATGCCCACCAGAACTGTGTACTCATAAGTAGGTGGGAAGTGGCATGCTGGGAAAGAGTGGGTGTAGAACAATATACACAATATACCCTAGTAAAATCTCACACATGCAAATGAGGGCATGCAGGAGCTATTTTCATTGCCTGAAGTGGCTCAGATTGCTGCCTTAAGGGAAAACTGTATGGGCACGTTCAGACAACCCCACACTTGCCTCTTGCCAGGTCTCAAAGCACAGGGAACAAATAACATTTCCCACACTGCATATTTGCAACAGGGGCTCAAAATTTGATACCTGGATATCCAGATATCAAAATAAAACACAGGAGAAAAAAGCAGGGCAGGGCATGGTCCAGGACAATGCCTTGAGGCAACTGGAGGCTTGGGTCCTCCAAAGAAACACTCTGGTAGCCAGCCAGAGCATCTTTATGGCTGCCCCTTGCCCTGGTGCTGAAACACACTGCCTGCCCACGGAGGGTAAAAATAGTGGTGCAGACTGCAGGGACCTGAACCTGTACTCTGTTCCAGGTAAGTAGGAGGTTGACGGAACTGGAGAGGGGCGCTGTGAAGATGTGGGGGACCATGGAGGGACAGCTCAGGAGGGGTGGGTCCCCCACCTGCCCCTGCAGGACCCACATGCCCCACCTTGCATGGCCTCAGCCCCCCCACATGGCCCACAGCTCACTGGCAGCAGTAGAGGCTATCAGGACACTCAGGAGCTGGTACAGCCCCCCCCCGCACGTGGCAGCATGGCTTGGCCCCAGCTGCTTGGCACCCAGAACTGCCTCTGTCACATTGCACAGATGTAGCCCAACTCAGCACAGTGCAGAGCTGTGCTGCCACCCGATGCCCTGTGCTGCTCATGGGGACCACTTGTTGCGCTGGGCAGGGTCCTGGATCCATGACCCTGTGCACTGTTGAACTAGGCCACAGCCGCGCAATGTAGCAGAGGTAGCACTGAGTGCCAGGTGGCTGGGACCAAGCTGCACTGCACTGTGCAGTGCTGCCCTGCACTGTGTGTGTGTGTGGGGGGCTGTGCCAGGTCCCATGTACCCTGACGGCTGCTGCGGCTGCAGGTGAGCTGTGGGCCATGTGGGGGCGGGGCTGGGGCTGTGCTGGGGGGGGCTCTCTCCTCTGCGATGGGAGGCATGTGCCCTGTGGGGGGGCTGTAGCCCCTGCAGGGGGGCATGTGGGCCCTGTTGGGGGGCATGTGGGCCCTGCAGAGGGGCTGTGGGCCCCCCTGTTGGGGGGGCTGTGGCCCCTGTGGGAGAGGCAGTCCATGTGCTGTGGGGGAGGACTGCAACCTGTGGGAGGAAGAGGACCCACCCCTCCTCAGCAGCCCCTCCATATGGCCCCCACACCCACAATCCCCACACCCTCAAGACACCCCCATGAAACCATCACCCACATACCTGGCAATGTGGGTAGGGAGTGAGGGGACTGGGACAGGGGGAAGGCTGAGAGTGAGGGGCAAGAGCAGTTGCATACCAGTGCTGCTCAGTACTGCACATTCTGGTGAGCAAAGCGGCTAGGGACAGTACTGATTTTTGTATAACAAAAAATCCAAAAGTAAACACCAAAGTGAATAGATATTTAGAATTGATTTTATTACGATGATGGAGGCACTGGTAGGCTTCCAAATTGCTCTATACTTGTAAATATATCAATAAAACACTGCCCAACTGATCTCTCTCTATATAACGGCATTTCATTTTAATAGCAAAAAAACACAATTTGGGGTGTTTTAATGACAGAATTTGGGTTTCTGGAGCTGATGAGTGCTGGGCTTTTTTTAAAAAAAGCTTGGAGGTTGGGGCTGGGTGGGGTAGCCACTGATGAGGCTGGAAGAGCAGGTTGGGGATGGGGCCTGTTTGATTTGGATATTCGGCCAATTCGGTGGCAGCCGAATCTCTGAATCAGATTTGGCTGAATCGATTTGGGACGGTGATTTGAATCACAGAATTGAATCATTGTCCCCCGAATTAACAAAATCAGAAGCAAATACTAGTCACTTTGCACAGGCCTACTGCTGACCTTAGGAGATAGTGAGAACAGAGGCTGCCATGAAAGACAGCCAGAGGCACAGAAACACTTCCCAGGAAACAGCTTCTCTTGTAACCAGCTGATCAATGTCTTATATTGTATGCCCAGTATTCCCATCAGCTCATTAATCCACAGCACCTGCTCCCCTTCACCTTATGGGATCAAAAGTAACAAAACACTTGATTCAGCTATTGCCAGTGGCAGAGTGCTGCTCATGTAACAACCCTCAAACAAAACCTCAGCAGCAGAATTGAGCCCATAGAACCTATATCTTAAATCATCCTGTATATATCAGCTTAAAGGACTTATCACCACAGCTGCTGGAGCCACCATGTGGGCATGCCACTGGACTGGAATCCATGTGGTTAACATTGCTGCTGCCCCTCCACCCCCCTTACTGGTGACTCAAATTGCTGGTAAGGTAAAAGGTGGGGAGCAAAGGGGGAAAGCAGTGGCAGTATTAACCCCCTGGGTTTTGGAACCATGCTCATGCAGCAGCTCCAACAGCTATGAGGGTTAATACTGTTGCTACCATATGTGGGTCATCTAGTCCCACAGTCCAGATCTGGTTCACTGGGCCAAACATGCTTGCTGTACATATTCCTTGATGGTATTCACACTACCAGGACAGGTATGGATATTAAGGAAAAACCACGAACAGTTAGATCATTGGAACATTTCCTCTAAATAGGATCAAGCTTAAGCAAAACTAAGATGCATATTTTCAAGGATACTTGTTCCCCAAGCAGACCTGAGCCACTACCCCAGTATAAAAACTATGTAAATTACTGGAGCTAAAATCTACTCTTGCCATCATTTCTGATTGCACGTTTTAGCCATACTACTATGTAAGATAGCTGCCTGAAGAAATGGGGACCACGTGGGATTTCTCATTATTAATAATTCACCCAAGTAACTACAATTTTCCAAAAAAGAGCATGTACTCAGTACTCCAAAGACTGCAATTTCTATTCAAAAGTGTCTGGCAGAGTGGGATGGATGTACAGCTTTACTGTAATATCTGATTTTATTGCTAATGCTAACATAATTTTATGAATGAATATGTTTTACCATATGACTAAAGTGTTAATCCTTATCAGTTGCACAAAACATTTAACAGATGAAGAGATAAGAGAACAGGGCTGCTATAACAGCAAGCAGAGCACATTTAATGGCATTTAACTGGCATTGATTTTCCTACTACAAATGAAATTCAGAAAACTGGACAGGGATCCAAAGTCCTTACAAACTATGCTAATTATAAATTCTGAGGCCAACCCCAAAGATGTCCAAAGCTCTGACTGAAAATCAGGTATTAAAATATCTACTTGACATATATTGCACTCCATAATAATTTGAAGTATATTTTGTGTGCGCTCAAAATCTGGATGCTAAAAGGAAAGACAATTGGTCTGATGCATTGTGAGTGTTACTCTACAGCATGTATAGAACTTTGAGTTCTCTGAACATAGAGTGAAACATGCTAAAAAAATATGACTACTACCATACTGTCAATCATGTGCACTAAAATTTAAGTACACTTTGGCCCTCCATGAGCATAGACAGATCACTTAACATCCACAAATATACATTTAAATAAAGATCAGTGATGAAGTTACATAGACTGATGTTCTGGCTAAGAGCAAGAAAAGCAATTAAAGAATACAAAGACCTTAATTAATTCATAGACAAAACCATCACTGAAGCCAATGGGATATATTGTCAAAATCATCAGCTGAATATGGCTCCCAATGTTCAACCAGTCTCAATGTTCCTTTATAAGAAACAACTCTTATAGTTGTAAACAAACTTATTTTCCGTATTTTTCCATCCAGACTCTTAATACTAGGCCAAGTGCACAGCCCATTTAAATCAATTGAAGCCCTTCTGCAGATTTTAAAGGGTTTAGATCAAAGTAATGTTTCTAGGAGGTAAAGTGATTAAGATCACAAAACATGTCTAATCAATGCACTAAGGTGACAGCCCTCATACTCACACTCTTGCTCTAATGGCATTTAACTGGCATGTTGATTTTCCCTTTAAAAGAAGGGGCCTCCTTTATAAGAATTTTGCAGGCCAGGATCCTGCTTTTGCCTGAAATCATGTCAACTGCAAGTTTTCTGTTGATTTCAATAGCCAAACAATAGGTTCCAAGTTTGCAATAACTGCTTCATGATCCCCAAATATGCTTTCCACACCACATCAATTCCCTGGTAAAGAATAATTCCTTCGGTTTGACTCACATCTATGACACTCTCTAAACATAACTGGAGACCAAAACTAAAAACTAGAGAACAATCTTTTCTTTGTGTATTTAACTCCCACTGAGATTTCTGAAAAGGACAATTGCTGAGATGCCCCTAATCACTAGATTCTTTGGGAAAAGCATAAAGGGTGATATTGCTTTGAGTCAAGCCTCTGCATAGCAAAAATTTGAGCAAATCATACCCGAGTTTGCCTCTGATTGTGCTTGATAGCTTCCTGATTCATATCAATCTCTGCCCTGTTCAGCCCCTCATTCATAAGGCAGCTGGAATTATATTTATATACTGCATAATGCATAATGGCTGGGTAGGACTTTTCCTACAATCATACAATAATTATTTTTTAAAACAGCATGATTATATACAGCAGATTCTGCTTTATCACCTATCAGTTATTCAAATATTTCAGTTATTTCTTTACTTTCCTGAAGGACAAATGCTTTTGTTATTTATTTAATTAAATTTTGCATGCTAATTTAACTATGGACTTTTAGTATATTTTAGTTTAATGTATCAGTTGAAATTAGAAAAAAAAAGCTAAGTATTGATTAACTGAATAATACAAAGTTTGAGCAGTGAGAATAAAAGGTTTCTGCTAACCAATGACAATGTACCACAATGTAACCAATTATGAACTATTTTTTAATTTGTCAAATAATTACATATGGATTTTTGTTGTTTTAATTTATTAAAAAATTTCATTTTTTAGGTATATTTAATATGTTTCTTATTAAATTGACATATCAGCCAAACTGGATCATTCATTGAGTAGCAAGTCTAAGGGAAAGAAAACTGATTTTGTGGGTATGTGATGCTCTAATTCATTATGCAGGTGAACATGGTCAAGGACAAAGGTGTAATGGGATGTATGTGATTGAACAGCAATTGTGGTAATTTGGATTTATTCACCTATCAGCCCTGAAGAGCTGACAAAAAAAAGCACAGAGTGACTTGCACTGCAGTACATCATTACAATCAGGATTTATGGTACCAGTTTCTGATATAGGGTTTTTTCTATTTTTTCCGCTAGCTCCATTTACTAGTCTAATTTGCTTATTTGCAAGCTTTTGGTAGGAAAAAGAGGCCATGTAAATACCAAAATCCACTGTTCTGTTTTTCCATAGGACTTCCACCTACAGGAGAGTGTTCTGGGAGCACTGAACATATCTAAGCTATGGTAGCTGATACAGTATTAGCATTACATAACAGGGGTGTTATAAAAATATATCAATATTTGTCAAGCACTCAGATACATTATTGATAAATTATACAGAAAAGACCACAAAGTAATTACTTATTCTATTTCAGGGCAGGTTCTAAATAGTGTGCGATAAAAAGGATGCTGGGTCACATACTTTACAATGAGAAAATAAAGTATTGAATAGCTATTCACAAAGTACCTGGGCAATAAATAAACATTATCACTAATTAAGCTTGGGTGCAAATGTGCCACATCAGTTACTGCATTGTAATTGCTCATGCAATCATTCTCACCTTCTCATAAATGCATAATAGCTCTTGCTCCTTGAAAAGAAGGGTGTCAAATAGCCTTATACTTACCATATGGAAACCACAGGCAAACAAGAAGTTACAACAGAGCTGCCAGCCACCAAGTTTTGTACCCTAGCTCACCACATAGTAATGTCTTTATGTGCCCCTGCCCTAAACAAGTATTGTCCAGCTAATACACTGAATATATTAAATAGTAAACCTAAAGACTGCATCAAAATACGTGTGCGCAGTGGCATGAATAATGGTTGCATGGCAACCTCAACATAGTTTTAAGTGTTTTTTGTGTAATTATTGTTATGGATCTAGGCTTTTTTTTCCAATGAACAGTAGTATAAGAAACTACTGCCTAATGATCCCATCTAATCAGCTGATATGACAGTATATACAGCGGTCAGATTCTGACTTTTTAATAAAATATCTTATAGTTATCTCTAAAATGGACTTATAAAAGGTTCAGCATTAGTGTCTTTAAATATATAATACATTATCTTGGCATGTCTGTGCAGAGGAGTAAAACCACAACATAGGGACTGTAAGTACTCTGTCTCACTGTTTTTGACAATGAGAAAAATGCAGCAAGCTCAGCCTATTTTTAGTTGTATTACACAGACTGATTTTCTAACACAATTTCTTCAGCAAAATAATAAATATATGCATAAGCTACTACATTTGATAAGACATTCCCATATACACAGAACATATGTGCTTGAAATGCAAATATCCAATGTGACCTAATAGATAGATCACTTGGCTAGTGCTCAGGGACTCAGGTTCTGTTTGCCAGATCTGCTACTGGCCTGTTTGATGACCTAGGGAAAGTCACCTTAGTTTCCCAATCTGTAAAATGCAGAGAAGGATATTGCCCTTGTGTAAAGTACTTGGAAATCTCCTGATAAAATGCTGCATAAAAACTGGCTGGATATAATGGCACAGATGCAGGTACCAGAGTCCAAAGCTATGATCCTCATAACTTCTGCTCAGCTTGCCACCTAACTCTGGAGGCACCAAAACCCCATTTATTTCTAATGTTACAGTCCTCTTTGGATCGTTTATTGACATTTCTATTTCTGGGCATCCACAGAAACACTTCAGTCTTGACGGTGCAGAGCAGCCTGGAATTTACTTGACACCTAAGTCCCAGCAGGATCCACAAACTGGGCCTTCTTCCTATTTTAGAGGGTTCTGGTGTGTAGTCTCAGTGCTTGGATCAGGCTCCTCACAAGATGCAACAGAAGCTGGCACTTCATATTACAAAATGGCTAACGAAAGAGGAGAGGTGCTCATGATGTCCCCTTTGGGCATTGACTAGTGCATTCACCCAGGATGTGGAAGACCTGCATATCCTGTGGAAGGAGAGGACTCCTTTGAATGATATCATTCAAAGCCCCAGTTCCTAAGTTTCCCAACTGCAAAGCTACAGGCCATTCTGGAATGGAGATTGAAACTGGTCTTCTATAATTAAAGAATTCAAGAGTCACTGGACAGGACAAAGCATGACTCTATCACTTAGTGTTTAGAGTATTCACTTGAGACAGGAAAACCTGGATCCCAGCCCCTGCTTCAAGAGCTGCTTATGCATTTTACATTGAACAGTCTGTGGATAAAAACAAAAAGCATCCCTTGAGAGAAGGACTGGACACCTTAACCCCCCACCTAGTGCGAAGTAGAGATAAACAGCTTATACAGGTTATGCCAATACGAAATTAAAAAATACAAATACACGTGCTAAAGTTTCCTATTTCTGGAGATGAAGGTAATTTTTCTATTTCTTTCAGTGTGTTCCTTTCGTTTGATATGGAGGCTGCCAAGGCTATCCTGATGGGTTTATGACAGTAAAAGTTGGGTAGGGGGCAGAATTATCCCAAATCTTCAGCAGCCACTTCCACAGCACCAAACTAGGCCTTTAAGCAATTTATATTGTTTAGGAAAAACACTGGGGGCAAAATTTTACTTTGTTGCCAATACATGTAAAGTGATGCTTAGATAATTTAGGTGTCTAAGACACCCAATGGCATTTTAATTTACCTTAACTAGCAGTCTGAATGTCACTTACATGATTAAAAGTCTTATGCAGTGATATTTTAGCTATATTATACTATGAATGACCAATCACCCTTCAGACCTATATGGCTTGTGCCCTTGTCAAGTTAGCACAGCCAAAATGGAAAGCATCACTACTGCAGAAGGACAAGAGTAGGCCCTACTCTGTGGTTCAGGAGGCAGATGTTGCCTCTGGCACTAGAGTCAGCATGGGTAAACATTGCTTTCAGTGCTCCCAGTGATGTAAACTTGGCTGGCAATTACACACAATGGCCACATCCACACGTTGCATGGATGTTTGTTCCCCCAAGGACATCTAGTGGTGGCACAGCTTGTGCTGCCACTTGTTATCCCTGGGGAATCCCACATAACTTCTGGTGTGTGGGGTAAGGGATGCTGGGGCCAGCCCAGTGCTGTTTCCAGAAAGTTAAGTGTTTCTTTTAAAAGCCCCAGCTTCTGGAGTTAAGTGAACAATCTCAAATTTCCCTGGGGAGAAGAGGCATTTCAGTTCCTTTTGTTTGTAGAGGAAATGTTACATGCTTTTACCTCCAAGGCTGAGAAACGAGAAGGCAAAGTTAAAAAAAAAGACGATTTTAGAAAGATAGTCAATTATAGTTTTACGTGTGATTTTTGAGAAACAGAGGCATGAGTGACTGGCTCAAGGTCGTCATCTCCTGACCCCCGGTTCAGTGTCTTAAATCATAAAGTTGCCCTTCTTACTTTGGTATTTTGACCTCTATTCCTGCTAGAGCTCACTCTTTGCCCACTGTTTGCTGGAGAGGGTTTCCAAACCATCCGAGAGTGTTCTTGCATCGCTTTTATTCTGAACTTCAGTCTGTGCATTCAAGGTGGATGGTTTAGAAAAAAAAGAGAGATCTCATTCTCCGGGGACACCAATCCAGCACCTTTTACTAGCACAACATTCATTCAACGATAACAAATGAGAGAAGTGAATTGTATAATTTTTTTCTGCAGCACACCATGTTTCCAGAAGCATTTATAATTGGCTGTGATTTATTTGAATTTGGCCTTTGGTGCATCTAATAAGCTATAATGTTCCCTACTGTCTTCTCATAAATCTGCACGGCAACAAATGATAATGGAGTTAATGAAGGACAACAGGAATATAGTACTAGACAAGCTGAAAAACTCATGCATATTTCCTAATATGAGGGGGTAAAATGTGTTCTATTTTTTCCAGTGCCTGACTTTATACTGGAGAAGAACTGGGAGACACGCTGAATGCAACTGAAAGTTTATAATGTAAAATGTGAAGCCTGCTTTACTAATGCAATTCACATTTAAAAGTCAAAAGCTAGTGTAGCAAAAGGGCTGAAAAGAGTGAAACAGAATAACTGAGCTGGCACAAGCTGCTGGAACAGTGGTCAGCACTTCCTGAACTCCAATTCTGCAAAGCAGCACGGTCACCTGCCAATTTCATCTACCAAAACAGATGTTACTGCTGTGGACTCCAGTTCCAGCATAGAGTGGAACAGAATGAATAAATGTAGCAGAGACCCACCCTATCGTTGTGGGAAAACACAGCAGAGCATATTCAGATTATACATGGATGTACAGGAGATTTGTTTAATTTGACAGGAAATCAAGCAGATCCTTTTTAATTCTCATTTTGCAATCCCAATGACTTTTAATGATAAGACCCTAGAGCTTCCCATTAGGCACCTATGTGGATTTATAGTGCCTATGTGTGATCCTGTGCTCCGAAATGGACACCAGAAGAGAGGGAGATGCTGCAGCGGGATTTGGGCCGGCTGCAGGAGTGGGCGGACAGAAACAGGATGGGATTTAACGTGGACAAGTGCAGGG
>JAGPOW010003648.1:70461900-70517674 GCA_030014935.1 Caiman crocodilus
TGTCAATGAAATTCATTACCTTTCCAACCACTGACTATTTTTTGAAAACGTAAAAATGAAGTGGGCAAGAGAGGAGTGAGGGAAGCAGATTTTGAAATACAGCAACTCTAGTAATTGTCATGTAAATCCAGTACTAATCACTAGTAAACCAATGCAGTAAACACTGAAAAAATAATCTGTACACATCTTTACAATGACAAAAGTAGGGGAAATAAGTTGTATTACTTTAAAAATAAATCATTTTGTCTACCCTGATAAGTGGCACACACTGAAAACAATGATACTTTACATTGGATTTACCAGGGGGGAGAGTTTATGGGAACTTGACAGAGAACTTCTCAAAATGGCATGCAGGATTACATTCAAGTCAAATTCTAACAAAGACCACAACAGTGCCTTGAACAGAGAGCATGATAGGCTTTTTTGCTTCTTTTGTTAGGTCTCTTGTCATGAAAGGGAAAATAAATTTATGGCAGACATGTCCAATGTACCAAACACCATATGGCCACCCTATTATGGAAGTAGGGGTACCAACTCAATAATTAGGGTTGTGCTGGCCATTCATTTTCCCCCACAATTTTTAGGATATGAATGAAGTCAGAAGTGATTTCACCCAAGCTGGTTTTAGCTCACAATAGCAAATTAAAGTGCTTACAAGAGCATGTAAAGACTTCACAAACTAATCTAATTTTCTAATTGTATAAAACTATGTTTTCTCTAAAGGAAATCAGATAAAAGTTTCTGTAATTGTGCTTTAATTATTTTCTCTTTTTTGAAACTGTGGTAGATAAAAGTGACTAAACGCCACCAAGCTGTGCTTGTGGTGTGGGGAACCAGTGGGTGCAGCCCAATTAGCCGCGCAAAGAATGCATGCAGCAAAATCCCCGGCTCATGCAGCTCGAAAAGCACATGAATGAAAGATCCGATCTAACTGGCTGTTGGGGCAGTATAAAAACAAAGCTTGGGAAAGGGAAGGCGGGACCCACACGACATCGGTGAGGCCTGATCACCCTCACCAGAGGTCCTGCGTCCACGGCTCCCTTTCCCCCCTGGACGTCCCCATCAGATAATTGCATCAGTTAGATGTCTGAAGAGCTCTCGAGTTCCCTACAGTTTTGGTTTTCGGAGATTGTTGTAAGAGTAACTGCCGGTGAGGATGTGCATATGAAGCATTTAACTGCTTCATGGTGAAACTTTACACAGCATACCTACACTGTGTTCCAGTTTGTAAGTAAAGCATTTATTTGTTATATTGTCCTCAGACTCTTTTTGGACGGGAGAATAGAAGCAGGGTAAATAGCGTTCCAGAACCCTTTCGTCCCCAGCCTGCTTGGATCCAGGGGTTAATCATCCCCCCAATTCCTTCCCACAGAAAGTGCAAAGCAAGATTGCATAATTGTAAACATGACTTACTAATTTCCACCAAATTTTCACTGACATCAATGTAGGGTTATCAGAGTTTCAGTTTCAAAAAAGAGGACACCTGAGGGGGTGGTATATTACTGGGCAGGGAGGGAGTGATATGACTGTGCCGTGCCCCTCACTCCCAATTGGCAGCTCCCCTCTCCCCGCAGCCCTGCTGCTGCTTTTCACTCCTTACCCACAATACCCTGCTCCCCAGACCATGCTGGTGCCCCTCACTCTCAACCCACAGTCCCCCTGTCCCTGCTGATACCCCTCACTCCTGACTCATAGCCTCCTGCCCCCTCCAGCCCTGCTGCTGACCCAGCTCCCTGCTACTCATGAAGAACCCCCACACCCCATACCCTGCCCTGCTGCAGCCCCAGTGCCAGCAGGCCCATGCAGGCAGGCAGGCAGACACACACACCTGTCTGCAGCCCTGCCTCTAATCACCTTCCCCCATGACCCCCAGCCCAAAGCAGCTCCTTGCTGGGACAGAGGCAGAGCAAAATCCCAGACATTTGCTGATGTTTAGAAAAACTGCCTGGACAGAGATGGGAGGATCCAAACAGAAGACATGTCCAGGAAAACCTGGACGTATAGTAACCTTACATCAGTGGAATCGAGAGGTCTCCTTTGAAAAATGAATCATGAATATATTTTATAAATATTTTATAAATATAATTGTTGCAGAGCACCTTGCTGCCCCGCTCCTAGTGTGTGGAAGCTGCTGGGGAAAAGCTCTAGCAGTTTGATAAGGCGCACAGCTGCAAGTTGCCAGGGCAACTGCAAGCAATAAATGACCGCACCTGACGGCGGTCAGCTGGTGGTAAGGGGGCAGGGCCTGGCTCATATAAAGCCCAGACCCAAGGCCAGGCTGGTAGTTCCTTGCCAGTGGGGCAGGAGCAAAGAGGTGAGTACTACTTGAGCAGACTGAAGAATGGTGTCCCTGAGTCAGGGGAGCGATGTTGTTATGGCCAGGTGCCTTATGTTAGTTATAGCCAGGAGGCTTGTGTTGTGTTTTGTTAGCATTTGTATTACACCGGTGGTTTGGGTGAGGCTATAAGGGGTTGGAGGAGCCCTCATAGGGGCCCACAGGGTGTGGGGCCCCAGCACCAGGGAAGGTGCAGTCTAGTGCCAGTGAGGGTGCAGCAGCATGGGGTGTATAGACCCTGGCTCCAGAGAGGGGCCAACTTTGAGAAGCGCAAGGGAGGGTGTGATGAGCCCCAGATGGGGCAGCATTTTAAGGAGCTGAAGCATGGGTGTGGCGAGCCCTAGAGAGGGGCAATACTGGAGAAGCCCTAGAGAAGGGCAATATTGGAGAATCCCAGAACGGGCATGACGAGCTTGGCTATAGGCTAGTGCTGCAGAAAACTGCAAGAGAAGGGCAGGGTGCTGTGGTGGACCCCAAGAAAGGGCTTAGCAGCATGGTGCACCCAAGACAAGGGCAGGGTGCTGCGGTGGACCCCAGGAAAGGGTTTAGCAGGACAGTGTCCCAAGAGAAGGACAGGTAGCTGCGGTGGTCCCCCAGGAAAAGGGGACAGCGGCACAGCGTCCAGAAAAGGGGCAGCAGTGTGGTGGGCCTGAAAGACTGGAGGCTCGATATAGAGTCCCAGAGTGGGCAAGGGTCCCTGAGCAGGAAGACATTTTAGAGAAGGCCCAGAGTGGGCATCAAGAGCCCCAAGGGAGGGGCAGTAGACCAGAGAGAGCCTGGAGTGGGCACAGAGGGAGCCCAGGAGAGGGCACTAGTATAGAGCATACAGAGGAGGCATGAGAGAGTGGCCTAGATTACAGGAGAGGCCCAAGAAAGTGGGCGTGTATCTTTTGACCGGACAGTGTCTTTCCCATCTATGAGGCTTGGGGCGTGGTATTAGGGGTTGGTCAGAGCCACGCGTAGCCTATAAGGCTAGGATGTCTGAGAAGCACCCATCGTATTGGGAGATCATAGAGAGTCCGGGAGATCATGGGGACAGAGGTCCTGATTAGCCGTGCCCAAGGAGGCGTAAGGCAGCCTCCCCAATATACACTTGAGAGCAAAGACGTGGTGGGCAAGAATAAGAAGGTGCCCTTGGGCCAGCCTTCAACACGGCGAGAGGGACCTCAGGGAGACTATGAAGCCTGCTGTGACAATTCTTTGTATTTATTTATAAAAAAAAAAAAATAATTATAAATATACTTCTACTCAGATTATGACAATAATCATGAAATTATCTATTGCAGCTCTGTTCCTATGGGCAAAAAAGCCAATAGATTTATGAATGTTCAGAGTGTACTTCCTGTTTTTGCTGCCACAAGCTCCACTGCTGAACTCAGCATCACATATTATACCAAGTTTTTTGTACTAAACAGTGGTAGTCTACATAGTTATAAAACAAATGTTCTAAGGAGAACCACAGCCCTTATAATGGCCACAGCCATGCTCTTACAGATCCATCAGAAAAGTGCTGGATCATCATGGTAATAATGAGTCATCATAAAAGAAACTGCATACTTAAAAATCATCTGCTTTGCACTTCAATTTGTGAAGTTGGTCAATTTTTGGCTACAACAACTCTTCAGTGAACAAAGACTTTTTTTTGGTATTTGTTTTCAAGGGAAGAGTTCCTAACTTTTACAGGGGAGTTGTTTATAAACAAGTTTTTTACAAGATTTGGCTCTTATAATCATGCCTTTTATTTGTTTCTAGTTAAACACAGACAGTTCCCCAAACTCTGACCTACACACAAACTTCCAAAGCATTATAGGCATAACCTATTAGTCATCACCCAAACTGTCTCTTCTGAGACAAACCAAAGGAACAGTTCAGATGCACTGACTGCTTCTGTTCTTCAGTGCTGCAAGTGACAGCTGCTTTTTCAATAGAGATGAAAGCTGCACGCCTGTGGCAAATTTACTGTTGCTCTGCTCTCAGTTTATCCCACATCCCTTTATACTACCAATGGGGAAGAAAGAGCTAGAGCCAGAGTCACTGGAGACACAGACTTCACCACACCTGTGTTCTGGAGGCATTTTCTTCCACTGAGACCTTTGGTTCACTGTGAGCTGAATAAGTGCTCAGGAGAAATTAAAGTATTTGTCTGCATGGGAGAACTGACCAGAAAAGCTATTGTAAAACAAGCTGTTCTGCCATAACAAAGGCACTGGAAATTCATGCCCAATCTTATTCTGGAATAATTTTCCTATCTCAGCAAGCTCTTGTAAACACTAATGTTGGAAACAATAATGTGTTTATTTTAAGAGTCAGAAATTGCAAGTGTGACAAATCAAAAGATATACCCAGAGGTGGAAATTGCTCACATGCAGGGTAGAGATGAAATCCTGATGAATACCCATCACACTTGTGTGTTTTATAGGTATGTTTGTGTTTTTATGTATTTCTAGGTATGTAGCAGTAATAAGAGCTGTGCTGAACTGCACAGAAATTTCCACTACCAAATTCTGCTAGTTGTGAGATGTGGAGAAAGTGAATAAAAAAATGAGTGAAACCTTCTGAAAAGTAACAAGAATATGACAGTGTTTCAGAAAGTAACAGCAATTTTGAAATAAAACCATTTTGTATACAAAGATAATTTCTTAGACCTTTTATACACAGTTGTGATCATCCAAATGATGGATGCTTTTGAGATGCCACTATCAGTGTTTTCTGCTACTGTGTAGTTTTCCTCTCACTGTACACACAGTGGTTTTATCTTGAAATTGCTAATACGTTCCGAAACACCCAATAGATTTTGGAATGTCTACAAACCATGCAGGCTTTCTGTGCAGGGAAAGCTTAAATCTAATACATCTTCCTCATTTAGCATTATAAAGTATGTCATTTAGCAATTTTCCTGCCCTCAACCTTACTGGAATATTCTGAAAAAACCTAAAGAGATAAGTTATAGTATATGAGGCAAACATCTGGCAAATCTGCTGGGATAGCCAGTCTCAGGGAAAAAAAATCTCTGTAACCCAAAAGAGGAAAAGAAAAATATCCTCTTGTTACAAGGAAGGAGAAATTAAATGGGTTACATACAAATTTAGGGAAATAAAATCCAGGAAGCTTCACTTCTGTACTTAAACTAGGGGAAAATAATTGAAATAGGAATAATAAAACATCTGGAAATTATGGACACATAGGATCTAGCCAGTATGGCTTCTACAAATGAAAACTGTATCATAAATGTATTAAAATCTTTTGAGTAGGTCAATAATATAGTGAATAAAGAACCACTAGTTGACATCCATAATTTATCTAGCCTTTCAAAAGTCCTTTGACAAGGTCCTTCACAACAGGCAACTGAAGTAACTAAGTAGGCATGGGGTGAGGCAAAGTAATAGATCAAAAATGGTTAAGGAAACAGAGAGCAAAAAGTAGGATTAAATAATCAGTTTTCACCATAGCAAAAAGTTTAACAGCACGGTGCTTCAAGGTTCCATGCTGGTCCAAAGAAACATTGCTAGAAACGTCAAATGATTATTTGTATGCTGTTCAAACACTGAAAATGTTCAAGGCAAAGAAATAACTTTATCAGAGGAATAATATTCAAGCAGCCTTAACTATGGGGGGAAAAGAACTTACACTTTTTACAGCATGGCATCCTAGTCCCTATGCTGCTAGCAGCTAAAAGAGCTTGGTAGGAGTCTGTTAGTTTGCAGCAGGAGGATCAGAGGTCCATCCTCATTGCTAGTGGAGTTCTAAATGGCCCTAGCATATGGCATGGAGCAGTGACACTCAACCTTCTTCCCAGCTGGCTGGATGAGTAGTGCCTGGTCTGACTGCAGATTGGATGGTGGTTTTGATCCAGTACCTGGAGCCACAGTGGCGACCACCATCTGATCATGGGCTCTGGGTTGTGGGGGGTGGGATAGCTCAGTGCTGCAGAGGGGAAAGGGAGCAACTGGCCTTGCAAGGCAGTAGGGGAGGGAAATGACCTGGCCCTGTGGGAAGAAAGGGAGCGTGACCTAACTCAACCTGGCTCCACAGGGGAAAGAGGGGCATGGCTTGGCTCTGACCAGGTGCATGGGGGTTTGGGAATTTGGGAGGGGGTGGCTGTATCAATGGCCATCACTCCTGTGTTGCCAAATTTCTTGATCTGTGGGGAGCCCCACGGGCCAGATGCAATGGCTCCATGGGCTGCATTAGGCCCATGAGCCAGAGGTTGAGCACCTCTGAGAGAAAGCAAGGGTGTCAACCATATGGCCACAGAAGTCTCTATCCAGCCCACCAGCTACCAGTGGGACACCAAAAGTTGGGGGGGACATGGCCTGCTGCAGAACCTGGGACTCTTTGGCCTGGGCATGGCCATCAGCAACAAGCTTGCTGCTTCTGCCCCTAACTCAGTCCCCCTCACCAGAGTTGATGCCGTAGTAGTGCCTACTACAGCAACCTTCATGCCCCCGGCTGGATCTAGCTGGCAAGGAACCCTGCAGTACAGATTGGTCCAGAGCCCCAAGTGAGCTTGACACCCCTGGCACTGAGAAAATGAAGTGACTTCAAACCTGACTTCAGGCTTGCTACAATTATTATAGAACATTACCACCAGCAATCAGCTCTTCAGCCAAGGCTAGCAGACAGTGTGTCATCCCTTTTGTAGACCTGAGTGCGCCTTTAAGAATTATTTTTCCTACTTAAAGCGATACTTTAGTGTGGTTTAATTTGTATTAATTAAAACCTGCACCAGCAAAAGAAGCTGCCTGACCTCCCCCTCCCCGTCCCCACCCAGAAAAAAGGGAAAAAGGCGAGAAAGAAATAACTAACCAAGTACCTAATTTTTCAGGAAAAATCATAAAGAACTCCTGGGTCATTAAATTTTTTCCCAAAAAATTAAAATAAGGACAAATGAACAAAATGATAGAAGTACTACATTTCCTTCCATGCTTTGCATATATGTTGTTTACTGAACTCAAAGCTTCCTTGTTGCAGAGAGTGTCTTGTCACAAGGGAAAAGGGCTGCTGATTAGTTCTGTTGTATTTTGTTTTCATATAAACAGCAGGTATCAATAGAGGAAACCTGTTGTTGGTTTTAATGGAGTCAGTGCCATTGGTCATAAGATTTACAGAGAGAGGAAAGGAGGGGGATGGTGAAATCCTAAAAAGGAATAATGAAAATGCCACTATTGATCTTAGCAAGTATAATGGAGAGCAGCTTGAATTTTTGGTAAGTATAGGCAAAATGAGAAACATACCAGGAATAGGTGCATTTCAATTAAACTCAAATATTTTGCAGGAGGGGAGTCATGGATGGATCGTTTTGTCCCATCTCTAATTTTTAGAAACAATTTTCATTGTTTTCAATTGTAGTAAAAGACATTAGAGGGAATGTCACCAAACAGGTATCAATACTGAATAAGCCTAATTGTCCCACTAATGATGTTTTATTCTAAAACTGGATAAATTAAAGCATGAACATTTATTAATTCAAAAAGAGGAAAACGGATGGATTCTCACTAGGAGAGCTGCCAGCAGGGGCACAATCAACACAAATCGACTTCTCACAGCCCCTGGCTGATGGATTGTTTTGAAGCATAAGTTGTATTTAGACCATATTGTTCACTATCATCTCCAGGTTGCATTGTGCCCTTGGAAACTTTTACCAATGACTTTTTAGGCTTCTGGGTTACTTTAACCAGTGCCAGTAAGGACATAAAATTGTCTTTGGAAGCTGTAACTGGAAAACGGCAAACACGACTGGAAAATGGCAAACAGTTCCTCTTTTCCAAAAAAGAGAAAAAAAAGTAAACCAGACAATTTACAAGTCTCAAAAGGTAGTAAGATCTTAGATCAGATACTGAAGTAAAGAATATCTAAAAATATGGAAGATGGAAAAAGGGGGGGGAAAAGAACAACATGGATATATCAAATAATGATCATATCCTGCCATAGAATTATATTAAGTTAGCCTGATGATAATATGCATATGTGAAAGTTGTATAAGGGCATGCAAAAATGTATTTTTATAAAAGAGACTGGTGCCTGAAAGAAACACAGTGATTTTTTTAAAAGTTATTACAATAATGTAATAATATCTAATAGCATGTTAACATTTATCTGAGGTAGTGGTGTGGTAGTTCTTATTACAAAAAAACTTGCAAAAAGAAAATGCTTTCAACAAAAATATTAGCATTAAAGTGTTTTTTTTACAGCTAGAATCCCCCCAAAAGAAAAAGAAAACACTGATTAAGACCCATACGTGCCACATTCAAGTTTTAAACAATATTAGTTTGCAAGCTATTTGACTCTACAAGTAGATTTTAGCCCCAAAACAATAAGTTAATACACTGATGTTTTTCTGTCAACATTTAAGAACCACTGTAGAAACTATTTCTCAACCTAAGTAATATGGATCCTTCAGCCACCGTTATTTACTGCTGATAGGCAAATTGGTAACCACCATCAAATACAAATATCACACCTTATCTTTCAATTTAACCATTGTTACAGGAGTGATCATTTCTACTCAAGACAGTTAAGGAGTCCACCTTGAGAATTTCATTTGCAGTTATCTGTAAGGCATGCCATAAAGAAAAAAAAATCTACTTGGGATTTCTTTAGTGTCTTTAAGAATATGGGCAGAAATTATTATATTTGATGTAAGGCTAGAGAGCAACAGGGTTTAATGAAAACATGAGCAAGTAAACAAGAAAGAAGAAAGAAAATCAGAACAGCCATGTTATATTGTAAGAAACATGGCTTGCCATATAAAATATTTTTTATCCAGTAAGCCACTGTTTTCTACATACAGACTTCAGGAGTTAGAAAATGCCTTTAAAACAAATACTATTATTTAAATGCTGCCCAGCTTAAGATGACCAAATACCACTTGATGGTATAGTGGATGCAAGCAGTAGCATTTCTCCACAGACCTTAATCAAAACAGAATGTAATCTCATCTTGTTACAACACAAAAGTCTAAAATTACTTATAAGGTCAGAAGGATGAAATCAACCTTGTATTGTTCTGCTACCCAACTTAGTATCTTGGCAGGTGTTATACATAACTATCTGAAGACTAAACGGCCTCTTCCAGCTTCCACATGTCATCACAGAGTGCGGGTCATAGATTTTATTCTCAGGAACTCTCTAAAAATATACTTTAGAAAAAGACAACAGAGAGAAGAAGATAGAGGCTATGCTTTGATTTTTATTTTTTTTTTGCTGTGGTTAGATTTTTTTCTTGCACTGTTCAATACCAAAAGTTTAAATCAATGCAATTATTCCATGAAATGGTTCTTGAAGAATGTAATCATTCCATGAAATCTTAATCAATCTTAATTACTCTATAAAATAGGAAGCATCACTGGATCAGGGAAGGATGTCAGAAATAACTTAGTAGTTGTGGAAGCACTTACAAACAGTACATAAATGGTGCTTTACAGCTGAATGTACCACATTAGTTCTTGTTATCATTTAGTCAACACCCTCACCAAAGCGTTGCCATGCATATGCAGCAATTGCTTTCCTTTGTTTTTTTTAACAATCAGGAGGCTAATCTAAATCTTTAGATTAACCAATCAATTCCTTGAGATTTTGAGACTCAAAGTATTATATTTATGCAATAATATTATTTTGTACAACATTTCCACCAAGATGCACAAACTAAGCAAAGCTAGGACAGGCTGATGCTTCAATGGCATATTTCCAGAGATCACAGAAACGACTGGTTTAGAATAACAGCACATTATTGAGAGTATTTTATTTCTAGGAACTCAGTATTGTTGATGAGAGATAAAACTGAGGTCCTGCTGACTGGATTATTAAAATAATGTAATTCTATATATAAAGGGCTTAGTCTGTCTGTCTCTCCATAAGGCCCTTGGAGGGAGTGGCTCCTGGCAGGACATGACTCCAGCCAGTGCTGCATCAAGAATGCCTGTCCAGATAATGGGCGGGGTGCGGCTCCAGTGGAATGGGCCAGGTGGACGTGGATTGTGGGGGAGAGGAGGTGAGTGGCATAGGGCTGAAGGTGGGAGGGTGGCAGTGTGGTGCTGGACCTGGAGCAGCAGAGATGGGAGGTTGATGTGGGGCCAGATGCAGAACAGGCTGGGGTAGTGCATGGCTAAATGCAGAGTGGTGGCAGCACAGGGGTGGGGGCAGCATGGGGTGGGTTTGGGTGTGGGGCCGGACACACAGTGTGGGGGCTGTGGTCAGATGTGGAGCAGTGGCAGCATGGGGTGGTGGAAGCGGCGGCCATGTGCAAGTTTCCCCACCCCCACTCCTGGCAGGCAGCAGCAGCCTTAGGGTGGTTGGTGGTGGGGCTCTGTCCCCCTGCCGCTGCCTCAACAACATTCTTGACAGGCAACTCGCTAATATCTTAATAAGGTTGATCTGTAGAAGTGTTAATTCTGATCCCCTATGTCACAGTGCAGGACCCTGTAGGATGGCCGTGATCTCCCCAAGGCCCCCTTCCCATGCCAAGCTGGCCCTAAGGGCACCTTCAATTCTTGTCCACCATGTCTTTGATGGTAAAGATAATAAGGAGGCTACCTTCATGTTGTCTTGGACACAGTACTGCTGTACTCACTGACCCTGTGGATTCCTGAACCCCTTGTAGGTCCCGTTCTACAATGGATGTTTCAGGGAACCCTAGCCTTATGGGCTACGTGTGGCTCCAACCACACCTTTACCACACCCCAAGCCTTGCATATGGAACTGATGTTGTTCAGTCTGGGCCTTGTTATAATTTGGCCCCCTTGTCTTCCCTGGGCCCTCCACAGCCCTGTCTCGCTCTGCGCCCTCTCTGGCGCTCGGGGTCGGCGCACTCCCCCCAATGCTGCGCCCTCTCTGGCGCTCGGGGTCGGTGTACCCCCCCCAATGCTGCGCCCTCTCTGGTGCTTGGGGTTGCCCTGCTGCTGTGGGTCCCCCTATAAGGCCTCCTCCATCCCCTGATAGCCTCACTCAAGCCACCAGTCTTAAACAGCATATACAAAACACAAGTCCCTGGGCTATAACATAAATCCAAGCCACCCAACTAAAACATCATTCAAGCCAGGGTATACTCCATCCCACAACAGCATCAGGAGCTGCTCGTGCAGTCAGACTTCTCCCCTGTACTTGCTCCAGCAGAGCTCCTTCCCCCTTGGCTGTCAGCAGGGAACTGCTCCCCTGGCCTCAGTCCTGGAGTTTATATGGGAGCCAAGCCTTGCCTGCTGGCAGGTGTAGGTCACTTGTTAACTCCAGTTGCTCTGATGACCAGCAGCTGGGGCTCTTTACTCACTGCTAAGGCTCTTTCCCTAGCAGTTTCCCCTCTTTAAAAGGAGCAGGGCACCTAAGTGCTCTGCAACACCCTGGTTAAATATGAATACTAAATTCTGTTGCATTTCCATATGCATGTTTAAGATGGTTTTAAATATTCCAAATGCCTTCAGTGCTGTCCTAAACCCCTGTGCAGTGTCAGTATTGAAACAGAAGTTACATGGCAGAGGTGAATTAATTTTGCTGGTGGTTCTTGTAATCCATGAATAGATGTCATATTGGCTATCTTGGGTTGTTAATAGTATATAGCTATATATAACAATTAACTCATCTATTTAACTTTTTGCAATCCTGGAATGATGTTCAAAAGCCCAAACATAATTAATATCTATTATTGTACCTTTGGAAAGATTGTACTCAAAAGAGGGAGGGCAAGGGGTGGGGAGAGAAGAAGCCATAATTCTTCACATATGCATCCTTCCTTAACAAGGGCTACAGAGCTGCACTGAATGAAATGGTGCAGCAGTACATGTGTTGCTGCTGGGTAGCCAAGAGCTATGCAGGCATTTTGATTTTGATTCCTGGGCCAGGGACAGACATTACACGTAAACCGGTTTAAGTGATCATAAACTGGTTTAAACCTGTAGCAGAACAGATGTTCAGTGCATATAAACCAGTTGGAAAATGGCTGAAATTGGTTTGAGATAAACCTGGTTGAATGTAGTTATCAGACTTAATTGATTTGAGTCAAAAAGGTTTATGCAATGTCTATCTCAGACCCCTTCCTGGTTTAACTTAAACCAGGGGCCCTCAGCATCCCGGCATGCTCTCTGGGCTGGGCTGGGCCGGACTCTCTGCTCCATAACAGAACTGGCCCCTCCCCTCTGCTCCCTGGCTGCAGCTCAGCAGAGACTACAGGCATCTACCTGGCTTTCCCCTGCTCCCTCCATCCCCTTTCCACTCCCTGCTAAGCAGGGATTCCCCAGTCCCCTCTGCCTTACACATACACCTCTCAGCATTAGCTAGCAGACCATATGCTGGCTACAGTCCATGTCATGCCACATGGGACAATGGCAGAATCAACAGGTAGCTGGTAATGTCCTTCTTTTGTTTTCTTAATGAGGTGATAAACAGTGAGTTAGGGGTGATAAACATTGTGTTATTAATTGAGCCCTCCCAAATCAGAGCATCCTGCCAGGGCCCATTCATGCCCCCCTCTCAGCTCAGCATTGTAGAAGGGAAGGGACGGCTGCTCTAGCACCCCCCTACTTCTAGTCTAAGCCACTGTGGGCATGTGCCTGCATTTCTGGGATGTCTGTGCAGTTACAAATTAATTCAGCCTATCCAGGTGTGGCAGAGCACCTTTCAGGTGCTCATTACATGGTAGAGGCTGCAATAGGCTGGGGCAGGGCCCAGCAGAGAAGGCAGCCTAGGGAACCCCTCCACCCCCCTCGAGTTCATTTAAAGAGGGAAGGTGGGTAGCAGAGCACCTCTGAGGGTCCTCACCACCTGGGGGCTCTCACAGGCTCCAGTGGAAGCCTGCTTTGGATGAGCAGTTGGGGAAACCCCCTAGGTACTATTTAAGGGGAATGTGTGTGGCAGGGCACTGTTGGTGCCTGCCACCTTAAGACCAAAGCTAAGCAGCCAGGTGGTGTTTGATTAAGGCAGCCATTTTAGATTTCTGGCTGCCCATATAAAGAGCTGAGTTCCCTGCTGACTCGACATTGCCTGGCTGTGAGGCTTTGTGTATCATCCTGGAGGTAAGGGAGGGGATGGCTAGGAAGCTCCTGGTTCTGGGCATGACCTAAAACTGCACCCTGCAAGGAGTGGGTGGCCTGGTGGGGCTCTCAGTGGTGTGGGAGTCCCCAGGAAATGCCAGGCCAGTTATCACCCCGGTGAAAGGCGAGTAGGGGCACATTAACCCTAGCTCTCACCTTTGGGTGGGTTGAGTGACACCAGAGGTAGCTACGGCCAGGCACAGCTGTGGCCACCTGAGCCCTGTGGGGGTGCAAGCCCTGAGGAGAAGAGTGGGGGCCAGGCATGGCAGCGGCCACCTGACCCCGCTGGGGAGGAAAACCCCATGGCCCCAAGTGAATGGGGCAGTGTGGAGCCCTGGGTGAGGGGATGGTGTGGAGCCCTGAGGGGGACAAAATTGAAGAGCCTGAGTGACAGGGGTGGCCCCATATGAAAGGAGTAGGCCACAGTAGGTCTTCGGACACCTGAAGCTGTAATTTGGGTCAGAGGCCAAGTAAAGGGGGCTCAGCCCAAGAGAGAGGGGCGAGTCCTGACCCCAGTAAGTCCTCCACCACTGGGAGGCTGATTGTGGGTCAAAGGCAAGACCTCTAGTTGGAGAATAATGACCTGCTACCCTAGGGGAGGAGTGAGAGTCCCAGTGAGACCCTGGAGCATCAGTCGTGGTGTGGCATAAGATTGCCTTGGTGACGGGTGGCCCCAGAAAGGAGGTGAAGATGAAGAGCACCAGTGCAGGAAAAGGAAAACCAGAGGGCTGAGTGCCGGGTATGTTTATGTATATAGAGCTGCCCCCGGAAAGGCCTAAAGCAAGCTTAGACCTGGTTGGGTAATTGGCTGGCCACTACCCCAGTGAGGGTCACAGGAGAGGCCCAATGGATGGTACATCTGTCACCCAACCAGCTAAGCCTATGACCTAAGGGGTCTGCTCCAAGAGGGAGCAAGGCAGCATAAGTTGGTGATGCATGGAAGAGAACCTGTGACAGGGGGTGGAGTGTGAGAGGAGGGTGGTATGAATGTGTGTGTGACTGAGGCCAGACAGTGCAGCCTAAGCTTGGTCTGACTAGGCCGGAAGCATTGTAACATCTGGATGCCATCTGCAAGACATGGGCTGTGGTGAAGAGAATGTTTGAAGCCACAGATGGTGCTCCCTGGCATCAGGGAGTTCTGTACCTTCCATTTAATTAACATCCTAATTAATAAGACCAAGGCATGGCAGATGACTCAGGTGGGAGGCATGCCCAAAGGCAAGTGGGGAACCTAGCACTGTGGCTAGGCAGGGAGCCCCACTTAGCCACACCAGGTTAGACTAACCTGTAAAGATTGAATCAATTCAAACTCAGGCTTTTTGACAGTCTATCACTAGCCCTGGTGTTTCCACAATGCAGGCCTGTTTCTCACAAGTAGGACTAAACACAAGCTTAAGACTTGTAATACTGCAGAGTCCTGAGCTAAGTTTCAAACAAATTCCCAAACTTTGGGAAGTTCTGGGCCGCACTCAACAATTACATTCAACTCATAATAAAACCATGTGAACTGTAGCACAGAGTGTAGCAACACAGCAAAGGGAGCATAAATCATTTTTATGAAGTTGTCAGTATTAATGATGTTGTAACACACTAACACAGTTTAACAAATACAGATGTAATGTTAGTCTTTTTAAAATGTACAACTCTATTTTTCATCTTCAGAACTGGGGCAAAAATCTTATCAAAAGGAACCAACCCATCTAAATCTTTGCAAGGCTACTGTCAGTGCTGTAGCAAGGGGTGGGTGAGTGGGGCAACCACCCTGGGTGCTGAAGTGAAGGGGTGCCAACAGATACTGCCCAGATGGGGCAGGATGAGGGACAGAGCTGCAAATGACTTATTTGAGACGGTGCGGAGACAGTGGAAAGGTGCTGCTATGTGCACTCCCAGGCAAGCATGTGCCCCCTGGATATGTGTGTGGGGTGATGGCAAGCTGCTGCTGTGGGCTCTGCCCCAGGCACCAAACTTCATTGCTACAGCACTGACCGCTGTCTTTTCTGGAGGGAGGAGGTTCTTTTCTGTTGTCATTTCAACCTAGCTTAGATATAATAAGTTAGCTGTTTAGATGCTTCAAAGATAAGATTTTGTCCAGTTTAGTGACTGTTAGTGAACCTGGTGAGTATTTTTGGAAAATATAGACATTTTTCAAGCTTGGAAGCTATGTGCAAACTAATCAAAATTACTAGCTATATACTGATTATTCCTGAATATCTGGTAGAAACAGTTCAGTCAAAAGGAGATCTGTGCACAATTTGCTTTGATTTTTCTAGCTGTGGTCTGCAATTGGCCATTGTAAATCCCATGGGTTACTTCCTGTGCCCAGCTGGATGGCTGAAGTAAAAAATAATCAAGGAATGAGCAGCAAATAAAGGCTCATGAACACTGGAAACTTTGTGAATTGATAAGCATTTCCGGAAGCACCTGGTGGTTTTCAAAATATATCAGCAGCAAATATGACCACAAAAACAACAATGGGGTAAACTTGTCATTTTTAGGGTGATGCTTAAATGATGACTTTTTTTGTTACTCATCCCCAACTTCCTGATATTTTAGAGACTGATCTAAAATTCACTGATTTCAATATTTTCTTTGCCATTTACTTCAATAGGCTATGTTTCAAAACCCGGCACCTTTGGCTTTTTCTGTCTGTCCTCACTCCTGGGCCTTTCTGCACTTGCACAGTCTCACAGTTTCTAGGGTTGGAAGGGACCTGAACAGATCATCAAGTCCGAGCCCCTGCCCTGGGCAAGAACAAGTACTGAGATCATAATACCCCAGACAGATATCTATCCAACCTCCTCTTGAAGACCCCCAAGGTAAGGGAGAGCACCACCTCCCTTGGGAAAACTTTGTACCCGTTTCATCACAAAAGGTTTATAAAACCATTCATTGTCAGTATTCTACCACTCTCCTAATATTGTGTGTTTGGTTGGCAGCATCTCGTAACTTCTGACCCGACAGGCACATTGAGAACTGATAAGTAGGCATAATTAACACTTAATGTGCACCTGCTTGCCGCATGTTCTAACTTTAACAATGCTTAACATACCCCATACTAAATCTGTGGAAAGTGTAACATGTAACTTCACCCTAATTAAAGAAGCATGCAAGTCAGTTCTAACTCCATTTCAAATGTAATAGTTTTCCACTACAAATTGAGTTAATTGTTTGTAAAGTTATGTAAAAGTTTTAAGACTTACCATTTTGATACTCTGGCACCAGATCTTGAAGGGTATTGAACATGTACAAACTGTTTCATTTCATTTAATAAATGTCACAGCAGTTATTAGTTTTGGGCTGCAGTTTTATATTTTTGTCTAGAACATTTAGGATTAATCTCATGATGCTATGTGTAGCCACAACCAAACCTCTTCTTTGCCAGTCGTCAAAGGAAAGTACCCTTTTTATTGACACTCTAGCATTTCAGTAGTTCTGGAATAGTGTCACCTCTGACTCAGGTTTGATATGGGTTGATAGTCATCCTACAAATAACATTCATTGAATTTATGTAAGAACAATTTTTGGCAACACATTTTTCTAGTGTTATCTTTACCAAGTGAAAGACTCACAACTATGCTAAACTGCATGAAGTCAAATGAGATAAGATACTTATAGAAAACACTAGATCTCAAAGAACCCAATTTAACTTAATGGAATCCCAAAAAACAATCTTGGGTGCTATTACAAACTATCCGTAAGTGATTTTCATAATAAAAAGTAGTACAAAAATACTAGTATGATAGATAGTATCTGTTTGGGTTTGTCTGGCAATAGTTCCAAAAATGAATAAGGCTCCGTAATAGGAATATGAAGCTTTTGGACAGGGCCATGACAAATATCCTGGTCTCTGAAAAAAGAAGAGGAGCTGGGATTGGCAGCTTGGTGAAAATTTTCCTAAAGTAGCCAACCATCAAAGTAGAGAAACATGATGTTGGTTAAAATTCTGGGAACCAACAGGAGTCCTAAGGCCTAGATCAGGGGCACTTGGAAGGGGGCGAGGAGGTACGTACAGGTGGGTAGAGATGGAGCACTGCCACCCATCACCCCACGCTGCTGCCTCCCAGGAGCAGGGCTAGGAGGCAGGGGGCAAGGGCAATGGCTCCTGTCTGTGGGCCACACAGGCACCGCCTGGCTGGCTGGATGCATGGGCGGGAGCTCACATGCGGCAACTACCACTGCCATCTATCACCCCGTGCCACTGCATGCTAGTCCCCCCCCGCCTCCCAACGTACGGCTGCTGTCATCCTCCCACTCTGTGTCTAGCACCCCCCAACCCGCTCCATGTCTGGCCGCTGCTACCCTCTCCCCTGTGTTCCACCAGAAGTGTACCCAGAAGGGGTACACTCCATAAAAAAGGTTGAAAACCCCTGGCTTAGATAAAAGCCTAAAACTGAAAAGAAGGCTTTCCAGGCATCATCTGAGATATTACTGGTACTGTTTAAAAAGCAAAAGAAAGATGCAGGTTAACATCACATAAATTTGATCAATGATATAAAATTTGTTGGTGACGTGCTTGTTCCCTGACCAAACAGACTAAAAATCTGAAAACAATATAAGCTCAACATAATATTTAAACTATTTTTGGCCCAGAATCAGGGTGATCTATCATCACATAGTTTCCTGAGAACAAAACAATTAGGGAAAAAGATGGCTAGCAGCTGATTTTGAAAGAAGTTAAAGTCTATAGGTGGCAATTATATCCTCATTTAGAAAGCTAAAGTGTGATTATAGATAGGAGAGTGACATTGTCATAATGTCACATACTTAATAAGCAGAGCTCGTTGGTGTATGTAGAATCAGACTTATCTAGTTGCTTTAGTGACAAAAATAAATGCTTGCTGCTTTGTATTCCTGATAGCACTGAAGAGCCAACATAGCTTTCAGAGAATGAGCAGAGGTTTTTTTTCCCCCTGTGGCTCATGCATCTTCACAACAGAGCTGCTAAGTTTGTTTCACTGACTTGGTTGCTGGTGGTGCATGAGCCAGAAAGAACACAGCTTGACTTTCAGATCTCAAGCTGACTTACAGGGCTGGCATTTGGGAAGAAGTCTCTCTCTTCCTATAATCTGAAAATTGTTATCTAAAAATCTCGAGAGGCAATAATTATGGAACTGTGTGATGCCATTTTTGTAGACTTTCATGACAACTTTCTTTTTAAGCAGTGTTTATTTTCTGAAAAGTGACTCTAAAATCTCAAAGTTAAATGAATCTGCTGATCAATGTCCTGCTGGTTGATAGTTGTTTCCTCTATTTGTGAACTGTTCTCTAAATGAGCTTTGAAAAGGTAAAAGAAGGACCAATTATGGTTTGAAAAAGATGAAGGCTCAAGACAAAGAAGAGGATGTTGGAATTCAGTGAGGGACACAAAAAGTGACAAACAAAGGACTCTACCAAAATTTCTGAAAAGAAAGAAGTGCCTTGTGCATAGAAAAACTCTTCCTTTGGATGCTGGGTGTGAATTGTTAGATGAGATTATGAGATTAATACTATTAGAAATTAGATCCATGCATTTTACTGTATGTGTTCTTTTATGCGAAGGTTTGCTACTAGATTTGGTGCTGTAAGCAACAAAAATATAGCAGTTCAAATACTGTATAAAAAGATGTGCAACTGTTGATCAGTATTATAATTTTGTGGCTTGATTCTGCAGGGAAGTAAAAATGGAAAAGGAAACCCAATAACTTACATGGGCTATCTTCAGCACTGAGGCAAGGATGAGAAGTAGTCATTGCTAGACTGCTAAACCCTTTAATATGAAGGCAGAACAGATTGAGCACTAGCACACCAGAGCTGGAGTGGAAGGAAAAGCACGATGTTTATGAGATTGCTTTCCACCTTGAGCAAAGAGGGAATGGATCTGTGGCATTCTACTTGCTAGTCTGGTCCCTGACCTCAAGCACTGTACTCAGGCAGGACTGTGTAAAGTCTAGTTAACTCATTATTTCATGCATATTGGAAACGATGACTGATAATCTATGGTTATCTGTCAGGCACTTTCAACTTTTTATGAGGTATGCACTAGGCCTGTGAGAGTCTGCAGCAATCTGATCTGGCTTCAGATCTGGCCACTTCAGATGGCCGTGATCCAATCTGGAGCTCCGGACAGGGTTTCCGTCTTGATCAGGCCGAAGCTTCAGAGCCGCCTCAGAGATCCAGCCATAAGGCATAATGGGGAATCAATGAAATATCTAGAACGTTGTTTTCTTGTCCAATTTGGATGGAAACATACAGGGATTGTAGCCTCTGCTGAGAGCATGAAAATTGCCAAGTTTCACAAAGATCAGTGGAGGGGTTTAGGGGGAACTGTACCCCAAATTCTTAAAAGCCAAACTCCTGTCATGGCTGTGTGTTGCAACACAGAGGGGTCAAAACTACAGGGGTGGTAGCTCTTACTGAGGCCACAAAGCGTGCCAAGTTTCAAGGAGATCGGTGCAGCAGTTTGGGGGAAACTGCCCCTCAGGCTATGAACAAGCAAAACTCGTGCCATGGGTGACACTGCGTGTTAAGGTGCAGTGGGGTGACAGCTGCAGGGATGGTGGCCCCTGCTGTGACGCCTGCCAGCTGTTGAGATGATCGGTGCAGGAGGGTTCTGAGGCCCTGCACCTCTAGCTGCTGACAGGCAAAACTCGTGCCAAGACTGTGTCTCATGGGGCAATTGATTGTCTGTATTGAGTCTTTCCTCTCCTTAGCCTGGTTTTGTAAGTGCTAATTGATGCTCGTTAAGTTGTTATGTAGTAGCTAGGTCCTGTGTATTGAGCTGGTCCCTGAGTCCCTGGTCCCTGAGCGAATCATGGTTGATTGATTGGTAACTGGGAACACAGCAGCTTAGCAACCAGGCCTGCAGCAGGGTCTCCCCTCCTCCCCCCAAGACAGACACAGTCCCATAGCACCCATGGTACGAGTTTTGTCTGCAGCTTGAGAGGCAGTTCCCCCCAAACCCCTGCACCCATCTTCTTGAAACTTGGCAGGCTTTGTGGTCTCCGCAAGAGCTACCACCCCTGCAGTTTCCACCCCGCTATGTTGTAATGCCTAGACGTGACATGAGTTTTGCTTTCAAGAATTTGGGGTACAGTTCCCCCCAAACCCCTGCACCAAACTTCTTGAAACTTGGCAGACTTCATCCTCTCTGCAGAGTCTACCATCCTTGAAACGTTCATCCAAATCAGACAAAAAACAACAGTTATAGGTATTTTACTGTTTTCCCATTATACCCTATGGCCGGATCTCCGAGGTGGCTACAAGATTCTTCGAGAGCTCCGAAGCACTTCAAGAAGCCTAACGAGGTCAGCGCTTTGACCCTGATGTGCTGCCTTGGATACTGAAGCATCTGAAGCTTCTCTGTATCCAAAGCTCTGTCCAAAGCCTCGCACAGCCCTAGTGTGCACCATGTCATGACACAATAAAGAACGATTATTGGCATTTATAACAACCCTATTTTTCAAATTTTCCAAATGCAAATTGCACACTCTCTGACTTACAGTATGACAACTGTACAATCATACAGATAAATGTTTAATGTACAATATCTTATTACAAAAATTCAGATAATTGCCACATAAGAATTAGATGATTATTAAAATATTCAATTAGGTTTTACTTTGCACTTCTACTATACCAAGTGCCCAAAATAGATAAAAAAAATTATAAAATGGAAAGACTGATCATCTGTCTTAAGCCAAGAAAAGTGGAGTTTATTTGCTTACGAGAGCATCAATTGGCTTGCCAGATGCTATGGAGGGCACAGGTCAGTGACTTTTAAGCCTACGACTAGAGAGAAAAGAAAATGCCACAGTGATTTAGTATGTATGTACACTTGGGAATGACTGATTATGACAAATTACCAAAAGTTTTTTTGCATGCAAATCAATAGGACTGTAGTGGATTCTGTTCACTGACTAATAAAGACCACCATGACAAGGTATCCTAATGACTTATTAATCAGGTCTCACTGTATTAAAATCCACACATTGCTGATTTGAAGAGGTAGCAGAAAAGATAGTTGAATATTCTAAAAAGGTAGTTTTGAGCAATTACTCTTTATCTCTAAAGGCATACTGACGTAAGGCTTTTTTGGTTTATTTTTCCTGTGGTTTAATGCCCTCATGGGACTTCAGAAAAATTAGTGTGGAGACATGGATTCTGATAACCTCCTGTGATAGTGGAACAATATACTTTAGAGGTGTGTAAAGTTTTACTTGATCGGTTATGTGAGGCAGTCTGTAGTTCTTTTAACATTCAACAGCATTTGCAAGCTTCTTGGGACAGAGTTGTCTTGGTCTGTATTTATAAACTGCATAGCACAACGCATAGCACAGACCAGGGCTAAGTGACTATGAGAGTAGCTGGGGTTGTCAACCAGGGGTACACATACCCCTGGGCCCACTTGGACTGGTCCTAGAAGGTACGCATGGGTGGGTGGGGCTGAGGCTGGAGTGCTGCTGCCTTCCAGGAGCAGGGGCGGGCCAGGGTGGGGTGAGGGCAGTGGTGCCCCACAGCAAGGTGGGGAAGCTTGCATGGTAAGCTTTTCCACCCTGCAGAGGGGCTCTGATGCTGGCCATGCTACCCCCTCTCCCCCACCTCCCTGCTTGATGTTCAGCTGCCAGGATACTGAGCCTAAAAAAGGTTGAAAACCCCTGTAGTAGACAATAAGGCCAGATCTACAGTTGGAAGGTTGTTCCCATACAGCTATGCTACACCACCAAAGCACATATAATGGGAATGTACCTTTTATCAGCAAAACCTGCACATTGTTTTCTGATGCATTTGTATCTACATTATGGGATATGTTTCTTAGGATTCACCCTACCTGACTAACATAACAACAATTTGTAGCATAATTCTGATCTGGAAATATTGACCACAAAGGGGAAAAAATACACCCTGATTACTTGAACCTCAGCACATGGATTAAAGAAGACCTTGATTTAATGTGTACTCTAGACCACACATTATATCCATTGCTTGATTTCTTTGGGTGTAATGGTTTGGAACTGCAGGAGCATTCAGCACATTATATAAAAAAGAGCAAAATAAGATCTGTGGCTCTGACCCTGCAATCAGATCAGAGCAGGAAGTCCCATATGCATATATTATGCTCACAAGCATCTCTGCAAAGATGTAGGAGTTAATCTGTCTGGATCTGATCCCAGGATCATCTCCCAAGATTTTAAATACACTTTCAAGATCACAGTAAGTCTAAGACCATATTGCTCCAGATTACATTTAAATAAAACGTCCCTCCAAAGGCATTTGCATCAACAGAATACTGGGTATCTGTAGGTTCCTGTGATGTTCACTCATACGCCTAACTCTTACAGACCTCTCAGGTTTCACGGTTTTGCTGGGATCCAGACAGTTTGGTGTTGGAGTATATGCCTCGGAAAGTCTTCAGGGGGGTTCTCACCTGCCATGTCTTTGATGGAAAAATAAGTTATTACCGGGAGTAGGAAGTTACGTCCCACCTTCCCTGGGGTCTTCCAAAACCAGGCTAGTCCAGTTTTCTGTTTTGGGGCTCCACCTCCCTTACACCCAGCCATATGCCAACCTTAAGATCTTATCTCCTGCTTAGTCATTGCTCTCTAAGGTGACCTCCAGCAATAATTTTTTTCTGTTTTGATTTTTGTGGTTTTAAAGGAAAATAGGCTATGGAACTCATTTGGCCTGAGCTCCCCATCATAGCAAAGACTTGCTTGTGGTCCCTGCTATTCCCAGGTTACCTTGTTACAAGTGACGTCCTTGCTTCTCTATGTGGTTATTTTGGTTCAGACTCCTGGCTCTCTGTTCCCTTTGCAGGGTTCTTGGCTGTCCACTCTCATACACAGTCATCTGGGATCCACACCTCCTCTTCAGGTATATACTTTGGCCCTTGTGGGCTTTTCCCTTCTTTGTGTGCCCCCTCCTTGGGCAGCCACCACTGCTCCTCTCCAGAGCTCCCTCCTCCTTGGGGCTCTTCTGGCCCACTGGAAGCCTGACTCCTGGTCTCCCTGACTTCGCTCCCAGAGGAGCTTTTAACTGTGCCCTAAAGGGTTGGGCGGCAAATCAGCACCAGCATGCCACCATAAAATGGGTCTGTGATGGGGCTGGAGCCAACCCGTCTCTTCCTGGACCTGTTATGCTTTTTCTTTTTTTTTTCCTTCTTTCATTGTCATGGCATTTTTATCCGTTGTGGTTTTGCTCCTGCTGGACTTCTGGTTTGCAAGCACGTCCCGCTGGCTCAGGAGCTCTTCCCTTTGGAGTAAGTTTTCCTTCAGGGAATTTCCCTTATCACAGTATCAAAGACAATTTCATAGACATATGCTTTCTTCTTTTAAATCTAAAAATGTTGTATCCGTGTGTGTTTGTTTTTAATGAATTCTCACCAGCATAGGAAAATTACTGGCTTTAACTCATTGCAACCCATGAGATGAAACAGTCAAATTTAGTTTGCTTTGGACTAGTTTTCCTTTTACTAGTTCACTTACCAGAAAAATGCACCTACAAAACACTTAAAGACAAATTTAGTTTGTGCATGAAAACAGAAGAATGGACATCTGCCTTTGGTGATTCCCCTACAGCTACATACCATTTCTTTAATTCACACAACCCATCAATATGGCATTCATAGCAGTATTTTGGAAAAATTGGTTTTATGTTTCTGATGAAAAGAGCATCAAATGTATGCTCATTTCATAATACTAGAGGACATGATCTGAAGAAGAATCAGAATTCTGGAAGTCCAAACTGGAGCCATGCTAGCAGTTCTGCAATAGGAGTAGAGTATCAAACTAAATCATTTAGCTAAAAACAATACTGAAATGCCTATGAATGCTCAACTATTGACCTAGTCCTCCTTTCAAGGAAAAGAATTTATCCTGTGCCAACTGCAAGACAGCACAACTAAAAAATCCAAGGAAGTCTTCAAGATGCTTGAAAATTATCTGGTCTCTCTTCAGGAACTTTATTGTACCATTCGGTTCCTTTTGCAGCATGGACCCAGTACATCCATATTTATATATTTCTGTTTTCCCTAACTCAAGTTAACCTATAAGTTGTCATAAATGTAACCTGGGATCTGATCTTGGGTACATTGTAACTAAACATTATTAACCAAAGATTCTGACACAGGTCTGCTTCATTTAACATCCAAGTTTTTAAAGCATCAGCATGACTTAACATAAGCCGATGAATTACTTTACTGATTCCAACTGGCTCGTGATAGACTCTTCCTCTCATCTTTCTGCCCCAATCAAACATAAGATCAACTAACAGTTAGTGCTAACACAGGAAAATAATTTCAAGTATTTATAATCAAACAATATAGCAATAATCAAGTTGGCTCTGAGGTCCTAGTACGTGGACTTGCAGGTCTTCCAGAGGCTTTAGAATCATGGCTGTCATGCTACAGTAAAACACAAACTGTTCTTGCAGGCACCTGTCACAATAAGTCCTCCAAACTGACACCACTCCAGTGGTCACAAAAGCATCTAGAAGCATTAGGTACCTTGATTTTATCCTTAAGACTGGGGACAGACATTACACACACAAACTGGTGTAAATGATCAGAAACTGGTTTAAACCTGTAACAGAACAGAAGTTCAGTGCACACAAACCAGTTTCAAAATGGCTGAAACTGGTTTGAGAGAAATCTGGTTGAATGTAGTATCAGACTTACCTGATTTGGGTCAAACCAGTTTGTGCAATGTTAGTCTCAGACCCTTTTCTGATTTAAGTTAAATCAGCTTCCCTCAGCATCTCAGCATGATCTCTGGGCTGGGCAGGGAACTCTGCTCCAGAGAGCTGGGTTGGTCCCTACCGTCTGCTCCCTCACTGGAGTTCTGGCAGAGACTGCATGTACATGGGTTTGCCTGGCTTCCTCCTGCTCCACTCTTCCTCCTCATCACTCCCTGCTCAAGCAGGGATTCCTCCCCTCTGCCTTACACAGAAACTTCCCCTCTGTTCCTTCCTTGGAAAAACTGTTTAAGAAGAGCTTGAACTAATGGAGAGAGGCTGTTGTTTTCTTAATGGGCTGATAAACACTGAGTTAGGGGTGATAAATATGGTGTTAGCAACTGCTAGGCTGCTCAGGGTGGGGGAGACCCCTCCCTAATCAGAGCATCCTGCCAGGGGCCTGGCCATGCCCCCTCAGCTCAGCACAGTGGAAGGGAAAGGAGGGCTGCTCTAGTGCCCCCCCAGCTTCTAGCCTAAGCCACTGCAGGCATGTGCTGGCATTTTTTCAGTCCACAGGGGGTGTCTGTATGGTTACAAACCAGTTTAGCCTCATCAGGTTAGACTAACCTGAAAAGACTGAATCAATTCAGGATCAGGCTATTTTTAATGTTTGTCCCTACCCTAAATGTTCCCAAAGAACCCAGGCAGACTTTAGCCATCTATGTTCTTGATAAGGATCATCTCTGATCAGTCTCAGAAGCCAAAAGCCACATTCCCCTTCCATTCTGCAACTACAATGCATACTTAACACTTTACACATGGGGCGGGGGGCATGGTTAGAGCACCTGCACAAGAAGTGGGAGACCTGAACTGCAGGTACTTCTTAGCCTGAGGGGACTCAAACCCACATATCTCACCTCTACATGGAATGACCTAACCACAGCCTGTAGCACAGACTGGGTGGAGGCACTGTCTACCAGCCTGCTGAAATATGGCAGCTAGAAAGCAAGTGTCAGGGCAAAGGGAAAACAGTCAAGAGGGAGCCTAACTCTGCATCTCAGGGATGAAGGCATTCATCTGGGAAAAGGGGAGAGGACAGGACACCTGCATTCTGGTCCCTGCTGTTAAAACAGTGTACACATTTTACCTTAGACAGTCATTGGTTAAAAACCAGAATTTTGCAGCAGGACTCATCATCATTCTATCTTTTACTGCTTGTGATTTTGGCTACTTCTAATGCCACTGATTCTGGCACAGCATTCTCTTGTGCCCCTGTGTCCATATTAAAATAAATAACCACCCCACTAGGTGTCTAGTTGATGAGTTGATGTTCAGCTACAATGTTTGTTGCTTTTATGAAGGATTCCTCTGAGCCAGTGATTCTGTTCTCTCTGGCCATGGTGCAGTTCTTACTGTGCAGCCACTTTAGTACCTGCACAACCAAGTACTAAATGACTGTGAAGTAAACTGCATAGTAGCGTCATATCATGATTAGAGTCTCCCAATGTTACTGCCCAGTAGCATCTTGTGTAGATGCGACCACTCTCTCTGACAATGTTGTGCGTGCTCTGCTGGCACTGGCAAAGTGAGGAAATTCATTTCTTTCCCATACGCTAGGCTTTGTCTGGAGGTGTCATTCACCTAAACATGCTGTTCTCCAAACTCTGGTTTTCAGCTTCGAATGCTTTTGTGCCTTGGGTCTCTCTTTTTAATGTTTTGCATTATCTAATGTACCCACAAAATGTCACAGTACTGTTTACTTCATCGCCGATTCTAGACTGGTTACTTTGCTTGGGAAATTCTAGTTGTTTATACCTGGTATAATTTTGGATCTTCCAACAGTCTGAGTCTTTCCGCAGGATCCCAATTAGGATTAAGAATATGGTTACCCACAACAAAATTACAAGACTCATTCTTCTGCCTTATATCAGTGACAAGCCCATTTCACTTTACTTCTGCACCTTCTGTTTAAAAGTCCTTCTCATGTGTTTCTTCTTTTAACTTTTCATAATTGTATAATACGGATAATGATTGACTCCTTCTACCTCAGCTAACTACAATCATCAAAAATATTAAATGCTGCAGAATCAGATATTGTCAGAAACATTCTTACTGGTTGGCTCTCACCACTTCCTGATATAGTAAAGAACTGTTTAAAACTTTCACAGTTGTCCTCTGAATTTTCATAGACTTTTACTTCCTGTAGGGTTTTTAACTGCTCCATTCGTCCGCTCAGGGCATGTCTGCACTCCCTCTTGATTGCACTAGGGAGCAGTGCTGGGTGCACACCAGTAGGCTTACTGTCTTGAGAGTTGCCCTTCAGTGATTACACTACAACTGTTTTGTAGTACAGCTCTCACAAAACAGGTGCACTGAACTCCTACATGTTTCTCTACACTGTAGCCTGGAGTCACCACAGGTATCTTTCACATTTTTTTTAATTCAATAATCACTCACAGCCAAGTAGGATGATGAACACTGAAGGGAGCAGACATCTGAGTTGTAACCTATAGTGTAAAGCTCCACATAAAACAACTGTTTCCACTGAGCCTCCAGAGGGCCTCTTCAAAGGTACAGCCTCCCCCGCACCCCATGCCCAAATGGGAAATACTGAGCATCTTCAACCTTTCAAAAGAAAAATTAGAGAATTTATGATCAACAACACATCTCAGGGGTATGAGTATTAAGAGGATGCAAGCTGTGTAAGAGGATGCAAACTTTTTATTTACCCTAAAAGTCTCACAGAGATCAATGGAGCTATAATCAGGGGTTAGTGACCTATAGAGTGTGGGCCAGATCCAGCCTACCAAGTAGTTTCATGCAATCAGAATGTCAGCAGCATTTCAGTGACAATAGGAATCAGCAACTATTTGACATAAGAACCAGCACTGGTGAGTTGGAAGCATGGTGGTGGATGGAAAGCAGTGAATGAGTTGGAAACATGCAGTGGCAGGAAAAAGAATAGATAGATTGGAAATACAGTGGGGAAAGTAGTAATGGCTCAGCATCAAGCAGTAGCCCACCTTCAGAGCAAACTATGCTATTTTGGCCCACCCTTCCTAAAAGGTTACTGGATCCCTGAGCTAGGTGAATAAAAATGGTAAATGATTATGTCTTGATACACAAACAAGGGGACATTTACCAGTAATAGATGAGCAATTTTCTGTACAGGAAAGGTAGGTGTGCTCATGCTGCCACTGAAGTCAATGGCAAAACTCCAACGATCCTAACAGGGCAGGATCAAGAACTGAATGATCCTGCTGTTCATGGGACTTCTTTGAAAATGAGATCCATTTATCATTTAAATACAATCAAATATAAACAGAAGATAATTTTCAGCACTCTGGTCTAATGTAATTAAGAAATAATGGTATTTGAATGCAATGTTGTCACAAGATAATGGATCCTGCTGCTAGATAAATACCAAGTCAGCCAGCATTTACTGAAAATAAACACTGAGGCAAAGACTCAAATGTTTGCCAAAGCAAGACAGATGCTTCCTGTGAAAAGCCTCCATACTAACGTGTGTTCCTTTTCTGTAGAATGTCATGATGCATCAGTTGGCATTTGGTCCACTAACGCCTGTAAAGCATTGGACTGGAAACTACTCATTGCATACCCACTCATGGCCATGTGATCCAGCCTGTGGAGCTCCCTGAAGTTCTGGAAATTTGACAAGTCGCATTTCCACCACTCCCACACCACAGCTTTCCAAGCCCCATGGGCCAGATAACATGGCTCTGTGGGCAGGATCACACTGGCATATTGGATCAGACCCCAGCCCTGTGTGCACCAAATTGAGTCCACAGACTGGATCCAGCCCATGAACCCACCTTGCACCATTCATGCAGCCTGCATGGCCAAAAGGCTGAGCACCAATGCTGTCGGACAATGTTGCACAGATGTGAAGGAGCTAAGTTAAAAAAGACAAGTAGTTAGAGAGCATAAGGTGTGGTGTACATTCCCCTGGGTGCTTGCTGCCAGACACCAGCAGGCACCATGTTGAGTTAAACACTTAGGTACATCCTCAACCTTTTGACAAACCTCCCTCAGGCTCTGAAGAAGGTTAATGTGGTAGAGCCAGACAGAGGGGCAAGGAAAAAACTGCACTCACCACCTGGCCTCAATCACCCGGGGCCCCGATACTCACTGGGAACCCACTCCCTGTACAGAAGCTACAGAGCTGGGATGCCATCTCCACTCATTCCCAATGCTGCAGGAATGAGTGGCAGAACTGGGAGCCAGCAGCAGGAGAGACTGCTCGCTTAAACTGAAAGCGCAGGCAGGGATGCAGTGGTGAAGGCTCCAGAGCCTCTCAGGTGAGGCAAATTACAGCTGATGTGGAGCTGTTCTCCCTTTAGCTAAAGGGAGCCTCCCCAGCTGTGTGTCAACAACATCTGACTGGCACTGAGGAACAAGCTGTACTCTCAAAAACTTTCTGGAAACTGGATCTGGTAGCAAGCTGAGGAGGAAGCATGTCCAGCAGCAGACGTGTGAGGAGCAGTCTGTCTGCTCACCTTTTCCTATGCTAATAGTGAATGGACTGCTAGGCATACCTGGAGTGAAAAGTGGCACTTACAGCAACGACACTGGGGTGCAACTGGGATTGTAACTATTGTACTATATCCAGAGGTATGAGGCAGGAGTGTAGGGGTGGAGGAGATCCCAAACTTCACCCCTAAGGTCGTATGTTAGCCGTTAACATTGTTATACTGGATCAATCTTAGCTGGAGAGGGTTTGATTGCTCCTCAGAGGAGAACAGTGACTGTCTTTAGCTAGTTCCTCCTATTGATAATTCCATCTAAGTCATGGCAGGAGGGGCAAGCTAAGAACTATAAATGTTCTCCCTTTGAGGAAGAAGAAAAATAATCTTTAACCCAGCAAGGTTTCCATATAAAAACAAGAGCACTGAACTCAACAAGACCTGCCCTCAGATCGATGCCAACTCGGTGACAGTTAAGTTTACATTTCATCTGACTCCTGATCTAGAATAAGGTTTGGATGAGTCT
Organism: Caiman crocodilus; assembly: GCA_030014935.1. Taxonomy (NCBI): domain Eukaryota; kingdom Metazoa; phylum Chordata; order Crocodylia; family Alligatoridae; genus Caiman; species Caiman crocodilus. The sequence continues at coordinate 70,491,909 of JAGPOW010003648.1, forward strand.
CTCTAACTCCCCTTTCCTAAGGGATCCAAGCCATAAGAGTGAGAATTTTGTCCAGTTATTTCAAACAGCTAATATCTGACAGGATAACAAAGGGCTTTCTTTAGAAATAAGGAAAAAAATAAATACATAGATTGTGATTGTTTAGTTTGTTTTTGATCAAATGAAGGCTTCTTCATACTCAACCAGTAAACCACACCTGAGAAATCAGGTGTGGTTCTGTATAAAACATTGGTTTGTAGTGTGTCCAGACTATGATTAATTAGAATATTCACGCACATCACTACATTTTCTCTTATTTAAGGCTAAAAGAAACCAACAAATGTGAAACTGAGCAAATATTTTAACACTACTTAAAATATTTAACACTACTATACTACTACCTGAATTAAGCTACACTGCCTCATCAGCATTTGATTTTCATAATAGATGGTTCTTACAAATTACAAAGCTATTCAACAACAAAATTATTTATTTCATTGACTAATAAAGTATTGCTAATTCATTTGAAGCAATATTCAAAATATATATCCTGCTATGCTGAACAAGAATTTCTCTATCCAGCAGCTCTGAACCATATAGCAGGATTCACAGCTGGACCAGCTGTTAAACCACCTTCTTTGTAATTTATTTATAATGGCTGCTACTGAGTAGTATTTTCATTTCTAAAACATTATTGCTATACAAAAGATTAGACCAAAGACCAAATCTTTGTATTTGATTTCAGCTCAGGTTATGTATGGATACCTGGTTTTATGATCTTGTTGTAAAAGAAGAAATTGATAGTCACAGAAATATATTTTTCAGAGAACTGAATTTACCTTCCATCTACACAGGACAGAAAGCAAAAGTAATATTGTCACCTGTGCAAGTTTAAAATAAGCTTTATTTTTCAATACCATTGGCAGCTATGCATACAAGGAATTGCTGTGTTATACCTCTGCAATAGCACTTTCAACAAGTTCAATCTGCTAGTGGTCTCTCAAAGCAAAATACCTGCTACAGCCAATTGGGGTTTGCTCAAAAAAAATGTCAGGATTGGGTCCATTTAGACTAATTCTAGTGTGCTACACTTCAATTGGCATTACATTTAGGCTTCAACTCTGGAAAGATAAAATTCATGGGTAACCTCCTCCACCCACTTAGAACCCCAGTGACTTTGAAAGTCTGCAAACAAAGCATTTCATCTTCATGGCTCTCTTTGTAGGACTAGGGCATTACTGCCTCATAGTCTTTAAACCTTAATGACTCTGTTAAAAGTTGGTTGCACACATGTGCACGTGCCCATAGCCAGGTTTTTTGGCAGAAAATCAAAAGCTCAAGTTAGGGGTTTCAGTTCAGCTTCAAGAAAATGAATACTCCAATCAAGTTGTTCCTTAAGGCATCTCAGTGGAGACACCTGGATTGAATGAACACAATGAACTATCTTCTCACATCTAAGAAAAAAGTGATACTATTATTGAGGTCATGCCTGGTTGCAGAATCGTGAACTGCAACTGCTCTTGCTACACCTGTTCACAAAGTGTAGTTCAGTGCAGCAGCTTCCATTCAAACTAACTAGTGTATTTTAAAAACTAATTTAAGAAAAGACCTTGATTTTTTTTTTTGATCACCATGCTTATACATTCTGTACTGAAACCTATAATAGCAATCAGCAACCATATTGCCACACAACAGGCATTTTCATAAATATTTCTATTATAAGATTTATTTACCTCTCAGACCTGAAAATGCAACGAAGCCTACAGTTGTAGTTTTGGTTTCTACATTGAAATCCAAAGTTTTTCTTTTAATCCTTCAGGTGTTAAAATAGAGAAGCATTACATAGCCCGATCTCCTGGTTTAAGTGGCATAAAATCTTGTTTGTGCTCTGTAAACTAGGATAAATTTCATTTTCTCTCTTTTTACAACCTGTTGTTAACAGACGGTGATTCCAATGGTTCAGATAAGCATCTAGGTAGGGATACCCTGGATGCATACAGACATCCAGGGAGGTTAGAGGAGGTTGGATCGCATTAAAAATAGCCACCAGACCTAACTTAGTTCACACAGATGTGGCCCTTACACTAAGAGTGAAGACAGAAGTGCCAATTTTGCCCAATCTGGCCACAGAAAGCAGTCTATAGCTGTAACCAAACAAGTGCATGGCTGCAGACAGCTTAAAAAATGGCCAATCAGGTAAAAATCTGACCCCTCATTACATGAGGTATCAGATGAAGATGATTCAAATAGTAGCATCTTTTGTAACTTGTGTCGGAGGAGCTCCTAGCTGGTCTTTGTTTTCAGAATGGAAGCGAAGAAAGGGAACAGAGGGAATTTGATCTGAGGGTTTTTTATTCCCCCTGTATGGTGTGGAAGGTGCACTGGAGCCCCCCTGAGGTAGGGGGGGCTCCAATTCACCCATCCCACCCTTCAGCACCAGCTGGGGAGCCCCAAAAATGAGCTCCCTCCACTGCCTTTCCCCTCTCTCATTCTGAAACCAGTGACCACTGGCAGAGAGGCACGGCCACTTCTATGGCCACTGCTATGGGAACCTGGCTGCAAGCTCCCAGCCAGTAGCTAGATTCCTCCCCCACATCCCACCTCCAGAATCAACAGTGAACTTCTGTTTGGTCGGGAGTAACCTTGTAACTCAGAATGATTTGTAGAACCAGGTTCACCAAAGTGCCCCAAGGTAAAACAAGGACCAACGATCATAAACTCCTATACGAACATTTGAGGCTGGACATAAGAAAACATTTCTTTACTGTCCAAGCCCCCAAAACCTGGAATAAACTCCCTCCAGATGTGGTGCAGGCACCTACTCTGAACTCATTCAAGAAATGCTTGGATGCTTATCTTGCTGGAATCCTGGACTTGATGATCTTCGAGGTCCCTTCCAGCCCTAACATCTATGAAATCTATGAAATAACCTCCCCATAACCTCCCTGAATGTTTGGACACAGCCCTTGAGTCTCATTGAGCACACTGATACGCCTAGCATATTTTCTTTCCTCAATCCCATAAGACTCTCCTAAACCTCTTATGCACTCTGGACATCTGTGAAATAGTCCTTATTAACAGTAGCGTAACTGGAGGAGAGATGGGTGTGACAGGGACAACCACCCTAGGCACCAATTTGTAAGGATGTGGGGCTGGATGAGACAAAAAGCTGCTGCTGCCAGTAGCCATGCATTTGCCGACATAAACTGGAAGCTACTGCTTTCACTTTACCCCAGACACCTGACTGCATCCCTACACTAGTGGTAATTAACTTATTAACTGCTTATTAACTCTGTAGTATAAAATACCCATTTCAAGCTGCAGTGGACAGGCTCCACTAAGCAAAGCTTTCACATTCTTTAAAATGATGCAATTTAAGAACTTAGCAGTAAACTCCTCCTGCAGCAGTGATGAGACAGCATGAGCTGAATGGAGGAGAATTACAACAAATGGGACCATTAGGTAAAATCTTTCCTATTAATAGACAAACACAAACCCAATCAATTGCTTATCTAATTAAATGGAATTCCTATAAATACTCAATAGACATATATGCTTGCCTCTCAACAGATACAAAAGTTGCTTTAGGTAAACTGCTAAACACTGATGGATACGCCCATATTTTTCAAACATCTTACATACATTCTCTACAGCATCCTCAAGACATGTAATAACTAATTTCAGTAGGTATCATTTTTAGAAATAGAAGCCCTACTGAAATCTATAGTCATTTACTAATAAATAATAACTTCTAGCAGTGCTCATGTCTTTTTCATTCTTCTTATCTAACCTGGTGAGCTCTGTGAAGAAATCCCCTCCCCCTCCCTCTGCCCCTTAATTGGGTCAACCACAGTGACCCCTCTCTCTCCTGGTTTTCTTCTTGGTTCAGGCTGGTCAATTAGGTGACCTGGACAAATAAATTCCTATGGGAAGTGGGGGTATTTTGAACACAGCAAGCAAATGCCCCAGGCTTCTGTCTGGAGATTTTCTGTAAGTAAAAAACCCCTGGAAATTAGCCAAGAGTTAGGAATTATATGCAGGCCAGTCGCATCTTAAACGGGCCACTGTGTCCAATCTCTGTACTGACTTGTGCTTATGTTCGGCATTATCACCAAACTTGCTAAGTAGAGGCTGGAGATTGACAGGCTTATGTTTGCTCAAAGTGTATTCTGTCTTCCTCACACTACTCCCCCCTCCTACTCCCTCTGATCAATAAAGATGTCAGGTTACAGCTTGCCTTGCTGTCTTACTGTGGAGGGCAGAGAGAAAAAGGCTTTCCACCCCCGTTGCTTGGCCAGCAAAGTTTGTGTTTTTATTTTCTTTCAATTCTACCTGATGCTTTGGGCTGAAAGAAACACCCAGAAGTATTATGGTGGGCAAAGCATCCCCAGGTTTGCAGGGTCTGTGTGTCCCAGGTTCCAAAGAGCCCTACCAGAGACCAGTGTCTGGGGGGGGTGGCAACATTACCCCAGGCTTGTGCGTGTGCTCCAGGAAGTGGGGCGGTCAGCTGTATGCTCCCTGAGGGAGACTCCAAGCATGGTTTTGGGTCTGGCACAGTGAAGTGAGTGGCTCTGCATAGTAGTGCCCTCTACTGTGCATACCAGAAGCTCTACTAATAGTAACCAATCAAGGATAGAAAAAGAGAACCACTACTCTCATTCAAATTTAACTTGAAACAAGGATTTTCAGGAAAGTAGATTAGCACTTCACTTTGGGCCAATTAACTAAAGTAGCTAAAATAAATATGTAGCTAAAACAAACATGTACTATATTGTTGACACTATTTGTGGGTGTTGACAAGGTGAAATATGTATTTTTTACAGTACAATACAATGAAACATTTGGTAATTAGTCTTTGAAAGGCATCCTCTTAAAAGAATGAATCCTAAGTGGGTTCTTTGAGCTTTAAAAGTAGGTCATAAAACATTATACCTGACCAACCTGACTGCCTTTTATGATGACATGTCTGCCTGGATGCAGGGAGAGCAATGGATGTGACATACCTTGTCTTTAGGAAGGCTTTGCTATAGTCTCCCACAGCATTGTTTCAAGCTAGCTAAGGATGTACAGGTTGGATGAACTGTAAAGCAGATAGAAAACTATTGGGATTGTCAGGCTCCAAGGGTAAAAAGTAATGGCTAGATATCTTGCTGGCAGCCAGTATGAAGTAGAGTTCCCAGGGGTTGGTCCTGGGACTGGTTTTGTTTAATACTCTCATCAACAACCTGGAAGATGGGATGGAATGCACCCTTAGCAAGTTTGGAGATGACACCAAGCTGTGGGGAGTAGTAGATACACTGGAGGGTAGGGATAGGATTCAGAAAAGCCTTAGCAAATTGGAGAAATCTCAACCAAAAGAAATCTCACAAGGCTCAACAAGCACAACTGCAAAGTCCTGCACTTAAGACGGAACAATCCCATGCACCAGTAGAGGTTGGGGATTGATTGGCTAAGCAGCAGCTCTGCAGAAAAGGACCTGGGGATTACAATGGATGAGAGGCTGAATGTGAGTCAACAGTGTGCCTCTGTGGAGAGGAAGGCTAACAGCCTCCTGGGCTGTATTAGTAGGAGCAGATAGACGGAAGCCTTTCTATTCACCACTGGTGAGGCCACATCTTGAGTACTGTATCCAGTTTTGGGCTCCCCACTACAGGAAGGATGTGGACAAAATGGAGAGAGTCCAATGCTGGGCAATGCAAATAGTTAGAGGGCTGGGAAACATGACTTATGAGGAGATGCTTAGGCAACTGATTTTATTTAGTCTACAGAAGAGAAGAGAGAGGGGACATTACAGCAACCTTCTACTACCTGAAGGGTGATTCCAAAGATGATGGAGCTGGACTATTCTCAGTGTTGGCAGATGACAGAAGAAGGAGCAATGGTCATAAGTTGCAGCCAGGGATATTTACATTAGTGTGGCCAAGTGTGGCTCTCTGCCTAGCCACAGTGCTAGGTTCCACACTTGTCTTTGGCCACGCCTCCCCACCTAACTCTCCTGCCATGCCTTGTTCTGCTTAATTAGGATGTTAATTAAGCAGGAGGCTGCCCATTTTATGCCCTAATGCTAGGGGGCACTATCTGCAGCTCCGAACTTTCCCTACATTGCAACCCACTTAGTTGTGGGAGCTGGGATACCTCACACCACAAATGGTGCTCCAGGATCGCACAGAGGACTTTCACTCCCCACCTGGAGCAGCAGGTCGTGGTGCTACTTAAGATCTTAGCAGGCTCCCCTCAGAGTCTGTGACAGCTCTAAAGTGGCAAGCACCCCAAAAGTGCTCCACCACAGTTAGGTATTAGGAAAAAATTCTCATTAGGAGGGTAGTAAAGCACTGGAACAGGTTAGCAGGGAGGTTAGTAAGACCTGGTAGGGAAAGTCTTGTCTGGGATGAAATAGTTGGGGATGGTCCAGCTTTGAGCAGGGAGTTGGACTAGATGGCTTCTTGAGGTCCCTTCCAACACTCATTTTCTACGATTCTATGATCATAGAAGAACAGCAGCCATGATCCCCAGGGCTTGAGGGTTTCACCCGGGGCATGATGCACCCCTGTGTCTGGGAGCCCTGTTACCTGAAGCGGCTTCCAGCCACAAGGGAGAGCCAGCTACAAATGCAAATTAAAGCTTGATAGCCATCAGCTATAAAGTTAGTACACATTTTCAAGATCTAACTTTATAGCTGGTTGGAGCTTTTTATCATGTGGTAGCTACTTTGCATGTGCAGCTGGTCTTAAAATAATTTCACACTTAACTAGTTAATTGTACAATACCTGTAATGTATAGAGGGGGCCAAAGGGATACTTCAGCCTCGCCAATTGATCACCTGTATATTAACTGTTCTTTAACGCAAACTCAAGCTTATCAGTAAGCCTGGTAACCCTCAAAATTAATTAGCTCCTTTAAATTTGAAGGTAGAAAGAACTGTCAATCAGCAGCAATAACATCAATCCTTGATTTTCTAGTAGTTGGTATTTAGAATCAGTTAGCCAGATTTTAATCTTCATTAAACTGTCTATAAAATAATATTCAACATATATGTGTGTGTGTGTGTGTGTGTGTGTACACACACACACACACACACACACACACACACACACATATATGTATTTATATATTCACAATATTCAAACATTGACAACTGATGTTAGACTTCATTTTATAAAACAAATCATTTTTGATCTACACTGGGCTCTCTCTAAACTTAAAAAACTAAATATACTACCAGTAGATACGTGTTGCAGATGCAGTGCATTGTAGGAAATGCTTGGTCACTTGGTTTGGTGATGCTCATCACTTCTTGTTGGAAATAAAATATAACTAGAGATAACATGGTTTTGAACACGGCTCTGGCAAATGTGTGTTCTTGGAAGTCTGGACTGAGTCCTTCCTAAATAATATTTCTTACAGGAGGCCATACTTGTAACACAAGGGATTATATTGCTGCATTGGAAAAGCAGGACATCTCCAAAGGTTGAAATCTAATACAGTGAGATGGCACAGCTGGTATGTTTAGAGATTCATGTTTAGCCAGATTGACTTTTGAAAAGTTTAGTGCAATTTGGAAAGTATTATTGTGAGAAATTTGATAACGCATTATATACTTTTCTCTTTTTTTTTCTATTCCTCCCTCTTCCCTCCTTTTTTTCTTTGTCCTCATATTACTTATTGTTTGTATAGCTTGGATTTTTTTTTACATATAGAGTAGATATTTATGCTTTTCTAATACTTGAATTTAAGAATAAAATCAATAAAAGGAAAAAAATATATGCAAATGTACACCTTGGTATTGAGATGAGGGTCTGGTCCAGGAGTCTCAAAGAAACGTTTGAAAAATAACTTGCCTTTCACAAAGATCCAGTTCCAGTAGATCTTCCCAACGTCATTTCCGCCAAGGAACACTAGATTGGATAAAATCAACATTGAAGTTGAAACAGCTGCCAGGACAGCATGAAGTCGACGACAAATTCTCGGTAAAAAGAAATGATCCTAAGGAGAAACAAAGAGTCAGATAAAACTACAATAAAATTTAATTTGACAGAAACACCAAAAAAACACCAATTGAAAACACCAAATAATTATGGCAGGCAAGCAATCAAGACTCAAGGTCAAATAACAACAGAAGGTATCTTGAAGTCTGTTTATTCTCTGGTAAAACTCCCTATGAAGCCATTGAGAGAATTTTTTTTCCTTCTGTGTAAGAAGTTCAGGATCGCTTGTAGCAATTTACAAGCTTTTCAATGTAATAAACGGTTTCAGCATTAAATGAAGCATTTCCTTGGTGATTTTAACAGACACGTTTTTCCTATACAGTTAATAGCACATGTTAAGTTCTAAATCCTATTGATTTCAAGGACGATACAGCATAATGTAAGGAACTTATATTGTGTACCATAGGTTTTGGACTCTAAAGTCTCTTTATTTATTGCTCAAGTCTGTAGGAAACTGCAAAACTCTTGGAAAGTTATGAGCACCCACAATTCCCCTGGGAGTTTAGGCTATTAACCATGAACGGTTCAGCCTCTCAGATATTCAAATCTCAGGTCATAATTCTGCTGGAAATGCTCTAATTAGGACATCTCATGGGTGTGTACATGCACCACACATGTGCACAAACAAAGCATGTATTAGTTTACTTTAATAGCCACAGACAGACTAGAATGAATTCTTATATGCCAAAACCAATATAGGCACATGCCCAAAAATGGTCTTAAAAATACTGCTAGGAAAATAACTGGTAGTTTTGTAAAAGTTAAAATAGACACTTGTGGATGAAGGAATGTGAAAGCACAAAGTTCCAAAAAGAATGGCAGATTCAGGCAAAAAAGTGCAATTACAAAGTATTTTTGAGCAGAAGATCTTTTGTGAATTGAAGGTTGGCTACAGTTGATTGTCAATCCATGTATGAGTCAGCATGACTCAGAGAAATCCTAGTATATATTCTGCTGTAGTAGTAAGACTCTAAATACACTGTAGCTCAGGCACAATAGGATGATGAGGGGAAATGCAGAATTTAAATCAATAATGGGGAAGTCTCCCACACAGCTCTGGAAAAAACATGCACAAAATATAAAGGCTGGGATTTTTTTTATTATAAAGCTGACCTCTAAACTACACCACAGGGGACAAAAACAATGCACATATTCCCCCCCAGTGCTATATGCATTACAATTCATCGTGAAGACTGTTCAAATACTTTCAAAATAGAAATCCAAGGGAAGCTAGACCTTTTCTACAGCACTGGGTGGAGCATGACTCTTAGAAGATACTTTCAATGTCTTGCCCTCCTCCATTTTAAAGTAGCCAACTCAAGGAATATGGCAGCTGCTGAACATTGCATAGCAACCATGAGTGATAGTTTAAGGCAGGAAATACAGTAGTATCCAAATAAGACTGGAGGGAGAAATAGGCAAAACTATCACTCAAAATGGAAATCTGATAGTTTCACAACTCAAGATAGTATAGCTTTAGCATGTATAACTGTTATCTTTTAGTTAAAAAAAAGACCCCAATCCTACTATTATATGCACTTTAATAAAAACATTGAACACTCTAAAACAAAGGAAAAGTCATTCGTGATGACTGTACTATAGTCAACCTGTCCTGGGGGAGTGGCACTACAGTCATTTACAAAGATGAAGAGTAAATCACTTTTATCTTTGAAGACAGAAACCATAGCTCCACTGAGCCATCTGAGGGATGTCTGAGGGAATACAGACAATTTTCATTAGCACTGCTAGGCACTGATCCAAAAAGCAGTAAAGATTTTCTTGGGAGTCTTTGATGTCACTGATGTTTTTACTCATCTGTAGCAAAGGTAGAAAAATCAAACTAATTGGTTTAAAAGTTTCATGTCAGGCAGAAAAAGCCAACTATCGATGCACCTGAGCAGTTACTGTGCTCAGATTAACAAAGTGAAGCAGTCATTTACCACCTAGAATGGACTGAGGTCAAACAAGCTCAGTGATTCTTAATTAGGGTGCCGCAGCACCTGGGGGTGCTTGGAGATCCTTTCAAGGGTGCAGTGGGGTCCCATGCAATGTTGGCACTGTTAGATGTGCAAACATGACTCACATAAATCATGATAAGCCCAAAGATTACAAATAGGAATCCACAGCATCAAAAATATTCTGACCGATTGTGCTCTGAGTTCTTTGCAACAAAAAACTTGTTCTATTATTTTTCCAGAATCATAGAAGGAGTAAAAACTAAAAGCTGCCATTTTTCAAGGTGTCTGAAGTCTAATGAGGGATGCTTTGAATCCAAAACAGTTGAGAACCACTGGTCAAGATAAACAGTTGATCAGTTCATTTAAGCAGTTGATTTAAACAGTTCATGGTTTAAACAGCTATTGGTCTGTACATTTCTGAAGATCTGACAGTGTTTTTCATCAAAGCCAATATAAAAGTAGGTTGTTGTTTTTTAACCTTTCTATCACTTCTTGGATGATCAATTCAATTGCAGCAAGGCAAATGAGATCAGCTGCTACAAATTTACTTCAGTTCCATATGTTGTTATATCCTCAGTCCTCTCTCTCTTTTCTCCCTGCCAGGAGATGTGGCATTTAATAGTTGGAGTTTTACAATAACTGGCGGTGTTTTATAATAAAAGTTTTCACCAGTCAGTCGAAAATATTGTCTATGATCCTTTTTTCCTTCCATTCCTTTCCTTTCACTTGGTTAATTTAGTTTTCCCAAACTGTAAAATAAACTTGTTGGGGTCTCCAGGCACCTGTATTATATATGGAACCCAGAGCCTTAGCCCAAAATGCAAGACAGATGGAAAGGAATGTACAAAGGTTGCTTTATGCAACCCTTGCACTCCTCCCAAATCCTCATACAAACATTCAGTTTCTCTTGGGCGAGTAACTTCCAAGACAGGCAGCAAGAGGAATAGCCTTGATCTCAGTCACTATAGGACAGGCAGTGAGACAGAGAAGCGATAAGCAAAGTTCCAACAGGCTGCAGTGCTGGTGAGAAGGATGCTGGAAGGGGAATTGCAGAGACAGAGAAGAAGCCCTGAATGAGGCAGGTCTAATCCTTAGAGGCAGAAGGAAGAGCATACCTGAGGCAAGAGTGAAGAGCTCAGATATGGAAGAATGCAATGATTATGACATGGGTGGCCCACCCCCAAAGGCAAAAGGTAGGCCCCCCAGAGGGGTTATAGGTGGTCTTAAATGTGGGATGGGGGTTGCAGGCACGGAGCAAGGCAATGTACATGAACTGAAATAGGAACTCCTCCCATTGGGAGTAATTCCCCTTTTGAAGTGACAAGGGGTGTAGGACTTCCAGGGGCGAAATAAGAGACTTATTTTTAAGGAAACTTGAACTGGGGTGAAACAAGGGGGAAGTTTCACTGAGCTCTCAGGAGAATGGTTAGTCTCTAAGAGCAAAGAGGGACTTGAACAAAAACCGGGGAGCTCCAAGAAGGAAAGAAAATCCACTATTTCCCAAAGTGAGCAGAGATTAGAAACATTGGGAGCAGTGCCTTTGAGAGAGGTGGACAAAAGGATAGCTGCTACCAGGAACCAGCTTTAGTAACTGCAAGAGCCAGAGAATCATCAGAGCAGAAAGGTGGTAAGTAGGTCAAAACCTAGTCTGGTAGGAGGTGGGAAAAAGAAACCTACCCCAACTCTGGAGGTAAGAGATTGGGGGCTGAGATTGAAAAAATCCTGAGTAGAAGAAGGGTATTTATAAGTAACCTCCCCAGAGACACAAAACGGTGTACTACTAAGAGCCTGTTAAAAAGGAAAACTGTCAAGTGTTACGTTTGTGGAACTGTACAAGGATGTTGGCGCGAGTCCTAGTGCCTGTGGCATGATTAAGTGTAAAGATGAGAACTCATCCCAGAAAGTACTGGAGGCCATGAACCAAATGGACCTCAGAAGGAGAATTTTGAATTAGGGGAGGAGCTGAGATGAGCATGGAGTCCACAGGAACAGAATCAGTAAGAGCTGGGACCTTAATGTACAGAATTTGATCCCACCAGAGACAAGACGGGTCATGTGGGAGCCAGCTGAATGCTAACAAGTTGGGTCATGTGAGAGACAGAGTCACTAACATAGAAGACAAACAGCTCATGCCTGGTATGTTGGTATGGGAAATGAGAGACACCATGAGTGGCTGGATCTCCCCAACAGTGGTCCCTACCCCCTGCTACTTGAAAGATAAGAAACTGGCATTGGAGGACTGAAACCAAGTACGTAGCTGGGTAGGAACCAGCAACAAGAAGACCAGCAGTCAGGGAGAACCCCTAAAAGTAAAAGGCGGTGCGGTTGGGGAGCAGCGGCTGCATCTCAGTTGGTTAAACTGTAACACAAGGGCACACATGGTACCGGGCTAATTAGGAACTCCTGAGCAAGGAGAAGGCCACATGATGCAAAGGGGGTGGAGCCCAACATACTAAAAGCCTGCCCCCTCAACCAGACAGCTCAAACTTCTTCTGAGAGCAGAGAATTCTTCATTCTTCCAGATTATTTAAATGTGTATATACAGCCTCAGTCTCATTCATTACTAATGTATTTGGAGACATCAACTATGCTATTGCTGTACCTGCCATGGCAAGGTATTTCCGATTATCTTCCCACAAAGCCTTATAAAGGCAAACTAACAGTATTACTATCTACTTTATTTATACATCTGTTCAGGGACAAGCTAAAGAAAATGTCGGCATAATTCAATGTTATTACAAGGTTTCTTCAGTAGCTGAAGTTCTTTAACAAGTGATTATTAACCAGGAATAAAATATTGCCATAATTTGAAGTGGTATGTTGACTGAACTTACATCTTGTAAAAAAACTGCAGTGCTGCATGAAAAATGAACATTTGTTGTTGTGTTTTTATTTAACTACCTTTATGGAGACTCAAGAATGGAGGCACAGAATTAGGGAAAGAAACAGGAAATATAAAATGACAAATGTAAAAAATGTAAGTACATACTGTATATATAACAAAGGCTCTCAACTATTTGTAATTTTCAACCAGGGTGGTGTAAGATCCTTTTAAAGGTTTAACGCTAGTGTACCAGGCAGTTTAAGGGGCACTTACTTTCCAAGTGTTCTACATCGGGCTCTGCCTGAACACTTGAGGGAGATTGCTGTAATAGGGACACCATACTTGTAGTTCAGATTATTCCCAGCAAGGGGATGCAAGATTGAAAAAAAGCAGTTCAGGAGCTCGAGAAAATTCCAGCCCAGGGATTGGCTGGGTGGCTCCCCTTAAAACCAGAGTGTCTCTCCACCCCAGTGTGGAGAGAGAGAGGCGCGCGTTGTATGACAAGGGCTGAGAAGAGCCCACAGCGTGGTCCCACCCTGCAGTTGCGTGCTGGACCCCTCATGGGTGGGCCAGAGGCCAGAAGAGGACCTGAAGGGGCAAGCAAAAGAGAGCAGCCCCTAGAACGAGCAAGTGGAGCTCATAAGTGAGCTGAACAAATTCCTTAGGACAGGGATGCAAGCCCTGGGAAGCTCCTGGAGAGCAGAGCAGTGATTCCCCGCTGGGTTTGGAGACTTGGGAGTTGGTAAGGGTGTGATAAACCCCCTCTATGTGTGAGTGGTTAGGGAAAGGACTGTGACAGGACTTCATGGCTTGGTAGAAGGAGATGCCAGCTAGGAAAGGTCCACAGGACAACGGTGTGGGTTGAGACCCAGAGAGGCACAACCTGATAGGAAGCCTCAGTCTGCCTGAGTACCTAAAGTGGGGAAGGGAGACCAGAGGTGCTGCCTGGTCTGCTGGCGGCAGCTTGCTCTCCCTTTATGTGTTTAACTGTGTAAATAGCTCTGCAGGCTTGAAGAATCCATGCCTAGGCAGAGAAGAGCGCACAGAGACGCGTGGAGGACAATCTGTGTTTTGCAAGAGTCTGAGCTGAAACAGCTTCTGCAGACCACAAGATGCTAGGCCCTGCGTGGATATCCCAAGGCAGTGGGAGCCCGCAAGCGTGTGATGTGAGGAGTGAGGGACTGCCCCTCCCTCCATTCATTGAGCATAAGTCAGGGTGACTGGCTATTGGTTGTGAATAGTTAATTACAGATTTAATATAATAAGTATCTAACACAGTGCCTAAGTTATTAGCTATGTCCTCCTTGATCGGATCATCCTTTTATTGTAAATAGTTATCAACTGTTATTCTTGTATAGACTCAACCTTGTGTATTGTAGATAGAGTTCCAAGCTGTTGATGTTATTTAATGTCCGTTGGCATGTAGCAATTACCTTCTGCATATAATTAAATCTTGTAAATAGTTATTTATAAGTCTGCAAGGTCTTTCCATTGCAAAGGGAGCCTCTCCCCTCAGGGAGCCTCTGGCCGCTCCTAGGTGAGCTAAGCAGGGGGTAGAGCTACATGGCACCCCAGTCCCAAACAACTGGACATGGCTGCAGTTAGCACCACGCACCAAGGGTTACATTAATATTGCCTGCTGTGGCAACATCTACACATGATTCACGAGATAAACCCAGAGATTTCAAATATGAATCCATAGTGTCAAAACCATTTCTGACCTGTTGTAGTCTTTCTGAGTTCTTTGCAACAAAAACACTATTCTAGTATTTTTCTGTAGTCAAAATTCAAGTGAAAGCTAAGAAGGGTGCCTTGAGTCTTAAAAGATTGAGAAACACTGCACTATGAATGAATATGGCACATGTGCATGGAGCTTGATTTACCATTGCTTTATTATACATTTACCCTCTCACTTTCTATTTGAGCTGAAATTTCAAGAGCATTTGAGGGATTTTGGCATTTGTTTAACTACCTTATTTATAGTTTGGCTTATATGTTTTCTATGACCATTTTTTAAAACTATCTAAAATTATCCCAAGGTTAAAGTTGAATCATTGTCCATATTCAGGAAATCAAGTAAAATACTTTCAGGAATGGGGTACAGAATCCCATTTCTGTCCTTTATTGATGTTAGTTACTGCTGCTTTATTCTTTAATGTACAGATTCAAATATCCCTTGCAAAGCACTGCTGATACAAGGGTTATAGAAAAAGTAAGAAGACAAAAGTCATTTGGACTATTTCAATTGTTTTGTCAGGACTATACTTGCAAAATGGTATCAGCAAGAAGTACCCTTAGAGGAATGATGGCAACTTCTTCAAACCTTATCCCCAGAGACTGCAACAGGAGCAGTACTCAATAAAGCCTGAGAAGTGAATAGACTGGGGTGTTGTCTTCTGAATCTGAGTCTTTTGAAATCCATCTCCCTGCTAGAAAATTGGCATGGTGTAAAAGCAGGAGTAGGGCAAGATGAGCAGCAGATGGGATGGTGGGAAGGGCAGTGGCACATTTTGACTAGTAGTCATAGGCAATTTTATTTATCTGCAGTGAGGTGCATTGAAAATGGAAGGAAGGTGTGACTAAGCAGCTGGGGGAGCAGATGGGATGCAGAAAGGGCTGGCGATTGTGACAGAGATCTGCCAACCAGAATATAAATGTATTTCATCTTTAAAGGGAACCAAAAAATGGGTGGATAAGAGCAGCTGGACAATTTTAAAAAAAAACATTTATTATTGTGTATTGTCTATGTGTAATACTGACAAAAGGGAGACTGGAAACAGGTTATTAGTGAAAAGCTGGTTGGGATTAAGCAGCAGGAATAGCCTTAAAGATAGCCAAGGTGCATCTGACCAGTCAAGGAGCCATCTATAAAGGATGAGGGACAAATATTGCTGGATGTAACATGAAAGAGGGAGAACTCACTGCTGAGCAGATTAAAGGAGCAATGGGATGAGATCAGACAAAAGAATTTAAGATGACTATCAGGATTAACTTCTTGACAGTAAGAACTATTGATGTGAAAAATAATCTCCTAGAAGAAGTCACGTAAACCCCATTGGCTTGTCATATTTAATACATACATACATACATAATAAATAGCAAAAAGCCTGAACAGATAGGAAAAATGACTAGCTGACTTATCAGACCTTATCCATCAATAGATGCCACAACAAAACCGAGTAGCAAGTTTCATTCATTGCATTTATTGTAAATACAAGCTAGAGAATTCTATTTCACTGCTAAGGCATGTAACAGTCACTTACATGGTTGTAGGTCACCAAATAACATTCTGCTTGACCTTGCATTGCTTACATGCCTTATGCATCTACTATGTTGTCTCTATTGTGCTGTTCAGAAGCAAATCAATACAGCCCAGAAAGCATCTCAGTTCACTGATGCTCTCTTGCGTTTAATGTCACCTGGCACGCACCAGACAGTCTTGCAGAACCCCCCAAAAGTTGCAGACAAACCAAACGTCATCACTAGGCAGAGCATGACTCTAAAATGAAACCCAGCATGGTGTTGTAGCAGGCAAAGTGAGTTATGCTAAGGTTTTTAGCCGTAGTCCAGGCCTTCCCACAAGTAAGCAACAAAATTGAACAGAGCGCCTTCTGTGTCCCTGGTAGATGTGAGTACCATAAATGCGCGGTAGGTATGCAAGGGACAGCAGTTTCCCTATAAGGAACATGGGTGGCACAGTGCCAGGGGATTGGTGCACCATATAAAGAATGCTTGGCACACAGCACAGGGGATTGGACAGTTTGGAATGAGAGAAGTTACAAAAGTGATGGACAAACAAAGGAATGCACTTGTGTTCTGTTTTGCCACCCTGGGAAGACAGGAGCAACCTTGGACTTCTTGTTTGAACAATGAGGAATCCATAAACTAACATCCCACATGGCAAGCAGAGGATCTGAGGCTGGTACCACTGAAAGTTGCTGCTGTAACACCTGAAGGAACTGCTTGCCAGGTCGTATTGCAAGGAAGAATACTTGTAATAAGCCTAGGGGTTACTGTTGAAAGTTCACTTGATACCAAATCAGACAAGGGGCTGTGTCAATCCTTGGGAGTCTCTGGTAAAAGGAATCCTAGGGGCAACAGGTATGACAGTGCTTACTTTTTACCCAGTAGCTGAGTGGTGAAGGCACCTGCTCAGAAAACAGGGGAGAGCTGAGACAGGTTCTAGCCGCCCCTGCTGTGAGGGCTTTGAGCCCTGGCCTTCCACATCATAGGACAATGTACTAATCTCCAGACAGCACTACTAAAGACACCTTCCTGTTGAAGCTAGGTCACCAGTCAGTCAAACTGTTTGGGGAACAGAAGGAGAACAGACTAGTGGAAGTCTGACTGGATCAGGGAGACATAATGCCCTCATAATGAGGAAATGAGCCCTTGCTTCTAGTGCTATTATCTTATTTACAGTCATTGGGTGAAACTACATGTAAACTGTGTTGGGACAGAGAGTGGGCTTCTTCATATCACCCTGCTGTTCACTGCTGACTGGTGGGGAAGCAAAAACGGTGCTATGTTTAAAACTGCAATTTTAGCTTCCCTGATGATTAGGAGGGAGCGGTGGGGTGCTCTGCTAATCAGTGACAGGCAAGAGGGGGCAAGGGGCAAGGTGTGCACAGAAGAACATGCAAAATTAAGGGAGCTGCCACATGCTCTACTTCCACTGTGAATTTGGTAGGTCCCTACTCATGACTCAGTGGGACAGCTTCAAGAGAAGTTGAAGAATGCTCAGTCATGTCTGCCCCATAGTTTGGTGGTTAGGATGCTCTACAGAGACACAGAAATGTGGATTTAACCCCCTGAGGCTGAAGGGGCCCAGATCCCATGTCTCGGGTATGTGCCCTAACCACTAAGCTAATACATGGAGGAGGAGGCCTTTATATTGCTGTCCATATATCATATCTGCTCAGGTCACAAGTCCTGTTAAGATGCCGATGGTTTAGAAAATCAAGGGATGGCAGAATTCCAAGCAGGCAAAGACATCTAGGCACAGGTTAAATTCCCTACTGGAATGTATGGAGAGTTGCACGTCTCCTGGGTAATGAAGGAATAACTTCAGAAGGTGTTTATGCATTGCTTATAGAAATGAATGCGAGAGGTGTGTGGTTCTGCAGGAGAAAGGAGCATACATTTCAAGAAGTTCACAAGTTACATACACTGAAAGTATAAGAGGACTACATGGCTGAACAGACAAAAGTAGAAGGCCTCCTAGCTTCTGGTTTTGCAAGCCAAAACTCTTCTTAAATGTAGAAACATACAACTTGTTTTCACTTCAGTGAAAATGTATAGTGACTTGTTTGGTCCAGTTTTCATCTAGTTCTCACTCACATTAGCATTTCAGCACCCCCTCCCCCCCAACTTAGAATTTAACAGTTTTTATCCAGTAGGGGTTTTTTTTTTTATGCATAGAGATGTGACTATAGGCTGTAGTCATTTCCTACTGTCTGCTTTCAAGCTATGTTGCTTCAAAAGTAATTATTAGCTTTCAGAAGATTGTGGAGAGAGTTTTTCAATTCCCAAATACATTTATGTTAGATAATTAAACACATTTTGGTCCCAATGGACAATGAAGCTGTTAGTACAAAGACAGAACAGCATTAATAAGGCCAGCACCTGTCAGATAAAGCCTAAATTAAAAGAACAAAGGAATTTTCAAACAGTAAAATGTATTTCTGGTTTTAGGAAGAAATGTCAGCTACATCTATTAGTTTGGGACAGTTTCTTTCCTTCTAGGGCTTTCCAAATATTTTTCTTATTGAGTCTTTTCATTCATTCATTTCTTTGTTGTGTCTTTTGCAGGAGATCTCTTACCATAAAGGTAGAATTACCATTTTCCATTTCTCTTTTAATATAAAAGATTGGTAGCCAATCTTTGTATTAAAAGAGGTAGAATTTTGTAAATTTTTTGCTGCGGGAAGGTGGTGAGGGGGAAGGAGTCAAAACTTGTTTTCCTATTTGCTCTCATACTTCATCTTCTCTCCCCAAAACATTGTCCAAAATATCTTTAAAGTGACTGTTTCTGAAAGCTGATAAGTTAATTGTCCTGGAGCAAGAGGCATGGAGGGGGTGGGGAGCAGTAACACCAGTGTATGCTCCCATACTGCTATGCGTCAACTCTGACTGGGAAGAAGAGTGCCTAGGTTGAGAGTTATTTTTGACATTGTTTTCACTGCTCTATTTTCCTTGTTCCCAACTCACTGGTTTGTCTCACCTGCCTTCTAGATTTTGCCTTTTAAAATGCAATCAACTTGGGGCAGGCATATTCAGATCTAAATTCTCTTAAAGCTTTGAGGGTACAGTTCCTCACTTTCCCATGTTTCTGATCACAAGAAAATCAGTCAATTAAAGAACCTGCATATGTATTGGCCTCTGGCTGCTTTTCTACTCCACCCAGGAAGAGCACAGACCACCTGCAGATGCTTCCTCAGCCTGACAAAGGGTATTTGCACCCAAAAGCTCGCAAAGAAGAATCTTTCCAACTATCTGAGTTGGTCTAATAAAAGATACCAGATTTACTCAAAGAACCTTGTCTGCCTATGTCCTTAGACCAACACAGCTACAACCTACACCTCTGAACTATACAAGAGATTTAATTTTAACTTAACACACCAGGATGGAAGCCTTGACCTGAGGCTCCCCATAACTACATGCAACCCAGCTGCATGAACACCTTTTGAACATGCCAGTGTGTAGGGAGCCCAAGTTTGGGAAGCTGTTCCCTGATCTTGAACTTCCTGTGTGTCAGGGCATTTAAAGCTATGTGGCTTCAAATAACCCAGTGCACAAGTTATGCTCCAGACCTTTCAAAATGCAGGGAATAGTATCCCAGAACTGGAGACTTCCCCCTACCTGGTTTGGCAAATGCCTTCTGTCCCTTGAGAAGTACATTGTGCAAGCCAGCTTCAAGGAACCACTTCCAAATGTTAGGTTTCCCAGTGAGACTTTAAAGCCCATGGGCAAGAATAGCCCTGGATTCAGAACCAGATCCCCAGTCTGAACATGCCCCATGCCAGCAAATACATAATGGGATCTGAGGAATGTTATTCCGGATCCCAAAAACTGCCTAACATCCTGCCATACCAGATATGAAGCAAAGCAAAACTAACTTGGTCAGCAAATAAAGAAAGCAATTAACCTGGTCACTAAACCAGTACCGAGATAAAATTAAACACAGCTAAAGGCCTCAAATAGACTTTATATAAGACAACCTTAAAATAGATCATTCAAATATACTATGTCATAGCTTTAGCTTAAAACATTAAAAGTAGTGATTGATGTAGCCAAAGGCATTAGATATAGATTTGATATAATAAATGTATTTGTGTTAAATTTCTTAGATAGGGTATAAAAATAAAGCAGCTTTAGCAGTGAAGACCATAAACCGAAGTGAAAAGAAAACAGGACAGTGGCAAGCAACATTCCAAGATGGCGATGGAAGGAAATAAGGAATTCTCCTTTCCAAAAATTTTAATTTTCCCAAAGACATAAATCGCAGCTAATTGGAACCATTCAAAACCTTAGAAAAAACTAGTTGAGTCCAGTTCTCAGAGTCTCAGCAAAACAAAGACATTTAAATAAACCAATAAGAGAATAATTGCCAGAGTAAGTGACCTATAATATGGGAGGGAAAGAAATCAGAGAACTCAGCAAAACCAAAACGACCTGTCGTCAGTCTGCATGACGTACTTCTCTTCCCTTCTGAGTCTCCCCCCAGGAGCATAAGTGAAAATCTGTATTACACCACTGTAGGGATCCAGATAGACAAGAGAATAAGTGTTTCTTTTTATGCTTTGGGGTACAAACAATAACAGGGTGGGCTACAGACCTGTATTTTGCCAATTTTATTAGTAGCCAGTCACAAAATATCTGTAATACAGGTAACTTCCTCCTGCCACAACTCCCACTTCCATCCTTGTCCTGTCCCCTTCATTTCTGGCTCTCATCTCCCTCTCCACTCTCCACCCCAAATTCAGATTAGACTATTTTTTCCTCTGTGCCTAGAGCTGAAGAAAGTTCCCTGACAAGTTTCCTGCTCTCAAGTTAAGTGTCTGGATGGGTTGCACCTAACAGAAGTTTAGAGCAGCAATTGCAAATAAATCCTGCCTCTCTCTTAGCTGAAGTGGAAGAATAAGACTCAAGTGGAGAATTATACACTAGCAATTTTGAA
The DNA here is from genome assembly GCA_030014935.1 of Caiman crocodilus. NCBI lineage: Eukaryota > Metazoa > Chordata > Crocodylia > Alligatoridae > Caiman > Caiman crocodilus. The sequence continues at coordinate 70,512,834 of JAGPOW010003648.1, forward strand.
TCAAGCATGGACAAATTCATCTCGTCAAGGTCTTATAACTAGGCCAACTGGGGGGGCAGGAAGGTAGATTTTTAGAGGAACTGAAAGGAGGCACATCCTTAACACAAAAGCCATCCCCTGCCGAATGTCAAAGTCCCTGCTTCAAAGCAAGAAAGCAGTTGAGTTTCTCAAAGAAAGTGTCACACAGCCTTTTAACAATGACAGAAAGGATATTTTGCTGTAGCCTCCTTCAGACAGAAGGATATCTATGGTTCAAATGAGATTTCAAGTTCAACATGTAAGCATGATAGTATAATTATGGCTTTTAAAGGGAAGAGGTTATATATATAGGCTTTTTACCCTCATATAGTAAGTGACTGTAAATGCATAATAAAGGCCAAAGCCTGACAACTAGCTAAGAAAGCTCTTAATTCACAAGACAGAGAGTTAAAGGGTCAATCCTGGAAGGCACTAAGCACCCTCAGCCTCTGGAGAAGCTCTAAAAGGTGGATGGGATAACAGTACAAGATTCATTTGCTGAAGGAAGATTTTTGTGATTCATCTCATTTAAGTGTGTTATGGGTTACATTCCTGAAAATGAATTTTTAATTACAAAATAAATGGATTGTAAGGTTACTTACAATAAGAGGACCCAATTCAATGAAGTAAACAGTAAACTTTGTGTTGACTTTTTTGCTTGTTTGACTGTTTATCCATATTTATAACTTTGTGTGAGCTATTAGTTCCAATGACCTTAACAGGACTCCTTATGAGTGATGCATGTACATTTTAAGCTAAGGCTTAATCATGATGACATGGTTGCCTGCTTTCAGTGAGACTACATGCAGTTGTTTGCAAAATCAGGTCATAATTTTGTAGGAAAAAAAAATGATTGCTCCAGTGATTGCAGGCAGCTTTGGCAAAAATTCTACAGCCAAAACAAAAAACCAAAGAAAAATGTAAAATGTATGTTTCCCCCAAAGTTGAGAATACCAGTAATTACTAATCTTGCCTTTCAGTCCTACTTACAGTGATTTTATTTTATGATGGTGGTGAACAGGTGACTCATACTTATGAAAATATTTTATTGAGATAAGACACTTTTAAAATAAGTGCAAATTATTATAATATATTAGCCTAATGTACAAAAAAAATTATAAACCACCTATTTGATCCCCTGAAGCCACCAAGACAGCACTGAGTGACAGCATATTGGGACATTTTACTGCAGTCATAAGTGCGAAATTAAACTGAAGATGGTGAATTCTTTTATACGTTCATAAAACAAAGAATCCAGATAAAGACAGTGCAAGTCATGTAGAATAAACTATCTTTGAAAATTAATTAATGGCACAATTTAATTTTTTCTATATAGTTACTTTGTAATTTTATTTCTAGGTTTAATAAGCCAGTTTCATTTATTACATAATATTAAAAACTCCAAATCTTTGTCACATTTAATTTAATACAAATAATTTTCCTAGATTTAGTAATGAAGTTTATGCTTTCGTATACAAGAAGCGGGAATGTAAAGGTTCAAAAGGAGATAAAAAACAAACATTGTTGGATCATTTTAAATATAAGATTGTCTCATAACAGGTCTTCAAATTAATATGTTTATTAAAATTGAATTTTGTAAAAAAAGAAGAGAGCGTAGACAGTGAATTTATTGAAATTTATATTTCAATGCAAGCCATACTGTTCCTTAAATAAAACCAAATGTGTATCTCATTTAACTTTTTGAAGAAAAGATACAATTGTAGAATTCTAGAAGTTAAAATTTTTTTTAGTTTAGTTAGTTTAGGTTCTTTGGTGGTGGTTTTTTTAAAGGGTTGATCTTTCATTGACTGGAACCAAGTGGACCAGGACTGGGGTCTTTCTCTACCCATGTAGAGATGTTTCTCAACATCTTCAGTTTACTCTGCACCCTACAGCAGGGGTCGACAACTTTCAGTGTATGCACAGCTAACTTTTCCTGTTCCTATACCACTGCTACTTTTCTTCGCTTCCCCACCGTCCCCCCAGCTATGCTGGGGACACATCTTCCAGTCAGTGGGGATCTGAGCCAGGGACAGGCAGTTTTCAGCTGAGCCTGGACTATAGCCAAGAGGCAGGGGTGTAGTGGGGAAGCAGAGAGAAGCAACAGCAAGCTAGGTGCAACTTTTAGCTGCCTGGTCCCAGCACAACTCCCCACCAGCTGGAAGCAACACCCATGCCGCAGCCAGGGACTAGAAGGCTGGGAGAAGTGGCAGTGCAACAGACACAATCCCAACTGCCTGGTCCCAGCATGGGGTTTGGGGCAGCTGCCCCACTGCTGATGCACTGTTGAAGACACCTGGCTCACAATGGAGGCTATGGAGTTATTCTGGTCTGCAGCTTGTAAAGGTTTGTCAGTCACTGCAGTAGATCACAGGTTGTCAACCAGGGGTACACATACCTGCAGGGGTATTTACAAAGGCCATCGGGGGTATGCGCAGGTTGTCAAGGAGGAAATGTAACCTGGGGCACAGGTGTGTCTCTCTCAGCGCCTTCCCATACTTTGCATCTTACTTGGGGGAGAGGCGCACCGGGTGCCAGCAGCTCCACATGTCGCACTGCAGATCCATTCCATACTCTGCCCAGATGTGCAGTGCCTGCCCCTGCCCAGCCCCACTTCCTTCCTTACCATGGGGGCCTCTCTTTGCCCCCACCTTAAAACCAAGAAAAAATATAAAGGGATATATGATCTGAAATTTTGAGGCAGAAGGAGTATGCTTGTTAAAAAAGGTTGAAAACCCCTGCACTAGAGAGATTTAAGCCCTTACAAAACCTGTACTGGGGCAAACAGGGAAGTCATGATTCTCCTGACATCCAGACTTGAGCTGCACAGAAGGAGCTGTGATGCACCCAAAGGATCAGCACCACAAGACATACAAAGAGACAATTCAGTGATAAATAGCCAAGTGTGGTAATTTTTAAGCTCTTCATATTCTTTCTGCATTCATTTATGCTTCCAGCAAACAACCGTAACAGTTCAGATACAAAGTTAGATTCTGTTTTGGGGATGTTTGTTATTCCAATTAAAATTTTCTGAAATCAAGGTTTAATTCACCTGTTAAAGTTGCACTCCAGAATTCACCTTATGATGCAGGGGTAGGTCAGCAAATCAACTACAGAAATGGAAATCAGACCTCTCCCTACTTATTTAAAAAATATGTGACATGATTTTTATTGTTACTGATTTTCTAGAGAAAATATGGAGGGGAAGAAAAGGAATAGGCTGGATTTTTTAATCAATAAAATAGCCAAGAAAATTCTAACAGAAAAATCTTTACCTGTGATATCCCCCCATGCACTGAAATGCTCTTTAAATGCTATTCTAAAAATGAATTACTGATAATATTGTATGAGTCAAAATAACACACTTGATTTTCAGATGTCAGGTTGAATTTGCAGGGCTGGAAATCAGATAAAAAAAGAGACTCTTTATTTGTATATTGAACACTCTGAATACAGAAACTACTAAGAAAAAATTAAAGATGTTGCCCAAGTCCAGAGTCACACGTTAGCTTTATGAATTGTGTTAGGTAATGATGCACAATAATAATGCATGCCAGACACAACAGAGGGTGAGCTGAGGACACTGAGGCTAGGGACAGACATTGAAAAAGCCTAAGCCTTAATTCATTCAATCTTTGCAGGTTAGTCTAACCTGCCTAGGCTGAACTAGTTTGTAACTGCACAGAGAGCCCTTCTGGACTGAAGAAATGTAGTCACATGCCTGCAGTGGCTCATGCTCGAAGCCAGGAGGTGCTACAGCAGCCCTCCCTTCCCTTCTACAGGCTGATCTGGAGTGGGGGGCCAGGCCCTGGTGCCTGATGCCTTGATTATGGAGGGGTTCCCCCCCACCACTGCTCTTGATAATACAGTGTTTATCAGCCCATTAAGAAAACAAAAGCTTCTCTCATTAGTTCAAGCTCTTCTTAAACAGCTTTTTCCAAGGAAGGAAAAGGGGTAGGGGGATGGGGACAGGGATGTTACCAGATGAACTGTTGATTAATTCCAAAAAGCCCTAAGTGGACACTCTCCTGTCTACCTCTGTCCTGTCTACCTTACACAGACACCCCTCAGCATTAGCCAGCATACCACATGCTGGCTGCAGTCCGTGATCTGCGAGAGGGGAGTGGGAAATTCGTGACTGAGCAGGGAGTTGGGGGCAGGGGGCAAGGGTAAGCCAGGCAGACCCTGCTGTGCCTGCAGTCTCTTCCGGAGCTGCAGCCAAGCAGCAGAGGAGAGGGGCTGTTGGGAACGGCCTCGAACCATCTTCCCAAGACATGATAGAAGAGGAGACTGTGAGACTGTTATGTGAAGAATGCCCATCTGCAGTGATAAGGAGGAGATGGCTGTACCAGGCAAGGGGCCTCGAAGGAAAATAAAAGATACACAGGAAAGTAGGTGAAAAGGCTCATTATAATACTAAAAAACACACTCCTAGGTGGAGAAAAAGTATGCTAATGAAACATACATGTATGGAAATGAGGTACATGGCTAAAATACAGGTATAGAGACATGCTCAGTAGAGACTTCTTGCACTACTCACCTGCAACCAATCACCAAACAGTATACTTACTAACCTTTGAAAGTTTCTGTATAAAAGATGCTTAGAAATAGTGATCGGTGTGCTTCTTACCTTGCACCTTTATTGCTAGCAATAAAAAACATTTTTGCAAACTTCCACCCTCCAAAGAAGAGTACTCTTCTTGTGCTTGGGTGTGTAGGAAGGTTGTTAGGAAGGCCAAGGCGGGAGTAGAGCTTCGCCTGGCGACTAGGATCAAGGACAACAGGAAGTCCTTTTTCAAGTATGTGGGGAGCAAAAAGAGAGC
>JAGPOW010003648.1:70517774-70528226 GCA_030014935.1 Caiman crocodilus
GGAAGTGAAACCGGCTTCCTAGGGAAGTGGTTCTTGCTCCTACCTTGGGCATCTTCAAGAGTAGATTGGATAGGTACTTGGCTGGGGTCCTGTGACCCCCAGCACTCATTCCTGCCATTGGCAGGGGGTCAGACTACATGGCCTGCTCTAGGCCCCTTCTGACCCAAGTACTATGAAACTATGAAACCCCTGGTATGCGTATTGGCTTTTGCATACTGGGCACAGACCCAGATTTGGGCTGGGGCACAACAGTTTTGGCACCCCAGATGGGACTGCCTTAGAAGGCTTTGCCCGGACTACCTGACAACTGGCTGACCGCTCCTCCTGAACGGATGTCAGGCATGCCGCGGGATCTCTTTTCCCAGTCAGACTTTTGCTTCAGGGGGAGCTGGATCGCTGTGACGGCAGTAGCCTAACAGTGCAACGCCATAGTGTGGAAGTACCAGTAGCAGGCACCAGGGCGAGAGGGTAGACAGGGGCATAAGGCCTACCGTCAGTACTCTTGCCTGGGATAATTTCTGTAAGTATTCTGTCTAAGTTCGAGTCCAAGATCAGTGATTTTCTGCCTGTGAGGATGAGGACTGAGAACAGATCCCTGGATCCCAGATAAGTTGGACGGTCAGAACCGGGAAGGCAGCCCTGAGATGGGTACAACTAACAGTAAGGTTAAGGGATGTACCCCCCTCTCTTGTTTGCTGGGACACTGGGAAAAGTTTGGTGGGGATCCTATGACTAAGAAGAAAGCTAAGTTCTTTTGTGATACTGCATGGCCACGCTATAAGCTGGACAACCAAGAACACTGGCCTCCAGAGGGGAGTGTTAATTATAATACCATTTTACAGTCGATTTTGTTCTGCCAGCAGAATGGTAAATGGGAGGAATTGATGTATGCGCAAGCATTTATGTCTCTGCATAGGGATCAGAAAGTTCTGGATGAATGTGGACTGGTGAGGGAGGCTGACACATGTAAGGTGGCCATGGCTCAACCAACTGAAAATCCGGTTCTGGAATGTCCAGAGCCAGAGGATCTCCCCTTGCCACCTCCACCTTATCCTCCTCCACGTGATCCCTCTCTAGTGTCTGTCCCCCCCATAACCCTCTGAAGAGGAGATTGAGCAAGCCCCCAAACCCAGGGGTTTGGAGCATGGTTATTCATGATTGTCAGGTGGTTGGTTATGTCCAAACCCCCCAACTTCTCCCACTAGGACCCCAGGAGGTGAATGGGAAATGGAAGTACAGGTAGAGGCAGGGTCCGGGGATAGACCAAGCCATCACAGGGGATCTGATCCTGGCCAAAGGGGGGGGGGGGATGGGGTGTTTCCCTTGAGATAGCAAGTGATACCTGGGACACCCAATGGTGAAGAGGGGCCTGTCATCCACCGAACTTTTGTGCATGTTCCCTTCAGTACTTCAGACTTGTATAATTGGCGGAACAACACCCCCAGCTTGAGAGAGGATCCCGAGAAAGTACGAAATATATTTGGGACTATTTTTAAAACTTATAATCCAACTTGGGCGGATGTTCAGTCTCTTTTAGATGTCTTATTGTCATCAGAGGAGAGGAGAATGGTAATCGGTAAAGCCCGTGAGCATGTGGAAAAGGAACTCACGGCGGGAAATCTGGGGGGAAGTGTGGACACTCATGTCCCTACCCAGGAGCCTAAGTAGTACCCAGACCAGCATATGCACCTCATCTGTGCCTACCAAGAACACATCCTCCGGGGACTGAGGGATGCCGTACAGAAACCTCAGAACCTCAGTAAAGTGTACGAAGTTCGGCAGGGAACAGATGAGACCCCAAGTGCCTTTCTGGAGAGAATCTATATTGCCTTCAGATGATACACCCACAAAGACCCAGAGGATGCATCAAACGCATGCATGGTAAATATGATCTTTCTAGGCCAGAGTGCAATGGACATCAGGAAGAAGTTGCAGAAGACCGATGGAGCAGCAGGTATGCCTATTTCTCAACTAGTAGACGTTGCTTACAAAGTATTCACTAATCGGGAAAGTGTTCAGGAAAAGAGACAGGATAAGAAGGAGGAGAGAAAGGTGAAAATGCAGGCAGCCCTGGTGGCAGCTGCAATCATGGGAAAACCTAGAAATGAGGGACCTCGGAGACAGTCTAAGAAACGGGACCCGTTAGACAGAGATCAGTGTGCCTACTGCAAACAGAAAGGACACTGGAAACGGGAATGTCCTAATCGGAAGGCAGAAAAGGGTGAAAAGAGGACAGAAGAGGGCAGTAGAGGACTGTTTACTCTCAATGAGGATTCAGATTGAAGAGAACCAAGGGTGAGCCAAGAGGAAAAAATAACTCAGATTCCAGTGTCCCCTGGCGAGCCCCTGGTTAAAATGAAATTATGGGACAGAAATGAATTGATAGAATTCCTCATGGATACAGGCACTACTCATTCTGTTTTAACTCAAAAACTGAAGCCTTTAAGTAACAAAACTGTGCCGGTGGTGGGGGGTTACAAGGAAGGCTATGACATGGCCCTTCTTACAGTCAATGACCTGCAATCTTGGGCAGGCTGAGGTCACCCACCAGTTCCTATATATGCCAGATTGCCCTGTCCCCCTTCTAGGAAAAGACCTTCTCTGTAAGCTGCAAGCTGCTATCATTTCAGGATGGACAAATGTTCCTGACAGTGCCCCCTGAGAAGGGTTGGCACCTGCGAGCCTGCCTTCTCGGTCTCCTCCAAGAGGAGAATACACCAGATCTTCCTCAATCCCTGCTTGATGCTCTTGTTCCGTGGGTGTGGGCCAGTCACCGACTGGGGAGGGCTAAAAATGCTAACCCTGTAAGGTTCAGCTTTTGCCAGGAGCCCAACCTCCAGGCGTGAAGCAATATCCCATGCAGATCGAAGCCAGGACTGAAGCCGTTAGTCGAACGGTTCCTGAAGTATGGCCTTCTCTGTGAGTGCTCATCAGCTTTTAACACACCCATTCTACCTGTGAAGAAGCCCGAGAGTGATGAGTATCGCTTCGTTCAAGACTTGAGGGCTGTAAACAAAGTGGTTGTAAGCATTCATCCAGTGGTCCCTAACCCCTATACTTTGTTGTGTACCCTGAACCCGACCCATGATTGGTTCACAGTTATTGATTTGAAAGATGCTTTCTTTTGTATACCAGTAGAGACACAGTCTCAGGAAATATTTGCATTTGAATGGGAAGACCCGGATACTAATATTAAGACTCAGCTTTCCTGGACTGTCCTACCCCAGGGGTTTAAAAATAGCCCAATGTTATTCGGCACTGCACTGAGAAGGGACTTGCGCAGGCTGAAATTACCATCATCCTATGCTCTTTTACAATATGTAGATGACTTGCTTTTAACTGTCCCTACCAAAGCAGGCTGCCTGGAGGGAACAATCAGCCTCCTTAATTTTCTGGGACAAGAAGGATACCAGGTATCCAAGAATAAGATGCAACCAGTGTCCCAAAAGGTGACATACTTGGGATTTGAATTGCAGCCTGGACAGAGAGCCCTATTGCCTGAAAGGAAAGAAGCTATATGCTGGTTAGCATCCCCAAAAACGAAAAGGCAACTGTGGGGCTTCTTAGGTACAGTAGGTTTTTACAGGATCTAGATTCCCAATTATGGAGTTATTGCAAAACCACTGTATGAAGATACACAAGGTGATGAGAAGGTGCTTGAATGGACTGAAGAGTGTGAGCAGGCATTCTGTCAGCTGAAGCAAGTTCTTACTGAGGCACCCGCCCTAGGACTACCGAACATAAGTAAGCCTTTTTCACTTTTTGTGCATGATCAAAGAGGGGTGGCCGTTGAAGTGCTCACGCAAAAATTAGGAAGTTGGCAGTGGCCGGTAGCATATTTTTCTAAACAGTTAGACCTTGCGTCTTCGGGATGGCCTGCCTGTCTCCGAGCTGTCGCTGCCACCTGCCTGCTGATACAAGAAGCTGAAAAATTGACTTTAGGCCATGAAATGACTGTGTACGTGCCTCATGCAGTACGTATGGTCCTGGAACAGAAAGGAGGGAATTGGTTAACCCCAGGGTGAATGGCCTGATATCAGGCCATCCTCCTTGATAAGCCTGAAATAAAATTGGCCATTCCCTGCACTGTAAGTCTGGCAACATTGCTGCCTCCTATGAATAACACACAAGATCTTGTACATGATTGCCTGCAGATACTGGAAGCTGTTTATTCTTCAAGGCCGGACCTGAGAGACCAACCTCTTGACAACGCTGAACTGGAGTTCTACACAGATGGCAGTTCAAGTATAGAGAATAGAGTCCGAAAATCCAGTTATGCTGTTGTAACTACACAGGACATGATAGAAGCGGGACCTTTAAACCCATCCACTTCAGCTCAAAAGGCTGAACTTATTGCCATGACTCGAGCTTTGCAATTGGCGGCCAACAAAACCATCAACATTTATACTGATTCTAAATATGTCTTTCTTGTTTTACATGCATCTGGGGCACTGTGGAAAGAGCAGGGCCTACTGGATGCTAAAAGAGCAAGCATCAAGCATGGTAAACAAATAAAAGCCCTCTTTGAAGCAGTCTGGGAACCAAAGGCAGTAGCAGTAATACATTGCAAGGCGCATCAGAAGGGCAATGATCCTCCAACGAAAGGTAATCGATTTGCTGACATGATGGCAAAGAAAGCCGCCAGAAAATCTTGGACTGGCCTGTTACCTGAAGTAAGTAATCTGCTACCCTTCCTCCCAGGCCTGCAACAGCCTGTGGTACCCCAATATGGGGAAAGAGACAAGCAGTTAATAAAAGAACTCCAAGCAAGGAAGGGGGAACAGGGTTGGCTAGTAACAAAAGATGGACGCCTTGTCATCCCAGCTACCTGGGTCCAGGTAATAGTAAAGAGTGCTCATCGCAGTACCCACTATGGTCCCAAGTCCTTGGTGAGGTGGATCAGTCACTATGTGACTGGAGTGGGGCTAAAAGAGGCTGCCAAAAGGGCATCAGAAACATGTGAGGTCTGCCAGAAAAATAACCCAAAAGGAGGACGAAAAGAAATTCCAGGACATCAAAGGACAGGTAACGGGCCGGGAGAAGAATGGCAGGTGGATTTTACACAGTTGCCCCAGCAACAAGGGATGAGGTATCTCCTTGTCGTTGTGGACACTGTCTCCAATTGGGTCGAGTGCTTCCCGTGTCGGACTGCCCAAGCCCGAGAGGTGATCAAAGCACTCCTCCGAGAAATAATACCTCACTTCGGACTCCCAAGAGGGATCGGGTCAGACAATGGCCCACATTTCATTGCACAGATCACTCAGAAAGTTTCTGAGTTCCTGGGAATCAGTTGACACTTACATACCCGCTGGTGACCTCAGTCTAGTGGAAAGGTGGAACGTATGAACCAGACCTTGAAAAGAAATCTTGCAAAGATTTGCCAAGAAACTCGCCTCAAGTGGCCAGAAGCCTTACCTTTAGCCTTGCTACGAGTACGGGTGGCACTGCATTCCAAATTGGGGTTAAGTCCTTTTGAGATTATGTATGGTAAACCCTACCCTCTGGGTCCGCCTTTGGGTAATGAGCAGGAATTACACATTCTAGGGCAAGGAATGATTAGAGAATCTGTGTGGTCATTGGTTTCTGTTTTGTCTTCTATCGACCAGCAGGTACGAGACGCGTTGAAGTCACAAGACAAATCTCCTGCCCCAGAGAACCGACTATCGCCTGGGAGCTACACCCTTGTAAGAGACTGGAACGAGGAACCACTTCGGGCCCGGTGTTAAGGGCCGTACAGAGTGCTCCTGACTACTCCAACGGCAGCCAAGCTCGAAGGAATCAAAACTTGGATACATTCCAGTCGCCTAAAGCCAGTAACAGGACCGGAGCAGCCAGTGGACCCCGAGACTGGAAGAGAAGGGCAGTGGAAAGTGGAACCAATAAAGGACTTGAAATTTTTATTCAGAAGCGGGGAGGACTTCTGCTGTAAAGCTGCTATGGCTTTCTCTAAGACAAGATCACTACTCAGTTCTTGGTTTCTTAAACTGAACTGGATAATTTCTTTGTGGGTAATTTTGAGCTTAGTTAGTTGGATTGTACCAAGAGAGACTAAGGTTTTGGTTTTGGAGAACGCCAAAAATGAAAATAGGACTGCCCCCCCTCGACTGAAAAGATCTCCCCATACAAATGTCTACCTCTAACTCTCATATCAATTTGCAAGGGATTTAAATGTATCTCGGTGTTGGGTATGTAGCTTGGGCCTCAGAAACTTAGTTGGAGGAATACCCATGATTCCGACCTCCCTAAATGCCACTCAAATGTTGGCCCCCCCATTATTCGGACTTTAAAGGGAATGAAACCTGGCAAGATGTAGCATTTAATCCATCCAATTATATACATTTGGCTTATGCTACACCGGGAAAATTGTGTTGAACCTGTAATGGCTCTGTTATTTTAGGAACTAGCAAATGTGAAGTAGAGATCAAAGTAAATGGGGCACAATTCTCTAATGGTTCTTGGGTACCTAATTATCAGTCAAGAACAAAAGAAGACACTCAGTTTGTATTAGATCAGATTGAGTGGAGCAATTCCAATAACCATTAAAAATTGGGGGGAAATGTTGGGAACGACCTCAAACCATCTTTCCAAGACATGATAAAAGAGGAGACTGTGAAACTGTTATGTGAAGAATGCCCATCTGCAGTGATAAGGAGGAGATGGCTGTACCAGACAAGGGGCCTCGAAAGAAATAAAAGATACACAGGAAAGTAGGTGAAAGGGCTCATTATAATACTAAAAAATACACTCCTAGGTGGAAAAAAAGTATGCTAATGAAACATACATGTATGGAACTGAGGTACATGGCTAAAACACAGGCATAGAGACATGCTCAGTAGAGAACTTCTTGCACCACTCACCTGCAACCAATCACCAAACAGTATGCTTACTAACCTTTGAAAGTTTCTGTATAAAAGATGCTTAGAAATAGTGATCAGTGTGCTTGTTACCTTGCACCTTTACTGCTAGCAATAAAAACCATTTTTGCAAACTTCCAACCCTGGTATTCATATTGGCTTTTGCATATTGACCCTGGTCCGGGCACAGACCCAGATTTGGGCTGAGGCACAACAGGGCCAGCCCATGGCTGCAAAGCATCCAGGATGTGGTGGGGGGAGGGGGGAGCAGGGAAATGCCACATTCATTTCACTGGGTGCTAATTCTGATGCCCATGAAAGTGTTTTAAACCAGGTGTTGGCAGCTACAGCCAACCCCAGAACCAAACATGGGGCTTTAGCAAAGTTCAATGGATGGGGACTTTGGCAGTGTTTGACAAAGTGGATGTGGGGCTTCCCCTGTGCTGCAGCAGGAATGTGGGGCTTCCCCTGTGGCACAGCATGAGCTTTCTTATGGGAGGGAGAAGTGGTGGCAGTAGCAGTGGATGACCTATAGCCTATCACCTCTGACTTTAGGTAGGTCATTCCAGCCCACAATCTGAAAATGTTGCTGACTGCTGCTTTAAAATAAACTATTAATTATTTCAACATGCTGCTTTGATACTGGTTTGTATCCAGTTTCAATCTGAATGTGTAGCAGGATCCTGACAGGCTCGTTTTCTTTATAGAGGAAAAAAGCTTTTCCAGTACTCACATTGATGGACAGATGGATGATATATAGGTTTGGCAGAATTCAATTTAATTTTTTAATAATTTTGATGGATAATATATATTTTTATTTTTAAGCATTTATTTCAATATTTATTTAAATTTTCAGGATTGCACAAAATTAAAGGTGTTTGGGGCAGACAATGTATCAATGGCAGTATACTATTATTATAGTGCACTTTAAGCACCCACTGTGACAAATATTGACCGTAGTACTGCCACCAGCTGAGCTGCATGTCAGTCCCAGCTCCACTTGCCTATAGCTCCCTCATCCAGTTGGTCACTTCCTCTTCCTTTGTTCCCAGTCCCCTGGGGTTTCAGGGAGTTGCAGTCCAAACTACAGTCCGCATAGTTCTGTAGGATTGCTCCCCCTGTTGTCACATACTCCATCAGCCATCATTTTTCTTACATCCCTTTTCTAAAAATTTCAATGATCAACGATGAAAATATTTTTGTGAGCGTGAGTGAAATTGACATCTATCAATGTTTACCAATAAAACTGAATCCTGCCAAGCCTTATGATACACATAATAGTATCTTTTACTGTTATATCACTCAGGATACAACAGAATACAAATCTACAGTAGGACACTACAACATGAATACTAAAATAGCGCAGGGGAAAGGGAACAACCACCATGAAGATCTGATGTTCAAGTAATAAACAGGTTGGTGAATTAATTACCATTTACATTATTAGTAGAAGTTGGGAAGAGTTAATGAAAACCAATAGGGGATTACTTATTCTCATACATAATGAATGAAAAACTTGGAGTCATAATTATGGAGTGAAGTCTGAAAAGCTATCCATATCATTGTAAGATAACAGTGGTTTTGTATTTGATGACATGTTCAATGTTACTGAAAGCTTAGGCACTTCTGTTTTGAAACAATAAGTAAAGTAATGATGGTACATATCTTTCTAATCCAGAGATCTAGTAGCAATCCTTAAATTATACTATGCTTACTGAAGTCCTTGATGCCACACAATTTCTCAGTGCATTGCACTAATGGATGTTGTTTTACATATATATGCAGCTGCTACAAACTCACTTGGTCCAAGAGACATAACTAAAGAAAGCATATCCCTATTTCATGAAGACTTCCAAATACTATAAACCATGTGAACGATATCAAAGAGTGAAATCTGAATTTGGATAATAGGATAACTTCTGATTCTTGGCATATGTAAACTTATTTGTTCACACAACTGTAGCACTGAGTAATCTGCCCGCACCGCTGCCAACCTTCAACAATATGGCCTAGGCAGAATGGATAAAATGCACTGACTGCTATCTCTGTTAGTATCAAGTTTAAATCTAGCATGTGCACATACACAGTCCACACCACAAAATCTGGAACTTCAAATGAATGTGAAGCACAAAGGGATTCAACTTACAATTAAGTCTTGAACAAGTGAAACAGAGAGTAGCCTCTTGACTCCATTTTCTGCAGTTACTCCAAGCCAATTTAGTGCTGCCCAGTACCAAAGGTAGTTATGGCCTCCGTGCCAATAACTTACAAAGGCAAAAGTAATTGCTGTGGAGAATAACATGCCAACAACACTACACTGGGATCCTCCCATTGGGATGTAAATGTACCTGTAGATGAAATGACAGAATAAGTAATGTTATTAAGGGCTTTATTAAAGGCCTCAGTCCTTGGTAAAATAGAAAATAAATTTCCATCTGAAAAACTCACCCCAGTTTCAGCAAGGAAGAAGATCATTTAATAAAATGTTAACACAGGGGTGTCAAATTCATCAGGCCCCACAGGCCAAACAAGTGGATCTGACCTGGTCCTTGGGCCAGACTGGACCTGCAGACTGTCCCCATGTGCTGCATGCAGTGCCCTTCAGCATGGGTGCCACTACCCGCACCTGCCCAGGACCAGCCCCAAATGCAGCTGGCAGTATGTGCCCACAACTGGCCCTGTGCATTGCCTGCACTGAGCACCAGGCCAGTCCCACACTCCATGTGCAGCACATGGGTCTGGTCCAATCCATATCAAATGCAGTGTACGGGTCCAATCTGAGACCCACAGGCAGCACTGAGGACTAGATGATAGCGCTCCATGAGCCAGAGCCAGCCCATGAGCTGTATCTTTGACACCCCAGTGTTAATACATTCTATTTTACAACATGAAAATTCTGTTGTCAACAAACCTTTGCATTAAGTGAACACACAAGCTAAGCCACACTCTTACACTAAAATGGAAACAGTATTGAGTAAAAACTTGTATAATGTAGAAAATTCACAGAACCTCTCTCATGCATTTTGGATAATAGGCATAACTTTTATATAAAAGTATGCAAGTCAGGTTTAAAATGCATATAACTACTAACTTGTATACTTGTTTACTCATACAGCTTGATTTTTCCCCCCACATATGATTAATGATTTTATAAATCAGTACTTACAAGCACTTTTAGATATTCACAAAAAAACCTTTGTCTAAGTAAAGAGTGTGAACAGTTGAGATTAAATTAAAAACTAATTAATTTTAACAATTTTTGCCATAAATACTTTACATGTTCTGAACAGCTCTAGCACTTAATCTTTGTGATCATTCCTAGCATCTACTTGAATGATACGATAGAAGAAGAAAAAGCAAATCTGAAGGACAGTGCCCTGTACACAACCATTTTCAATACTGTTGTTTGTATTTATCTAGAAGCACTTTATAAAATCTGTGAATTAAAAATCAATATCAATGTAATACGATTTTTCTCTGTGTCGTGAGTGCTATGCACGCATAGAGGTATATTAATATCAAGAAAATGTCTACAAAGAGCATTGGAAAATAATTGTCTCACTTCTGAAATTAACATTACTTCTAATTCTATCATGGA
>JAGPOW010003648.1:70529031-70581562 GCA_030014935.1 Caiman crocodilus
TCCATGATAGAATTAGAAGTAATGTTAATTTCAGAAGTGAGACAATTATTTTCCAATGCTCTTTGTAGACATTTTCTTGATATTAATATACCTCTATGCATGCATAGCACTCATGACACAAAGAAAAATCGTATTACATTGATATTGATTTTTAATTCACAGATTTTATAAAGTGCTTCTAGATAAATACAAAATATGTTTTCCATCATCCCTGCATATTGTTTTTCTTCCTCCTATTTTCTACTCTGATCCCATCTTTTCTACTCTAGTCTTGGCTTTTCTCATCATGTATAAAACGTATTTGAACATAACACACTTATAATTAAATTGCCACATCTCCATTTTCTGCTCTACGAAGCCATCTGTCACAGGTCTAATAGCAACCAGGTTGGCTTTGGAATCTATAAGCAGAAAAATCCCCTGCAGGGCCTTTACTATAACTTGACACAAAGGACAAAGAGGACACAGCCACAGTCCCATAAATTGTTTCTTACACTATTCACAGGCATCCATCCAAAATCATTACAAAGCTAATGAATAACTTTAAAGAAGTAGTGTAACTTACTTGTCCAAACCTCCAAGGAAGGGTTTTTTAAAAACATGAGTCCCTCTCAGTCACTATTTTGTAACAAAGCTACTATTCAAACATACCCTTATTTCCCAGCATGCCTTACCATAAATTAGGATTGATAATATGGCTGCTATAGGCAGATCTAAGATTTTGGAAAGTGTAGCGCAGATAGTGTAGTGCATCATTGCATACAACACAATACATATTTTTCACACAAAAATAAACTAGAAGCTTTATCAATATGCTAGGGGTCTAGGGCTATATTATTCAATTTTAGATCAAAGTAAAAACAAATATAACTTCATTGGAATGTGCACTAATTTTCTATATCATATATTTTGTATTAAGAAACAGAACAAACTAAGAAAAAACAGTAAAAAATGTTTCTTTGGTCCTGTACATTTAACTCTTATAACTCCATCTCCTTCAGATTCATAAAACATAATAAAACCTTCTTGAGCATCTTGACAGTGCCTCCAATGTTACACTAAAAGTTATTTCCACGACTCAGTTAATGTTTCAGCCCCTGAGTATGTTTTTAGGCAGAGTTAAAAACAGACTGCAAAGCTGTGAAATGGCAGCTACATTACTAGGAAGAACTATGGGACAGCAGAATTGCAGAGGAAAAAATAGCTTGATTAGTAGAACTGTAATACCACTAAAAAGGAGAGAGGGTTGTTAACACTGCGGAATGAAGACTTTTGAAGGAATCAGGTAGATTACAATGAGCCATGAAGTCAAATGACTCCCTCACTGCTGTCTAAACAGAAATCCTGCTGCCACTGCCAGGTAGTTTGTTTTAAATTTTGGGTGGAACAGGAATCAAAAGCTGCCCCCCACCTCCCCAGCCCCAGATTCACCCCAATGGCAACCACTTTGTCTTAATCTTCTGGCTCTTGGAAAGGGACATTACATTACCACTATGCAACTTCATTTATCATGTGGGGAAGAGAGATGGGTTGAGCTCCAGGCCTTTCAGTTAACAGAATCCCAACTTTAGCCCCTCAAACCAGAGTTAATAGAAAAAGTGTTCATGTAAATCCCCACGTCTTTCTAAAACAACCTCTCCCCTTCCTATGAAAGTATCCCATGTCTCAAGGATTCTTAGGTTGGAAACAAATGTTGCATTTGTCCTGAGACAAGCTGTACCTGTGTTTGTCCCAGCACAGAAAAGCTCTGGGATTGGTGTGTACACACATCACCCCTCTAATAAGGATTTACTAAATAGCAGAATACACTGCTGCTTTTCTGACATCAATACCATGATGCCATCCCAGGAAAATCATTCACATGCACTTTGCAGTGTCCCAGGACACTGTTAGCACTTCTTGTCTCATGAACATTTTTAGGCTTCTGTCATGGGAGTAAGGACATGGATACCTGAATGACTATATTTCATCCCTGGACACAGTGATTTTTCTTGGAACAAATATAATGTCTACTTGTAGCCTTGGAGACAAACTGAAACAGGCTGATAATGGTTCAGGGGAGTTCCCATGAGGATTTAGAAGGTATGAACCAATCTATCAAAATGGCATCATTCCTAACAAAGCCAGTGTTAGCTATAGATAGATTTAACAACTGTATCCTATCAAAAGAGGCCGAAATGATACAACTGTTACATCTGCATAATTCTATAGTTATACAGGTGTAGCACAAACTGCTCCAACTTTAATCCAGTGTCATCCAGGATATAAAGATTTAGTTAATTTGCACTGTTTGCACAGGGTTATGCAGATGAACAAACTACAACTGTTGATGTATGTTCCCAAGCAGCAGTTCCCCCTATCCTTTTAGAGCAGCTAAAACGTACATTTGTTTCTCCTTTTTGAAGCCAATAAACCCACATATCTAAAATCCATTTCTGTCATTATGAGTCTTCCAGGTGACCTCACCTGGTGTTGATCTGGGCCCTCTCAACACAGATCTGCATGTTAAGTGTCGAAACAAAGATTTGAATTTTCCATATGACAAAGTCCTCTTCCTGATAGTAAAACAGAATGGAGACTTTTATAATCTCTTATACTGGCCTCCTATGCTGCTGTTAGCACAGACCGTATATTGTCATTAAAGTGGACATTGCCAGTAATAAGCTCATAAATGCCAGTTTTAATTAAAAACTGTAATGGCAATTACAATTCAATTTAGGTGACCACAAATGATGCTTACCCAGTGAGCTTTCATATTGTTGCACTGAGAAAAATAGATACCATTTTCCTACCGTAGTTTGTAATGCCAGCAGCTGTTTAAGTAAGCCACATTAGATTAATTTGGTTTGTGAAACTCAGGTGAATTTTCAAAGTTTCAGCTCTGCAATTCCTGGTGATTAGAATGGGAGACATATGGCTACAGCTTTCCCAACAGCTTTCACTGTGAACCTTTGAAACCTTGCATGGCCCTTATACAAAGCATGTGAACCAAAATAAGCCTTCTCTGTACAGTGTTACTTAACCTTTCATTAGAGATCTGTATGGTGCCTGGTCATATTGTAGAAGTAAGGGCAAAGGAAGAGAGGACAGAGTCTCTCCCACTCACTAGCATTGTTTTGATTTTTGGAAAATTACAGGAAGACATTCTTGTATAAATTGTGGTTAATGGGTCCCCCAAACTGTCAGACATGATGCCTGACCAAGCCTCCACCCTCCAGTGGATATACTAGCATTTTTAAGCAGGTATTAAATGAGACAATACCACCTGAAAATTATTAAGCACTCCTCTGTCTGCCTCTACTTTATTTTCAGGTCTATTCCAAACCTAAGCGGTACAGAACAGCTCAAATAACCTCTGCTAACACGCTACAGAATTAGTTTGTTCAAAACATGAACAGCCTAGTAATATAAGTTAGATGGTGCATAAATAACATAAATCTTATGCACCTGAATGTATGTTTTGTAATGAACAGTCTCTTGCCTGCACTTTGACAGCAGGGAAATGTGGGGCCAGGTCCCAGTTCCACGCCAACTGCTTTCAGCAGTTCTTGATGCTAATAATGGTGCTGTGTAAATGGACCACCATTAAAATGCTTTTTCATCACAAATGGTACTTACCACTGGGATAGCTTCTAAATTTTCTCCAAATTTTTAAATCTGTATTCATTTACTTCTGGAAAAATAAAAATGTAAGAGGAAAGTATACCAGGTTGTAATTAAGGCAAAGATAGTGGTAATGAGTCACCTTTTATATTATCACTTATTTGAAGAAATTAAAAAATAATGGAAATCAATTCAGCTCTGAGCTAGGTTAACAGAAAGAATAACCTACCAATAACTTACTGTGCCATTATTCCCTCATAAAAGCAGGCACGCTTTGTCTTCTAGAGTGAAAAAAATACCATGCTCCTTCAGATCAGGAGCAGAAAATGCTACTAAGTCTTAGAACTACTTCTTTGTGCATCCAAATCACCTGCAAACTCAAATGAGAGTTTGAGGCAAATAAGGAATGCAAGACACACTACTTGTCATTTACTGAGTTGTTTCTTGCATGTAATTTCTTCTCTTTTTCTCCCCTGTACTTTCTTTCACAGTATAGAGACTTGGCTGTAAGTCAAATCCAGTTGAGGACAGACAAGTGTACCCTACCTAACATCCCTCTTTCCTGATTATCTGAATCTTCTTGTGTGAGAGCACATACAATCTTTGAATTCACTGTCACCACTGAGTTTATCTTTAGATTTCAATGTTAAGTCTCAAATAAAATGAGTACTTCTGAAACTTGTAAAAAAGATACTGAAACAGTGGAGAGGAGAGAGAAAGAAGACAATCTTATATAGTACTTCAAAAAAAACCTAAAGCAAAATGCTAGACTCTTCAGTTCATTAACCAATAAGATTTTGAGGGCAGATGAAGCTATTGCCATTTTTCATTAACCTTTTCCCTAACACTTCTTAATTTTTCTCCTCAGTTGTTGTCTCACTACTTTATGCCTTGCTCGTAACAAAGAAGCAATAGCTGTAGAAGTTTCATACCACAGAAATATAATTTTAATTGCTTTTCATCAGTTTCCAGTTCTGATAATTGTTTCTTTCTTAATCAAGTCTATTCAATCATCCTTCCTGGTTTCTAGCTCTAAAGTGTATTGGAGCCAGTGAGGACTGGTAAGGGAATGTTATTAACTTGTGGGGGATTACCCAGGCAATCTCTAACCTCATATAATTCTACAATGAATGTTATCATTACAAATAAACTGATGAAGCATACTGCAGGCTTACACTTCAAACTCTGAACCTGACAGTCAGGACTCATCCATCCCTCAGACTACTACCCTTTCCTGCCCATATGTAGGCATGAATAATATTCCCAGCAATGATCCCAAACAGGTCAGAAGAAGAGAATAGGAAACTCTGGGCAGCAGGGTAGAGATGCACAGTTGATATTCTCATCAATTCTTCCCATTGAAGGTAAAGGCCAAACACGAAAGACCATCATGGAAGTAAACATGACTTTATGCAAGAGGGCTGTGCCCTGTTACTGTGGGTGCAGCTGGTGAGCCTCCCAGAAAGGAAGCTCTGCCTGGTATAGAGAATTAAGAGAAGCCATCCCACATGGGCAAGAAGGGGGAAAAAAAGCACCTGCAACAGCCCCTCTAGGTGGCTGCTGCACCATCAGCAAGGCAGCAAACATTGCTGCAGAGCCTGTGGCCATTGGAGGTGAAGCAGCTGCCAGGAGAGGCCATGAGGAGGACTATTCTTCGGTTTGCTTACATGGAAGACGTGTGTGCTTCCTTGAAGATGCCTGAGTCTGAGTCTGGAACAGTGTGAAGCAGGGAAGCCCAATGAGCCAGAGATGTGCAGAGCAAGCAGGACATTGCTCAGAAAAACTAGTAGCATTTAAATTTTCATAGATTCATAGATGTTAGGGCCAGAAGGGACCTCAATACATCATTGAATCTGACCCCCTGCATAGGCAGGAAAGAGTGCTGGGTTTAGATGACCCCAGCTAGATGCCTATCTAACGTCCTCTTCAAGACTCCCAGGGTAGGGGAGAGCACCACCTCCCTTGGGAACCCATTCCAGATTTTGGCCACCTAACTGTGAAGAAGTTCTTCCTAATGTCCAGTCTAAATCTGCTCTCTGCTAGCTTGTGGCCATTATTTCTTGTAACCCCCAGGGGCGCCTTAGTGAGTAGAGCCTCACTAATTCCCTTCTGCACCCCCATGATGAATTTATAGGCAGCCACAAGGTCGCCTCTCAACCTTCTCTTGCAGAGGCTGAAGAGGTCCAGGTGCCCTAGTCTTTCCTCGTTGGGCTTGGCCTGCAAGCCCTTAACCATATGAGTGGCCCTTCTCTGGACCCTCTCCAGGTTATCCACATCCCTCTTAAAGTGTGGCACGCAAAACTGTGCACAGTATTCCCACTGTGGTCTGACCAGCGCCGGATAGAGGGGAAGTATCACCTTCTTGAACCTGTTTGTCATGCATCTGCTGATGCACAAAGTGCCATTAGCTTTTCTGATGACTTCGTCACACTGACAACTCAAGTTCATCTTGGAGTCCACTAGGCTTTCTACTTCCATGCCACCAAGCAGGTCATTTCCTAGGCAGTAGGTATGCTGGATATTTTTCCTCCCTAGGTGCAGCACTTTGCATTTCTCCTTGTTAAATCACATTCTATCGTTTTCTGCCCATTTGTCCAACCTGTCCAGGTCTTCTTGCAGTTGTTCCCTGCCCTCCGGTTTGTCCACTTCTCCCCACAGTTTTGTGTCATCTGCAAACCTGGACAGAGTACACTTCACTCCCTCATCCAAGTCACCGATGAAGACATTAAAGAGTAACAGTCCAAAGACCGAGCCCTGCGGGACCCCACTACCCACGCCCTTCCAGGTCGACATTGACCCATCAACCACCACTCTCTGGGTATGACCCTCTAGCCAATTTGCCACCCACTGGACTGTGGAATCATCCAAGTCACAGCCTCTGAATTTGTTCACCAGAATGGGGTGGGATACCATATCGAAGGCCTTCCTGAAGTCTAAGTAAACGATACCTACCCCTGTGATGTCTACAAGTTCAATTTGTTGAACTTGATTTTGCTTTGTGTTTCTTATATGCAGAGGGTGTACCTGTGGACCTACAGTCTTACCTAAGCTGCAGCTAAGGCAGGGACTCTGAATAATGGGTCCTTAGCTAAAGCCAGCAGTGAGAGTAAAAGTGTTTGGCTCGGGGTGCCTGACCAAACACACCTAAATCTGCTCTGTTCAAAAGCTGTCCACAGCTGTGTACACTCAGAAGATGACAGTGAGAGGGCTTTCGATTAATATAAAATGGGCTGATGCCACAGGGAAAAGGATTTCTGTCCAAAGATGAAATCCACCTGACAAAAATTCAAAGAGCATCTTTGAACACCTTGGGTGCATCACCATGAGTGCAAATGTGTGGTTTGGGTGCCTCAAAGCATATGCAGCCCACATTCATCTGTTAGCTATGCTGCATTTTGTCAGTGTGGTGACAAAATTAGATACCAGGAGTTTCCAGTATTAAAAAAATGTTTTAAAAACAAACAGTAGACACATGCTCTAGAAATGTACACTGCAGCAACTGGAGCCTGGGTCCTTCACAGAGATCCTTTGGCAGCTGACAAGAGTGCTACATCCCCCTGCTTTTCCAGCACTTTTTCTGAGCATGCTAGAGCAAATTAGAGCAGAGCAGGGCTCACAGCAGCATGCTCTGGAGCGTGCCTGGAATCCAGGGTCTGTCCTGGGCCCAGTCACTCTACTAGGACCACCTGAGCTGCCTTGCAGCTGGGCAGGGGTGCCAGCTATGCACAGGCCCCCAAGGCCGAGGCACCCAGGCCTGCCAGCCAGCAAGAGCAACAGAATGACCCAAAGGCCATGGGACATGCTACAAGGTCAAAGTGAAGCCCATAGGCAGAGACAGACACAACTATTTATATTATATTTGTTTATTAATTTCCATGAGGCTCAGATGTCGTTAGCCACAGACCCTTACAAGAGTCATAGGGCTTGGCCAGTGCATGTCTGTCCCAGGCCGCTTGGTTTTCTTCTCCTGTCAGACCATTTCTCCCAGCACATAAAGGTATGTGCCTAGGAAGTCCAGGCACCTATCCCAACCATCAATGGAACACCTAAGTAGAAAGGGGTGAGGCGGATGGGAGGCAGAGTCCCACAGAAGACTCCTGGACATTAAGGCTTGCGCCCATCTCAATGAACCTCATACAGTCATGCACCACCTCCTAATATTCTTTACCTTAACATCAAATCATGGCAGGTGGGAAATAGAAATAAGGAGGCAAAACACATATTGAGAGTTTGCCACCCGGGGCCCCATCCTGGCATAGCCCATCAGTCTAGGTTCCACTACAATACATAGAATGGGGAATAATTGGCTAGGCAGTAGCACTACTGTTGAGAAAGATCTGGGGTTATGCTGGATCACAGGTTCAGCAATTCAATGAAATCCCCCCAAAAAAGCAAATGCTATTTTGAGTTGCTTTAACCAAAGTTTGCCTTCCAAGGACAAACAGTGATAGTAACACTCTTCTAGGAGCCGGTTAGTCTTTATATCAGAAGTGGGCAATATATGGTCCATAGGCTGGATGCAGCACACCAAGGGATTTTATTCAGTCTGTGGTGGATCCCTTGGCCCTGCCTAGCCCAGGCATAGGGGGCAGCCCAGGCCCCAGTGTGTTGGCTGGTCCTGCCATTCCCTGACATGCAGTGGATCTGGGGCAGCCTGGCAGCCACAGTCTGCATCCCAGAAGCCCCAGCAGCAGCAGCTACTTCCAGCTGTCACTGAAAGTGTCATCACCACTTTCAGACTCAGCCTCACTGCTTGGGTACCCCAGCCTATCTGCCCTGCACCAGGGGCACCAGATGGAATAGGCAGGTAGGCTCTCCATGAAGTCGGGCTTGGGACTTGCATAGGCAAGGCACACTCATCCGGGCAGATGGGATAGTGCTGCAGGCAAATGGAGTGTGGCATCTGGGAGCAGGACAAGGCTGTGGCAAAGGTTTGATCATGCAGTGGTTCCAGCACGGGGATGGGGGCCAGGACAGAGCCATGTTCCACTGCCCATATTTCCCTGTGATGGATACCAGTTCCATGTGCTGGGCATGCGGGCAGCAGAGCATGGCTCTACCCCAGGCCCTGGCCCCATGCTATCTCTGCCCCATAATTCCAGCCCTGGCCCCTCTCATCCTGCTCCTGGGCACTGCTCCACACTCATCCATGGCGCATCTAATCAACCTGGCTGAGTGTACCTTGCCCACTCAGGTCCTAGGCCAGTCTCCAGGGAGACCCTGGGATCCCTGGACAGTGATCGTGGAGGGCTGGGCCCCAGGACAGAGTCACTTAGCTGTTGCAGGCTGAAGAGTATGGGGGGAGGCCTTCTGACCTGACCCATGATGGCTCACCAAAGAGCTCTCCACCCTCCAAGCCAAATAATTGCCCATCCCTGCTTTATATGGAGTACTGAGTGAAATTCTAGGCATATTTTAAGACAGATGAGGAGAAACTGAAGAGAATCCAGAGAAGAATGACCAAGATGAAAAGGGGTTAGAATATAAGCCATATGAGGAAAGGGTGGAAGGAATAGGTATTATAGTCTGGAGCAGCTATTCATCACCCGTTGTCCCAAAAGATCAACAATGGGTAATATGCGTTTCACCCAGTGAAGCAAATCAGTGGTGCCAGGAGGTGTTCCAACACAGCTGATCGGCTTCATTTGGTGATCTTTATTTCTAGCCACAGTGCCAACACCACAGTCATCATGACAGGTTAAAGAACAAGAGTATCCTTGTCCCAGTGTGAACAGAACCATGGAATGATACCAGAACACTCCTGTAAAATTAAGAAACCCCACTGGTCTCTTACTGATCAATCAAGATAGTTGATCCTGCCTGCAGTGCATGTCTGAAAGAAAACTTCTGTTGTATGCTTTTTGTTTAAGGAGCAAAGATACAGTGCACAATAACAAGAAAAAAGACAAATAATGTGGAAAATCTTCCCCACCCCTCCACAACCTGAGAAGCAAGCCATAATTCAGGCAACCAGACTGAAGCCATAACAGAAGAGAAAATACAATGTAAATGTACTCGTTAATGGAACCAGGCCCCATTACTATTGGTGCGGGGCAGACTGAACAGCCCCACATCCTGGGAGCACTTCCGCATGCCCACCCCAGGCCTGAAAGGACTCTCTGAAGGCTGAGGATCCAGGTCCAGGGATTCAGTAAGCCTGCCAGCAAGGGAGTTAACCCAGGTGTGGTGAATGACAAAGAGCTGGCCATGTGAACCAGCATGAGAAGAGAATACAAGACACTGAAAGCTACTGCAGGGGTGGCTGCACTGGCAGGGAACAAGGCTGCCTGATCAAGCAGGCACCAGGAAGGGCCAAGGCAAGGTTTCTCATCTGTTTGTGACCAAAAGGTGAGGCCTGGGAAAAAGCTGCATGAAGCCAGCAAAGAGTTAAGTAGCAGTTTATTTGTTTAACTTTGCTTATTTTGCATTTCTTGCAAGCCCCTGGTGGCCTCATGGTGTTATCCACTACCTCTGCTGCAGCAGTGACAAGGGCCATAAACAGCAAGTCCTTAGTCAAAGCAAGCAGCAAAAGTAAAAGTGGTCAGGCTCTGCTGGCATGACCAAACATGCCTGGCTGTAATCTGCCCAAAAACTACCCATAGCAGTGTACAGTACTCAGTACAGGTACCATAAAATCCCCATAAAAACTTTCGTATAGTCATTTCTCCTATCCTGTGCTCCCAAACACCTTGTACTCCTAAATTCCTGCCAGACTTTACATGTATTATGCAACTGAGTGGTTAATTGTGCAATAAATTTACACCAGTCACACATGCAAAGTAATTATCACTCTATAAACATTTCCATCCATCTATGAAAAGTAAAAGCAGATGGTTTCCATCCAGCTTTAATTTGAATGTGTGGTGGCTGTCCAGGAGTGGACTTCTGATAATCATCCCACAGGGCCACTGCATTCAATGACTTCCAGACTCTAGAGAGAAAGTCAAGTGATAGGAATAGGAAACAAGACCAGGTCTGAGTTCCAACAGTAGTTCAAGTAAGCTTCAGGAGCCCTCTGGGCTGCAAAAAAACCCATGTTTTGCCTGCGCCGGTCAAATAGCAATCATCCTCTTTGTCATATACTCCACATCAAAACAATTTATTTTTGTGTCTTCTGTGGACTCCAGAATGGCACATCTGGATCACAAAGAAAAGGAATTACTATTTGTAGATCTTAAAGTATGCTTATTAGAACATGGTAAAAGCTACCTAAGAAAGTAGATTTTATGGAGCTGAAGCATTATACTTTTGTTTAACAACATTCTCAGAAACTCCCAAGGGTTCTTTTTTCTTAAAGAAAAATAAGATGAATTTTGAAATTATGCCAAATACTAAATACAGCAATTACTATATTTTCTTGCATACCACATGCCCCAAATAAGACACACATCTTATTTTTAGAAGGCTGAACATAGGAAAAAAAGCTTGTTCCTAGCTTGTTGTGTTTAAAAGAGTATCCAGGAAGTCTGGCATCCCAGTGAGGCAGCAAGTACTTCCTGGTGTGGCAGAACAGCAACAAGGCTAGAACCCAGATCCTTGTAAGGACAGTACCAAAACTGTTACCTCTTTATTGCAAATAGTTCTTTATACAAGTTTCTGTATATAATACAGTGTTATTTCCATACCACAGGCCTCATCAAGATGCTACAAACTGCATACAGAAGCTTATTTGCCCAGAGTCAGCTCAACCGCTGCTTCAAGCTCCAGTGCTCAGTCAATACCTACAGCTGAGGGTTTACACATGACCCTGCCCCTTCCACCGGCTGGTACCAGACAAACAGCAGCCATCTTGGTACCATTAGAGCACACTGTCTGCTTTTATTCCAGTGAAGAAAAATTAACTTCCCTGATTAAAATATACACCACAACTTTGGAGGGCTGATTTTAAAGGGGAAAGTATACATCATATGTGAATAAATTGAGTATCTGAAGAAATATATATGAGACGCCATCATCTGGACTGAAACCCTGCAGTTTCTGATTGATTTCCACCAAAAATTCAACAATCATCACCCCTCCATCAGACTCTCTCTTGAATACTCTTAACACCAGCATTTCCTTTTTGGACACCACTGATCAATATCCAAAATGGTAAAATACAAACCCATATACAAGAAACCCATGGACCAGCATGCATATCGCCACAAAACCAGCAATCACCCTAAACACACCAAGAAGCTGTAATTTACAGCCAACCCTTCTGTGGTGGAGCACCTTTGGGGGTGTTTGTGACTCGAGGGCTTTCACAGGCTCCGAGGGGAGCCTGCTTTGGCGGAGCAGCAGAGGAACCTCCCCCAGGAACTATATTAAAGGGGGGAGGTGTGTGGCAGAGTACCTCTGATGTCTGCCACTTTAAGAGCCTAGTGAGGCCCTGTGAACAGGAGGCCTAAGATGAGGCCCTGGGAGGAAAGAGAGTGAGGTGGGTCCCAGTGAGCAGGGGGCTTGAGGGTAAGTCCTGTTAACATGTGGGCCAGGTTAGGTCCAGGTAAGCCTTTGGGTGCCTGAGGCCACAGGTGGGCCAGAGGCCAATTAGGTGGAGTGGCTGAGGAAGTGCCATGGGTAAACAGTGGGGTGAGTCAGGAGCCCCTAATTCAGAGCAGCTGGGTGAGCAACCCAGTAAGGGAATAGAGGCAGAGTCACTCCAATGTTCTCCAAACCACCCAGGGCTCACTTGGATAAGGGTTGCGGGAGTGGCCCAAGAGGCCACGCACTTGCTGGCCAGAGAGTGTAAGGGAACAAGCCCCAGCATCCTTTGGGCGAAGGCAGAGTGAGTGTGTCCCTGGAAAAAGGAGGGGCGGTATGAGGGTGGCCCCACAAAGGGGCAGTATGAGAGAGACTGTGAGAGGCAGTGGAGAGGGAGAGGCCTCAGTGAGAGGAAGGTGGTATGGAATGTGGTCCATAATAGGGCAGGAAGTGAGAGGCCTAACACTGGGATTAGTTGAGCCTGGCTTCAGGCTGGAGCAGAGCTCAGCTGTTGGGAACCTCTGCAAGGCTTGGGATGCAGTATAGGGGTGGTTGGAGCTGCATACATAGGTCCAGGAGACCAGGACATTCAAAGGGCAGCTTCCTGCCTAATTAACACCTTAATTATGTGTCATCATAAGAGAATGGCAGACGGCATCCCCAGAGGCATGTGAGGAGACTAGCACTGAGGCTAGTCAGGGAGTTCCCACTTTGCCACACCTTCCGATACCACTGAATTTGCACTGAGGAGAACACCCATGATCATTACCTCACAAATATCAAAAGGGCCTTCACCCAACAAGGACGCTCCTCAAGAGAGATAGATTGTACTTTTGAAAGAGCCGCCCAGATACCACATGGCCTTTTGCTGCAGTACAAAAAGAAAGTCCCCATGAGTCGCACACTATTAATTATTTATGACATAACACCCTTCCCCTGGAACCCACAGAGAAAACCCTCAAACAACTGCAACCCATACTAGAAGAAGACCCAATTCTTAAAGAGGTCTTTTCAGAACTACCCATCCTGGCCTTTAAACAAGCACCAAACCTCACTAACGTCATCACCAGAAGCAAACTTCCTATGACACAAACCAAATGTATCTAGACCATGCCAGGACAAGAAATGCAAAGCCTGCCAACACATTTCCACCCCTTCTATAATAAACACATCCCATAACAGAACTATCACCACTGCTGAATCTTACATCTGCACATTCCTTGATTCCTTGATCTGTACATTCCTTGGAGATCTCAGAACAACTATGGAGTCTCCTTATGACTGGAGAAGGGTATTTGTACCTGAAAGCTTGCAAAGAACTTTGTTCCAACTACTCAGTTGGTTTAATAAAAGATATCACATCTACCCAAAGAACCTGGCTTGCCTAAGAGGCACTGACAGAGTCTCGAATTTTTAGAATGATAAATTCCCCACATGCACATACATGCATGGACATGAGTTAAAGCTACCACCTGTATTTTTTCACATTGCTGTAAGGATTTGAAAGGTAGCACTTATATATTGCTTGCACTAACAATATTAAGTTTTACAAATTAAAAGTAATAGTGTGTACCAAAGGGACAAAAACATAATTGTATAGTTGTCTTTTCCAAGAAACGGAGTATCCTTCCTTTCATACAACTCTTAGAAGCTTAAATCAGCTTATCTACAACCTGCAAGCTACTGCATTTATGCAGCACATCATAATTTTAACTCACTAGGTTAACATTAGTGAATTAGATAAAAAAGTGTAAATGCTACCCTTCAAATCCTTGCAGCAATATGAATACAAATATAATTGCTGAGGCATTTGAAAGTGACATTTATTTATGGAGGAAAGCTTTCAAATTCAATAACCATTCCTTTAGCTGCTGTAAGTGGCAATCACACCAATATACTCATGATCTTAGACTACTTTTTTTTTTTTACTTTTTTCAAGTACTGCTGAATAACATTTGCACTAAACGAGTGTGTTTGGGTAACTCCATTTTACCTGTGGCAAGTCAAAGGGTATTTTTGATATTTTGGGCATTATGCCTAGTAGTTGTATGTGAAGACTGTTCTGGAAGCTTTTAAGCATAGTTTAGACAAACACTCCAATGTGCAGTTAGTAGGGGTGTGAGAAGTGGGCAGTATTCAATTTGGATTCGGCCCAATTTGGGGGACAGCAATTCAATTAATTGATTCAGATCTTTTCCCCGATTCAGTTCGGCAAATCTGAATCTGAAGATTCAATTCTGATTCAGAGAATCAGCGATTCAGCTATAGACCCAGCTTTATATGTTTTTTCTATGTACCCTGAGGTACCAGGCACAGCTCATGAACGCTGTGATACCGGGGTGGATTAAGCATCCCACAGGAGCATGGGGGGGCTCCTCTGCGCACTTGGCGGAGGACCTGTAGCTGGATCGGAAGTAATTCTGGTTCCACTTCCAGATCTGCCACCGAGTGTGTGGGGAACACACGCTCCCATGGGATGTTCCATCTGTTCCACCATCTCAGCATTCACAAGCCACACCTAGTACCTCAAGGTACATAGAAAAAAACATATAAAGCTGTGTCTATGGCCAAATCTCTTTGAATTGATTTGGAGGCTTCCGATTCAATTCAGAGATATTAATGGGTCTCCTGATTCGATTCAGATTTGGAGATTTGGCCACTGAACCGGGCCGAATCTCCTCTGAATCAAATCAGTCACTGAAGCTTCACGTATCCCTAGCAGTTAGCTATTCAGAATTGCACTGTCTTAGGTAGTTACAATGAACCACATATCAGAAATATGACACATGAATTTATACTACTTTGGAACCTAGGATTCTTCCACAAATGACACTATTGTGCTAAGCAATGTGGAAGAGTTCCCACTTATTATCATCATGCGCCCATTCCCTAATAGAAAGAAAGTTTCTACAGACCAAAACTCATGCTCAATCAACTGGTATTCTCTCTCTTCCCTATCTGGATGGCTTGTGTAACCAACCAATTAATTTAAAAAATAACAGTTTGCATTAGGATAATTAGTTACATATGGCAATGATATGGAATAAATAAAATGAATTGTAATTATTCTCTACTTGAGAATGATTGATTGAAAACTGTATTTGCTTCAAACAGTCCTGAAGCTTTGAATAAAGAATACATTCAAAATTATGTTCTGTTCACAGACAATCCACAAACAGAAATAAAAGCAAAATTTTCTGAATAACTTTTGCTAATTACTTGGTTTACTTTTGCCCAGATATTTCCTCCATAGGCTGCCATCTGCCAGAAAATATAAGCTTCATATTATGGGAAATATATTATTGCCATTTGCTGATCAAATGCATAGACCATTCCCATATACTTCAAAGATATGCACTGTGAATTTCCAGCAACAATAAAATAGTCATGCATGCAAATTTTCAGGTTGTACTATGCTTTGAGAACCTGACCTTGATGATCAAATGTCCTTTGTAACTTAAGGCATACACTGTTCAAATGGAAATGAATAGCTTCAATAGGTAAAATTGACCTACTTTTATATTAGGTACCTAATATTCTTAATATCTTAAGATAAAAGAAGAAATATGGTAAAGAAATGCAAGTCCTATCACCATTTTTAATAAACCCCAATATGCAAAACAATGGCTGCTACTCCCAATCTTCCCTCTTTGTAAATAAAGAGCATTTGTTTTTCCACACACACCTGAAACAACCCATCTTTAACGGGACCTTTGATTAATGTCTACATATCCACACCCATTGGCTCCATGTCTGGGCACAATTTCCTCCTTAAGTGTGCAAACATAGGGTTTACATGAACAGTGTTAAATAATGAACTATTGCCCTTTAATAGTTAAAACTGGTGGGGGAGAGGAAAGGGGGTGGATGGACAGACGGACTAAACAGATTTTTCACAAAGGCATCCTTACCTGTTAATATGCATGTATTCACATTAGAATGGTGTTTCTCTAAGCAGTCTAAAATTAGTGTGTCAACCAGGCCACCTGCAGCTTTGTACAATGTAGAAAAGATCCCTTCAGAACAAATGTGCCAAATTTAGACATTTTACCGGAAGGCAAAATTCCAGTAGCGAATATTGATCTGTAAATGTTACTTGAACCTGGTTTTATTTTGGCTCTTAAACTTAAAACAGTGCTCCCGTTAATGCTGTTGCCACAACTAATAGTAATAATGAAGTAATCCCTGCAGAACAGTATTTTTTCAGGTACTTTCTGCCAAGGCATGACTATTCAGAAGACTTTAATCCTAGGTTTGCAACAGAATGTCGTTTCAGAATGCAATTACTGATCCCAAGCTCCTGAGCTTAGGCACATACCCCAGAGGCTAATATTGCATTTGCTGAGTCACCGTAAGAAGAGTCACGTCATGATTCTGAATCAGCTAGGCTAAGGTTTCAAATACGGTTTTTCATCTTTCAGAACTTTCACTGCCTTTTGTCATTGTTATATCTAGACAAAGGTGGATTTGACCCAGTGCCTTCTATATTAGGTTTTGTTAGAAACTCCATTAGCTTTGACAATGCATGCAAATCAACTCCTTAAGTATACATAAGGACATTTTTATTCCTGTTGTGAAAAGGGGGGGGAAGACTGTAACTTCTAGCTTCAGGCAGAGAAAACTTTGAATGTACTTAGATCTAGAAAATTACCAATGGTACTGCTAAGTACTCTGGTGAATAGAATAATCAAATGTATACGTCACATCTGGGACATTCGGTCTCTCTCTAATGCTGTGTCCCCAGAACACATTCTAGTCCAACTCTAAAAGAAAAAAACAAACAAACAAACCCCAAATTATAAATCTGGTTGCTGCACCATTTTTCATTAGGAAAAAAATGCATTTGTTTTTTTCCATTAATTCCTCACTCCCTTTTTTCTCATCAGTGACCCTTTGCCTCACTTGGAAGCAGTGTGGGCTCTGACAGGCTCTATCCAGCCCTTCAGTTTAGAAATACTAAGCATTATGGAGCCAACTGTATATTTAGAGTAGGAAAATTCTGCAAGAGTTCTGTTGGAATGACTAGCTAATATTGTCTTTTGCATGGCTGCCCCTGTATGATAAACCAGATCTAGAAAAATCCTCTTCACAAAGTAACCAAATTACACCCAGATCTCTGTTCACCATTAATATAGTCATAAGGCAGTGGCATAGCTCAGAAGATGAGGACTGCCACCTTTAGGAGGGTACAAAAACAGCTGCTACTGCCCACAGTGCAGCAGCCAGTGTTGTCTCTTGCACAGCCACCCCCTAGGGCAAAGAGCTGCCCTGTTTTACCTCCACTGTAAGGTTAAACGTTACAAGTGTTTAGCAAATCCCACCAACAAAACATAGAAAGTGAAGAAAACTAGTTGATTTAAATTAAGTGCATAATGCAACACATAACTTTTTGTGTTAAAAACGCCATGAGAGGTTTAATGACCGCAAGTAGTTAGGACTCTGGATTCAGTCCCCATATAAAAGACAGGGCCTCCAACAGAACATTTTCTAATATAAATATGGTGTGTTGGAAAAGGACCAGTCCAGAATAAAGACAGCTTCCAACCCATTACTAAAACAGCTTCACGTTCACAGTTGTTGTTTGGATGTGTTCCAACCAAGCAAATCCGTGAACAAAAACCTAACTTATGGGATCTGACAACAACATGACAATTTAAAATTGCTTGGCCTTAGCAGCAGCAGAACAAGTATGAAACTCTCCTTTGCTAACTGGAACAAGTAGCTCAAGGTCTGTTGATGCAGACAGAACAGTAAGAGCTTAAGAATGTGACACCTATCTTGCTTGTTAGAAACTACAGAATAAAATATTTTGTGACCTTTAAACCTTTACTACTGGTAGTGCAGATGGACCCAATATCTTGAAGAGAGCTGCTACATGCAAAAGTTTTAGCTAAGGTATGAATTTATGCCAGTATCATTATACTAGTGTACTTATCAATGCTGCCACTCAAATTTAAAAGGAAACAGTGTTTTGGGGGTTTCTTCTAAAGTGTCTCTTATGTAATTTTAGAAGGAACATAAGTTAAACTGAAAAAAGCCAATGTCAACAACTCTTCATGGAATAAATGTATAACATGGACCAGACATTAGAACTTTATACATTCATATAAACCCTATGCTGAAAAATCAAAGAACCTGAAGTTTATCTTAAGAATAATACAGTTCCAGTATGTTCAGCTTCTACAGTATATCAATTGTGTTTTAAACATTACTTAGGTGTTCTGGCTAAAGGAAGTAAAACAAAAAACAAATCAATGATATCAGGTATTCAAGCTTTCTGGTATTCACCTAGTATTTTCAGTTTGTCTACATAAAAAAATCTAGCTACAAGGTTTACAAGTTGCAATTTTGTACATTAATAATACAATGTATGTTTCAGTTACCAATAATCTACCCATATATCAAAGAGAAGCAATATCCATAGTACAACAAGGAAAAAAAAATAACGCAGTTTATCCAAATACAGCATATACAAATAGAGAGACATAGAGAGATGGAAGGGATACTCCTTCCTTATAAGGATTACTTCTGCTAGTTTCTACTAGTTTTCTTCCACCAGTTCTAGCACTAAATGTAAGAGTCTGTATGCACCCAAATGCCATAGGCAGAGGTGAGTCAGTGAAAAATGTTAAACAGATTTCTGCTGGGTGGTAATGCCTACACATTACTTATAGTGTCTCCCACAGTAATCAATCAGCTAAGACCATCAATGCTCCTATCCATGAATGCAAACCTATGAATTTGTCACCCTTATGTTCATACTATCTTCCGGATGTTCATTTTTTGACAAATACTCTGCCTCCTCATTTAGACTGGGGAAAGATAGAGAGAGAAGTCACTGAAGTGGAGTACTGTGTCCAGTACTGGGTGCCATGCTTCAAAGGGGATGTGGCCAGCCTGGAAAGGGTTCAGAAGAGGGCCACCCGCTTGGTGAGAGGGCAGCAGGACAGGCCCTAAGAGGAGAGACTGAGGGACCTGAACCTGTTCAGCCTCAGCAAGAGGAGGCTGAGGGAGGACCTAGTGGCTGCCTACAAACTCATCAAGGGAGATCAACAGCAAATAGGTAGAGCCCTTTTCTCCCCAGCACCACCTGGGGTAACAAGGAACAATGGTAATAAGCTGATGGACAATAGGTTTAGGTTAGAGATCAGAAGGCAATTTTTTACAGTTAGGGTGGCCAAAATCTGGGAACCA
Organism: Caiman crocodilus; assembly: GCA_030014935.1. Taxonomy (NCBI): domain Eukaryota; kingdom Metazoa; phylum Chordata; order Crocodylia; family Alligatoridae; genus Caiman; species Caiman crocodilus. The sequence continues at coordinate 70,548,292 of JAGPOW010003648.1, forward strand.
GCTTTCCAGGGAAGTGATCCTCGCCCCTACCTTGGGCAAATTCAAAAGCAGGTTGGATGATCACCTGTCTGGGGTCTTGTGAACCCAGCATTCATTCCTGCCTGTGGCAGGGGTTCAGGCTAGGTGATCTTTTCACGCCCCTCTTGACCCTAGCTACTATGAAATTATGAAACTATGAAGTTAAAATAAGTAAAAAGAGAGAAGCCAGAGAAAACACATCTTTGCAAGGGACAGGCATTCAAAAAGCTGGAGCCTGAATTGATTCACTCTTTGTAGGTTAGTCTAACCTGGCTAGGCTGAATCAGTTTGTAACTGCACAATCATCTCAGAAATGCAGGCACAATGCATGCAGTGGCTCAAGCTAGAAGCTGGGGGGCACTAGAGCAGCCCATCCTCAACTTGAACAATGCTGAGCTGAGTGGGGGCATGGCTGGGCCCTGGCAGGACACTGTGATTAGAGATGGGTCCCACCCTTTGATAACAGAGCATTTATTGGGTCTGTTATCAGCATTTAATACCCAATCAGAAAACAAAGCCTCTCACATTACAAGCTCTTAAACAGCTTTTACCAAAGGAAAGTGCATACCAGTCTCTTGTTTCTTTACTAGTCATTCCATCTAGGAAGAGCACACACCAACTGCAGATGTTCCCTTAGCCTGATGAAGGGTTTTTAAACCCAAAAGCTTGCTAAGAACTTTTTCCCCAACTATTTAGCTGTTTTAATAAAAGATACCAGATTTACCCAAAGAACCTTGTCTGCCTTTTCCAAAGGAAAGAATGCAGGGACATTACCATCTGAGCTGTTGATTACCTCCAAAAAGCCCTAAGTGGACACTGTCCTATCTGCCTTACATGCATACCACATGCTGGCTACAGTCTGCGGCGTGGGAAAGAAAAGGAAGGGATCTCTGTTTAAGCAGCAAGTGGCAGGGGGGAGAAGGAGGGCAGCACAGGGAAGTGAGCAGACCCTGCTATGCCTGCAAGTCTCTGTGGGAGCTTCTGCCAGGGAATAGAGGGGAGGGGCCGGATCTGCTGTGGAGAAAAGAGCCCTTCTCTGCCCAGAGAGCATGCTGGGATGCTGGTGGTATCTGGTTTAGATTAAACCAGCAAAGGTCTGGGACAGACATTGCATAAACCAGTTTGACCCAAATCAGTTAAGTCTGATACTACATTCAACCAGGTTTATCTCAAACTGGTTTCAGCCATTTTCAAACTGGTTTATGTGCACTGAACATCTGTAAATTTAGCATCTAACATGGAAGAACTAAACTAAAGGGATATTTGGAGGAAAGAGATGAGGAAGAAACCAGAAGAAAGTGATATTGAGAGAGACACAAAAGCAAATAAAAGGAAGGGAAAATGAAAAAGAAGAACGGGGAAGAACAAAGCTAATACAGGAAACGTTTTTCTGTTACAGAAATATTGTAGTGATCACACTTTGAACTCAGAGCATTAGCCTCAAAATATACAAATATTTTTTCCACCCAAAGAGAGCCCAATATGCCCTATATCTACTCTTTTTACAGCACATTTTTTTAAAATTTTAGTAATATTAAACAAGTTTGGTCAGGAAAAGCACTGTGCATGCCCAATGCTTCCCAAAAGGTTACACAACTACAGCAAAATAGGGTGGAAATACAGGAATACATAGGCGCCTTCACAGGCATTACATAGCTTTGCTGTATTGAAAGATTCTCTCCCCAGGATCTCCTAGGTCTCTGCAGCCAAAGAACTTACACATCTCATTATTCAGATGATATGTACAAATCCAAAGACTTAGCCATTAAAAGGCAAGATAGGCTGAACCAACTGAACAAGCTGAAAGACAAGACTAAGCTACACATCCATAAGCATACAATGTTATACTGTTATAATATACAAACTTACACCAGAAATATTTTTTAGTGTTTAAAATAGGGGGAAAACTCAGGAAGTGCTCATGCTTTTGAAAACATAGATACTCAACATATATGGACAAATAAATGGTGGAAAATGAATTTCTGACTTAGGTCACACAGAGAAAACACTGAGTTTGCATAAGTTTTCCCTAATGCTCTTTAATCCAGAGAGACTTCATTCCTCATTAGAATTTTTTGTCGTAATTTAGCTTGTTCACTTGGAGTGCACATTAGCTTTAATATTTTAAAGAGCTGACATTTGTCAAGGGCTGTCTAAACATCACATTAAACTAGTGAGGTGAGAGAACATACTGGAAGTTAAAAGTATTTCCAGCAATGCAGGAGGACTACTTGACTGCACTGTAAATTGATTTTTAAGCACAAAAGGCTATTTGCCTCTTCCAATCAAACTTTTGCCAAGTACATTCAGAATAGTATACATGATTATTACATATGATTAAAATTTTAGTTAGACTCAAGCTATACAAACATAGATCTGGACCTTCAAGCTTTTACTCACAAAAGACATTCCAATAACTTCACTGTATTATGTGCATAAAGTGCAATCCTGCAAAGGCTTATACAGGTGCTTTGTATGAGATTCCATGAATTTATTATATGCAGTGTACATAACTATGTTAAAAATTAAGCATATATTATGCCTCTACAGTTACGACTTAAATCCCACAAATAACATTTTTGCAGGTTTGGCTCTTGAAATTCTGATATTGTGTTGTGTAGGTTAAGGTGCAAAATATGATTTTGATACAAGGAAAAATTCAAGTTTTATAAAAGCTCAGGAAGGGGGAGTTCCCTCCTCAGTCCATCCAACCTCTCCTTACATTCTGTCTAAACGTCTCCAGGCCAAAATATGTATTGAGCCCAATTCAGTGATTACATGAATGGTAATTTTAATAACATGTTAATAACCTGAAATAAATTACATAATTTACAGTATGCTTTTCTGGCTAACTTGACTTACCAAATGTCTTTTGGCCACCTCATACTTTCCTCAAGCAAACAGAACAGATCCCCAAAGTTCATGCTCTAAAGACTTCTACCCTATCTATGAAACCACATAATCACACAACACTGCATTTAAATGAACAGGTTTGAAAACACCTTTAGTCTGTAGCACCTTGAGGACAGAACCTTTGTGAGATATATTGGTTTCCTAGTAACACAGCAGTTTGCCTAAATTACAGAGCTGTCCAAATCAGTCAGTTTAGCTAATTTTTTGGTTTGGGGCATTTCAACTAGACTGTTTAGCAAAAAAACCCAACCCCAAAACATACTCATTTTTCATCTTCCCCTAACATACACTAGGTAAGAGGTGGCCAAACTGTTGTACTCATGACAAAAGTGGCAGAGGCAGCCTTTCTGTAGCACAAAGCAGTTTTAAGAGGGAACATAGAAGTAGGTAAGTAGGGCAAGAAACAGAAAGCAGAGCAACAAGTCAGACAGGGAACAAAATGCAGGAAGAAGAAAGCAGAGCAGCAGATCTGGCAAAGTGGTGGGGGAGGTCAGGCTGGCACTCAGGGAGAGTGCAGGGCTAACTTGTGATATGTCTGCCAAAAAGATTGGCCCCCACTGCACTTAATAATAAAAACACATTCATGAGAACTTCCCTAACTATACATCCTGCCCCTGCATGACTTCGAAAGCAAACTTTGAATGTGCAGCATTGGAAAAGTAGAAAGAAATTCGCAGGGAGCTCAACTAGCACCATTGTGCATACTGTGTTAAACAGACACGCTGATGTGTACATACTCACCCCACATGCTCCCTCATGGTTGTGCTGCGTGGCAGAGGTGAGGCTTCCATTTCCATTCCTCACTCTCCAGTCCATCAGGGACATCACCATAGGCTTTTGTGACATTAGAATAATTGGGGCAGTGCAAAATAATCCTTTAAGTTCCATCACAAGGTCCATTTTGCCCCACTGTGCCAGGTTCCCAAAACTTTAGCAGAGATATACCACTTCTACTAGTACCCACTGCCATGCTTGTCACTCTTACTGAGTCTCTACCGTACACCACCCACCCCAGGGGCCCTCACTTTGAGTCCTTCCCTGCCCACTCCCTCAGTAACTTTTCTAGAGAATTCAGCTGATGCAAAACTCCCATCCTTTCTGAACAAAGAAAAGCAGCGGGCAAGCCCTGCTGCCTTCAGACTCTCCTTCCTGAGTAAGTCAGCATGCAAACCCTTCTACTTTTCTCTCTAGCTTCAGCAGATCTGGATCAAGAAGATCCACTCACAAACCCCTTTCCTGCTCTCAGCTCTTTTCAGAAGATCCCTCTACAGACAGACAGACAGCCTTCCCACCCTCTCTCCTTCCCCCCTCAAGGACCTCTTCTCCATTTCTCAGCTAAATGCCTCCTGCAGGTATGTCACTGGTTATCCTGCTTCTTCATTCTCCCTTGACTTGTCTCACATGTCACCCCCCAGCCTCATATCAGGTCCAGCAGGGGTACACCTGCTCCAGTACAAGGACATTTTATTTCAAGGGGTCAGTGATCCTGCGAAGACAAGACGACAACCACCCAGGGTGAGTGGGGAGAGAGGGAAGAAAAAAAACAAAACCACTTTTTTTCTCAGAAAATATATTCACTAGTAGTACTAAAACACATAAGATTATTTTATAATGGAAACAATTTCTTCCTTTGCCCCCATATTTGTTTACTTGAGAGTGCTTTTCCAGAGTAGGATTGCCAACTCCAAGCACTTAAAATAAATCATGAAAATCACAAGATTTAAAATTTTTAAACCAAAGCTATTTTTTATAGATAGAAACACATAACTAATATTTTTATTTGTATTTTAACTTTGGAGCCTCTAGTGTTCATCTTTTCAAGCTTTTCTTCAAAACCATGAGAGCCAGAAACACTTTCAGGTAATCCCACACTTGACACTGGTCTTAAAGAGAAACACCAAATATCATTAGACTCATAATAAAATCAGAAGTTTTGGCCACATTGGTAGCTTGCTTATGCTATCTGCATCCAAGGGCTTTCTATACAGATCACCGTAATAGCTTATGAGTACTTGAGAAACAAGATGTGTAGTTATATCCATAATTAACTTCCTGAACTGTTCCAGTCTTCTTCCTCAGCAGATGTTAGAAAACTATTTAGATACATTTACATGTTACAAAAGGAAGCCATACCCATTCATTCCAATCCCTTCATTATCTCCTCTCTCAATATGGACAGATTTCTGTACTTAGTCACTTTCCCCACTATTGTTCATGTGGCTCTTTCTCTGGGTAATATAGGACACAACTAAAAAAGAAAATGCTTGAACCCCACCCCACCCCTAAAAAAAACCCCTAAAACAAAAAACATGCAAGGTTAGGTACTTTTTTTTAAGTAGGAAGACTTAAGGTTGGATAAGGTTGGATAGGCATCTGGCTGGGGTCATCTGACCCCAGCGCTCTTTCCTGCCTAGGCAGGGGGTCAGACTCGATGATCAGTTGAGGTCCCTTCCAACCTTAGGATCTATGAACTTACACCTACAAATTGGTTATGTACCTTAAAATCTAAAGCTAAAGCAACAGCACATGCAATTTAAAAAAGAATAGATTTGTAAAACTATATCAAATTAGGTCATCCAATGTGCAATCAGTAACCCAGGTACAGAAATTTTAAAGAGTTTACCCAGTTTTTAAAAAAAGTTATTTGTGTACACTTTGTACTCCCTCATGGGACTTGTGCTTAATTTGGTTAAGGGCCTACTGCTCTGAATATTCAAACAGATTTAAAAATTAATTAGAATTAGAATTGTGATTTGGTTCAGAAAAATGCTATACAATAGTCAGCATGCAATGTCAGCCATTCAAGTTTAGTAAACACATATCCTGCAGTTTTAGATGTAAAAGTAGTTCATTTATATGAGCAGCTGTTACCTTAATTCTGAAGATAAAAGCCTCAAGCAAAATTCTTCTGAGTCCAAGGACTTAGCTCAATAGGTCCAAAAGCATTTTATTTATTTGATTTAAGAAGAGGTTTCCTTTGTTTCAGATCCGTGAAAAGTCAATATACAATAGGTGGCATCTTCTTACTCAGTTGATCTGTTCCTCATTTGAATCTGCATGCAGATTACTTATTTTTGCAACACAAATAAGATTTTACTAGCTCATCAAGAGTGAGCTGGAATTCCTGGTCAGGCAGCATCAGGTTACAATCAGTGACTCCTGTGTAAACCCACCCACAGCACTCAAGTTGCACAGGTGTCAGTGAGGGTGCCATGTTAGGCAATAGGACTGCAAAAGTGACACTGCTTTTACAGCAAACTCAAAGGGCTGTGGTAGACCATTGTTCTTCCATCAGCAGAATCCTACAAGTCCCTATCTTTTAGTCCCCTTAGAGCCATTGGAGGGACAGAACAGACCTAAGGCCTCCCCCATTTAGAGGACAACCAGCTCTACATCCCCACTGTGTGGAAGGTTATTTGTTTCATACCCCTACTGTGTCAGTGTTGACCATAGTCAGCATTTAGATGAAGAGCAGCTCAGCTCTTCCAATAAAGTGGCATTAAGAAGTTGCACTTAAGAAGGTAAAACTTCAAACTGTTTGCCTCTTCTAAACTATCTGTCCTCAAACACCTATACTGGCCTGCAGCACTGTAATCCTTTTGAACCGCTTGGTGTCACTGAAGGCCCAAAAAACTACAGCACCTAAAACCTAATACAGTTTTATCTGTAACTGAGAAGATACTGCCCAAACCTACCAGTTTTGTAGGCATTCACAGCAATACATATATTTGTTCCTTACCAGGCTTAAATTTTGCAACTCGTGTCTAGGGATAGTGCCACACACCCTGAAAAAAGCATCAGGATATATCCTGAACATGCAGCAGGATATATCCTTCAGAAACAGGTCACCAGGAACACATTTCCCCAGTGTTTTGCACTGGTTCCCTAACGAATAAAGAGTTCAGGTCAATGTCTCTGCCTTGGTAAGTCAAGGCCTACTTAACTGAAAAACCGTGTCTCCTTCTTTTACTCTAACTTCCCAAATCAGATTCATCTCTCTGGAACACTGTCAGTACAGGAGACAGCAAAGCTCATCATAAGAAGTTTAACAGCAGCTGTAACTGCTATGAAATTTACTCCTGTGAGAGTTGGTAAGCACAACTCCCACTGCTCCAGAACTAAAAGGAAGGCTGATACCTCTGATTTAGCTCCTACTCAGGGGACTTCAGACTCATCAAGTTCTTTCCCTCTTAATGTCCCCTTCCCTATTTCTCCCATGCATATTATAGCACAGATCTTACAAAATGGAAAAATATGCCATTTAAATGTTATTTAACTGCTCTCATATGCTGTGTGTGCCAGGAACATTAGACCAGCATTTCCCATATTTTTCCAGTCCAAGGCCCACTTACATTAATAAAAATTTTCTGTGGCATTCCTGTTAAGGCATTCCCTATCCCCCAACATTGTAGCTCATTGCCATGGCCACACATCCCCCATAGCCAACATATGCACAGTAGATGAATTTCCTCCTGCTCGGCTGCTTCTCTCTCTCCCCCACAGCCAATACATGTGCAAGTCTTCTGTGAATATCTCATTCATGCAGCTTATTCATTAGTGTTAGGTGGCTGGAGAACTTTCTTTTCATTATTCCAAAATTCTTGTGGCACACCAGGGAGCTCTTCATGGCATACCAGTTGAAAAGCACTGTATTAGACAAAAGGCATCTTCATATCTATTCCGTGCACCTAATACTGTATGACACAACAGTCTGAAATTTCAAAGAAAATCTAAAAGCACTAAAAGAATGCTTCCTGATGTCATTACAGTTCAATAGGTAGAATAGAGTCCCAGCAATGAAGCAGCAACTCTGAATCAAACATTGTTCTCTAAGGAGAAATAAGATGCATCAAAATAAATTATGCTAAGGCCCAGATATTAAAATGTTACATCTGTGTAAAGTAGATATAAAGTATTAACATTTTACGTCCACTTTGCACAAGATGAAAGTCATTGGATATTCAGACCCAAAATATTAACCTTCAGGAAGGCACAATTTAGCAAGCGTTCTGAAGAATAATATGACTGGCATTCAGAATTCACCCTTTGGAAGGAAAGGAGAGTCTGATGCAGAAATACAAACAAGGTGTTAATATTGTAGGTGATGTGCTGGACACACGTGAAATATGAAATGGCATAGGCTAAAAGGTCCTCAAGCTTCTGCATGCACCAACTTAAAAAAGCTGGGACCTGTGCAGCTGTCCCCAAGTACACAAATGCAGAAATAAGAATATTCTGAAGAAATGGTCATGGCTACATCACTTATTGCTGCTGGATCCTTGTGGCTTCACTAACCCTAGGACATATAAATCTCTCAGATGGGGATAATTTATATACTGTACAAACACTTGAGATATCTAGGCAAAACAGGGCTGGTTTATCAGCATACTACTACTATAAAGAAGGCACTCTTCTTGTATGAATGAAAAGCAGCTACCTCTGGGGCCAACTACACCAGCTACTTAACAGCAGTCAACTGCTGAGGATACAAGGTGAACATATGACATTCAGGTGAGAAGGGAGACCAAATTTAGTTAGGCTGCCAAATTGTTCAAACTGATATTCCATTTAAGTGCCCAGAATCAAAACTGGAAAAATGCTAGGCACATACTGGCTATGAACTTACTGGAAATCAACCTAAACAATGCTTATTAACCAAGAACAGCACTAAGCTATACTTTCATACCACAGAGACAAATTCACCACTGGTAAATTCAAGAAAACATGGGACTTACACTGATTTTTCATGAGACAAGGCTAATCTGGGCTTAGGCACTGACTTCCAGAGTCATGACTGCAAATCTCAAGTAAAGAGGCATGCACCTATCTAAAGTGGAGTTAGATGCCTGACTACGAGGTGGTAAGTCCCACTCCTTTCTCTTTGGCATTTCCTACAGGACTCTAATTACATCATAAAGCACCTAACACATACCTTAGAACTGATAAGACCTATTCATTTCAGAGTGGCTTTAGAAGCCTTCACACTGATGGTTCCTAATCAGTTTAATCAATTATACAATTAAACAGAGTACCATCACATTACAGAGTACTCAGAGAGGCTGAAGAGATCCTACCACTCAAGTGGTTTATCAGCTTAACCAATATGCAAATAATCAATGTTTTTTATAAAGTAAGCAACAAGCAAAAATTCAGGGCTAGGGGTATGTTATGCAATGAAGTGAATTTTAGATTTATCTGATGCACAATAGAAGTAGACTACATCATAATCCGAACAGGAAAAATACCAAGATTAAAAACTATGCTTTGATTACAAAGGAATCTTTAAGGGGTCAGGACCTCAGCTCTCTCTCTGATCTGAAACAGACCACAATGCAGCATCCCTAAATATCAGGTTGGAGTAATCAGTGCTCTGGGTGCAACAGCCACCGTCTCTGGGCTACCTCTCCCTCCTCCGGCTTCTGGTTTCTGCCCCCTCTACAGGGCACAAGATGTACTGCTCACACTGTATGTTCAGCAAAGGAGAAAGCCAGGTTACCCATGCTGCATGCTGCAGGTGGGTTACCAGCATGATGCAGAAATGCACGCATGGGGCGTGTCCAAATGAGCGTGTCCAAATGAGCCCAAACCTCTTTGAGGTGGGGCAACAGGCACGTGCGGAAACGAAAAAATGTTCCCCGCGCAGCAAGTTTGGATATCCAGGGGTCAAGTTTGCCGCACGGGGAGAAAATTAGACCCCTGGATATCCAGGGGTCTTAAAAAAAACAAATATAAAAAAGCGGGGAAGGGCATGGTCCCTGACCATGCTCTGAGGCATCGGAAGTTGGGTCCTCCAAAGAGACGCTCTGGCTGCCAGACCATCTCTATGGTTGCCCCTGGCCCTGGTGCTGGCCCTTCCCCTCACCAGCCCCCCGCTAGCTGGCCACATGTTTACACCAGGGCTCCAGTGCCAGTGAGCAAAGGGTTGAGGGGTCTGGAGGAGGGGGGAAGGCACTGTCGGGGGACCCACGACAGCCCCGCCCACTCCCCCAGCCCCCCGACCCCTGCCAGCCCCCCCCCAGCCGCAACAGGGCTGGCCCTTCCCCTCGCCAGCCCCCCCAAGGCCCCTGACCCCTGCTGGGGCTGGCCCCTCCCCCCAACCCCCTCCAGCTCTCCGAGCTCTGCTGTGGTGGGCCCCTTCCCCCTAACCCCCAAGCCCTGCTTGGCGGAGGGAGGGGCCAGCCCCCCGAGCCACCCAAACCCTTCCGTGTCCAGCCCTATCCCCCCAAGCCTCCCATTCCATACTTAAAAAAACCAAAAAAACTCTGGCACTTATCGGCAGTTGAAGCTGCAGCTGCCATGTGGCTGCCTGGGCCCCACCCACACACTGCCGGGCAGGTTGACAGCCCCAGCGGCCCCAGCCTGAGCCCTCCTTCCTTTGCACTCTCCTGTGCTGCCTGGGGGGCTCTGCCAGGAGGCCCCAAAGTCCCTCCCACCCCTGCTTCTCAGGTAAGCAGAGACTTTTTTTTTCCTTTTTTTTTTCTGTTTTCTGGTTTTTTTTTAAAGTGATGGTGCCTGGGCTTGTGGGGATAGTCTTGGAGGTCTAGGGGTGCAGGTTCAGGGGTGAGGCTGGGTAGAGAAGCCATTGGGAGGGCTGCAGCAGCTGGTGGGGGATGGGGTCAGGTGGGGCAGCAATTGGGGGACTGGAGTGGGGCATGTGGGCCTTGCTGGGGGGAGTGGTAGACCCTACAGGAGCCATTTGTCCCCCATTGGGGGGCCATACCCCTTGTGTCCCCTGTTGGGGGGGCTGTACCCCTTGTGAGAATGCCAACCCCCCTGTTGGGGGGCTGAACCCCTTTTGGGGGCTGAACCCTTTGTGTGGGAGATGAACCCCCTTTTGGGGGGATGAATCCCCTGTTGGGGGGTGTAGCCCTTGTGTGGGGGCTGAACCCCTTGTGTAGGGACTTCATGTTGGGGGGCCATAGCCCTTGTGTGGGGGACCAACCCCTTGTGTAGGGGCCATCCCCCTGTGGGAGGGCAGCAAAATATGTATTCATGAATTCATAAAACCTATATTTAGAGTTCACTTTATTATTATGATAAGAGACTTGCTTTAACACTGTAGCTATATCAATAAAACATTGTCCAACTGATCGCTGTCTCGGTCTCTCTCTCTCTCTCTCTCTTTATAGTGGTCTTTTGTTTTACTTGTGGAGGGACATGGATTTGGGGGTATTTTAGAGAGTGATTTTGGGATTTTTTTTTATCAAGGATGTTTCAGTTTTCCAATAGGGAACACCAGAATTCCTGCTGGGGAGACCAGTTGGCAGGACCCTGCCTGCTCACAGCTGGCACCTTGGACGTAGCTGACTGTAGCTGACCTCCTGGCCAAATGGGGCTAGGAGGACATGCTTTGACAGTTCAACAAAGTTCAACTATCTTCTGGGTGATAGTTGCCCAGGTGGCTGGGCAGGGGGCACAAATAGCAGTAGTGCCGCACAAAGGCCAACCCTGCAACTGCAGTCCACTCCCCAGAGGGGCAGATGCTTCTACTGGCTCTGCAGTCCCCATCTGAGTCTGGCAGGTGCGCAGCAGGTCACAGCCAGGAAGCAGCCCCCACTGCCAGACTGTTGCAGTGGGTAAGGGGTGCAGGGAACTCAGGGCTGCTTCAGCAATCCAGCTGGCACAAGGGGTAGTGTCCACAGGTACCAATTGACTGGGCCCCTAGAAGCTCCTGAAAGCTAGTAGCCCTGAGCTACTTGCCAGAGTGGCTTTTTCTACTGTTGGAGCCAGGACAGGGCAGCTTTTTATACTGCTGGGGACAGCACGTGTACTGAGGCAAAAAGCCCCGGCTCAAATTTTTACCACTTCTGTTTGAGCTGCTACAAGCGCACGTGCTTGCATGTGTGGATGCGCCCATGGTGGCTGAGGTCTGAATGGGGGGATGGCCCTTAAGGTCTGAAGCCCCAGTGCCTTGAAGTTGGACAGGCCTGCCTGAACTAGATCAGCAGGACGTTCACTCATGTTCTCCTCTCCAAATACTATCCAGGTCCAAAGCTCACGAATTAAAAAGAGATGAAAAGTTATAACCACCCAGGCCTCAAAAAGACAAAAGTTTAAGCAGCTTTAACTCCTCTTTCTGCTATCTGTGTGGATATTTAAGTCAGACCTGAAACATTATGTGTACATTCAGAAGCAATGCACTCACTGCATAAATACTATTTTACCAAAATGCCATTTTCGAATGAGCTATAAATTTCTGCAGCATATTCATCTTGCCCTAACCATGTCCATCCTGCCAAACTATAAACATAAAAGATGGAGGATTTCCTATTTGGCAGTTCATTACCTTGTCAACAAAATCAGTTGAAAAGCTTTTGTTTAGCAATTATTTAAAAAACAGCCAAACATTTAAGAGCTTCTGAATCATTATGGATTTCAGTCTTTTTGATATAATGATCAGAAAAAGAAACATAGAAGAAAATGTTCAGAAGAATTTTAAGGCAGAAAGTAGCTTCTATTGCATCAGCAAAGCATTAAGTCAGCTATTAAATAGCTCTGAATCATATTTTGGAGCAGATAAGCTTTATAAAGTAAGTCACTAAGTCACTGTGCCCATGTTCCTGAGCAACACAACGAAGATTGGAACTGATTACAACAATCACTTCCAGCTCAATCTTGCTCTCACTGAAGCCAGAGGGATTTTTGCCACAGTCTTTGACTCATACTTTGAATTTTATTTTTTTACTTGGTCCCAGAAGCGCTTAATATCTTTAGATCAGAAAGCGCTTAATGTCTTCAGATCAGGGGTGGGCAAAGAAATTCACTGGTTACATCACTCACCTTAGCCAGGATGAGAGGGAGTCAGGTTCAAGTTCCTGCTCCAAGTAAGTATTTGTACAATACCAAATAGCTTCAAGAGGACAGTTTTGAACAGAACCTGAAATACTCAGCAGACAGGTAGCTAGAGAACTCATGGAATGAAGAAAACAGGTATCAAATCCTTGCTCTAAATCAGACACAGTGAAGAGACTGGCTTTCATCTTCAGGCAAGTGCCCTTACCACTGGCAAATTCAAGAAAACGTGGGGCTTGCTCTGATTTTTCATGAGACAAGGCTGACCTGGCCTAGGCACTGGCTTCCAGAGAGTCACGATGACCGAAAAGCTCAAGCAAAGAGATATGCAACTGTCTAAACTGGAGTTAGGTGCCTGACTATATGAGGTCTAAGTCCTAGTCCTCTCTGTTCCGTATTTCCTACAGGACTCTAACTGCATTGTAAAGCACCTAACTAACCCTGCATTTCAAAGAGAAACTGAATACTTAGCTTTAGGCTAAGCATTTCATGAGGTAACTGCATACCTAAAAGTTAAGTGCTGCAGAACTGAAGCCCAACTCCCTTTGGGGAGTCCACGCTACAGGACTTGCCATGAGTCACATAGGAAGCTTGTGGCCCAGGAAAAATTAAACCCGAGTCTCCCCACTACTTAGACTAGTATTCTTACCATCCTCCTCTTCCACAACTGCAGAATGGGACTAAAATTACTTACTGACTTCCCAGGGATTTGTTAAGCTTAAACAAATGTTTCTAAATCAACTGTAAGAACTATTAGAACAGGCTGCTCAGAAAAAAACAAATATGAAGCATATAAAGAAAAAAGAATAAGATCATATTACCAAAGACTGCTTCACTGATATTAAGCAATAATGTCATAACATATCAGAGATACATCACTAAGGTTATGAATCAGGATTTTCAACCTTGAGAAGCAGGTACTCAATTCCTATCCAAATTCAACAGAAGCTGAGTGCTGAAGGGCTTTCAAAATCCCTACTATAGTCACAGGCCATAGACACAAACAGGTAAGATTAACCAGTGCAGAGGAAAGAATGTAAAGTTTTGAAAACAACAAGATGGATAAACTTGAATCAGAAACTTTATTGCCTCTATATCTGCTCCATTAGGACTAAGAGCCTGAGGAACAACAGGTATCTTCAAAACAGAGGCATAGCATGGGAAATATGCATCATGGGCACCCTTTCCCCACCTAGTTCCTACCAGGAGCAGAAACAGCAGCAAGCACAGCTGGTAGTGTCATGGAGTCCAAGCCATTCTGGAAATTGCAGTTTGCTAAACTAGTAGAGTAGTTTGCTGCTGCTGAGACTAAACTTTCATCCCACCAAAGCCACCAAAGCCCATGTCTGGAGGGTGAAAGAAATGCTGAATTCAGAGGCAAATTCTTCCCCACTCTCCTAGGAAGAGCAAACTCCACTGCCTCTCTACAAAACTATGATTCTCACAATGCTTTGTGCCCATAATGGCAATGTGTATCAATGTGTATGCACACTGCACTTCGAACTGCTCAAATGTTGATCAGTGTGAGTGCTAGCTTGAGATTAAAGCAATCACACTTTAAGGCTAAAATCATTCTCTGTCTGTCTCCCACTTGCACAGCTATAACTTGCCAATAAAGGGCTGGTGAGCAAGGGCTTCTATCCCTGCTCTAGGTGGGTGGGTGTGAGAGATTGGAGGCAAGGGGGACATGAAGCTGGGAGGCAGAAAGTTAAATGGGGTTGGGGTAGGTAGTGAAATCAGTGGTGGAAAGGAAATGGGGGTCAGGGAAAGGTGGTGAAAATAAGGAGGTCAACCACTGAAGGATAAAATTAAGTTAAAAATAATTTAACTAGAAATAAAAAGGAAGTAAATTAAAGGAGTTCTCATATGTAAAAAATTTGGGTTTGAGGCTGAGGTGTGAGGGGGGCTGGTCATGTTCCCAGGGTGGATCAGAGGTGGGAGCAGTGAGGGAAGGCACTTTTTGGGAAACTACAGCCTCAGGAAGGAAGCCCAAGTTCATGGGAGCCTTATTCAGCCCCATACCTTGATTCCCCTCCCACTCCCCTGCATGGGAGGTGGCTTGGTGCCAGAACTGCCCTTTGGGCAGCAGAATTCAGGGAGTGTAAAGTTTGTCCACACAGAGCAGGTAGGTGGGGAAGCAAATACTGCATCCTGGGATGCTGGAGGACAACGACTTGGGCAGCTCATATGTGGGGAGTGGCCACAAATTAACGGAATATGAGCTGGGTAACATGGATCAGAGATAACCTGCCCTGCAGTGATGTAACTTTAAGCTGCCTCAAGTGTGCTTAAAACTAGTTTCAAGTGTTAATGTGTGATCAATCCAAGAGTTAAGAGTTCCAGGAGCCTCCCAAAATTAGTACATAACAAGGCCTGTGTAGTAACAGACAGAAAGATTTATTCAATCTGACTACAAGCAAGCCAGGCTGTAGCCTGGGGTTAAGGTGCATGGCTCCCCTGCCCCATCCTGGCACCCTTCCCCTTAGGCTGTGCTCAGGGCATGGCCCCAGATTGCCCACCCCATGTCATACTACTGTCTTCAAAGGTGTTAAAAAGAAATAGTGAGAACAAAAGAAATTCCAGGTGTGAAAAGCTCTGGAATAGGACATTTTTAAGGCAGAACAGCAGCAATACAAACTCTGAAGATTTTCCAGAAGCAATAAGGTTAACTGAAGAATCAGATAAGAAGTTAGAAAAGAAGTAGTTGCTTTTTAGCTTTGAAATTACCAGTAAGACATTTAGGGGGATACTATATTTGTTTTGATGTTTAAGATCAGCTTCCATTCTATAGGACCTATGATGTGACATCAAACATACAACTCAGCTTCTGTCTCTTCTTGTTTGGCTCATGAATAGGATCATAGGAAAGCAGGAGTGGAAGTGACTTCAGAAGATCATCTAGTCCAACTCCTTGTTCAAGACAGGATCATCCGTGACTAAACAATCCCAGTCAAGTAAAAATCATGATACCCAAATACAAATATGCAAAGAGGGGAAAATACTTGTTAACCATTTAAAATGAAATAAGGATATTTATATTTTATATTCCTTCATTCCTTTTTTGACAACCTTTTGACAGCCTTTTGCCATTTTTATTTCCCATCATCTTCCATATATGAACATCATCCTAATCACACTGCACTTAAATCAGCAATCCTCCTTTAATCCAAATCTCTTCTAATATTCAGTCATATGCAAACACCACATGCCACTTCTTTCCCTTGTCCACTCCAATATTCCTTATTGAAAAGAAAGGAACAAAAGACCCAGGGTGGAACTTTAGGATCCATGCAAAAATCTAAAAAGAGTGACAAAGCAAATCAACTAAAGGTAGTGTTTAATATGGACAAATGTAAACAGTAGAGCTGTTTACAGATATTTTGTATCCCAAAAGCCAAAATGGAGTAAGAAAGCCATACTTAAAAAGATATCGTGATGGCTGGAGGGGTAAGTGAAAGAAGGAATACGTATGCAATAAATACAAAAGGGGAAATAGCGACTAAGCTGAAGTTGTAAACTACAGAAAATTGATAAGCAAAAGGACACCAAAAAAAAAACAAACTATGCCTGCAGAGTGCAAAGATAAGAATGAACAGAATATATGTAAGGAACGAAAAAGAAAACTTAACAGTGGAGTTGAGCTATTAGGGCAAGATTCAAAGAGTTTTTTAGCTGTCTAAGTAACTCCAACTAAGTTCCAAAAACCAATTCAAAACTGATTTGTGCCAGCAGACATAAAACTAATTAAGCACCCCCATTTTGGACTTCAGGAATCCATACTATCACTTTCTTCACATGATCAAAAGCAACTGACACAATATTTAGGTGCATGCCAATGTTCCCTCTAAGGTGTAGTGATTCATAGGCATGTTGCTTTGGTCTTGCCTCCCCGTTTCAGCATACACCGCTTCGGTCTGCCCCACAGCACCTTGTCTGCCTATGCCCTTAGACACAGCTGTAACTAGCACCCCCAAACTCAAGATTACACAGCTCAGGATTCTTCTAAAAAAAACACCACCATTTGCAACTTCTCTTTCTGTTTAATACTTTTAAATTCAAATGCATAAACTAGTGACAATAGAGACATACCACAAAATGGGTAAATGGCTAAAAAACAGGTGTCACCTCCAGCCCCCACCTCCAGGAACGAGGAGGCACATGGCATTGGAGCTGGGGAGCAGAGCAGTTTCCCAGTGCCAGCGGAGCCCACACCAGCCCCCACCTCAACTCACCTCTGGGAGTAATGAGGCACATGGTATCAGGGCTGGGGCGTGGAACAGTTTCCCAGTGCCGGTGGAGCCTGCACCAGCCCCCAGCCCCTGTCTCCACCTCACCATGCCTCTGGGAGCGACGAGACACAAGGTGTCAGGGCTGGGAAGTAGAGCAGTTCTCCAGCGCCAGCCCCCAGCTCCAGTCCTAAACCCAGTCCCAGTGTGGGAGCACATGGCCGTGGGAAGGAGTTGCTGCCTGAGCTTACCTCCAGTAAGTGTCCCATGTCAGCCCCAGTGCCTCCACTGTGCTCTGCACCCACCTCCTCTCTGGGAAGCCGCAGCCAAGCTCTTCTCCAGGCAGGTATGCGGCATTAATAGGTTTATACGCGGCATAGTTTTAAAGCGTGTGCAGCTTGGAGGGAACCTTGGTGCATGCTGGCACTCAGCTCCTCCCTTGGAAACACTCAGGCCTCTTCCAGTAGACTTTGGGGTGGGGGGAAGGGATAAAGAGATAAACACTTCTACCTTGTATCAATAGCATTGAATTCAACTCATAACCAGTGGTGGTGATGGGAGAAACCTTCTGCCTAATAGCCTGGTGCATAATAGCCTAGAACATTTGCCCAGGAAGTAGGAGACATGGATTCTTGGCCATTTCATCCTGACGAGACTTGAATCCACATCTCTAATTTCTCAATAGATTAGATCTGGGCTAGGCAAAGTCACTCTGCACCTCTGCTACAGAAGCTGTCCCACGGGACAGTTAAGAGTGTAACAGTCACAGAGCCAGTCAGGGAGAGCAAGCAAATAAGAGCTTACCTTTTGTGGCCTAGTGGTTATAACACTACTCGGGGAGGGGAGTCCCAGGTTTCAATCTCTGCTACCAGGTGTATTTCTGTTTTTTAACCAATGACTGTCTAATGTTAAATTCATAAATAGCCCTGGCAACAAGAACCAGATATAAATCAACTCAAACACAAACTTATGCTTCAGATTTCCTGTTGGTTATCTGCACACTTTCTGTATCATCCATCGGAGGTGACATTGTTGTTAGCTGTTTCTAATGGCCCTTTGTTGACTTTATAGGGATCCTAGGTACCTAACTGAATCATCTCCCAGAAGCAGGCTTTCAAAGTTTGGTTTGGAAATGAACCAAGGCTGAAGTCAAGGCTAAGACATTTGGAACAAATAATGCACAAGAGGCTGTCCAGAGATAAATAAACCTCTCTTCTTTCTTTAGGAAAAAGCCAAGTGATTTATTCATATCATATGATGATGGGATGGATCAAAACATTTAATCAGCAGCTGTAAGTAATGAGCATATTAAACAAAAGCTACTTAAAAACTAGACATTTTTAAATCATGATTTCTGGATAACTCTCATTCAGCAGTTTAAAAGAACTGATTAAGGAGCTCTCTTGACTTTTAACATTGGTGATCAATAAGTGTTATATAAAAGTTATGACTAGATGATCAAACTGACTCTTACTGTCCTTGAAAACAATTCATATTAAAATTAATAGATTAAGCCAATATATGTTCTCTAAGCTCTGTATCTCCAGTACATCTTATTTTACTTCCCCATACAAAATCCATACCCATAGATAACGAGTGTCATTATTACAATATTTTGCAGACTATCTGCCACCCCCAGGGTAACTTGCCACACGTCAAAGAGCACATGGCACCGGTGTTCCCCAGGGACAAGAAGCTGCAGCACAAGATGCACCACTGCTGCTTGTCCGCAGGTAACCCAACATCCGCTCTTGTCTGGACACATCCAGAGATTTCAAGTAGGAATCTACTGTGTTACATGCTTATTGTGGTCTTTCTGAGTTCTTTGCAGCCAAAAAAATGCTCTTCTTATTTTTCCACAGTCAAAAAACAAGTGAAAACTACAGGCTAGCATTTTCCAAGCTAGTATATTATATAGTTTATTATAAATAAACTCTTCTGCAAGTTGCTTTTTTTATGAAGGTCTACTATAAACAACTTACTAAAAATTCTCTTTTTTTAAAATAGTAAACAATTAGGAGATCTGATTTAGATTACAAAAGCTTTACTGTGTTGCAATGGCTAAAAATTGTGAAACGTTTTGGAGAAAATTTATGCATTTTGTGAATTAAATAAAATTGCACCACTCTATTTCCCTCATCATCACTAGTCTGACAGCCTAATATAAAATTCTGTTGCTCACTGTAATCAAGGGTATAGAGTAAATTAAGGCAATTCATGCATATTGCTAAAATATTCGTAGCAGAGATAGCAAAGCTGCATAAAAAGCCTTCTGTTGTTCTAATATGTAGCAAGAAGCTACCGAAATAATCTCTGGGCTTGTTTTAAGAGAGGTGACAAAAGGGCTCTGGTTCCTTTGTCCTTGAGATAATAGGTCTGACCCTATTTCCATTATTGTCAGTGAGACATTTACCACTGACTTGAATAGATGCAAGATAAAACCCCATGTTCTTCTTTTCCCAAGACTTTTTGTTCTTTACATGATTCTCAGCCAAATCACCACCCCACAGTATTTTTAGGAAAGAAGGATGAAAGCAGCAAGATGACTTGAGATTGTAATGACTTTAAAGATGGTGATGCAGCTTTTTATTACTTCACAACAAAAGAAAAATGTAATGCATAATTGTGTCCTTGAACCATTACTTTTATTCATGCATTAGCTACTGTTTGTTTTGGTTGAGTGCTTGCATACCTCATAGGATTTTGTGACAATTTTCCTTCATTAAAAGGGTATATACGCTTACTAGGGCACTTAACACAAGATTTATTATTTTGAGTTATCACCAGCTTTGTCAGTAGAATAGTCAGCAAAGTGAACTCAGCAGAGTTCTGATTTTTCTTCTGTTCCAATGAATAAAATTATAGACCTGTTTGTTAAATTTCTGAGGTAGCTACATAAGCAGTAATAGTGGTTTTCTATTTTAATGAAAACCCTGTAATCTTCAAAATGCAAAATCTGCTGTAACATCCTGAAAAATCCAAATTACACCCAAAATACTGTAATTCCATCATATTACATAAAAGTAAGGAGACCCATGACAAGTTATAAACAAGCCAGTCAGTTATAATCTGTTCCGTGTCTATATATGATTATGCATATTATGTTCTCATGAGCTACCAACATACTATATAGTCATTAATAAAAAGGACCATATGTACACACTTCAACTTAAAGACTGACAGATTGAAATCTAGAGTAGGCACACAATGCCAGCCTTCTAAAAGCTCTTGAATACTTCCAGAGGATGCCCTCAATCAAAATGCTAACAAGAACTGCCAGAAAGATTCTGTTAATCAGTGGTTAAAATCTTAGATTCAGTGTCAGCATACACTTTCAGAGTGCTGGTAAATCAGAAGACAACTTATGGCCTAGGAACGATTATCAATGTAGAGGCACTGGGAAAAGTTAGTATCACAAATAACAGTAAAAGCTCTTACAAAGGGAATCTCAAAGCACTGTATAGGAGGAGTATGTACCTACCATTAACTCTTTTTTTATTTTTTTTTAATTTTTTTTTTTTACAGGTGGAGAAAATGTGAAAAAACAACGTGGCCAGGGCACCCAGCTGGCCAATGGCAGTCAGAAGCAGAAATGAGATCTTCTCCTGTCCTCCCATACCTCTGTCAACTAGGCCAAAAAGTTCCACTGTCTGTCTCCATCCAGATTGCACAGCAGAACATAAAGAGAAGGGAGAATTTCTAATCTCTAGAGAAGTCTAAATGTGTTACTTTATCATATGCTTGGTATACAGGCATCTTCTACATAAATTAAAACAAAACAGTGACTTGAACCTTTGGGATCATACCATTGTAATCAACACATTTTAAAGGATAGGTTTGCATTCCATTTTCCATGGTAACTATACTGTGCATTTACGCAGTTATATTTTCATCCCTATACTTTTACAGGTTGTTTTATTCAAGCTAAATTGTGCTCAGAGAAACTGTTGCTCTTAAAAACTTTACCTGTGTTCCTTTATAATGAAGCCCTCCCCACAAAAAGGCTGTAACATCTCTGTGAGTTAGATTTTTTTATTTCCTAGAAATTGCAATAACTGTTGAAAGCTCAGAGGAATGCTGACCTGGAACTACAGTAATTGGGAATGTCATATCAGCTTATATCAAAAGTACCAAGTTTCTAGTTAGCGACACAATTCAAGTTGCAAAACAGGGATTATTTTCAATTCCCCTATAAGCTTCACAAGAAGCAATCCTGAGGCCTAGAAACTGGCATGCTAACTGGGAGGCATACTCTAAGCCAGGGGTGGGCAAAATGTGTCCCGGGGGGCCGGATACAGCCTCCCAGGCCATTCTATCTGGCCCGTGGGCCCCCTAAAAAATTCAGAAAATTAATATTTATCTGCCCTGGGCTGCCTATTGTGTGGCCCTCAATGGCTTGCCAACTCAATAAGCAGCCCTTTGCCCAAAATAATTGCCTGCCCCTGTTCTAAGTCATAAGGAACTCAATTTTGATTTTTAGGTTGAAATCAAGTACAGATGTATGTTTCTTTTAGGTTTTAACAGAAGTTTTTGAAACTATGATTCAAAAACAATTACTTTCAACCCTCCCATTTTAGACACACCTAGGTATGTACTCTGTGAAAACCAATGCGCATGCTAGCTCTGAAGAAGATTGGAAAAAAAGAACTGAGAGATCCATTTCTCATCTCCACTAATTGACTTGTCCTGTATGAGCCATTGTACTGATAAAACATCCCAGCAGTGATTTGTCAGCTAAACCAATTTCATATAATAAAAAACATATACCCTGAAAGCACTTTTCTTTGCCTTCACATTACCAGGCAAGAACTAGCCTGTAAACTTGACTGGGGTGATATTTTTTCAAATATTGGCTATTGTCCCCGAAATGTCTTTTCACTTTTGTTTTGCCCCTTAAGCTACTGGACAGGAATTCAGTATATTATCAATACTGAGAGCTCCTGTTCCAGCCATTCAATTGCCCAGTCATCGAAAGCACTACAGAGTATGGCAAGAGCCCATATTGCCAATGCTCCAAAGCCAGAGAGTCAATATGAAGAGATCCCATCTTGCTTTGGAGAGCAAAGGAAAATGGTGATTGGCTGGCCACCCAGGGAACCACATCCACCAGGGATTCCCCATTCCTCTCAGGCTGGAAATTCAGACACTTAATGTACCTAGTCAGTATCCACTGACAAATGCTCATCAATTTCACTTCTACCTTTGGATTCAACAGTCCCAGCACGTCCAGTGCATACCACCAGAGTCAAGGCCTGTCACTGCTTCTTCCAAGAGCTTATTCAGGTCCTGTGCAGGCTGGTGCAGAGCACTATGTATGGCCAAACAAACATTACCAGGGTCCTGGTTACAGTTTCTTGCTCAGTAACCTGCTCAGTGTAGACGAGTCCATAATGAGACAGTGCAGGATGTGTCCATGGCTATCCAGCATGTGCTGGCACCATGATTCATACACCTTGTCAATCTATGGGAGGTCAGTGATAGGACGAGAACTCTGACACCCCCTCCACGTCAGGCAGAGGGCCTTTGCCCCAACCAAGGCCTCTGCAAATTACAGCAGCTGGTCACCATGCAAAGCCTACACGTACCTCCTGGCCACTGGCTGGCACTACCCTGCAGGGCTCACATGCCCTCCACATCAGAAGAGGCACTGAAGATTCTTCCCTTTACCCCAGCCATGACATTTACCCATTACAAAAGCTGAGAGCTGGCTCTGAGTCATCCACACACAAGCTCAACCATCCCTGAGTTCTTGCTCAGTACCCTTCCTTGACTTGTAGATCATGCAAGAGATGCTGATATAGCAGAAACCGATATTTCTCATATAGTAAAAGGGTTTTAGGGGTCGGTTCCTGCCATGGTTTTGATGCAGGAAAGATTTCATCCTGTTTACAAACTAGACATGGCGAATCAGCAACTTTGTGTGGCGACCTGTGAGCCTGGTTCTCCCTTCATTGAACAGTAGAATTCAGAGCAACAAACACCCTGGAGACTTGGGGGAATATGGGGAGTGAAGAAGCAAAGCCTCTTGGGATGCTCAAGGACTGAGCCATGCCCTATGGCATTATATGTAATTGCATAGACCTTAAACTATGCACAAAACTTCTCCACAAGAGAAGGCTGAGAAGGGATCTAGTGGCCATTTATAAACTAGTCAGGGGGACCAGCAGGCATTGGGGGAGTCCCTGTTCCCCCAAACACTACCAGGAGTGACAAGAAATAACAGTCATAAGCTGGCAGACGGTAGATTCAGGCTAGACATCAGGAGGCGCTATTTTACTGTCAGGTCGGCTAGGATCTGGAACCAACTTCCAAGAGAGGTGGTACTGGCTCCTAGCCTGGGGGTCTTTAAGATAAGGCTGGATGAACACCTTGCCGGGGTCATTTGACCCTAGCATTCTTTCCTGCTGTGGCAGGGGGTCGCACTTGATGATCTGCTCGGGTTCCTTCCGACCCTACAAACTATGAAACTATAACCGTGGCACTAGAAATTGTCACTGGTGAGAAGTTGCTGTTGGAAAGAATTTACGTTTAATTGTAGAATTACCATGTTTTTTCCCCCTTTGATAGGCCACTTGAACAGCTTTATACTTACTTGCTGCACTGCTAAACCAGGTATTTTTAGCTACAAATGTAATACCTGTCTATAGCCCTTAGCAGAATTTCCAAACATCCTCTGTTTCTATTGTATTGCCATTCTTTTATCTATTTTTTTTTTGTAAATGGGGAATATTTTAGTAACAATTTTTGGAAGAAGAATTGGGGGCAGGGTTCAATATCAATGCATCAATGGTTACATATTAGCTGAAGTTCAGTAAAATGCAAATGGTCATCTGATCGGAGTCTAGATAAGACTCCAAAGCAGTTCTCTTCTGAGATGGTAGAACTGGGTTTCTGTTTAGCTCTTCTACTATATCAGGACCCAACACTGACACCCTGGCCTCACTACAGTTAATGGGACCAATGAAATTCATTCTTAGTAACATCCTTGAACTACACTCAGTCCTACTAATAAAATTATTAACACTACACATTTTTGGCACGACAGGACTTTTGCTGATTATACTTGAGCAGAACATGCTTTTTGGCTTTGAGACTTATAGATTACATTGGTTTGACTAAGTCAATAAAGTAGAAACCCATATTCAATATCAATACATCGTCTGGAAAGAGCTTAGGTAGGACTCTTATGACTCTTGTTTTGCTGAATATGTAGAAGCTCAATCAATACAATGGCATTCTCTGTAATCTCTTACTTTTAGCTGCCTTCATTATGCTTTAACTTTCAAGTTAAGAAGAACAATATTAAAAAAAAACAACAACTCTTATTATGTGGTGTTTAAACTTAGCGTGCCTATACATGAGCAGCAAGGCTGCTCCAATATGATGGAATTCCATTGCGTTGGAGCAGACTTGATTAATCTGATGTATATAATTGATTAATTGAGTCTGCTGGAGTGCAGCAATTGCCATGCTCCAGCAGCCTCCTGTGTCTTGTGTATCAGTGTCCCTGCACTTAAAAATGATGGTGGGGGCACTTGAACTAAAACTCGATGGATGATCTTTAATTCAAAAACCCCTGCCACCATTTTTAACTGCAGGGAGGCTGATTGCTGGAGCACTTTAATTAGATCAGCTGTCAGAGCCACCCTAATTAAAGCATTGCACCCCACCTCCACCCCTGAAGCATGTGTAAAAGTGCCCCTAGGTTGTTTTTTTTAAAGAAGAGTTTTTAAAAATCATCCTATTAATCAGTATTCCAGGCACTGATCTTTAATTTCAGGAACACAACACATAT
The DNA here is from genome assembly GCA_030014935.1 of Caiman crocodilus. NCBI lineage: Eukaryota > Metazoa > Chordata > Crocodylia > Alligatoridae > Caiman > Caiman crocodilus. The sequence goes on from JAGPOW010003648.1 coordinate 70,573,036, forward strand.
CAAGTAACTTTTACAAGCTTTAAAAGGAAAATGGGGCAATATGATGACTGCACTGTTCAAGTACTCATTAAGTAAAAGACCAGTTACTGAACTGTGGTATGTGACCACAGAACGTAACATTTATATGAAGGTCATGATGGGTAGTTCATTATTTTGAAATACAAATTGCAAAAGAAGAAAGAACACATACACATGCAGAAATATGACTACACTCTGCACTGCATCACCCATATCTAAATTAATCATCTTGATAGAATGAATATTGGTACAAGAAATTCTTAAGCTACATAGATACAAAGAAGCACCACAACATGTGAACCTTTTGTTTTTCTTCCTCAGGCCCAAACAGTAGAAAATATTTTATTTTAGACTCTACTTCTTGGGTTTATCTACATGAGATATTTACTGCGGAATTGCCTAATTAGCTCCACAGTAAAGTCTCAGTGTCTACACATGTAGCCCTATTAGGCCACAGTAAACTAATAAATGCCACCATAGATTAGTACTTGTCAACACAAGTACAATCCTATGGCAGCATTATTTAGTGCACTACTAATGCATGTATAGATGGCAATAGGGCTGGCTAGGGCATGAGGGTGCTTCAGTGCAGGGGCTATCTGCTAGTTAGCCCCACACTGGAGCACCCTTGTGCGCCAGCCAGCCCCTCTGCAGCACACTGAGCCAGGTTGGAGCTGCCCTGGGCTGGCAGGCTGAATCCCAGAGCCTCCTGCCAGCCAGACCAGGCTCAGCATGCTGTGGTCCCGGGTGTATGTGTATCCGGGAGCAATAAACTCCGGCACAAACTGCACCAGATTTTATTCTGTCGCATTTATTCCACATGTAGACACACCATTGTGTAACAAAGCTATTTTTTGGTTAAAGAGAAAAGACAGCAGGAAGCCTGATTTGATCAAAGTAAGTTACACCTAGATTTAAATTCAACAATGGTAGCATTCAAAACTTGTATTTCACTATGGCCATCTCTAGTAATTAGGAATGAAGATTCCTGTAAAGTCTTATTTCTGAATCTGAGCCCCTTATCTTTTTTGTTCAAAATTCCCACAAGGATCAATGACAGTATGAACAGCTGAGTACTAAAAAGCAAGAGAATGACAGATAATATTTACATGCTGGCTTGCATAAGGTGTGTGGTATTTAGGACAAAACTTGTGTTGTATATATGGAAAAAGTTTCTAAAAGGTGCTGTTGAAATGTAACATTTTAACAGTTAAGACACATAAGCAGAAACACTGGTTTTACATAGTCACTAATTTTAAAAGACATTGTATAGTTGAAATCTGACAAATTATTTGGCTCTAATTAAATGTAAGGCATGTTCAAATTCTAGCAACTTCAACTGAAGCATGCTGAACAGGGATAAGATTATTTCTGTGCTTTAATATGGGAGTATGCTTAAATAACTGACACAATGAGGGCCTTAAGAGTTGGACAAAACAGTTTCCCAGTGACCTCAATGGACGTTGGAGAATGTTCTTTATGAACAGGGTGATAATTAGCCCTTCACTTTCACATACAGGTGAGCCATTCAGCTGTGTTGAGCTACCTGGTGTTTTTTATTACTCAGACTTAACCTTTTAGTCACAGTGCCTGAACAACTCCACTGAGAGTTGAGTATTTCAAAATATGTCAAAACCACCAGTCATAAAGGCCAACTGTCCCAGCCCCAACACAGACCCTGAGTCTGGCTATAATATGGGGCTGGGGCTGGGGCTAGGACTGACAACCAGCTCACTGCTGGTCTTGGCCCCAGAACCACGCTGGAATCATTTGGAGACTCCAGTGTGGTGCAGGGGCTGGGACTAATAATCAACTAATTGTCAGTCTGAGCCCCTACATGGGGCCAAGTTCAAGACTCTGGTGTGGTTCAGGTACTGGGATCAACAGTCAACACTTGGAAGACCGATTCAGGCTCAATATTAGGAAAAACTTCTTCACAGTCAGGGTGTCCAGACTGTGGAATAAACTTCCTCCAGATGTGGTTTACCTACCATGGAAATCTTCAAGAGGAGACCAGACAATCACCTTGCTGGGGTCACCTGACCTTCAGTTACCTTTCCTGCTTGGTGCAGGGGGCTGGACCTGATGACCTTCCAAGGTCCTTCTGGCTTTACAAACTATGACTCTATGAAACATCCAGATGTGTCAGCTGATTGATGATCCCAGCCCCTGCACCACACCGAAGTTTTGACTGGAGTAAGCATTACCATGGGACTGCTCAAAACATGTTCTAACATTTCATACAGCATGGTAATGCTTACTATGATCTCAGATAAAACATGTATTAAATCTCCTGTGTGACAAGACCCTTAGACCCTAGCTGACAGATCTTCAGGCTGATAGGGCTGAATTGCTTAGGTCTGCTACAATATCAGGAACCAAGACTGAAATCTTGGTGTCACTGTAGTTAACAGTGCTTGCTAAAGGACCGGGAAGCTCTGTGAGACTTAAAAGGCTGCACTTCCACAGCTGTCCTGAAGCTAGTTCTCATTGGTTCTGGGGGTAGGGAGGCACTGTGATCATCGCTTCTCCACTCAAAGGCATACGGAACAGGATGGCTAGGTAGCCTTCAATGAAGTCAGCCAAGAGAAAGAGACTAGTCACTTCCAGAGACTGTCCCAGAGTGAAAGGTTGAGATTCCTGTCTCAATCTGCACTACTCTCAGAAAATGACCAAAGAAAAGTGCAGACCATCTGTTGCAGGGAAGATGGGACCAGCAAGGACAGCAAAGGCAGAAGCAGCAAAGGATTCACTACAGAGGCAGAGAGCTTTTCTCTTGCCTTTCCTTAGGAATAAGGAATATACTCACAACTAAATTCATAGTCAAAGCTAATAAGGGGTCCCTGCCTCTGCACCTGCTGTCATGAAGACACAAAAGTATTACAGAATATCCTGCCTGCTGCCCAGACCAGGCCAAGCTCAGGTGGGAACACACATTAGCATTTGCTACAGTTGCCAGAGGATAAGAGATTGATTCTATGACTGCAAGCTAAAAATATTTGATTGCTAAATACAGGTAATATCTATGGTATTTGGGAAAAGAACTGTTTGATACATTTACCCTTAATTATCTATTTATGACTGAGGCATAAACAGACACTTAAAGATCAAAAAAGCTATAAATAAATTAGTACCATGCCACACAGTCTTGCACAACATTTTCTATTGCTCTACAATTACAGGTTTAGCTCTGCTCCATTGTGTTTTGAGACTGGGTATAGCTTGTAGCAGAGTGACTGAACTCAGGTATATCAAAACAAAGGTAAACAAGGACCCAGTTGAGTAATTCAGTGTCATCAGCAAGTCCTCATGGTCAAGGATGATCACTCCAACATGTCAAGTAAAGGGTTGTATATTAGTCCATTGATGGCTAAGAAGGCTGATCCTAGAGCCACAGACTCTCTGGCAGACACCACAGGTGGTGGTTAAAGGGGGAATCCAACTGCAGATTTCTCAGTCTTGTTTCCTTTCTGTGCATTTCTGTCATTTTTCTACCTCTAAGGTGAGATGGTTTCTTCAAAGTAAGATGTGCCTTCACTCACAAGGCATCACTATATAGCCCTGTCCTGGGCTAGTTTTCCCAATCTGTGATGTCAATACCACACTTAATGTTCACATTGAGGGTATCCTTGAAGTATTTCCTCTGGCCCCTGCATGTTCTTTGTTCTTGGCTGAGTTGGGAGGACAGCAGTTGTTCTTGTAAATGTACATCAGGCATGTGCACACAATACCCTGTCCACCACAGCTCATGTTGAATAGTCAACACTTTTGTACTGGTGGTGCTTGCATCAGTGAGGACCACTGGCATTTGTGCAACAATCCTCCCACTTTGTGCCAAGGATCTCCAAGAGGTAGCTCTGGTGAAGGCATCCTAGACTTTTCAGATGGTCCCTGTTAGTCACCCAAGCTTCAGAGCCACAGAGAACAGTTGGAGTTGCCACAGCCTTATATAATAGGAACTTTGAGTCCTGGTAGGGTGATCACTGAATACATAATAATAAAGTTTTCTGAAGGCACAGCTGGCACATTGGATCCTATACTGGATCTCCTCATGGATGTTGGTCTTTGAGAGATAGCTGCCAATGTATGCAAAGTCTTCAACATTCTCCAACTCCTGTCGATCCTTGGGGATTTTTGCTGGGGGAGTTAATTGGCCTGGTGCAGGCTGGTGAAGCACCTTTGTTTTTTCCAATGTTAAAGGTCAGTCCCAGGTGCTGGTATGCTTGAGAGAAGCAGTTATGGGCTGTTTGTAGGTCCTACTCAGTATGTAAAATGACAGCACAGCCAGCAGCATACTGAAGTTCCAGAATCGAGAGTAAAGTAACTGGTTTTGGCATGGAGGCAGGAGAGATTGAAAAGGTTCCCATCCATCCTGTACTCAATGCCAATGCCATGTGACAGACAGTTATGGATGAGCACCCTGATGACCGCAAGAAACAAGGAAAACAGAACTGGTGCGATCACACAGCCCTCGTTAATGCCAGTTTGAATGGCAAAGGGCTCTATAGAGGAGCCACTGCTTAGGATGGAGAAACTAATCTGTTTTAGGATGCTGATAAATTACCCTGGGCAGCCATACTTCAATACACTAGAAAGTATGCTAGAATGCTACACTGTAGTATGTTATATTCTAGAATGCTCTATTCTAATATGCTAGACTAGAACATACATCTCTCTGAAACATTTTCAATCTGGAAAAAAAAAAGTTAAAAGATCATGAGCTAGATGGAGTAAAAAATATAGGCATCAATAAATCAGGCAATTGAACACCTAAACTGACTTCCCTATGGTAGAATCCAAAGCTCAGAGTGGTATACCTAGGCATCCTACATAGCACAAGTAAAGCAAGGTGCCTTAGAAGAGTATTATAAAAACTCATATGCTGAGCAGGTAACTGCGTAGACCTAGTCAATAGAAACAGCATCAAATTCCCAAGCATGGGGTATGTCTGAACTCTCACTTTCTTTTCTGGGTACTCAGCCCACCTAGGATATAAAGCGCAAATTCCTCCACTGACAGCAGGCCCCTAACAGCTTTGTTACAAAAAATCTGAACAGTGTGTATTTCTTTGTTTAAAATGAAAGCACCACAGGAAGTGGTGACAATGCCTTCTTTTTGATAAGAGCCAAATGAGTAAGGTGCTCAACCAAAAAGTGGGAGTCTGAGGTTCTAGACCCTCCTCAAAGCCACTTATCCCAACTTCCATGAGAACATCCTAAGCTGTAGTTTAGAGGCTAAGCAGGGAAGTACTCACTACCTATCCTGCTGCCACAGCACAAGAGGGAAAATGACTGTTGCCTTCTGATTTGGGTATTCATCTGAGGCAGGAGTCCTATACTTTATGCATTACTCCCAACACTTATCATGCATTTTACATTAAACAGGTATTGAAAAAAACAAAAAATAATCCTTGGAGCTAGTTAAAAATCCCAGCTACAGAATCGCACTTCCTCTTATGCCCTCAGAGCACTCCCTAAGGAGACACAGTACCTCCCTATAGGGATCCCAATGGTGCTCAGAAGATAAGCTCCTACATTCTTGGTCTGGGGCACTTGTGTACATGTGGCAAACTGCAACCATAGGCACGCAGGGAACTTTAAGACCCAAAAGACCTATTCAGTCTGGGTTAGGTGGTTACTGAGTGTTTTGAATTCCAATTTTGAATGTAGTCTCCAAGTTATGTTTTAGGCACCTAAGTCCTCTTTCTGTTCTGGCCCAGAGAGACACAGATTCTATGTAGTGTAGCGATTTGCCATTTAACAGATCTGACTAAAAAAGGTTCACCACCTGGAAAGTAATTATTTTTTCAAGTTACTTCATAATTATCCAAGTGCAAGTGACCTGGTTACATGTAAATTTTAAGTGTTGCTCACGTATTAGAAAAAATTAGTTTGGATTTTCGGTGTTTGTTAGTTAAATGTTGATCATGTACATACTGCTAAAGCTGTGCCTGCCAAACAACCAGGTTATCCGAGTCAATGAAGATGTGCTAATAAAGGCTGGGAGGAATAAATTAATTAAAATTTGTGCAGTACTTTGAAGATATCAAGCATTCTAAGTGATCAATATTAGTATTATTAATGTGAGTATACACAGGTGCTTACAGGGGGGAAATGAATAGGAGGGACATAATTGGTTGGGAGTTTATCAACATCTAGATGCTTCAGTTTACTTAATTACCAACACAGATCTAGACACCCAACCTGGAGGGGTAAGGAGCAGGGTGTAGGGGAGGAAGAAGCCCTGCAAAGAGGACTGCCCTTAGCCAAGTGGCTCTTTTGCCCTTGTCATAACATTCAACCTCCCTCTAATTTTAAGCAAGGCACAGGAGGAAAGACAGAAGGTGAGGGGTGGAGACCCAGTAAGCCCATGGAAGAGAGGCAATCCCTGTCGCACCCTCTTACACTGATGTTAATATCAAAATGCATACAAAGATTTTAAAATGTGGTCTAATCAGGTTCAGCTAGTTCATGTTCTTTCATTCGAGTTCATTAAAGCTTTCCATTCATTGTCTAACTGCAATATGTATGCACAAATGGATACTAATAAGAAAGCTAATGAAGCAAGCAAAAGAAGTAATTAATTTTGTCATGTCTTCAAAGAACAGATATTGTATTGTCAACACTTCTGCTTGTCTTGCTTTGGACAATAAAGATCTATTTTTTTAAACTGAACGCAACTTTAAATAATTTTGTTTTTATCTGACTTCTAAATATACTTAAAATGACTTCAGAAATTATGCCTATTCAAACCAGTGTTCTGCGAGAGTTCTCATTATTCTATGTTTCTTCCACTTCCATAATGTGATCTATATAAGGTTCTCCAGGCATTGTTAAATGTGTATCACCATAATATCTGAGTGACTTCCAGTACAACATCAAGCCTAATACTTTTCACATGTAGTCTATTCTTGTACGGAAGGAAAAATGAATGTGCAGTTCAGCATTTTAATTTGGTAACTAAGAAAAGAGGAGGTTTTGTTTTTAAGTCACATGGCTGTGTATTCACATTAGAGAAAGCAAGTTTCCAAAATTATACTTTGCACTTGGATTGGAAGCTCATGAGGTTTGTGATGGTTCTTCTTACTACTAGCAGTTTGTTCTACAGTCTTGGATCAGATCATGATCAATATTTATCTCCTGAACAGATTATACTTGCTCTTATTGTAGGGCGTTTCATGATGCCCTGACTGGCTGTCAATCATTACCTTCTTCCTGGAGATTTAGGAGGTAGTCTTTCAGATTACTTGGATCCAAGCTACTCAGCACACTGAAGTTAAGGAACACTATCTTGAACTTTATTTAATATTCTATAGGGAGACAACTTAAGGATTGGAGGAAAAAGCTGGTGTGCTAAAATTACCCTATGTTATTGAGCATTTTGTACTAGCTAAAATTTCTTAAGTGCTGAAGTCTTTTTGCTACAACATATTACACTACTATATCTGGGAAGTGACAAAGGCGTGAGCAACTGGGAGTAGTTCACCATTTACCAGGATGGAATAGAGTATTCCAGTCAACTGGATATGGTAGAAAGTGTTACTCATGAATACTGCTATGTGAGAGGCTTATGTCAATGTGGAATCAAGTTTTCTGAACCTCATCATAGAAAGCAGGGCTGGAAGGAACTTCATGAGGTCATCTAGTCCAGCCTCCTACTCAAGGCAGAATCATCTCTGACTAAACCATTTCAGCCAAATGTCAATCTAATCTGCTCTTGAAAACTTCGAAGGATGGAGATTCTACAATTTCTCTAGATAGCCAGTTCCATAAACTGGCTTAAACATCCTCATTGCCTCCTGATCTCCAACCTAAACTTCCCCAGCCTTGGTTTAAGGCCATTACTCCAGTCCTGTCCCCTATGGCCACAGAGAAAAACCCATCTCCATCCTTCATCCTCATCCTCTATCTCAGTCAGTTAACAATCTTCACTTCCCATTCCCTCCCCTTCCACTTATTTCCTCTTCTGTCCCCTGCTGTCCTTAGATGACTGAGAGGCAGGGTTCTGCACTGCTCCAGCTGGGCTGCATCTGGAATCAGGCTTGGTCAGAAACGTAAGTGGTGGCAGCAGCTGTTGGCACTGGATTTATGACCCAGATATCTTTGTCTGGGTGGACCTAAACCCTCAGACCAACCACGACCTTTCCATTCGATAATAGGCAAATTTTATTGATACACACTGATAGTAAATAGGAAAAATGCAAACAATTTTGTATCTACCAGTTGTAGAGCTACACAGAGGGAAGGTACATCTGGCCAGTATGTGAGGTTCTTTCTTGAATGTCAGATGTCAACAACCTGGAGGTTGAAGGTCAAGGACTCTCATCAGCGACTTGGACGAGGGAGTGAAGTGTACTCTGTCCAAGTTTGCAGATGACACAAAGCTATGGGGAGAATTGGACACGCCGAAAGGCAGGGAACAGCTGCAAGCAGACCTGGACAGGTTGGACAAGTGGGCAGAAAACAACAGAAAGCAATTCAACAAGGAGAAATGCAAAGTGCTGCACCTA
>JAGPOW010003648.1:70590987-70622252 GCA_030014935.1 Caiman crocodilus
GTCTTGTGAAGTTTCCAGCCACGGGAACAAGCAGGAGTTTAAACAAAAGTTTAAGCAAAAGTTTAAGCAGCAGGGGGCGGAAGGATGCTTTACCAGCAGATCGCGGCTGAGTGTCTTTACAAGCTGCTGTCTTGTGAAGTTTCCAGCCACGGGAACAAAGCAAGAGTTTAAACAAAAAGCAGCAGTTCAAGCAACAGGGGGGCAGAAGGATGCTTTACCAGCGGGTTGGGTCCGCACTGTCTCTGCAAGCTGTGACGGATCGCTGGAACAAAATAGTGCTCGAGCGGAAGGGGGCAGAAGGATGCTTTACCGGCAGGTCGGGTCCGCGGTCCTCACAAACTGTGGCGGGTTGTCATTAGCGGGTTCACGAATATTGGGGTTTACGGGTATGGGACACGCGAGGTGACCAGGCTCACGTCCGACTAGCGGCAAGGTCCCGGAGTCACTCCCCCACTTCAGGGTGGGAGCTTTCTTTTATACTAGGGATTAATGCAAGGAGTTCTTTTGTGCTCACGAGAAAAGCTTTCGCGGGCTTTTTCCCTGGTCGGGTGTTGATTGGTGATCACAGGTCTTAGCTTCCTCAGTGAAGCTTTGCAGTTTATGTTCTATTTTTAGTAAGGCCATGTTATATTGGTTTTTTTCTTTACCTGCCATAGTGGCACACCACTTTACAGTGTTCACTAATTTTGACACAGTGAACATACCCAGGCTGCCCAAGCAGCAAGGCTTCTCCCTGCCTCCTTGCTCAAGGGTGTACGGAGAGAATTATGGTGGCAGCGCCCCCACACCACCTGGCCCCAGTGCCCCCAGAACAACTGTCAGGGAGGGGGAAATGACAGGCAGGGGGGAGGAAGGGAGGCAGGTGAACATGGGCCACATGGATGTGGAGTGGGGCAGGGTGGGGGACAGGGGTGGGTAAAGCAGAGCCGGACCTCAAGCGCCAGGTAGAGGAGTTGGAGCGGGGCTGGATGCAGGGGGTGCGGAGTAGAGCAAGGCCAGACCCAGAGCGGTGGAGGGGGGGTTAGAGCAGAGCCAGACCCTGAGCAGGGGGGGAGGGAGGGGAGAAGGGTGCCAGACCCTGAGCGGCTGGGGGGGCGCAGGGCCAGACACAGGAGGGGAAGAGTGGGGCCAGACCTGGAGCAGTGCGGAAGAGCAGGGTAGAGTGGGGACAGACCCAAAGCAGCTGGCAGGGTAAAACGGGGAAGGACCCAGAGTGGCGGGGGTGAGTGACAGTTGGGAGGGTGGAAGAGTGCAGCCAGACCCCAAGTGGTGCGGGGGATGCATGGGGCTGGATGCAGGAGGGTAAAGCAGGGCCAGACCCAAAGTTAGAAGTGGGAGAAGGGGACAGAGAAGGGCTGAACCTAGAGCTGCCAGGGGAGGGGGGAAATGGGGTAAGACCCAGAGCAGTAGCGGGGTAGAGCAGGGCTGGACCCTGAGCAGTGGAGGGGAGGAGGGTGGGGTCAGACCCAAAGTGGCAGGGGGAGGGGGAAAGAGTGGGAATGGATGCAAGGGGGAGAGAGCAGGGCGGGACCCAGAGTGGGAGGAACGGAGGGAGGGGGGAATGGGGCCAGAGCTGAAGCAGGTGGAACGTGGGGCCGGACGCAGAGCTCCGTCCCCACCCAGCCCCCATCATTCTTGATGGACAATTTGCTATTTAATAAATAAAATTACAATTTTAATTCTCTGAATCTAGTTTTGTCTGATTCTTTAGGAAGTATAAAAGTCATCCTGCTGTTTTTTAAATGTAATAAATCTCACCAGTAAATCACATCACGCATCATAGTAATTGGATTTTAAGCTATTTCTACTATCCTACAAGTGGTACAGGTTATCAGGAAGTTTGCTGTCAATTTCCATATCTTACAGCAATTTTACTTATTAAACCTGTCGTATTTCACCAACTAACTTTTAATTAGAGATTATTTGCCACCACTTCACATGTCTAAAAACCAGAACCAAAAGAAAATAGAAAATCTTTGTTCTTTCATGGCCTTTATAAGGGATTTTACAAAGCTGTGCATCATAAGGCAACAATATTACCATTTTATCTGCAACTCAAGAAGCATGCTGTTGAAAATAAAAACATTCCAGATCCAGAACTCAGTAGACCAAACACACCAAAGCCCACTTTAAGACTGAATTAAATCTTTACAGGAAAGGCCAGGAAACCATAGACAAATGAGGATAGACTTCTTGGGATGTAGGAACCAAGGTCAATAAGGGCTTTGTTAAATGGTAATTTAGGTGGCTTCTGAAGCTCTTAACTCCTGGATTGGCTGCAAGTTAACACTTCAAGTGGTTTAAAGCAGGGGTTTGTCAACCAGGGGTACTTTGGATGGTCCCAGGGAGTATGTGGGGGCAGGCGGGGATGGAGCATTGCCACCCCACACCAGGGCCTCACAGGAACAGGGCAGGGTGGGGCAAGAGGAGGGTTGTACAGACACTGTGCTGCCACTGCTCACTATGCCCCTGTTCCACGTCTGTCCACTTTCTACCTGCCCTAGGTTTACTTATTAAAAGAGGTTGAAAACCCCTGGTTTAAAGCACTCAATATCTGGCTTAAAGTTATGCCCCTTCAGCAGAGATTCTCTCTAATCTGTCTAATGTTGCTCCTGTTCTCTTAAGGTCTGGCCACTCTCCACAGCTATTCTGTTCAAACTGAAGTCCTCCAGCACCCCAGGATGCAGTGGTTCCCTCTTAAGTCAGGCAGAGAAGGACTTTGGGGCACAGCAGGCCAGACATGGTGCCTCACCCCCCGGGCATGTTGGAAACAGCAAGTGCCACAGCCCCAGAATGCCCAGTGGCTACAGTGCCTCCTTCAGCCACCCAAATTGGGTTACTGCTCCTGCTGGCAGTGGCATGGCAGGGGGAGAGGGGAGGAGCAAGCTCCAGAGGAAAAAAAGGATCAGGCCCTTTGGAGCTCGGAGGGTACCTGGCCAGCCGGCAACTCATCCTTCCCATGTTGCTGCTGGCTGGCTGCTAGCCCTCTGGATACCACATGAGCTCCAAAGGGCCTGATCCTTTTTTCATCCAGAGCCCACTCCCCTGTGCTGCCCATGTCCAGGTTGCTGGCTGTCTGGGCACTACCTGAGCTCCAAAAAGGATTGGGGCTTTTGGAGCTACCAACTGGGTCAGGGAATTACAATTCTTAATGAATGGTCTTTCTGTGATGGCGCACAGACATGAGGAAAAATGGCAGGGTCTAAACTAAAAACTTTGGTTTGGGGTCTGATCCCAGTCCTGCCCCTGCTCACCAAACCTCCAATGGCAGGTCACAGCTGCACAGGTGAAGGACAGTCAGAGACTGTTTTTCACCTTAAGGTGTGACTGCTTCACTAAGCCGAACAACACTAAGTCATTTAATATTTGTGCAGCTTACAGTATAAGGTATAACAAGGCCCTAAGGAACCAGAACAGGCACTTAGCCAGATGTAGAATTACAGATAAGCAGAGGTGAAAGTAGAACAAAGGAAAAAACAGTGAAGGAATCACCTTTTTAAATTATGCTATTTACGAAGCCCTTTAACTAGGCTTTATTGAGGGTTGCTACATTTTTCTGGATTTAATCTCAAAATGACTTTAAGAACAGTAACCTATTAACTAGGAAAAACAGCAAACAGTCAATACTTTCTTTATAGATCTTTAAAGTAGTATTTGTAGAGAACACAAGCAGAGAAGAATAGCTCCACTTATTTTGGTGTTCCTGCAATGCACTTCAATCTTGAATATTTATCAACTGCTATAAAAACATCAAACACTGTGATAGATACTGAAGAGATCACTTGCTAATCTTCCACTGTTTGCAAAGGATACTTCACCTTCCTGTCTAAGCAGGCCACTCAGTAGCTTACAAAGACTCATTTTCCTTTACGTTAAACCTACTATCCTAAGGGAATCGCAGCATTTCAAAACCACATATGTTCTATTTACTTTCAGGCCATTGGCAGTTGTGCATAACTACACTTACCCTGCACTTACAGAACCAAAGGGAAACAAAGAGAGCACCTACATGAGACAGAGAAGTCAAAGTTTTGAGTTAGCCAATTCATATATAAGGGGCATGTCTACATATGTATTAACGCAGGCCTAAACTTAATACGCCCTTACTTAAGGTGCATTAAAGCAATTTAGGTGCATTTCTACACATGGATGCGCTAATGCACATTAAGGCGCATTAAATGTAGGCACAAATAGCTAAGTTACATTAACGCAGTGTGTATCCATTGACGTGCATTCTGTTTATGTACATTAGCACATGTACACGTGCGCTAATGCAACTTAGCTATCTGCACCTAAATTTGATACCTGCTTTATGCAGGTATCGGATTTAGACTCACATTGCCTTAAACTGCCATTTTTAAGGCGTGTTAAGGGTGCATACATGTAGACATGCACCTTTAATGAGTCTTTAATGGTGATTTTAGGCTAAGCCTGCTTAAAAGAGGCACATTTAGATGTGCCCAATAAACAATATTTATCTATGTTAGCACAACTAAAGAACACCAGAGTAATCAAAGATATACTAAATCAAAAAACACTCAATAAAAATGGAGGGGAGCAAAATTTTATGTAATATTTCTATTTTGTTCTTCCTCCAATGCTTAACAATTTCAACAGAACATGTGCTGTGCATTACACCCCAGATTTATATTTGCACGTTTGAAGTACTGTCCAGTTGTCAATCTGCTTTTCACCAGATAAGGAGAATTCTGACTTTTATAAGCACCTGGGCTGAATACTCCTCCCATCAACAGCAACAGTAAAAGTCTCATTGACTTCAGCTGGAGAAACTCTGGCACTTATGTTCGTGCATATGACATGACAAGTCAAATACTCATCAAGCAAAACCTCTTCTAAATAGCCCTACACTAAGCAACAGCTTAGAGGTTGACGGGGGAAATGCTAGATATAGTGCATACCACTTGACTCAGGAGGGGAGACAATCAGTTTCAACATGTATGTGCATTTAAAAGGGCAAAAGACCATAAAAGGTTCATTAACCAGTGAAAATACAATAATGTCTTACAATAAAGTCAGCTGGGCTACCACAGTTCTCAGGGAGAAAACAAGCATAAAGTAATGCTGTTCTCTTACACTTTCTCCCTTATTATTCTCCCATTAGGCATACCCCAGCCCCAAAACTTTCCAGCTCTAGTGACTGACAAGCTGCATTATACATTCTCATCAGAGCCTCACAGCTGCTTCAAGTCTCTCCCCTTTTCTGGATGCCACTAACTATAACTAGTCTGGCCCAAGCCGTCTCATGAAGTTGGCAGAATTTTACATACACGCACAGTTCCAAGTTACCAGGTGCTTGCATATAAATATTTAATTGATACCTTTTTGTTTTGTAGCAAAACAGCTGAAAAAAGCACAGATGGACTGAAGTGAACCTCAATAACAAATTAAAGTCTTATACATGTAGAGAGATTGCAAACTATCGTGTACAAAAGAATACAAACAAGCTATCTCTTCTTTAAAGCTTCATTTTCATCCTTATTCCTTTGTACAAAGAAGGAACAAATGAGCGGATTAATTAGATAGCTTTCCAAAATCAAAGAGCTTGTCAAAAACTACAGCTGAGATATGCTACCACAACAGAGGAAGCCATTTTCACTGTCTATAGTATGTCTAAATGGAGACATTGCGTGTTGGGGAATGCCTGCCATTAACATTTTTTTTTCATTCTCCTGGTACCAGTACTAAATTAATTACATGAAAGACAGAAATTCATATCCCTTCAGTGCAATCTAAATTATTTTTTTCAAACATCAAAATATAAGAACACGAAATAAAAGTGTGATATCTCCAGTAGCAAATACGAGCTTCAAACAATGCAAATCTATATGACTTGTAGCAACTGTTTCAGGACTATGGTAGTAATTCACTGAATGCCATAAATTATGTTTTGTTCAAAAGATAATAATTACTCATCTGTTTTTCATAAAGATGAATTTTACTTTCAGTCTATTAATGCAAGTGCCACCTACAGAAAATCAAAAGTGACCTAAACCGATACTAAGTCAAGCAGTGTTAGCTTACCACACAAAAGAAATCCAGTTATATTTTTAAACGTCTCATAATCCACTATATGACAATATCACCATCTGGTTTTATGATGTTTTATGTTCCTGACTTATCTATTTTTGTCTCTATATGTCCTGAGTGAATGGGTCTACTACCACCCACATTTACCAGGATCTGTGCCACCAGAATTTCTGTCAAAATTCAGACCTAAGATTTTATGACCCTTGGAACAGAGACCTAATTACTTTTAATTTTAGCAATGTACCAGGTATACTGTTACCATTTAATAAGTAAAAACAAGTGATAATCATTTGAAACTTATCACATTTATTTTTCAAAGTCTAAAACAATGTAGGAAGTGACAGCATATAAGATGCTAAGTCTCCATAGAGATGCTAATAATCCTACTTGCTTGTTTAATGAGATGGGCATGAGTTGATTGAACTTTTGTGACAAAAGGCTTACTAAGTCAAAGTACTCTTAAAAGGACTGTCACTGCTTATTCATGTAGTACTATTTCTTAAAAATCTATTTTTCCACTTAATATAGTGCAGGCAAGACATGTCACACTGGCACAGAAATCACTTATTTAACAGAAACAGTTCAAGTAATTGTGGTGTCATTGCATGTGCTGCCTGCAACAGACCTCTGCTGATGGTGGCAGAACAGTCAAATTTCTATATCCGCTAAGTATTGGCTTTGATAGATCTATTGTATCCCAGTGAAGGGACAAACACCACAGCTAGAGCACTCTGCCCTCAGGATGCTAAAGATATCCTTGCATCAACATATTTCCTTGCATCAACTAAGTGATTTGTCAGTCTGCTCTGCAAAGAAGTTATATTTCTGTGTACATGAAGATCCTTAACAGCTCCTTCTGCCCCTGAAATGTCATCATTTTATTCTAAAGTTGCTTTAAACTCTTAAAGAGACATTAATGTCTGAAGAGAAACACTTCCCCTTGAAAATGTTTTACCAACCAAACCTACAAGTGAGAGAGAATATTTGTTTTCAGAAAACTAATATTTTTCTTTTTGTTTATTTGTTTACTTCGTATACTTGATGGTATTTTGTATTTAGAGTCAGGTAGTTAGCCATGCATGTCTGACCTCAAACATAAGATAGGCTAGATATACACCTTATAGACTTATAAAATAAGATGGAGAGAGAGATCCAGTTTTATAGATCTATAACATATGTTATATATTGATATATTTAGATATATAACTAAATAAGATATAAGATGTTTATCATTTCATTAGTCTATAAGGTGCATATCTACTTTGTATTTAGTCAGCTTCACTCAGTAGTGTAACAATGGGTGGATGAACAGGACACAAGACCCAAGTGCTGGCTAGTGGGAGAAAGAGGGGCAGTGGATTAGATCTGGGAGGGTGGCTCACCCTCCTGTCCCCAATTCCACACACACTACTGTATACTGTAAAATAATCATACTTTTTTATTTAATCATATTTTTTTTGTTACGATGCTTTTAAATAATAAAAAAACTTACATAAAGATAGTTTTAATTTAAGATATGTTAAAGCTCAAAGATATCATCATGGAATAGGGATTATAACTTCTAATTATATACTATTTGAGACAATATATCCATGTAACTTTTTTGGAAGTTTTATAAATAGTTCCCAATAGGCCACAGACTATACTAGCAGCCCTATCTTATGGGGGTTCCAGAGGCTCCTCTATAGATAAGTAAAGATTTTTAAAAAACACTCTACCCAGTGGGACTCAGTGCTTAGTCTAAAAGTTCCTGTTAAGCATCTCTGTGATGCTTAGTTCCAGATCTCAAGCTGTGGATTTGTGTCTCCAGAGATCATACAGTATTGCCAACCCCACCATGCCAAAAATCATGAGATGAACTCTTAAAGAATCAAGAGATTGGCATGTAAAATATGAGATGCTCTTTTTGAAGTGTGTGTGGGGGGGTCTTTGTGAAGGTGAGGGGGTATGTGTGTGGGGCCCAGGGAAGAGGTATCCCACACACCCTGGCAAGATGCAGTGTACTATGGGTCAGGAGTACAAGGCAACAGCAGGGCTGAAGGGGCTATGGTTTGGGAGTGAGGAGCAGACACACAGACACAGATACACAGACACATAGAGACAGACACACAGACAGCACCCAGCTGATATGTGGAGGGGTGGGGGTGGCAGGGAAAATCAAGAGTGAGTGGGGCAGGAGCAGGGGCTGGAGTGAATGGGGCCCTGGGGCCAGGGTGGATTCTCCAGAGGCAAAGGTGGTGGGGAGCACAGCCCTGGGGGAGGCATGGGGGCCATGTGCCCCTCCGTGGGGCAGAGGTGGGCTCCCTGCCAGGGGGTAGGGCTCTGCACCCTGCTGCCTTTGCCCCAGGAGCTCAGCCGTGCAATGCTAGTGTGCTTGACGCAGCACTGGCTGGAGCCACGCCCCAAGAGTGCTATGGACAAACAGACACACAGACAGATGGACTATGCACTTTATCTATATATAGATTGTCCACTGTAACCTCCTGGTCCTTTTCTGCAGGGCTGTCACCCAGCTAGTCAGTCCCTAGCCTGTACTGGAATTGTTCTGTCCTAAGTGCAGGGCTTTGCACTTGTCCTTACTGAACCTCATGAGATTTCTTTTGGTTCAATCCTCCAATTTGTCTAGGACTCTCTGAATCCTGCCCTACACTCCATTGTATCCACTACTCCCCCTAGATCGGTATCATCTGCAAACTTGCTGAAGGTGTACTCTATGACATCTTCCAGCTCATTGATGAAGACGTTGAACAAAACCAGCCCCAGGACTGACCCCTGCGGCACTTCACTTGATACCAGCTGACAACTAGATATCAACCTATTGATTAGTGCCCTCTGAGCCCAATGGTCCTTCCAGCTTTCTATCTACCTTATAGTCCATTCATCCAGCCCATACTTCCCTTAGCCTACCAGCAAGAATGCTGTGGGACAGCATATCAAAAGCCTTGCTAAAGTCAATGTATATCGTATCCACTGGTCTTCCTGCATCCACAGACCTAGTCATCTCATCACAGAAGACAATCAGGTTGGTTAGGAATGACTTACCCTTGGTAAATCCATGCTGACTGTTCCTAATTACCTTCTTCTCCCCCAAGTGCTTAGAAATGGATTCCTTGAGGACCTGCTCCATGAGTTAGGTGACTTGAGGGAAGGACTCAGGTGAGGCTGACTGGTCTTTATTTCTTTGGATCCTCCTTTTTCCCTTTCTTAATTATAGGCACTATATTTGCCCTTTTCCAATCATCTAGGACCTCTCCCAATCACCATGAGTTTTCAAAACTGATGGCCAGTGGGTCTGCAATCACATCAGCCAACTCCCTTAGCTCCCTTGGGTACATCCCATCCAGCCCCATGGATTTGTATATGTTCAGCTTTTTTAAATAGCCCGTAACCTGTTCTTTTGCTGGTGTTGGCTGCTCAACTCTTTACCTCATTACTCCAGAATGTTAAACAAGCTTTATGAAATGGGTGAATATTAAGTCGAGTTGTATGTCTGTAACATGCTCTTACTGCAAACATAGGTCCCTCTCTAAATACTATCACCCAAGAAGCCAAAATTAATTATAATATTTTTATGCGACAGCTACAGTCTTGTAGGACTGCATTCTTGAACTCAAATGTCAACTCAATAAGATTACACCTAGTTTGAATGCTGCAAGTATAAACTTGTGCATATCACAGTATCACATCTTTAGGCCAATGGTAGTTCTGTGTGTGCATTCCAGACCTCATCCTGCCATGTATGAACAAAGGACATTTGCTGACTTTGAGTAATTCAATCCTTGTCCTTCAACTCATCATTTAGCTATTACCAGGCTACTGAAGAGAACATATTGATAATTACTCTTAGGGACCAATAACTCCTGAGGAAAATGTTATGTAATATTTGGAATAATGCATGTAGTAGAATATTGATCTGCAAGAGGAATAAACAGAGCCATACCTCAGTGCACAAATATCTTTTCTTCCCCGTCACCCCCCAGTTTAAATGAACAGGATAAGGCAGGTCTCCATGGTTATTTCATTAGCAATCTCCATATTACTGTTTATACAGTTTTAATATACAGGACTATATAACCAGAAAGAAATGCAAAATTATTAAGGGCTAAATTACAGAATTTTTCTATGATACGCCATGTCTGATTCAACAGCTGACTCTCCAAGGAAATTGTAGATGTGAAATCATATATCAACTGCTGATGCTACTAAGAGTGAAGTTACATGTTACACTTAGACACTTCTAAATCTTAAGTGTGTTAAACAGTATAAAAGTTAGAATGTGCTGTGAGCAGTAACATAGTAAGTGTTAATATTGCTTCATGCCTGCACAAGTTCTGACTTGCCACTAGGGCTAGGGACAGACATTCAAAAAGCCTGAGCCTGAATTGATTCAATCATTGTGGGTTAGTCTAATCTGCCTAGGTTGAACTGGTTTGCAAATGCACAGACATTCTCTCTGCACTGAGGAAATGCAGGCACATGCCTGCAGTAGCTCAGGTAGAAGCCAGAGGGCACTAGAGCAGCCCTCTCTTCCCTTCCACAATGCTGAGCTGGGGGAGGAGGGGGTGGCATGGCTAGGTCCCAGCAGAATGCTTTGATTAGGGAGGGGTTTAAACCCCTACCCTGGCCTGCACTGTCCCAGGCTTTTCCCCATTCACTGCTAAAGGGGTGGGAGAGTTGCCAGACCCCAACCATAGGTTAGCACTCTGTGGCAAAGGGGGTGTGTGCAGTGCATGCATCTGTTGATGATACTGAGCTTTTCAATCTCCCTCTCCCTGCTTCTTCATACTGTCTTCAAACCTAACAGGAGAGGGAGCCAGAAGGGGCCTGATAACACAGCATTTATCAGCCCATCAACAAAACAAAAGCCTCTCTCATTAGTTCAAGCTCTTCTTAAACAGTTTTTTCCAAAGAAGGAACAGAGGGACATTACTAGCTACCTGTTGATTAGCTCCGAAAAGCCCTAAGCAGACACTGTTCTGTCTGCCTGTCCCAGTGAAATTGGAGACACACACAAAAAGATACCTCTCAGCATTAGTAACATACTACATGACTGGTGTCTATAGTGCTGGGGTCCGTGCTGTGGGAGATGTGAGGGAGGGAGGGGGGAATGCCTGCTTAAGCACGGAGGGGAGGTGTGGCAGAGGGAAGTCAGGCAGACCCTGCTTTGCCTGCAGTCCACCAGAGCTCTGGCTGGAGAGCAGAGGGGCAGGGCCAGCCCTGTCCTCTGGAGAGACAGCACAGCCCAGGGCTGCAAAGCATCTGGGACACTGGGAGACTCTGGTTTAACTTAAACCAGGAAGGGGTCTAGGACAGGCATTTCATAAACCAGTTTGACCCAAATCAGTTAAGTCTGATAACACTTTCAACCAGGTTTATCTTAAACCAGTTTCAGCCATTTTGAAATTAGTTTATGTGCACTGAACTTATGTTCTGTTACAGGTTGAAACTAGTTTCTGATCACTTAAACTGGTTTATGTGTAGTGTCTGTCCCTAGCCTAGAAAGCTAGTAAGCAAGGGTGTGGCTAGGAGCCTGAACTCCTGGGCTCTATCTCTGCTGTGGGGGGCTGGCAGAGAAAGAGGCAGGGTTGAAGCAACAGAAGCCTGGAGCTGGGAGGCAGAGGCATGGGGACATGGGCCTGTGACTTCCATCCACGGGCTCGCCATGTTGGCATCCTGGTACAGGGTGGGGTGGGAGAAGGCTGTGCTGCTGGAAGCCCTTCACCAACTTCTGGGAACCCAATTCTAGCCCCCACAGCCTTCCTCAGAAAGAGCTGTACCTGCTGCTTGGGGCCAAGCAAAAGCCACGGAAAATTTTAGTTAAGCTAAATTACTCCAGGTTAACTGAAATTTTCCCATGCCACCTAGCCCATTCCCTCTAGACAGCTTAACTGGGACTGTGGCTTCTCTCCACCCTCCCACCCCCTGGTTCCCATCCTGGGGAGAGTGGAGAAGGCTCAGGGAGGGAGGTCTGTGACATCAGCACAGAGTCCCTGGAGTTTAGGATGGTGGCAGCATGGAGCTGTGGGAAGCATATGGGAACCCAATCCCCTTGGCTCCACACTCCAGCAAATCGACACTGGGAATGGAGCCACAGGGAGTTCAGTGTGATAGGGAGCTACAGGGAAGCATGAAACCTATTTTTCGTTTGAATATAGCTACACAGTCTTAGAATATGTCTATCTATGTTCAATAGAGCTAGTTTTTAGCAGCAGGATTAAAAAATGTATATCTTCCACTCTTCTGCATTGTTCTGGCAATCCATCCATCCACATATTGGTGCAACTTAGTCATCGCTGAAGACAACATGGAAACAGTGCATTTGCAAAAGAAGAGAAAATATTTAGACTCATGGTCCCTTTTAGAGTATCACATGTTCTTTTATGCACACAGCCAAAAAAGGGTTAATTCATTACACACACACACACACACACACACACACACACACACAAAATGAATTAACCCTTTATTATGAATTAATTATTCGTGTGTGTGTATGTTTAATGAATTAATCTTTTTTTTTTGGCTGTGTGTATATGTATACAAACACACACACACACATATCCCATTAGGCAATCTTTTGAATGCAATACATTCTTCAGCAGGTGACCTTAATACTTGTCTAACTCTATCCCAACAGTGCAGTCAGGCCAATAAAAGATATCCTAAGAAATCCTTGCTTCACCCTTAAGTCCTGGACCATCACAGCTACAACATGACCATAACAACACCATCATGGTTATGAAAGAGTGATATGCAGTGTTAAAAATATACAATCTTATTAAGCCTAAATGAAATTACCCACAAAAAATTACACTTTCATATGGTGATCCTAACTAGAACAGTGCATGTTAAATTCTGTTGGGTATCACGCAGAAGTAAATTTGGAGTTTATCCGCTGAACTGATGTGAACTCATTTCATCTTGCTATTTACATAATTGAACACCTGATGCTGGTTGAAAAGCAGAGATACTTTTCAGACGTCCTGTCGACATCTACTTTTAAAAAGCATTCTCAGTTTCCAAGTAATGATGCTTGCAAGGAAATGCTAAGGCTGCCTCAGGAGAACACAAATAAGGAACTGGAAACCTGTGCTATGGCTGATAAAACTACTATCCTTTGGCTTCCATGACCTTAGCTCTTTTGCCATCACTGCACAGAGACAGCACAATTACTTCTAGAAATACACCAGGAAGCCAACAGTGCTTTTTCTTTACTATCCTATTTTAGGATTCAGATAAACTGAAACTCCAATTTTTTACCTCTCATTTTCCAAAATACACGTTTTATCAGCCAGCTGTCACAAATTCAATGGACTGCAGGACAGAAGGTCTGGGCATAAGGCTTTCTGTTTAAAGGGGCTCTGTTGTATAGCTTTAGACAAGTTTAAAACTAATTTCTACAGTAACTATCATAATGTTGAGGGGAGTATCCTCCACTATATCAGATTCACCACTGTGTTGCAAAGAAGACTTGATTTATACATGATCTGTTATTCTTTCCCATCTGCTGAAGAGAACATTTTTTTATTGTATTTCTCTATTTGTTTCATAACTCACTCAAACAAAATGAACAGTATAAACAACCCGTGAGGAAAAAAATGAATGCATCTTTTCTTTTCCTTCCTTTCTCATCCTAAATTGAAGTGTGTAGTGCGATGACTAAAAGTTGTTGCCCCTTGTCCTGTTTTTATTTTCAATTTACAACTTGTTTCTTGCAAAAAAAAAACAACCATCCCAAACTTGTAAGTTTTACATAAAGATCTCATAATAACTATCACCATTCAGCTCTTAAATAGCACTTTTTATTCCTAGCTCTCAAAGTACTTTCTGAAAGATCATTATGTACATTTTAGAGCAGAAAACAAAGGAATAGAAACATGAATGGCCAGATTCAAAATGGTTCTCTAACCACCGAAGTGGGATCTGGGTGGAATTTAAATGGATAAGTTGCAAAGAGCAATTCAAAATAAGCCTACAATAAGAACCACAAAAAATTATTTGTCACCTAAATTCATTAGGTACCTCCATTTGGACTCCATAGTCTCTAACTCTTGCCTAAGTTCTGCTGCAATTCAAATGACTCCTGCAATGCACTAAACTCCTAAAGAAAGACAGGTGGATAAAAAACCCTCTATTAACTCAAAACAACAACATTGACTTCAGTCCAAAATCAGTGGTGCTATTCACCTTTTGCCCCACAGCCTAGTAGTTGAAACATTCTTTCAAGAAGTGGGAGACCTGAATTCCAAGCCTATATCATCTGTAGGAAATCTGAACCCATTGCTCAGAAAATTCTCCTAACTGGCAGGTTATAAGCCAGGCTGCTTGGGTCCTGATCCATCTCATCTTCTGAAGCTAAGTCCCTGGCCAGCAAAGACTGCAAGAGCCATGGGACCTGACAAAAAGAAAGAACCAGAGAGCCCACTTCTGCAAGTGGTTGGTCCCTCTTTCTCTGTGACAAGAGTGCCCTGGGCTCAAGTCTCTGTTGACACAGTTATTTCTGTTTTTCAGCTAGTGACTGTGTAATGTGAAATCCATAAACAATGTTGGAAGCAATCATAAGAAAACCCAGGATACCCACCTTCCACCAGGCTACACAGCTAGATTCCCTGTTGCTTGTTCATAAAAAGGCTCTTCTTATATACACAGCAGCTATAAATGTAGAGAAATCAAAATGCAGTTTGCTGCAATTTGTCTTAGATATTCCATTGAACTGTCCTAATTTTATAACACAGGTTGCAACAGAAATTATACTCCTTGGAGCACTCAAGTGCTCAAATTAGAATCAACCCTGCAAAGAATTATAGAGGGGACAGTCCTTAATCCCCCGCCCTGGAGTTGTCATTGAATCATGTGATAGCAGGGACTACTGACTACATTTGCGTGTCTTTATAGGTGTCACAGAAATCCTCCACAACACCAGACTGTGCTAATCAGCATATGTATGTCACCATGACAGCTTGTCACTTTAGCATCACATTCTCCACTCCTTACACTTGCTTCTTATACCTGTTGTATCTAGCCATAACTTAAACCCTGAAACTACAAAGACTTAAGCACATGATTAAATTTGCACACACACTTGAATCACTTACAGAGCGAGCAGGTAAGTAAATTCCTGGACACATAGAGGCTCAGGACTTAAGACTATATTCTTTGAGGAACAGGTCCATTTTACTATGGGGTTTTTTTTTTACCTTTCACAGCTCCCTAAGACCCCAATCTGACTAGGGATGCACAGCACCAATGCAAAACAAATATTATCTGGCAATTATCTAAGGGTAATTATTTCAGTAATCATTATTATTATTATATTAATGACTTTTGGTCGAAGTTATAAAGTTATGTAACTTTGCATAATGAGCTGCCTTGGTGAATATGGAATCAATCATTTGCTATCAAGGCTGTTGCAAGCCTCTGACAGATCATGGACAACATTAATTCATTAAGCCTTAGTTCTCCATTCGTTCTCCCAGGTGAAAACACTCTGGGACAATGAGTTGGCTGAAGCTAGGAGAGAGAGGTAGTTAGCCTTGTTAGTCCAAAAGCAGAATAGATTTTCACCTTAAAGACTAACTAAATCAGAGATCCACAGCCTAAGCTTCATAAGCAGTGGTCTTATTTCATCAGATGCTGTGAAGCTAGGAGAACCAGCTTTCTCTAATTTCTCTGCAGGAGGGTTTAATGTCTGACAAAGAATTCTAAGTGTTGTTGCTAGTTTCTACAACTCCAAAGACAGGATGGGCCAGGAAGACTCACAGGCAAGCTCAGGAGGAAAAAGGCAAATTTTCATAGTGGGGAGGGTTCTTCAAGACATGGAACAAAACTGAAGAGCCATGAGGTCACAAAATCCTTAGACAAAAATGTAGAAGTGGATGTAGTCTTTCTGGACTCTGGAAGGCCTTCAACACTGTCTCTCACCCCATTCCCATTAAAAAACTAAGGGACTGTGGCGTTGACACCTACATGTCAGATGGGTCACTAATTGGCTGGAGGGTTGCACCCAGAGAGTGGTGGTGGATGGGTCATTTTCGACCTGGAGAGATGTGGGCAGTGGGGTCCACCAGGGCTCAGTCCTTGGGCCCGCACTGTTCAACATCTTCGTTAGCGACTTGAACGAGGGGGTAAAAAGCACCCTGTTCAAATTCACAGACGACACTAAGATGTGGGGAGAACTGGGCACACTAGAAGGGAGGAATAGGCTGCAGTCAGACTTGGATAGGCTACAGGGGTGGGCAGATGAGAACAGGATGGGTTTCAACACTAACAAGTGCAAGGTACTGAACCTCAGAGGGGAGAACCAGCAGCATACCTACAGGCTGGGAAACTCCCTTCTCATCTGTGCAGAGGCAGAAAAGGATCTTGGAAGCATTATTGATGCCAAAACAAACATGGGCTGAG
Source organism: Caiman crocodilus (assembly GCA_030014935.1). Lineage (NCBI taxonomy): Eukaryota > Metazoa > Chordata > Crocodylia > Alligatoridae > Caiman > Caiman crocodilus. The sequence goes on from JAGPOW010003648.1 coordinate 70,607,437, forward strand.
AGTGTGGGGACATGGTCAGGAAGGCGAATCGTACCTTGTCATGTACCCACAGATGCATCTCAAGCAGATCCAAGGAGGTGATCCTCCCTCTCTATGCGATACTGGTCAGGCCGCAGTTGGAGTACTGCATCCAGTTCTGGGCACTGCACTTCAGGAGGGATGTGGACAGCATGGAGTGGGTCCAGAGGAGGGTCACTTGCATAATCAGGGGTCAGCAGGGCAGGCTCCACGAGAAGAGGCTATGAGACCTGAATCTGTTGAACCTCCACAAGAGAAGTCTGAGGGGGGATCTAGTGGCCATCTACAAACTAGTCAGGGGGACCAGCAGGCATTGGGGGAGTCCCTGTTCCCTGAGTGCTAACAGGAGTGACTAGAAATAATGGTCACAAGCTGGCAGAGGGTAGATTCAGGCCAGATATCAGGAGGCACTACTTCACTGTTAGGGCGGCTAGGATCTGGAACCAACTTCCAAGAGAAGTGGTGCTGGCTCCTACCCTGGGGGTCTTTAAGAGGAGGCTAGATGAACACCTTGCCGGGATCATTTGACCCCAGAACTCTTTCCTGCCATGGCACAGGGTCAGACTTGATGATCTGCTCAGGTCCCTTCCGACCCTACCAACTATGAAACTATGAGCTGCAGGAGTAGGATCCTGGATACCTGACCACTCAAAGGATGTTCCGGGGTGGTGAGGAAACTAAGGCCAGAAAATGCATTCAGTATTTAATCTTTTATAGGGATTTTTGTAGTTCCCAGGCCTTCTATGTAAAGAGTTACTTGTTTTAGAGTGCTATGTATATATGTTATGTGCTGCACCTGGCATGTGTCTCAGAAGAGTAAGACTGAGTTCTCATGGTTGCAGTTTAGGGGCAGGTATGCCTCAGCCACTGAGGTATCTCGGGGAACAGGACTGCTTCTGGGCCTTAAAGTATCTGGATTATGGAGAGAGACATCTTAGGAAGAACTAACAGAGAGCCTGAGCACAGGAACTGTGCCAGGAAGTTAAGGGAACAATGTTGCCAGCCACTTCAACTAAAGGGTGCTTTCAATATGCAGGCCTGGGGTGGTGGGGCTGGGGACCAACATAGTTGTCTGATGAGTGACCAGCATAGAGACCACTACCAGAACTGTGACAGCGGTATTTAAAACAACTTTATGAGACAATTTTAGGATAATATTATGTCAGTTTTATGGAATTTCCATAAAATACCATTAGGCATCAGAATTACCTTCTTTTTTTTTAGATGGCAGGAAAGGCATGTGGCTCACCAATGGGGGCATTCTTGATGACTCTTCTAAAGGTAATCCTTAGTTAATTTTAATTCAGAATGGAAAGGAAGCATTACAGCTATTTCTGGAATCCTCCCCACCCATCATCACACCTTAATTTATATCCTGCCCTCTGTCCAAGTAGATGTTTTGCAGAAGATAAAGGCAAATAGATAAGACATATATCCGTGGCTCTGGACTTCTTGAGAACTGGGAACTCCTTAGAGGATAAGCACTTAACACAGTGGGCTGCTAAATTACTCTGCAGCATCAAGCACCTGAGATGGAAGGTGACAGTTAGGATGCTATCCAGGAAAAAGGCTGGAAGAAGTACACTGAACTTCATCATGTCCAGTAAGCTATCAGACTGTTCCTTGGGTCCAGAGTCACTCAGTATATATTAGAGCAGCTCCGAGGTTGCTCTAATCCATGCTAAGGCACATGAACATTTGGTCACAGAATTAAGAATCTGCAGCTTCTTTCCCTGCTGTCCCCTGTCATAGCTATACCCAGAGGAGCTGAGAATCTATGTATATGTGTTTAATAAATGACATAAAGTAATTCTCTAAAATATTAGTACAAGGGCACCCTCTCATGGCAACAAGGTTTTATAACAAGCAAAGAAACTCAAATGCATAGGAAAATTGAGGCAATATGGCTTCTTCCTGAAAATGTGTCCCTGAAACATGTTTTTTAACTCAAAACTCACATGAAACAAAAACAACCTGGATGCCACTTTGGACAACAACAGCTCACAGAAAATATTACTGAACAATGATTTATAATCTACATAATCTACTATATAATCTACTAAAAATCAGAGGCAAAAGCCAGACAGTAGTTTTATGCTGTGGGAAACACATTTATAACACACACTTCCACAAGAATAAAGATGAAGTGCAACCTGGAAATGACAGCTCTTGAGATCAGAAAGTTTCAGTCTAAACTCTTGTGCCGGGTAAGACTTTACCTACGGTTGATGCACTACCTAGAACAGATTTGCCAGAAGCTGAGTCATGAAGAATGGTGTTTTCTTTCCACCAGTATTTTCTTTTTACTCACATCACAAATTTCAGCCTTACCAATAAACCATCATGTAAATTTGATGTGCTGTGTTTTAAATTATGTGTAACTCTGCTCTCACATGAAACAACTGTGGAACAAATTGGCTGGTTTTGACTGTAAAGAAATCTGCTTTATGCCAATTGCATCCTACAACTTGGAAATGGTAGCTATCTCTCTCAGCTTGCCAAACCCAAATGTAGGTCATAATGTATGAAAAACTTCCAAAATGACAGAGACAAAAAGATTAATCAGATGGCAAACTAAAAATCAAGTCATTCATTCATTTAGATTCCAAGTCAGCAATGCTTATAAGCATATGTTTATCTTTAACTGCGTGTACTCTGCAGAATGCTGGACCTAGAGTAAAGAACATGTTTTATAGCTTGCCTCTATGATTCTGGAATGGAGGCAAATGTGGTCTAAAAGATGTGCTGTCCTGTAAAACCAAAACATTTGTAAACTCTGGGCCAAAACCTACCACACAACTCAGACCAAGCTTCCACTGACCAAAATTAATCCATGACATAATTTCAAGGATTTTACTGCAGTTCTTGCTCTAGGAATACATTTCTGTGTCTTTTCAGTCTTGGACAAATAAAGACTGCAAGTCATATCTTCCCATATTATAAGAGAGCCATGCTATTTCATCAAATTATTCAGTAAAACTGTTATTACAAAATAGCCTGACCTGAATTCAAGTACAACTGAAGTTAAACAAGTTATATATTTACTGCATACAAATAGCCTCTCAAAAAAACAACACTGCAACAAAAACAACAAACTGTTTTAATTCATAGGTGGGAAGGTGCATAAGCATGATGAGATCTGTACCCTGTTAATCCCAACTTCTCCACTCCAACAGTTTAAGTTAAATGTCACATTTACATAAAATTTACATAAAGATGTGCTTTTGTTTATACAGAACCTTGCTTTATTTTTGCAACATGTTCAGTAGCTAATTCATTATGTAACAAACAGATTGTATTTTCCTTCTCTAAAAAGGTGATTTAGATTTAATTATCTGGAGGCTATAAAGAGAACTCAGTTACAGTGAACTGATTTATTGCTATTTTTCAGTACTGTATGGTTAAAAATTTTAATAGCCATTTTTAGTTTACTAGGTGTTGCCTCACTGAGAAAAGTGTCTGTATTGATTTTGGATGTTTATAATTCCCTGAAAATAGTTATTACTTGTTTCTGTAATGCATTTTTTCTGTTTCACTTTTACATAATGCAGATTAGAAAAGGTAAAAGAAAAGCTAACTTAACACACTACTCAGCAAAAGGATGTTCACACTCGCACTAACATAATAAGATTTTGTCTAGACTTCAGCTGCAGACAGCCTGTGTTTTCCAGTGGAAATTTCAGCAATGCTTAACACAGACCCAATTCTGCTCTAACTGAAGTCAGTGTGAATTAGATCAATGCTGAGTACTTTGAAATGTCCTGTCCAATATGGCTGCTGTAAAATTTCTTCCCCTCTTCTAGAAAAAAACATAATCAAGTTCATGAGTTTGTACAATTCCTATGCACACTGTTTAGCATACATCAATATGCAGTCCTTTGGGATTCCAGGTCCCCCTCACCGTTTGGGACTGTGGTGAGCAATCCCCAACCCCCTGCCCAGGCTCTCTCCCAGGATGTAAGCACTGTAATATATAAACTAATTTTTTTAATTCACATAATTCATAAAAGTGATGGAGGGGTGGGGCTGCCTTGAGTCCAATGAGGTGTGCCCTGAGTTAAAAAATGTTGAGAACTGCTGCTCTAGGGCATGTGTTGGCATAAGAGCTTGCAGAAGCAGCAGGGCATATCTTAACAGAAACGTCACCTGCAAGCTCAAAGAACTCGACTCCATGCTGATGGGACACTATAAGGAGATATTAACCAAAGAAGCAGTGTCCCAAGACAGGGACAGATAAGTTTTAGGCTTGTTTGTTTTTTGGGGGGGGGGGTTGGGGGACTTAATAGTGGTTGATCCCCACCTGCCTGTGGGAACCTCTGGGTAGAGAAGATAGGGGATGGCAGGTAGATGAGAGTAGGTAGCTGAGAGAGTATTTACCATGACACGATTTGGCACTTGTCTCACTGACCCATGAAAATAACCTGACTGAACAATCTGAGCCATGTTTCCCTTCATATTCTCTTAGAAGTTTGCAACAATTTCAAGGTCTGTTCTTCTGCCGGTGCACTGCTGTCTGTGTACCTTGTCAGTATTTGAGTAGGAATTCAGACACATCTTATCTGTTGACTTTGGAAAGAAACTCAAGGCCATTCACTCCTCAGAATTCACCCTGGTGAGACAGCATGGGAGGATCCAGCACAGATGCTGCCCAAAGGCCACAAAAGGACACTCCTATACAGAAGATGTTCCATAGCTGAAAACATTGGTGACACCACTGTGACCAAATGTTGAAGGACCGCCCAGAGTCTCTGGCATGCTGAGCTACCATCACTGGCTTGATACCTTCAAGTACCAGCAGGACCAATCAGAGGAGCCACTGAGAACTCTTTACTAGACTTTGTAGCTCAAGACCGCCAGCTCCTGGAACCAGTATAGGGCTCAGAGTGTATCCAGTAATTGGCCCTCCAGACCCACTGTCTCTCCAGTCTGCCAGTAAGTCATTCAGGTCCTTCCCGGGTAGGAGACTACTGCTGTAGAGGAATATGCCTGTGCCATGAGAGTCAGGTAGCAGGCAAGGCCATTCCTGTAGCCACCTTCCCTTCCCCACTCACCCAGAGGCAATGGTACCAGCCTCATACCACCACAGGCTACCATGGAGGAGCTCCCTCTGGACCTGATTGTAAACTGCAACACTGTCAGGTCTGGAAGACTTCAGGGCCCGAGCCCTGGAGTGTATAAAAGGCGGTGCACGCCCAGCATGAGGAAACACATCCAGGACAGAGAAGAGAAAAGAGTGGGGTCTAGAAGAGCTGAGGAGAGCCGCTCAGCAGGGCAAAGCAGTAGCCCCGAAGTGCCCCCAAAGACTTCCATCAGCAGGGAATGGAGGATGGCTCCAGCAGCTAGGCTCTTGGTGTGCAGCATGGCACACAGCGTCCAGACGCTGGGAGCTGTATGAGGCAGCTCGGGTCTGCAACCTCTGGCATACAGCCAGAGACAAAGTGCACAGGACATTACATAAAATAGGACCTTTGGAGTGCTTGGGAGGCTCAGGTCCTCAACCCCTGGAACGAGGCTGGGAGCTCAGTGCAGGAGGTGCTGCACAAAGGGTCTGGGAGTGGACCAAACCTGGTCCTGCAAGAGGCAGCCCAGGCCTCCAACCTTCCAGGCCTGGGAGCCATGAGTTGCAGGGAAAAGAGGATTCCCACAGGGGAGAGGGAGTCCCCCCAGTTAGTTAAGGGCTCCTGAAAGTGGAGGTTCCACTGGGAGGACCCCTCTAAAGTGGTAAAACTTCCTTGTAGGGCTTGGGAAAAGCCCAAGGACATTGGGGTTTCCCCTTGGGATTAAGTTTATCTTTGGGGTTTATCTGTTTCAGATCAGATACTTACCTGTGACTTACCTGTATCTGGAGCACCGGCATAAGGTTTTATGTCATTTACCCAGAAGATATTGTTTATGTGACTGGTTTAGATATCTTATAAATACACACACACACACACACACACATCGTACATATGTTTGTATCCATGTTCCTTTCCCTTGTGCTAAGTTAATGTAAATAAATGTGTATGTAGTTCAGTCCCCTGACTGTCCTGGCCTGGTTCTATAGGGATAGAGGGAAACTGAGTGCTCTGCAGTTCCTCTACAGCACACCTGCTAGCTAACAATCCCCTTCAACTGGAGAAGGGGAGTATATACCTAAGTTACCTGGGCTACAAGTATGTCCCTATTAATACCACATAACAACATCCCATAGATTTAGCACAGACTAAGTGTCCCATGTGACCAGGCTCCTAATCTTTAACCTCACCACAATTTTTCCTCTCCTATCTTTCACCATGCTGATTTCCTGTTCCTCATAATGGTACCTTTCTGAGCAATCCATGATAACAAACTAGGAACTCCCTTATTTTTAAATTCACAGAACACGGTACTTATCAATCCTGAAAATGGTTCATTATCAAAATTCTGTTAGTCTTTTGGGTAGATTGAAATATGCAGGACTCTGTGGGAATCCATGGAGAATGACAGCAGGAGTTGAATAGGCTAATGAATAGACTTTCCCTTTTTATCCTCTGCCTTCTCATAATAAAGTCACATTTAGAAGCTAGATGCCTTTGTCCTAAGAGATAGGTTCTACCTTCTCAGATACAGGCACTCTAGGTCTCAGGAAAGCCAGTAAGTGGCATACATTTATGAAAACTTAACCCTATGAAACAAATTACGGTTGGCTCTGCATGAGTGTCTCAAAGGCTGCATGAAACTAAAAGTCTTTCCCTTCTGGAAACCCATACAAAACTTAACTGGCACAGCTGAGAAGTGTAGAGTGAGCAACTAGTGATTCTGAAGGGGTATATCTGGGTAAGAATAGGGAACGAGGCCCTCCTGTTCTCTCCAGACAGAACTGCACCATCAGGAAAGTAATTTTATACCTTTTTTGAAGGAATAGCAACAGCTGTTTCCTAGCACTGTTTTCTTACAACAGTCAGGGTATTAAGTCTTTTCAAAGGCATAATGCCTCCAGACACAGCTCCTTAAGTGAGGCACCTCCTTCAACTCTCCTGAGACAGCACTGCATCATTCTGTGTTCTGTGAGAAAACACTGTCATATGTTCAAGATCCTAATTCATCAAATGCTCTATTTTAAGCACAGGGTATTGATTTTAGTCATCTATTTGTATGCAAGTGCCACTGTAATCACAGACATTACAATTGTTTTACTATAAAAGCAGAGATAGATACTCTCTCTTGCTGAAAAATGCTTCCTCAAATGTCATTCTTATGAAAGTTGAGCTCTATAAATGCACCAATCACCCAGACCATGGAACACATCTATTTATGAAAAGTAACTTTTGCCTTTATTGGTAGAAAAGATATAAATGATTTGATTATTAGTCTCATAACTTATTATTTGTCCTGTGGTCGCAGATCACAGTCATAGTCAGGGACCAGATTCACATTTTTCCTGACACCAGACAAACAGAAGCAAAAAAAGACATTTCCTGAAATTTTAAAATTTCACTAGTTCCTAGTATAACTCTGACATTTTGTATGCAATGTATGTCATCTTGTTGGCAAATGCTGGCACCTACTCTACACTGACTTCCAGCACAGTAATAACTTAGATTATAAACCATCTCTATCAAAAATCAATACATGCACTAACGTTTCACTCCAAATAACCAATATTTTGTTATATCTTTAAAGAACCCTTATAAAGTATATTGCACTTTTCAGTAGGTCTTTCTATCCCCCACATATTTCATTAACACTGCTGGAAGATCATGGTACAATCAATGAAGAGCATGGTATTATACTTTTGAAACTGCACTATCTGATTACAGTTTTCATCTTGAAATCACTGATTCTGCCTTGAAGAGCTACATACGCATCTACACTGCCAGTCATATTTATCCATAGTAAAATGCAGTCGACTAATCTTCAAGGGCTAGATTTTGATTCTATTACTCATACTGAACATGACAAATAATCACATGGTAAAAAGTGATGTAAAATGAGACGAGGATAAGAACCTAGACCTACATTAATTCAATCACAAACTCTACATCACAACATAAAGTTTCCCTCTCATGTATCCTGCACTCTCCAACCATCCCTTCAACATGTAAAAGTTGAGACTTGTATACCTTTCTAATTTGCCTTAAAGCAATATTGAAACCATCCGAGAAAGCCATTCCACCCATAAAATCCCAAATTTCCTTTACGTGCAACTTTTTATTAGAAATACTGGAGAATTCTTGTAGTGAAAATTTCTATGTCAGCTTCTCAAAGGAAAGGTGATTTTCTCATTCAAGTCTACCACATGCACCATGACTTGAAGATCTTTTCCTGTTAAAATGGGCATGTTAATAAAGTGATTAGGTGCAACCTCTCCTTCAGGCTGAGACTCTTTTTACCTCTCCTGGCTCCAGACTTTATTACTCAAAATGTTGTACATAATTCGTTCCTGCACTAGGTGCACTAAGTTCTCAACAAGGATCCTGATTTTCCCTGATAAAAAAAAAACACAAATTCTCTGATAAACCCAAAATCCGTTATTAAAATTAAGGTCCACCTACAGCCCCCTGGCACTGCTGATGCCCCTCAGTCCCCCTATAACAGCCCTCAAGCCCCCCCACCCACACACACACCCCTCAACAGGTAAGTGTGTGTGCGGGGAAGGGAAGGGGCTGGGGGGCAGATCGAGAATGGGGTGAGGGGGAATGTGCGTCTGTGCCCACTCCCAGGAGCAGGGCCGGGGGGCAAGGGCGACAGTGCCCTTCTGTGGGCTACACACAAGCTGCCCAGACAGCTGGAGGGAGTGGGGGGAGGGGTGGCTCGCACATGATGACTGCCACCGCCATGACCCCACCCACCAAGGCCGCACCCTGCTTTCCTGCAGAGCTGTGCAGCCACAAAGCTGTGACTGTGGAGCCATGGGGCCAGCCATGGGGAGGCAGCGTAGGGTGCAGCAGCAGTGGCAGCAGCTCCACAGGCAACCTGCGCAGATCAGCGGTGCCCCTCTAGGGGCTGCAAACAAGTTGCCCAGCTGGACGGGCAGGGGGAGACATGACAAGGAGGGAGCCTTGTACATGCTGGCTGCCACTGCCACCACACCGCTGCTGTCATGACCTGTGCTGCCTTCCCACGGCCTGCTGCACAGCTCTGCAAGCAAGAAGGGCAGGGCACAGCAGCACAGCAGTAGTGGCTGCTGGTTGGCTAGGCAGCTTGTGCACAGCCTGCAGAGAGGCACTTCTGCCCTGCACCACTTGCCTGTGGAGCCGTGTGGCCATAGAGCTTGCCCACAGAGCCGTGAGGCAGGATGCAGGAAGGCAGTGCAGAGTACAGCAGCAGCAGTGCAGTGGCAGCCACCACATGTAAGGCCCCTCACCTCGACCCCCAGCATTGCCATACCATGTGCTGCCTTCCCATGACCAGCCGCATAGCTCCATGGGCAAAGCTCTGCAACTACATGGCTCTGCAGATGAGTGGTGCAAGGCACGACAGCGGCAGACAGGGTGGCGGTGCTGGTGGGCACTCAAGGGCTTCTCCCAACACCTCCCCAATCCCTACTGGAGCGCCCAGCCAGCTGCATGTGGACCATGATGGGTGCTATCAGCCCTTAAGGGAAGCTGCACGGGAAGTTGATGAGCCCAGTTGAGTCAATAGCACCACTTGTGGTCCATGTGCAGCCAGCTGGGCACTCCAGGGCTTCCCTCAATACCTCCCCACTCCCTCAGCCCCACAGCCAGCTCCCCTCAGCCAGGTCAGCCCCCAGCCAGCTTCCCTCCCAACCCTACCCTGCAACCTCCAGCCCCCTGCAAGCCCCACTTACATAAATTTACAGGCTCCAGGAGTGATCAGTGACCCTGAGCCAAGCCTTGAGACTGACAAAAAACCTCAGCCCTTGCCCTTCCCCCTCTGTCTCCTGCTCCAGACAGGGATGGGGGTTTCTTGTCCTTTTTTGCAACCAGCTCTTGCAAGCTGGAACTATGCCAGCCTGAAAAGCTCTTTGCAAAAGCAGAGAACCCATGGCTTTCTCTGCTAAAAGGTAAAATCTGTGTTTTCTCTGATAAAAGTGAGAATATCTGTGGTATTCTCTGTTTTTCTGTGGGAAATGGAAAACCCGGATCCATGGTTCTCCCGCTTCAAAATGCCATATCTTGTGAACATTTTAAACCTGGGAACTTACAGATTTTTAACAACTTTTGAAACTGTTACCATATTTGCAAACTCCCCCACTCCAATAAATTATTTACCTTATGTAATAAGGAGTCAAGTGCCTGTCATGAAGGATGCAAAGAAAAGACTGGAAAGTGGGCCTGGCCCCTTTAAGACCAGGACCTTTTGGGCCAGCAAAGGCCAGGTGCAACCAAGTAAGTCACATGAAGGAAAAAGGGGAGTGGATAGAAGAGATAAAAGTCTGACCCAGGAGAGAGAGAGGGGCAGTCACATCCTAATAGGAGACAGCTATAGATTGTCCCTTCCTGGCAGACCTGAGGTCTTGGACTAGCACAGATCCAGTGACAGATAGAGACAGAGCCCAGAAACTAAGGGTCTTAAGCAAACAGGACCTGGAACGGGTCAGGCTCCACAGGCAGCTGGCAGGACAATATCCAGGGCAAGAAACGTTGGGAGCCAACAGGACCAAGTTCCATCAGGTGATAAGACTTTGCCCTAGCATTTCTCTCACACTGCTTTGGGCAGATGCAAGACACCTCCCAAATGACCTTTTCTTTTTCCAGCAAGGTGTGGCAGCTGAATGGGACTGAAGTTTTCTGAGTGGATCAGGGACAACAGGACCGACTGTGATGAGGCAGATGAACCCTCTGCCCAAGTCCTGTGATACCTTATTTTGGAAAAAATATGGGTTTTTTTTCCCTTTTAACCAAATGGCTCAGAAATAGCTTCCTCACTTAAGTCACATACACCAAATTTTGGTCACTAAGTTTTGAGTATAGTATGTAAATAATAGGAGTGCACCAATAAAGATTTTTTTTTAGCTGATAATGATGGTTAATTGTTAACCAGCCATATCTACCAACACAGGCCTGATTGCCGATATGCAGCCCAGCAGTTTGGGGAGCAGCATCCATCCTGTAAGTCTGTGGGGGGGAAGGGGTGGGGAGAGGGAAGAGGTATGGTGGGGCAGATCAAGGCCTGTATGATGAGGGAGGAGATGGGGCTAGGGCTGGGGCTGGGCAGGCAGAAGCAGGGCAGGACAGGGCACAGGATGGAACCATCCTACCTCCCCCAGGGTGGGGACAGTGGCAGGAGCTGTCCAGGAGCTGCTCCCCAGATGAGCGGCTCAACAAAATGGAAGTACATTTAAAATGGCAGCTTAGCATTAGCATAAGCATCGCATAGATATAACATATTGTAACAAAGTCATGAGGAGGCATGTGCCACCCTGTATTTGTGTGCAGGGCAAGGGTGGGTTGCCTGCTGTGGGCTTGGGGCCAAGGGCTGCACTGGCCTCTTTCCAGCAGGTGGCCTGGACCAGGGCTGTGCTCAGGGTGGGTGGCAGCAACAGTGGGAGGGGGAGCTAGAGCAAATTTTGGGGTGGCTGTGGCCCATACTATAGCCCCCTCCCAGCACCATCATTGCCCACACCAGGAAGAGGCTGGTGCAGCCCCCGGCCCCAAGCTCAAAGCAGGCAGCCTGCTCTTGCCCCATGCACACATCCAGGGAGGCACATGCCCCCATGCCTCCCCCGGGGGTGCAGGAAGCAGCAGGAGCTGCCCCCCGAACTCCCAGATGAGTTGCCTGTGCCTCTGTCCCATGCTCTGCCCCAGCTCCACTCCCTCCCTTGCTATGGGGGGACTCAATCTGCCCCCCACACCCATTCCTCTGCATGGGCTCACCAGCCACATGCTGCTCTCCAAGCTGCTGGGCTGCATTTCTAGCCACATGCATGGTGGCTGCATGCATGCACACAGCATTTATCTATAACATTATTGGCCACATCAGCCAAAAAATGCCGATTGCCAATAATGTCAATTTTCCTTTTATCAGTACCAATACGATATGGACTAATATATTGATGCACCTCTAATAAATAAATAAGGTATATTTCAGTTGTATTCAAGAAGCTTCAACTAAGATGCAGATGTGCAGTGCTAGACATGGTAGAAAATGAAGTTACTTACAAGTAATTAGAATTCTTTGAGATGTATTGGGCACATACACTTCTTCATTTCTTCTATGTTGCATCTTATGTCCAGTGCTTTGACCAAAGGCTGACTTTCCAGCTGCAGCATCAGCTCCAGAAGCTTTCACAATGGCTTCCATGCTGGCTTTGTGAAGGTGCAGGTGGTGTTCCAGGTGGCTGTAAACTATGGTAACGCAATGCAGGGACACCACAAAAGTAACTTAAACTCTAGTGGAATGTACCCACATGACAGAAGGTGGATTCACCTTGTCACTCTCATAACATGGTCTTTTAATGAGCTCTAGCTGGACAATTGTTGTCAAGCTCTAGCTGCCTTACATATCTACAAGAGAAAGATTACAACTCAGAAAGTGACCTAAAGATATTACTAAACTTATGCACTTCATCCTCACACACAACAACTTCAGTTTCAATAACCAACACTTCCTTCTGACCATGGGCAAAGCTATGGGCACCAAAATGGCCCCATAAAATGCCAAACTTTTATGGCCCACCTAGAAGAAGAATTCCTCAAGAACTGCACCATCAAACCCATACTATATCTAACATGTAGATGACATCATCATTTGGACCAAAAACCTGCAGTCTCTGATTGATTTCCATCACAAATTCAATAACTATCTCCCCTCCATCAGACTCTCTCTTGAATACTCCAGCACCAACATTTCTTTTTTAGACACTATGATCAATATCCAGAATGGTAAACCACCTAAACAAGAAACCCACAGACCAACATACATATATATCTACACCAAACAAGAAATCATCCTAAACACACCAAGAAAGCTGTAATATACAGCCAAGACCTCCAATACCACCAAATTTGCTCTGAGGAAAATATTTCAGACTGTCACCTTGCTAATCTCAAAAGGGCTTGCACCCAAAAAGGACACTCTTCCAGAGAGTTAGGTCATACTTTTAAAAGAGCCATCTGGATACCACATGAAGAATTGCTGCAGTACAAAAAGAAAATCTTCATGAATCACACACCATTAGTTTGACATACCTTCCTTCCCTGGAACCTATATGGAAAATCCTCAAACATTTGCAAAGCATACTAGAAGACTGAATTCTTAAAGAGGTTTTTCCAGAACCAACCAGCCTCAACCTCATCACCAATCACCAACCTCATCACAAGAAGCAAATTTCCTATGGCCCAAAGCACACTGAATGGATCCAGACTATGCTGGGACAAAAAATGTAAAACCCGCCAACACATCAACACTCCCACAATAACCACAATCCCACAACAGAACCATCACCATTCCTGGATCTTCCATATGTACCTCTAGAAATCTTATATATCTCATCCAGTGCACTAAATGCCCTGATGGAAAATATGCAGGAGAAACCAAATAACACCTGCATACCAGAATGAACACACACCAAAAATCTATCAAAGACAAAAATACCAATTACTTGTGGGTGCACACTTTTCACAAGACAACTAATCTCTCTCCAATCTCTCAGTTCTAACCTTCAAAGGATTTTACAAAACACCTTTTGCAGATGTGCCTACGAACTTCATGTCATAAATCTACATGACACAAAAAATCACAGACTAAATATAGACATTGTATTTATGGCATGTTATAACCTGCTTGCCATCTGATAGCTCCAGATAACTTTACCAGTTACTTTTTTCTATTACCAGTTCAACATTTCCCCTTCACCCCCCAACCCATGCATCTCAGAATCTACAGTCTTCCACCACTTTGATCCTCACAGCCACACATTTGTATTTTCATAGACCTGCACTTTGGTTTCTGTTCTATCCACGAGAGCACATAATTCATGAGAATTCAGGCTCTATGTGCCTGAAGAAGGGTGTTTGTGTCCAAAAGCTTGCAAAGAACAATTTTTCCAGGTATTTAGTTGGTCTAATAAAAGATATCACATCTATCCAAAGAACCTTTGGATATATCCGGAGAACCATTGCGGGACCCCTAGCATGGGTTTATGAGCACTCATGGTGCTCTGGTATTGTGCCAGAGGACTGGAAAAAGGCTAGTGTGGTTCCCATTTTCAAAAAAGGGAAGGAGGACCCAGGAAACTATAGACCTGTTATTCTTACCTTGATCCTGGGTAAGCTTTTTGAGAGAATTATCCTGGCGCATGTCTGCAAGGGGCCAGCAGGAGAAATTATGCTTATGAGCAACTAACATGGGTTCATTAGAGGCAGGTGCTGTCAGACCAACCTGGTGGCCTTCTATGACCAGGTCACAAAATCCTTGGACACAGGTGTCGCAGTGAACATAGTCTTTCTGGACTTTAGGAAGGCCTTCGACACTGTCTCTCACCCCATTCTCATTAAAAAACTAGGGGACTGTGGTGTCGACACCTACGCAGTCAGATAGGTCACAAATTGGCTGGAGGGCCACACCCAGGGAATAGTGGTAGATAGGTCATTTTCAACCTGGAGAGATGCAGGCAGTGGGGTTCTGCAGGGCTCAGTCCCGCACTGTTCAATATCTTCATCAGTAATTTGGACGAGAGGGTAGAAAGCACCCTGTTCAGATTCACAGATGACACTAAGATGTGGGGAGAAGTGGGCATGCTAGAAGGGAGGAATAGGCTGCAATCATACCTGGACAGGTTACAGGGGTGGGCAGATGAGAACAGGATGGGTTTCAACACTGACAAGTGCAAGGTGCTGCACCTGGGGAGGAAGAACCAGTAGCATACCTAC
>JAGPOW010003648.1:70622352-70639425 GCA_030014935.1 Caiman crocodilus
AGATGAGAACAGGATGGGTTTCAACACTGACAAGTGCAAGGTGCTGCACCTGGGGAGGAAGAACCAGTAGCATACCTACAGGCTGGGGAACTCCCTTCTCGTAAGTACAGAGGTAGAAAAGGATCTTGGAGTCATTATTGATGCTAAAATGAACATGGGCCAAGAGTGTGGGGACACAGTCAGGAAGGTCAACCATACCTTGTCATGCATCCACAAATACACCTCAAGCAAGTCCAAGGAAGTGATCATCCCCCTCTATGTGACACTGGTCAGACCGCAGTTAGAGTACTGCATCCAGTTCTGGGTGCCACACTTCAGGAGGGATGTGGACAACATGGAAAGGGTCCAAACAAAGGCCACCCACATGATCAGGGGTCAGCAGGGCAGGCCCTACAAGGAGAGGCTAAGGGACCTGAACCTGTTCATCCTCCACAAGTGAAGGCTGAGGGGGGATCTAGTGGCCGTTTACAAATTAGTTGGGGGGACCAGCAGGCATTGGGAGAGTCCCTGCTTCCCCCAGCACTCCCAGGATTGACAAGAAATAACGGTCACTAGCTGGCAGAGGGTAGATTCAGGCTAGATATCAGGAGGAGCTACTTCGCTGTTAGGGCGGCTAGGATCTGGAACCAACTTCCAAGAGAAGTGGTGCTGGCTCCTATCCTGGGGGTCTTTAAAAGGAGACTGGATGAGCACCGTGCCAGGGTTGTTTGACCCCAGTACTCTTTCTTGCCACGGCAGGGGTCGGACTTGATGATCTGCTCAGGGCCCTTCCAACCCTACCAACTATGAAACTATGGAATATTTGCCTACTCCAAGTGGAGAGATGTAAACTAGTCTCCTTGATACAGTGAGGGAATTATGTCTTTCATGGCAATCTTCTTGAACTTGAGCTTGAGAATGAATCTGTGAGCTTTCCTAGGTCCACGATTGGTCATCAGCAGAACTAGAGATAATGACTGTAGGACCTCTTTCCCCTTTGATGCCATGAGGTTTGTTCTGCACTCTCTATTGCCAGCAAGGAGTGGCCCTCTTCTTCTAACAGATTTCTGTGATAAAGGCTGCTAAAAAGGAATGTGGAATGGGGTGTTTTGAGAGGGAAGTGATTCAAACTGGATAGAATGACTGTTCACTACCACATCCAGGACCCACTACTCCAAGGTGGGACCATGCAAGGTAAAAGTTGACCAAACAATTCTAGAAAAGTAGGCAGGGAGACAGGAACCCTGTACTGCCAATCCCACCACCAAACACGGCAGAATATCAATGGGTTGAGAAGCAAGGTGCAGTGGGGCACTTCTGTCAGTGGGACCACTGTCGTTTTCTTCAGGGCTCCTTTCAGGCAAAGGCAATCTGCTCTGGTGGCACAGCAGCATATGCGGTTGGGAAGGACCCTCTCCTCTGCAAAGCATATAGATCATATTTGATATAGCATTGAGGAGGGAGGGGGAGCAGTCGTAAAAACAGAACAGGGCTTTAGGTTTTTTAAAGGAGTACACAGTCTTATCTCTCTCAGAGCTAAATAGAAGTCCTAACATGAAAAGTAGGTTCTATACAACAGCCTGGACCTCCTTCAGGAAACCAGAACCCTGTAACCCAGAAGATCTACACCTCTTAACCACAGAAAGCCGTAGATCTGGCTGCAGTATCAGCTGAATCCAGAGCCGCCTGAAAGACCCCCTTCACCTTTGTGATCTCTGATCTGTCCCTTCATGATCAGAGATCTCATATTTCTCTCTTACCAGGGACAAGTAAAACTAAAAGAAAAGACTCTCACTCTTCCTAAGGCTTAAGTCACTAGGACACACGGGTTGTTTATACACGTAATGGGGCAAGAGGCGGGGGCTTCTTTAATTAAAGTGACTCTGAGACCTGCTCTAATTAAAGTGTGCAGAGTGTCTCGTGCATCAGTGTCCCTGCGCTTAAAAGTGGCCGTGGGGGTGCTTTAACTAAAGCTTATTCAACAAGTTTTAGCATTTTTCAGCATGGGGACACTGATACATGAGATGCTGGAGTCTGTGGAGCGCAATAATTACCATGCTCCAGCAGACTCAATTAATTGATTAATCGATTGACTCAATTAAGCCTTGCTACTTGCATACAGGCACCCACTGTGCTCTGTCTCTAGCTAGGCACTTCAGCAGACGTGAGCAGCAGGAAATGAGCACTGCCCTTTCCCGTTGGTGCAGGGGTACAAAGATGGGCAGCCAAGGGCATACTTTATGGATTCTCCAAAGGTTAAAATGTCTCCAGTTAAAGCAAAGGACATGACACACACTCCACAAATGAGAATATGGATGTGAGCAATTACTTAAAGAAAAACATGTAGTCAAGATAGTCCCTGAACAGCTTATAGCTTAGCTAAACAAAACAATATATGCATACAGAACTTAAGTAACTTGTCCAAGGTCACAAAACATGTCACCAGCATAGCCATGAACCAGCTCTTCTCATTTCAAGGCCAGTGTCCCAGTCACTAAGTCATGGTATCTCCCAATCATGTAAATAATAAAATTAAAAACAAAAACAGCTTAGTGGTGGAAAACATCTAAAAGGGACTTGCTCTCCCAATAGAACAGACATATGAATAGCAAAAATGGCAAAATAGCTAGTACTCTCCCTCAGCTAATTATAAATGGTAGTTGACAACCTCCAAGTATTAGATTTGTCAGTCACATCATTAAGGGTAGAAAACAAACTGCTCCACAAGCCCTTCTGTGGGGCTTTACAAGATGAGGGTATTAAACCAGAAAGAAAGCACTCAACCTAATTGAAATTCAGTGTTTGCTGTGTGGTAATTGTATAAGCACACTACAAATCCAGTAGCACAGCTCAATGTGGGATGTAAAATACTGTAGTATATAAGAGTAATCTCTGAATATATTCCTCAATAAAAAGTAATTGAAAGTGATTCTCTTGCAACAGAAGTATTATTATTGATTTATGTTTACTGCATCTATAACACCTGTGATTTTAATTTGCTTATGAGATTATTTGTTTTTTCAGGAAATCTTAGTATGACTATTAGAACACAGTAACAATTTCTATCTCCTTCACAGCAATGATATTTTTAAAAAAATCAGTCATCATATGGTCAATAAAAATGAAATGGCAGGAGTGTAGATGTGAATACATCTGTAGAGATGATAAACTAAATCACAAGAAACATGCAGTATTCTAAAAAATGTAATCAGAAGCACAAATCTGCTAATGGTTTAAAAATATGGCTTCAGTGAAGAAAACTCTTTGTTCACTGTCTTGCTCTAGCCCAAATATGTTTAAAAACGTTAAATTTATAAAGTCAACCACTCAAAATTTAGGAAATGCTAGAATACAGGTAGCTCCTGCAAACTGAACCCAGACCCTGTGGCTGTGTCTACATGTGCAGAGGACTGTGCAGTCATTTAGTACGTCCTTAAGCATAAGCAATTACTAAATGTACAATAACTGGTATTAATATGCAATACCATTGCTGCACATTTTTTTCCTCTGAGCTACTGTGCAGTAGCTCATTACCACTGTGCCGTAGCATTGTGTCAAGGTTAGTGAACAGCAATGCTACTGTGTGGTAGCAACAAGCTATGGCACAGTAGCTCATTGCTACTGCGCAGTGGCATCTCATGTAGATACACCCTATGTGCATTATGATACAGACTTTAATTACAGGATCCCATGTGATACTTTTCTGACTAATTTATTATACAGAATTAATTACTACTAACTGAGCAGTTATTCTATATTTTTTATGCTGTTACATTATTTCCTGTACAACACCCAAATTTTACACAGAATACAAAACTATTATTTTTTTAGTTGCAGTTATGCAACTAAGTTGCATGAAAGTAAAATAGGATTTAATCCAAAATGTCCACAAACTGTGCACTTCAATGGCCCAGCTGAGGGTTCAACATTGGCATTGGACCCTAGGACAGCTGGGCTACTAGTTCCCATTTCCATAAGGGGCAACAAACTGAGGCTTCATTCTCAGGAAGTATACTATACTTACTAAGTATACTAAGAGACCAAGGAAAGATACAGTGCTGTGGCTTACTCACAGCAAGGGACGTGTGGCAGGACCCAAATTCAGCAACCTGGTGAATGTTCATTGGGTGAGCACTAACAGAGCAGAATTCACCACAATAAGGGTAAAGCTTGCCTGTGTGGGAGGCATAACTTTCCAGGGGTCTGCTCCAAAACTGGAATGAATTCCCAAGGAAATAAACACAATCACAAACTTCATCTGCTTCCACTCAAAGTGCATTTTTAAAAGCTTGTCTTCCTTAATGTTATCACACAGGAACCTGCATATTAACTTGCATGTAAATTAAGAGAAAAATCCAAAACACCCCCCTTAGCAAAACAGGATGCTTCATTGTACATGCTTCTCCCACTGGGGAACGGATAAAAGAACAAATATGTGAAACATTAGTCACATTACTCTGTGCTGTCAGGACATTCAGATGATGGAGAAGAATATAAGACAAGAATCAATACAGAAGAAGAATTCATCATCTGAGTCCTACAAACACTGATCAATTTATTTGCACTACACTTCACTGAGCTGAGGGCCTATTTACTATCTCATTTTATATGGGGAATAGAATCTCAGAGCAATTAAATACAAAAGTGTCAACTAATTCTTAGCACCCTATTTGAGACTCCTGGGACCTTATTTCTTTGACTGCCTAGGATTATGTCACATGTGATGTGTTCAAAACCCAGCTCCTATTGATTTCAGCTGCAGCTATACATACTCAGCTTTTCTCTAAATCAAGCTCTGGAGTCTTATGTCTAGCAGCCAGAAAACAAGGACACAGAATGACCACCTGTGAAAAGTTTGGGTTCACTGACTTGCTCCTCTGCACATGGAACTCTGAGTCAGGTACGGGGATGGAAGTCAATTCTCCAGGGCAGTAATCAGACACCTTAACTAAGAATCTCTCCTTTCTCCTCCTGCAATTCACTGCTTCATTCCCCACAAATCTTTTAATTTCAAACCAAACAAACTACTACCACCCTTATTTCTGACTCCTGTCCCAAATGCAGCCCACTCTGTACAGTAGAGGAAGCAGGTATTCCAAGGAGACAACCAAAGGCTCATCCTTGTCACAAAGAAAACCCTCTGACATGTTCCTGCCCCAAATCATGGAGACACTACAGTTTTCTAAGTTTATCAATCAAAAGTTTATAAGGGTTTATTTTTTTTACACGTGACTGTGTAAACAATTAATTTCCCTCTTGTTTCATAAAATTCTGGGCCATTTTGCTGAATTTTTCAAAATAAAATTCAGCCTCAGGAAGAAAGCAAACTTGCAAAGCTATACCCCAAAGAGTTTAAATTCAAGAAAATACCGTATTTGCTTGCATAACCCCCTTCCCCACACATGCACCTTTTTCCCAAAAAGTAACTCGGCAAAACTGTGCTGTGCATCTTAAGTCGGCCAGCTTATTTCTGCCCTGGAATTGAAACTTAGGGACATTGCAATGGCAGCATAGGAATGTTATAATAGCAACTCAGGCTGTCCTTCTTCCCAGTCACAGTGGGAAGAGTAAACCAGCCAAAAGCTGCTGCAACTTCAGGAGTGGTCATGAGAAGGTTAAAAGTTTAGCTGTTGTCTGAGTGGCAGCGTTTAGGATTCAGCCATGGACCCAGAAGCCCTTGCAGTCAGGATTCAGCTGTGATTACGAAAAAGATTTTTTCTTCATTCTGATTTCCCAAAGCAAAGTACATGTCTTATGTGGGGGTCAAAGAGTATGCGAGAAAATAGTGATATAACGCTGACAACAGGATCTCACAATCTAGTGCCAGTTAATGTCAAATAAAGCTGATGCTATCCACTCTGCTAACAACAGACCCACCCCATTTAATGTTGTATTGCAATTTAATAAAGTGTTAGCTTACCTGATCAGAAAATGATGTAGTCCAACATCAAAACTTCTGTAAGAGAAAACATTCAACATACTTTAAGTGGTCCAATATTTTACTAAGGAACATTATAAAAACACTCTACTAATAATCAAATATAGTTTAAGTTCTTAACTACAATGCCATTAGTTCTAGATAATACGGCAATGCTATAAACACCTGGCATTTTCTTAACTTAAGTAAGAAAGAACATCACATACAATCTCAATTAATGTATGCAACAGGATACATGAAATAACAGATAATCATCAGGGCTGAATACAGATAGTCAAAAAGTCCAGAGGTTTCATCAAGTCAATCTTCACCGGTTAGTCTAAGCTACATAGATTGAATCAATAAGCCAGTGAACACACATTCACTTTTGATTCTGGAAATGCAGCCACATGCCTGCAGTGGCCCAGGCCAAAGGCCAGGGAGGGGCGTTGCTAGAGCATGCCTCCCTGCTCAGCTGGAACAGGCAGTTTGGGCTAAGGTTGACCTGCCCACCCTGCAAGGGGATAGTTGTAGGGGAGGTGCAGAGTATCCTGGGATACTGGGGGACTATGAGTTAACTTGAATCTGGAAGGGATCTGGGACAGAAGTTCCACAGACTGCTTTAACCTAAATCAGTTAAGTCTGACACTACATTCATCCAGGTTTATCTTAAACTGATTTTGGTCATTTTGAAAGCAGTTTATGTGCACTGAACTTGTATTGTGTTTCATATTTAAACTAGTTTCTGATCATTTATACTGGTTTATGTGTAATTTCTGTCCCTAGCCCAGAACACAAATACAAATTCAGGTAAGATCCAAGTAAAAAATGTCCTTGTCCTCAGGGTCTGTTAAATAAGTTGATGCCACTGGCTTTTGTAATTTACTGAAAGTATAAACCTCAGTCTATAAATCCTGTCACTGACATTTGTTTTGTAGCATTTCCCTGACTAGTAGATCTTCAGGCCTCAGAGAGAGGAGCTACAGAAGACCACTGTAGAGCTCACCATGATCCCCTCTCCTGTTCCACTAGAACTGCCCTGTGCCATTCTATCTATGCAAAACTGCCAAACTGAAAAAGAGAATGAGCCATGAACCTCTGCCTGCATTTGAGATTCCTTGGGCAATGGTAAATACTCTATGTGATGACCTCTCTGACCTCACCCCTCAAAGCCTAGGGTGCATAGAGCAGGGGTGTCAAACTCATCAAATCATACATTCAGTGGGTCATCACAAGCATAAGTGATGAATGGGCCAGATGAGTGGTGCAGGGTCAGCCCACAAGCCAGATCAGGCCCACCGCCTCCCTACCCATGTAAGTAATACAACACATGTGCACTCCCCCAGGCAAACCTGGGACACTGGCCCCAGATAGTGCCATGTGAGGAACAGCCCTGGACCAGCTCCAATGAGCAGGCAATGCAACTCAGGACCCAGTCCCAGTGAGTAGCACTTGTGGCGCAGGGCCAGTCCAGCACAGCAATGGGCACATCTACATAAGGTGCTTTACTCAAAATTAGCACAAATTACTGCACGGTAAGCATCATGGTGTACATGTGCAGATGGTTATTACATGGTAATTTGCTCTAAGTATGAATAAATTTGCTACCTGTAAAGACAAGTAGCAAATTTACTCCCAATTAGTTACCGCACAATATAGCATGTGTAGACATCTGACCAGGAGCAAACTTGGTTCTGGTCAGCTGGGCAGCAGGGGGCTAGAGATTCCTCCCTGTCCTTGGGAGCTGCTTGCTGCCAGGGTGGGCTCTGCCACTGGAGCCCAGGTAGGGACAATGTCCCCATAGTCCAACAGCAGGGTGCTGCATGGGAAAGTCTGCATGTGCAACCTGGAAGTGGCTGGGGACTGTCCTGTTTTGGGCAGTCTCCAGCCAGTTCCAGGCTGCATGTGCACACTTCCCCATGCAACTCCAGGCTGGCCAGGAGCTGTCCCCATCAGGAGCAGATCCCAGCCCCAAGCCCTGATCAGGTGACTGAGGCACGGGGCTTGGAAAGAGCTGCAAGAGAGGGGCAGATCCCAGTCCTCCACCCCAATCCAGCAGCAGAGCAGCTAGCAGCGAGCCCCCGGCTGGATTTTCCATCCAACCAGGGGCTCACTGCTAGCTGCCCCGTTGACAGATGGGGCAATGGGCTGGGACCTACCCCATCCCCTGCAGCTCTTTCCAAGCCTCCTGCCTCTGATCAAGGACCCAAGGCTGGGAGCTCCCTGCAGCTGAGGCAGGGGGATATTGTGGTAAAGCCTGCCTCAGCAACAGGCCACTCCAAGGAGCTCCCAGCCCCTGTCAGGTGACAGCTGTTTTTTGGTTTTGTGCTCCCTGCCAACCACTGAGCTAGCACCCTGGTGGAGCCTAAAGCTCCCCCTGGCTAGTGCAAGGCAATGGTGCAGGACCGGAGGATGGGAGCAGCAAATCTGCTGCCATATCCCTGCATGTATAGATGCCTGCCCAGGGTGGGTTCCCAACCTGCAGCATTGCACGTGTAGACACGTCCAATGTGAGTTAACAGGGCAGCACTGGAAGCCAAATTATAGGGCTCTGCAGGCCAGATTTGGCCTGTAGGACATTATGTTTGACTTCCCTGGTCTACAGCATATGCCAGGGACAAGTGTTCAGTACATATCTGGTAAGTGAAATAATCCTGGGGCACACTAGCAGCTCTACAAGCCATGAATTGTACCGTGATGAATAAGTCAAATCAGCACCAGGGACCACAGCAGACCCCAAAGGCTCCATGACTGAGGAAGTATAATGGTGGCCTAAAAGCCATCTCTGGTCCCCTGTTCAGATTCCCCTCTTTCCAAACTTACATTTGTGGAATTGGGGAATTCAACCCACAAGGAATCTATCAAATGGCAAGAAAACTGTATTTTGCCAATTCCCTTATTCTCTTCATATGCTTTTCTACGGAAAGCAAGAGACCTGCAGTATTCTGCAATACATTCCCAGATGGGTCCTTTGTGTATAAAGGCACAGCTGCAAAATAAATACAACAGTCTTATTACTGGTAATGAACTTACTTTGAAACAAGCTTGAAAGACTTCAATTCTTGAACATAAAATAATTGAAATACTTTTGTTTAGCAAATACTAACTTGCTAAGCTATTTAACTTAGAAAGGCTGATTTCCCATGCTGAGCACTGTGTTTAAAGCTGTGTTACTACTGCTTGAGATGACCTACTGAATATATGATTTGATCAGGGAAATCAGCATGGACATTACAAGTGGCATCATGAGGCAGGTCCATATCAAGCTTTAGAAACTACAAAGTTTAATTGAAAATTGAATTACTTTCTTCTCATTCACTATAAAAAAGAAAATCAAATTCTCTACCATACACTTATTAGACAACAATGATGTAAGACCATTTCAATTGTATTATACTGTTATATGTTCATATTTATCTGAGATCTGCCTCCTGCTCTCCTCTAAAACATCATCTTAGGAGAATACATTCACCTAATGTAATAGTACATAAAATTCATATTTATTTTTCTGAAAGCCTTTGCAGATAGGTCCAAAAAAGTATTTGCATTGGAGTTCAAGGGAGAGAAGATACTGTATCTGCAGGAAATAGATTGGTGAGAGAGCCACCAACATGAGGCCTCTGTAACACCCTGTAACAAAGGCCCATTCCAGGGGTGGCCATGACACCCCCTGGTGGCTACTCAGCTCTTGCTTTACCCTGATCCTTCCCTTCTGTTCATCTGCCATGCCTTGATGTGCTTATACCTTTAAGGAAAGGGAGGCTGCCTCAAGGATCCCCAAGCAAGTTTTCAACTTCGTTCAAAGTCTGGGTCTAAGTCTGTTCTGGTTCTGGCCTCAAGCCCACTCCTGGCTCCCATCTCCACACTATTCCTCGGTACTTAGTCCTTCCTGATCCTGCTCCCCAGGCACTGGACGTGCTCTGGTCCCATTTCTGTTCTACTCTCAGGTACTTGGACCCATGATGGGTCCTTTCTCTTTCTCAAGGGGGCTTGGCTTATCTATTGCAAGCCAAGCCCCCTTCTGGGTCATGTGGCTCCTGATTGATCCCTGCCAAACCTGCCATCTGCTACATCTGCAGTCTGCCTGCTCTTAAAGCAGCAGGAACACCAAGCCTCCTGCTACAGCTACCCATTCAAATACAGCCTAGGTTTCTAGTAAGCAAAACTCTTATCAGCTAGCAACTGTTGGTGTTCCTAAGTGAAAAGAATTGTGATGTTAGCCCAGTTACCATGGAAGAGGGTATATATCATAACTCTATCATAATGTTTCTGGTTCCAGAGGACAAGGATCAGAATAGATATAGAGACTGCACTGCCCTCCTAACCTTAGGAGGGTGCTGTAATCCAATTCAGAACGAAGTTGAAGCACATTAGACAGGAGGGGCCTAAAGAACACACTTAGTAGGTCTAGCCTTGACTTGTGCTGAACCTGTTCTATGGACAAACTGAAGTGCCTAGCTTCCAATGCTCTCAAGGCAAAATCTTTCACAATACAGTGTGTATGGTGTTTAAAAGAGAAAAGACAACACAACTATTTCGTATAGTTCCTTCACATTAGGAGTGTTTACAGATTTCATAGAATACTTGTGTAGTTGCAATTAAAAGTGAAAGCAGAGATAAATGGGATTTATTAGAGCAACTGGAAAGGAAGAAAAGGTAAAGAGTTAGAGCTTTTATCTGGTATAAATCAGCATAAATCCACCTACCTCATGACCTCAATTTTGATTTCCTTTTACTGGTATAATTCCACTGTCTATAGAGAATTCTAACTTTACTGTGTAAAGCAGAAGTAATCAGTAATCTGGTAGAGCCAACAGCATTACAGCAGTATAAGTGAGAAGTGATCGTAATATCTGTGATCAGAAGATCTGTAAGACACTGTAGGCTGGTAAAATTCAGTGGTTTTAAAAGCAATGACAACAGTTTCATATAGGGTTTAGAACTGGCTAGGAAAAAATCACTAGCACAACTTAGAACAGAACACAACTTTAAACATATATAAACAAAAATGGGCTGCAATATTTTGCATGTCTGAGAGTCTAAAGATCTGGGATACAAGGAGGTGGTTATAGCAAAAATCTGATATTCATGCGGATATTCATTTATTTTAAGCATCCCCCTGTTTGCCTGACTGGAATCTGAAACAAACCAAGCTGAATTCACAATAAACCATCAATAAAAACATATGCAATATGTGCAATTATCTGTCAATTCCCAAATGGAAATAAATTAGAAAAGAGGAAAATAAGCTGAATATATAATTGCTCTTCAGTTTAATACTAGGCAAAAATGAGGTAACTGTTCAGTAACTCACAAGAAGAGAAGGATAAGTAATCAAACTGCATTTGGATTAATGATTTCATAATTACTCCTGTTCAACACTACTTGAATCCAGCAATCAGACATGATAGGATGTGTGATAATGCCAGTTCTGAAAAACTTAGATACTATGAAAGCCAGGATATATGACATACACGACTGTTTATATCCTCCAAGAAAAGTACCCACAGCCTCTTACCTGCTATTATGTAAGTTGCTACCCACTTTGTCTAACCCATTCAGTGCTGAATTCTACTGAAAAAACAGCGGCTTTTCCCAGATTTTTATGAAAATGTCCATTAGGACTCCTGACAGTTTCAGGATTGCAAATTCAATTCAGCATTGCAATAGTTTTTTACATCGGCATTTCTCAACCTGTGGATCATCATGACCACAGTGGGTGGCAAAAATATATGAAAGGTTCACAATCACAGAAAAATATGCTAAATCATGTATTTTCTTCTTTACAGGAGAAAAATGTGGGGAACTCTAGGTTTCCCCTTGCAGAGTTGGCACAGTTCCAGCCTGCAAGGGGCAGCTTGGAACTGGGGGAAGTAGGAGGAGGGCCATCAGGCAGGCAGCACCATGCATATGGTGCTCCTCACCATATGTATGGTGCTCCTCACGCACCTGCATGGGTGTGTACCCATGCACATGGAAGCCAGGCAAAGTAAAGAGCAACTTCTGCAGCTCCCCATAGTAAGTCAATGCAGTGGGGAAGATACCCACACTGGGGGACTGGGACCTAGGAGCAGCAGACCAGGAGTGAAGGGCACCAGCAAGGCTCTTGGGGTAGGATGCTATGGTTAGGACTGAGGGTCATCAGAAGGGCCAGGGGGCTGTAAGCCAGGAGTGAGGAGCACCACAGGATTGTGAATCAGAAGTGAGGGGTACCAGCAATGATTGTGTATTGTCCATGAATTGTACAGTGATGAATGTCACTTGGGAGTAATGGAGGGCCACATGTTGATAGTGCTGTCCATGTTGATTTCTGTCTTTAAAATTAAGATTGTTGAGTTACTTTAATTTGTAGCATGTAATACGTACTTTGGGGCCAAAATACTTGTGTGTTTTTACTTAAACTATTTGCTGCATTGGGACTGGCCATTGATGTTTACAAAAGGTTGGGAAATACAGTTGTACATCATGCATGTACAACAGAGTATAGACAAAAGGGATTTGGGAAAAAAAGGTTTTACTTAAAATGGTATAGGGAGAATAAAATCTCACCACAGGACAAATGCGCTACAAATAACCTGTAAGCCATACTCTGTGTGCTGTTCAAAACAATGCTATGCCACCCATATTTAAGATACAATTCTTTTTTTTTTTTTAAAGAGATTAGGTTGTAACTCCCTACTCATCCTAAGGATAACAGCTTTCCTTTTGCTTAGAATTCTGGCCAACCAGGGAAGCAAGAGAAAAGAGAGCCATCCATTTCATTTCACAATCATCTATTCAAGTGTACTTTTCTTCATCTCACTGGATTTCATGCAATATATACAAAGAACTGCAGGTATGACGCTGAAAAGCAATCACAGCTTTAACACTGTTTTAATAGAAAATTTCTCTTACTGCTAAGTTTTAGTAGAAGATACACTTAACAAACTTAGTAGTACATTAACTACAACTCAGAAGTGCTGAGCAGCCTGCTTCATAGACTAGGGCTTTCAAACAGTTTCCATAAAATAATCCTTACATTCTCTAGTTATCTGCAGACGTACATTTCCATCTTCAAGGCACATTTTAAAAGAGTTGTTTCACAGACCTGCAATTTCTGTTTTGAAGGCCAGTGCCACAAAACAATGAGCCATTTCCAAATTTGCTTTCACATCAGAACCAAGTAAGATCTTCGCATACAGAAAAGATGGTCCCAGGTAGGAATGTAGTTATCTGAACTGCATTTGGCAGCAATAACATGTTCAGTGAAAATGCTATGCTACTGATGCCCAGAAACACACAGATAGTTATTTTTCTTACTCTGATGCAAACACAAGACGTATCTAAATCGTGTAACACTATTCACCAGTAGTAGTGGGAGTGGCACCTCCCTGTGGCTACACATCCCATTCCTTACACTCTGATATCCCTGGGTCTATCACCCCAACCGTAGGCCTTACTTGCTATACCTTGGATGTTGTTGTTATACTTTGGGAGGTTGACTCCAGAGAACCAGTGTGGCCCTGGGTGCCCTGTTCTGCACCATCTCCTTGAGTTCTTGCCACTCTGTCCTACTCTCAGGGCTCTGACAGCTTGGTCACCATTTGCTGGGTTTCTGTCAGCCCACCAATTCAGCAATAAGTTAGGCCCCTTTGTGAGGCATCTTCAGTGACCTCCTGTCCTCCTCTTAGTTTCATAGTTGGTAGGGTCGGAAGGGACCTGAGTAGATCATCAAGTCTGACCCCATGCCATGGCAGGAAAGAGTTCTGGGGTCAAAAGACCCCAGCAAGGTGTTTGTCTAACCTCCTACTAAAGACCCCCAGGGTAGGAGCCAGCACCACTTCTCTTGGAAGTTGGTGCCAGATCCTAGCTACCCTGACAGTAAAGTAGTGCCTTCTGATGTCTAGTCTAAACCTACCCTCTGCCAGCTTGTGACCGTTATTTCTAGTCACTCCTGGTAGTGCTCATTGGAACAAGGACTCCCTCAGTGCCTGCTGGTCCCTTCTGACTAGTTTGTAACAGACCACTAGATCCCCCCTCAGCCTTCTCTTGTGGAGGCTGAATAGGTTCAGGTCCCTTACCCTCTCCTCATAGAGTCTGCCCTGCTGACCTTGATCATGTGGGTGGCCTTCCTCTGGACCCTCTCAATGCTGTCCACATCCCTCCTGAAGTGCAGTGACCAGAACTGGATGCAGTGCTCCAAGTGCAGCCTGACCAGTGTCACATGGAGGGGGAGAATCACCTCCTTGGACCTGCTCGAGATGCATCTGTGGATGCATGACAAGGTGTGGTTGGCCTTCCTGACCGTGTCCCCACACTCTCGGCCCATGTTCATTTTGGAATCAATAATGACTCCAAGATCCTTTTCTACCTCTGCACTGACGAGAAGGGAGTTCCCCAGCCTGTAGGTCTGCTGCTAGTTCTTCCTCCGCAGGTGCAATAACTTGCACTTGTTTGTGTTGAAACCCGTCCTGTCTCATCCGCCCACCCCTGTAACATGTCTAGGTCCCATTGCAGCCTATTCCTTCCTTCTAGTGTGCCCACATCTTAGTGTCATCAGCAAATTTGAACAGGATGCTTTTTACCCTCTCGTTCAAGTCACTGATGAAGATGTTGAAAACTGCGGGTCCGAGGACCGAGCCCTTAGGGACCCCACTGCCCACATCCCTCCAGGTTGAAAATGACCCATCCACCACCACTCTCTGGGTGCAGCCCTCCAGCCAGTTAGCAACCCATTTGGCTGTGTAGGTGTCAACACCACAGTTCCTTAGTTTTTTAATGAAAATGGGGTGAGAGACAGCATCAAAGGCCTTCCTGAAGTCCAGAAAGACTACATCCACTGCTACCCCTGCATCTAAGGATTTTGTGCCCTGGTCATAGAAGGCCACCAGGTTGGTCTGACAGGACCTGCCTCTAATGAACCCATGTTATTTGCCCCTGAACATAACCTCCCCTGCTGGGCCCTCATGGGCATACGTCAGGATAATTCTCTCAAAAAGCTCCTGCCACCCCCATTGCCTCACTGCTCACAAAATGAAATTTGGCAATACTCTACTCCATTTAAGTTGCCACTGAGAAACCTTTCTAAAACCTTCCCCAGGCTCCTGCCAGCTCTGGCCACCACGGGCTTACTCACAGTTGCCTCACCAGTCTATCGTACTGTTTTTCTGCTTCATGCACAGGCTGCTCCTTCAATTGGAGAGTCAATCTCCAGGTCCCCATGGCGCTTTACACTGCTATGAGCAATGAGCGCCTTCCTCCAGCTCTGTCCAAGTCAGACAGTCCTCTCTGCCTCCAGTGCAGAGACTATATAACCCCTGTATCCTCCTTCTTATGAGCTGAGGATACCTCAACAGGCCATTACCTACTGCACTTACTCAGATATAAGACAACAATATTTAGAGTCTATATATGGAAAATGTATAAATTTGTTATGACATTCCAAGTATAGAACCTAATTATTGGAGGTTTGCCTCAAATTTTTCCCCCTCCCACTGCTTCAGCAAGGAAAATAGATTAGTGGGGACAAGTAGCCCGCTGTGTGGCCCTCTATCCCTTACCTTCTTTCCCATGCAGGTCCTTCCTGTCCTATG
The DNA here is from genome assembly GCA_030014935.1 of Caiman crocodilus. Lineage (NCBI taxonomy): Eukaryota > Metazoa > Chordata > Crocodylia > Alligatoridae > Caiman > Caiman crocodilus. The sequence continues at coordinate 70,637,821 of JAGPOW010003648.1, forward strand.
TACTGTCAGACCTTAGCACATGAAAATGGCATGCAAATATAACAGACAAATTGCAACAGGTACCCATAGACTTAGGTCATCCAAAATTGATGCAGTTTAACTTTTTTGAAGCTCTTGGAAGTTTTAGCACAGGTACACCATAAACATACTTTTACGCAGCAATTTTGTACTTACTTATATATAGTAAAAACTATGCATGATGTTAGTAAAAAGCTAAAAGACCCCTGTTTTACCATACAGTTCATTGGACAGATTCAATGGAGGAGTCAACAGCACCAGAGTCAATGGCTTCTGAAGCCATGGTGACCCTAGAGCTCCACACTGCTCTCAGTATGTGTGTGTACTCGAGATACCCACCACCAATTAGTACCACCATGCACTAATTAGCCCCCACCTCATGACTGGAACCTATTCTTTTCATGAGTCCTGGGATCCTCCAAAAACTTATATGCAGATGAGGTGCAGGCCAACCTGGTCCAGCTCCACCTCATGAAGGGTGGGGCCACACTAGTATATGCAACAGGTTGAGAGAGAGGGGTGACAGAGGGAGTCTAGGTGCATTGTTTGGGGCCTCATTTGGTCATGTTTGCCAGAAATCTAGGACTGGTAAAGAAACAAGAATCAGTGGAAATGGGAAAGAAAGGCACAGCTCATCTGTAGGAGTGAAGAGGAATCAAAATGTGTTCAGTGTAGTGACTCAAGATGACCTGAAAAAGAGTCAGTGTTAAAGGGGACTGTGTGCATTTGATACTACTGTGTATCTTATTCTGATGGGCTGCATTAACCTCTCCTTGTGGGACAGTCCCATCACCATTGAGAGCCTGATCAATGCCTTATAAGAAGAGAAAAGAATCAACAGAGCATTGAAGTATAAAGGATAGAGGAGAGAAACCCAAAGCTCAAAATAATGGCAGTGGTGACAAGTAATCAGGAGATGGAAAGAGAAATAAAGAGCATGAAAGAAGGGCTGGGACAAATAGAGAGTGGACAACAGTGGAGAAGCGGGGATCGAAGTAAATGAAAGGGAAAGCTGGAGTGACAGAGGAAGTGGTAATAAGCAGAGCAGCAACAGGAGTGGCAATGACAAACGGAAGACAGGAGTAGAAGAGAGTGGGAGGCAACAGGATAAGGAACACTGGATGAGAAGCAGAGAATGACAGAGGCAGGATGACGTGCTAGCTCGCTGGGAGTGGCATGGCGGGAAAACAGAAAATGAAATGAGATGGCAGAGGGGATCGGAGACTTTGGATAAAGGCAATATTAGTTGGTGACAGGATGGAGACAGGAAAAACAATAAACAGATATGACTTTTTAGAAAAGGTACTGTTTGAGATATTGGAAGTGCAGGTGGAGCACCTAATTAACCTGATCATGCTCCAAAACTGAAAGACCTGTGTAGTAGGGCTGTGTGAAGCTTCAGTCATTGCTTCAATTTGGCGGAGATTTGACCTGATTCAGTGGCTGAATCTCCAAATCTGAATCAAATCAGGAGACCCGGAGGACCCGGGAGAACTACAGGCCTGTCAGTCTCACCTCGGTCCCAGGAAAGATATTTGAGAAAATTCTCAAGGCTCATATCTGTGAGGGACCGGCTGGAGACTTTAT
>JAGPOW010003648.1:70655895-70667674 GCA_030014935.1 Caiman crocodilus
ACTCAACCGTGTAGGGGTCAATGCCACAGCTCCCCATCTTTTTAATGAGGATGGGGTGAGAGAGCGTGTCAAACGCCTTCCTGAAGTCTAAAAAGACTATGTTGACAGGGGTGCCCGCATCCATGGATTTGGTCACCTGGTCGTAGAAGGCAACCAGGTTGGTCTGACAGGACCTGCCCTTAACAAACCCGTGCTGGCTGCCCTTCAGCACAAAGTCCCCTGCCGGTCCGTCACAGATGTGGGACTTGAGAATTTTCTCAAAGATCTTCCCCAGAACCGAGGTGAGACTGACAGGACTGTAGTTCCCTGGGTCCTCCTTCCTCCCCTTCTTAAAGATGGGAACCACACTGGCCACCTTCCAGTCTTCCGGCACTTGTCCAGAGCTCCAAGAGCGCTCATATATCTGAACCAAGGGCTCAGCAATCACCCCCGCCAGCTCCCTAAACACCCTTGGGTGCAGGTCATGCAGACCCGCCGACTTAAAGACATCCAGCCCTTCCAGAAGCCCTTCCACCAGGTCTACCTATTGAATGTCACCAAAATATCCATGGGATATATTCTAACCCATTTAAAAATACATCTACACAAAACTGTCTGCTCCAGCAATATTTGCCTACACTAAAGTAGCTACTGCTTCATCGTTCACTGAAAAGCACATTTTTCTAGTAACTCACCAACTGTTCTTTCGGTAATCACAACAGAAACACAGTTTCTCCTCAAAATACAAGTACATTTGGGCTCCAAGGAAAAGTATCTCCCATCTGCATTCCAGTGTATCCTAAAATTCTTAGTGCTGAGGATAAGGCTCCAAAGCCCCCAGAAGACTAATTTTGCTCTCCTTTCAAATCTCCTAGAGTTGGTACAATCTCATCATCTGGTACAAATCTCTCTCATCATCTCACGCTCAAGAATCAGTGCTAGGTCTGTGACATTTTCTGGAACTGGTCACACAGTAACTCAAATTGTCAGCTTTTTTCCAGCCTTCTCCTCAACACAATTTCACCTTCTTAGCTGGCAGATGGTTCAGCAGCCCTCCAACTAAAGTCCCATTGTTCTAGATGTACATATCAGTGGGTACCTCTTGAGAAGTCAGTCTCTCACTAATTCCTTCCATGCCTTCTCCAGAACAACGTTCATGTTCCAGTCCCAAAGTAGTAGACAAGACTAAAGGGTATTTCTGGGGAAAAAAAGATTTAATACCATCTATCCCCACACACATGTTGGGTTCTAAACTGTGTGCAGCTGGTATTCAGAAAATACCAAGATTAAAACGTGTTTTAATTTGGCCATGAGCCCAACAAAAGCTGGGCCACAGATAACATACACTCATTAAAGCAGATGAAGATGAGAGGAGGGCAAAAACTCTCATTATGCCCCAAGCAAGGGGCATAGGGAGAAGGAATAGTGCTGCCTATCCCAATACACAGAAAGCAGAGGGAGAGGAAACACTTGGTTCCCACATCCCCATATTTTACTACTTGACAAAAGAAATCCCCTTTACACTGGGAGTTTAGGTGTTTCCAGAGCACCTTATGATATGCTGATCACTGGCTAAATATGTCTAAGTAATATGTGCATCTTATTTAGTAAACAGATATAGAGATATGAAAGAGAAAAACAAAACCACACTTTATATTTTCCAGGAATGCTAATGTGAATCCCTGCAGAAATCATCACCTGTACCAAGTCAGATTTAGCAGATATTTTAGTGTGTATTTCTTCTCTATCAGATTCCTAGTTTCCAAACCCTTAACCATCAATATCCCACTAGAGGGATACTTTTTCAACCAGAACTAATTTCTGAGTATCAGTGTAAAGCTCTCCAGAGCCACAATCATAATACAATTTCTTCCAGTTTTATTTAAACAATTTGCTTCTAGCCTGGGAATCCACATACGAAGCATTGGCCTGGATGGATGTTCTTGGGATTTATAAACCTCTAACAATACCAGTTCTTCACTTGATCTGAGCCTTCAAGAGGCCGAGAAGCGATGCTTCTCGGCCTCACACATGCTTATATACCTTGATGCTATTATCTGCCTCCTGACTCCCTAAACAGAATGCAGTTTGATTCCCTATGACTGAAATTTGAAATGCAGATGATAACAAATAGAAAAAAAGTTACTCTATCTTTGTCTATCTTGCAGAAATCCAGAAGTGGATATCATATTATTTTCACAACTTTATTTAGTTTCAATTATATATGGTAATTATAGTATTTAGTACTTATTTTGAATAAACAATTTCACACTTAAAAGACACGGACATCACAGTAGCATGAAACTTCACTATCACACTCAGCTTGCTCACTCTTGATGGGAAGCAGAGAGACTGTTGGGAGTTTTTTTCCCTAAAGGAAGCAACATTTTTGCATTTGTATAGTGGAAAACAGCAAGGTTCTAGTACAAATAAGTAACATGATTCTTTACAGCTATCTTCTGCTCAAAATGCCTGTATGTTGCAATAAACACCTCCTTTCTTCCTCTGTCCTGTAATCTAATGGCTATATGGGGCCAGTGAAGCAATGAACACTAAAATGCCAATGTGCCATCTTGCTTTTTGACAGGTACCATATTTACCTGAATCCAAGATCACTCTGAATTCAAGATGACCCCCAACAATTAGATTCTATACATGAAAAATTATAAATGTGTACTTTGCATTTGCCCCCTGCCATATGCCCCTCTGTGCCTCTGCTTGCAACCCACCCTCTTCCCCCCAACCCCAATGCCTGTGCCTACCTCACTACTCCCTGCCTCCCTCCCCCCCTGCAGCCTATCTCCTTGTCCTTTGCCCCCCATGCCTATGCCTGACCCCTGCTGCCTGCCCTCCATGCCTGTGCCCTCATCCCATGCCACTGCCACCCCATGCCTGTGGCTTCCTTCCTTAACTTCTGTCCCTCTTTCTCCCCCCTCCCACTTACCTTCTGATGCAACTCTGCTCTGGCTCCAGGATGTTCAGCAGCTGCAACAGCCCATCCTGGCCAGGCAGATGGTGTTGCAGATCCTGGCTGGGCTGGAGAGACCAAGCCAGAGCAGAAAGTAAGGGGAAGAAGGTTGCTAGGGACCTGGGGAAGAAGGTTGCTGCTAGCCCCATGCTCTCCCCCATGCCACATGTGGATATCCCATTCTCCTCCTCTGGCCCCTGCTCTCCTGGCTGTGTACCCCTACCTTGCCAAATCCTGGCCTGGGGCAGGCAGTGGCTCAGCTCCAGCTTCAATCCTAAGACCAGGGCTGAAACTGGAGTGAACCACTGCCTGCCCTTGGCTGGTACTCAAATCTAAGATGAGGCTTTTCCTCCCATGCTCATTGGTAGGCAAACCCTCACCTTGGATTTGAGTAAATACAGTAGCATCTTTAGACTTCCTGCACAGTCTGCCTCAGCAGTCACTAGTCCTTCATCCTGAAGATCCAAATAGCTGGAGCTCCTTCCTCACTGACATGTCAGTGACAATATCTGTCACACCAGTCCTTTTGCTGACCCTTCAGTTTATGTGGTTCTACCAACTGGCCACAAGTAACTGGCTCCAACAATTTATTTCAAAAGCCAGCAGTTCCCCATACACTGGCCTTCTTAAAAGATCATGTGCCTGCTGTATGCAACAGGGCTGAGAACACATGACTTGAGCAACCTTACATTTTTCCCTTGTTTCTCCATGTCAGTTTCTGATCATTCATGGCTGCCTGCACCACCTGTATCCATCTCACGATATCTGCAAAGCAACTGTATCCCATATAATGAGGCTTCTCAGGCAAAACTGACCACATCCATCTTGCTGCTGCCAACGTTATTGTCTGGTTTTCTTCCTTTCTCCTACATAAGACAGTCTTTGTCTTGACAGCATCTATCTGCTGCCCAAATTGTTCACTCATCCTGTGGAGGGTACAAAACGGACTTTGCAAGCCCTCATACTCTTTGTCTTGCAGATCAGCAATCTCCTGGCCATACACCTTTATCCCAAGGTCCTGGACTACCATGCCTCTATCCATCAACCTCTCCAAAGGGAAATCAGGAAGGTGCTGAGAGATGCTGAATCACCCAGTCTGCTGTTGGTCAGTGCCTTGCAACATTTGCCGACCAGGATTACTGACCTCCTATTTGCTGAATAACTTTTTATCAGTGCGGGTAGGGAGACAAAGCACACTGTGAACTAGGCCAGCATTTGTCTGCTCTACAGTCCCAGAATTTGTTTCTATGTTTTGAGGGCCAACAGAAGTCAGCAAGAGAACAAAATTAGTTCATCCAAGTTATGACCCACAATTCGTAATTGTTCATCTGCTTTGCTTATGACATGAGCATTATCTTCCAGTCTCACTCTATACTACCTCTCTCTTCAGTTTTGCACTCATAGGCCCACAGCAGATGTTATGCTTAAGACATGATAAACCTGTTAATCCTGCCATAAACAGCACCTCAGTTCTATGTTCAGGCAATTAATGGTGCAACAACAAAATGGGAAACCAGCCATAAAAATACCCTACAAAATTTGTGTCATGATTTTGTGGTCTTAAATTGAACATGTGACAGGGTAGCTCTACCATGCAAACTGATGCCAGCTACATGGCAGGGCTTGGCTGACTGCTCCCCCCATGTCAGCTGGCTGATTTTGGTGCAACCCTGCCTAAGACTGTTTCCCATTGTTTTCAAGATGTTGAGTCTATCGAGGAGCTGCAGGAGCTCATCAGTTGAGCCAGGGTGCCAGGTCGCAGGGAGCCACAGGTGATCAAGGCACCTGAAACATTCTAGCCAGGAAGATCCTGGAATCAGGAAAGGTTCCCTGGTCCTGGGGCCCTCAGCAGCCAGGACTTTGAAAAACTATGCGTGCAGCCAGGCTGCATGCTACAGTTTTCTGACATCTAAACCTCTCCCAGATCTCAGGACCCCAGACCACCAGGACCTTAAAAAACCACACATGCCATTTGGGCCGCACACAAGATTTTCTAACATCCCATGCATGAGGCTCTGGGACTAGTCCCAGTGCAGTCCCTGGGCTAAGACCCACAATCAGCTGATTGTCAGTTATGGCCCTGATATTTCAATAGTTCACATCAGGCTGTGGGTACCCAGCTTTCAACTTGCCATGCAGGGGAAGCCCAGGATCATAACCCTGGGTTATCCCTGCACTGGTAAGTAGTAATGGCACAACTGGGATCTGATCCCTAATCCTAAAATCACGCAACCTGCCATGTAACATGTGACATGCCAGGAGGCATAACTTTTGGGCTCAGGGATTAGATCCCATCACACCATTAAACAAATGTGTGCCAGGGGCCCTAATTACTACTGTGCATCTATCATCTATCAGTGAAAATCATTATGCTTCCAAACCATTACGTGGTATTTTATAGTATCTGTATGCTATCTTTAGATTGCTGCTTTGGCTAACAGTCTGTCATTGCTTGTCATCTGTACACTCCATTTTGTATCTGTTTTATTCTGTAATATTTTATCTCCTTTTTAGCCCTAAACATCTTTAACAGCTATCATTTCCAGTATTTTGTAAAGACTGCTAGTGCAAATCTTCTTGTACACCATTAAGAGCAGATGTTATACTATGACTTAAACTGCATTTTGACTAAGTAATGCAGAGTAGTCAGATAACACACATACTTTCTTTCCTTTCTCATGTCCTTGTGTGACAAAGTATTTAGCAGAATTTGCAGATTCAATGGAATCCAACAGAATTCTGCTATGGTCTTCTACTCTTGCCCTCTGGGCTTCTAGCCACTCACCCCAGTGTCCTCACCGGAGCAGGATAACTTATATGCTGAATCTAATAGATTTGTCATCGATCTAAAACAATACTATTTTCACTGTTCCCAAGACCTCCCATTGTAAACTATGCTCCTCTCCAGCCTTTTGATATTCCTGAGGCAGTTGGGACACACTACGTAAATTCTGGGTGGGATGACCTGGTACTTCTAGGACTATATTGCCTACTGTCTAAAAGCAAGGGCTGTTACTCTGCCTTCCACTTCTAATAACAATATTCCTACGTGAGGCACCAAACACAAAAAATGGATTGCAGCCCTGTGGGAAGCAGTGATTCATGAGTTTAACTGTGAGGGAATAAGAAAATCATAACTCCGGGGACAGAGAGGGCAAGCTACGTGAGATTTCTTAGATAACTGAAATTGATCCATATTTCACTAGTAGCCATGGGAAATTCTACAGCTACCACAGCTTCCAGAGCAAGAAATCAAATCAGTTGGACTTGTACTGAATTTTCAACACACAAAAAAATGCATAAATCCCATCTGTGAGAGATCATATTTAATTATTTCTGACAGTGATCATTCACTATGCATATCAGTAAATGGGATGGTTAGGCAAAAAGAAAATACAAGTGGTCCAGATGTTTATCCATTTTAAGAACACGCAACAAACTAAATCGGATTACCTACCAAAACTAGTTTTCAACGATCTTATGAGATGTGAAAGTACTATAAGGATAAGTATTTTATAAATATTTTTTAAAACAAAACACATGCTTAAAAATATGCCAGACAGTATATCTAATTCTATGCTTTATAACCCTTTTTGGGGCTTATTTGTGTCAACAGACATTGCAACATCTTCCATTATTGTGCTGATCTGCAATTTAGTTTACACCTCAAGGACAATACTCAGATTCCACAGAGTAATAACGTATGTAAGAAGAAGAACACTGCTACTGGTTCAAACTGTTTTTCCAAGGACCAGCTTGGTCAAAAACATGTTGTAAACAGCTGACAGGCTGGTAAGAAACAGATTTCTTGTTCAGCTTGATCAGTCAAAAGTTCAGTTGAGAGTTTCATAAGAGAATCAAAACGGAAGGTATCTTTTGTTATTAGCTAGAATAATTATTAATCAGAGTATCTTACCTTTTCCCCCCAAGCCTCAGCCAAATACCCTACTCCTTCTTTGAATGCTTTCTATCTTCACAAAGGAAAATTACAGTAAATCATAAAGTCTCTTTCTTTTGGCAAAAAATGTCTCATCCAAATCAGCCCTAATATTAATATAATACATGGTCCTATTATTTTTATTATGAAAAAAGAAAAGGATTTATTTGTTCTGTAACAGAGCCTAGAAGCCCTAACTAACAGAAGCCCCTCACAAAACACACTGTAGATGCACAAAATAAGAGAAGTGTCCCTTCATCTAAACCCTTAGAGTCTTATTTGTTTAAAACAGTGATTCTCAACCATGGTGCCAGAGTACCCAGTGGTGCCACAATGTTTTTTGAAGGGTGTTTTGAAGTGGAAGGAGATAAGCCAGATGTGAGGAGATAAATACATAAGCAGAGGCTCAGGCTCCGTCCCTGCCTACATGCTACTGCCCAGCACTGTAATAAATGAGTTCCTTGATCAGGTCTCCTCCAGCCTTAGGTCTCAAGGGGAGTGATCCCTGAGTGCTAAGATAGATGGCTTTAGTGGCACTGAGGAAACCACGCATATCATGGATGTCAGTGAGCTGTCGAATCCCCTTAATCTTGTCTTCCTGCCATTTGTTCTTCATATTGTAGGTCCTCCTTTGGACCTCTGCCTTGGCTTCTTGGAGATTCAATTTATTTTGCTTGGAGTTGATATCACCTTGCCAAGCACAAAAGGCCTTGCACTTGCATTTGATCAACTCTAGCATCTCCTGGTCATTCTCATCAAACCAACCTTGATGTTTTCTGGTACAGAATCCAACTATCTCTTTACAGGCACTGATGATGGTGGCCTTAAGGGCACCCCACATGCTGCTAATATTCTCCCATTGTTGTTTATTGGAATTCACCAGTTTTTCATTGAGGCACTGGTGGAAGAGGTCTTGCTTGCTTGGGTCCTTGAGTCCTTCAATGTTGGTCTTCTATCAGCATTGTTTCTGCTGCAGCCATCATTTGGGAGCCAGTTTGAGTGGTATAACCAAGCACATGAGTCAGCTGATCAGTCCAGCAATCATCAGACCTAGCATAGTTCAGAAGACATGGACATCTTTGTGATCCTGGGCATAGATGATGACATAATCAATCAGGTGCCAATGCTTAGATCATGGGTGTTGGCATGATGTCTTGTGCCTGTTTTTCTAGAGGAACATGGTGTTGATGGTGAGACTGTGTTCTGTGCATTTCATCAAGAGGAAGATACCACTGGAGTTGAACTTTCCTACTCTTTCCCAATAGTTCCGTTTCAGAGGTTAGAGTCTCTTCCAACTCTGGCATTGAACTCACCAAGAAGAATAAGTCCACCTCCCTCCAGAATGGCAGATAAGACTTGATTGGCATAGCTTTCCTTCTTGGTTTCACTGGCAGTGTCAAGAGTCGGGGCATATGCACTGATGACAGTGCATTGGTTCTCCACCAGTTTAGGACAGCGAGGAGCTCCAATAATCATTGAGCTTCAGTATGATGATGATGATGCAGTGTATGCTCCCTCGAAAACAGACCTTCATATAATTGACAACATCATTACCAAGGCATAAAAGAAAATGGAACTGATGCTTAACATTCAAAAGACTACGGTCTTCTACCAACAAACTCCTAATGAACAGACCCCAGCTCCAGTAATCCAGGTCCATGGTGAGACTCTGAAGAACCATACCTCAGAAGCCATCTCTCATGGAAGCCTGACATTGACAAAGAAATCCAACATCACCTCAAATATGCAAATGTAGCCTTTGGACGCCTGAAGAAACAAGTGTTCAAAGATCACAATATCAAATCCAAAACCAAGCTGATGGTTTGTCAAGTAGTTGTTATCCCCACCTTGCTGTATGGAGCTGAGACATGGACAATGTACAGATGACTTGTAAAGTGTTGGAGAAGTACCATCAATGCTGCCAGAAGAAGATCCTCCAAATCTAGTGGGAAGATAGATGCATCAACATTAGCATCCTTCTGCAAGCAAACACCATGAGTACTGAGGGAATAATCATCTAACATCAACTTCATTGGGCTGGCCATGTCTTCTGGATGTCTGACTCCAGACTCCTGATGCAAGTTTTATTATCCCAAATCAGACAAGGCGTACAGTCAAGGGGAGGGCAGAGAAAGCACTTCAGGGATGTCCTCAAAGCCAACTTTAAAAATTGCAGCTTCCATGTCAATTCATGGAAGATCATTGCCCAGGACTGGTCTGCTACAGGATTCTCAGTACTTTGAAACCTCACAACAACAGGAGATGGAAAAGCAGAAGTGCCAGAATCAGTGTGTCGTGGACCAAGTCAAGAATCCAGTGCCACCCACCCCAAATGGAAACAAATCTGAGTTATAGAAGAGTCTCTCAATCCCAGATAAGTCTCATCGGCCATCTTCAGACACACATATAAGACAATTGTGGAAGACAATCATCCTCAACTGTGAGGGATAGAAGGAAGAAGAAAAGGAAGAAAAGAAAATTACTTTCTGAAATGAAAATCCCTAACAATTCACAAAAGTTAGGGATGAATGCCTTGAGTCTATGGAGGGCTGTCTTGACTTAAAAAAAGGTTGAGAACCACTGTTTTAAAGCAACTGCAAATTTCACAACCATGGTTTTGATTTTGATCTTCCATATTTATGTTTAATTATCCTAGAGGAACATCATAATGGTAGCCTAAAATATAGATAACTATTGCTTTTAACACCCTACAATAGGGGCAGGCAATTGTTTCAGGCAGAGGGCCGCTGACCGAGTTTTGACAAGCTGCCAAAGGCTGCAAGGGTAGCCCCGTCCCTTCACAGGTGCCCCACCCCCTGGTTACCATCTTGGGACCGGAAGTCCTGCCCTCTAACCCCCAACCTTTGCCACCAGAAGTCCCTCCCCTTGCCCCCAGAAGTACTCCTTTCAGCAAGGGGTTCTCAAAACCAGAAAAATGCCAAATTATATTCTAAAAATCACACATCTACAACATTCAATAATTTGATTTCAAAAAAATTTTTTCTCCTGATTTACATGCCTTTGTGTACATAGAGGGAATCGTACAATTGCTTAAAATGAAGTCTTACTTTTGTAAACTGTGCAAGGCATGGGGGTGGGTATAGGTCTGTGCGGGTCTGTGGGTGTGTAGGTATTCATAGACATTAGGGCTGGAAAGGACCTCGGAAGATCGAGTCCAGCCCCCTGCCTAAAGGGCAGGAAGTCAGCTGGGGTCAAAGGATCCCAGCAAGATAAGCATCCAGTTTGCTCGTGAAGGTGTTCAATGTAGGTGCTTGAACCACCTCTGGTGGCAGGCTGTTCCAGACCTTGTGGGCTCGGACTGTAAAGAAATTCTTCCTTATGTCCAGCCTGAAACAGTCTAGTAGTAGTTTATGACCATTCGACCTAGTCGTCATCCCTTGGGCACTCTGATGAACAAATGTTCCCCTAGATACTGGTGGTCACTCCTGATAAACTTATAGGTGGCCATCAAATCACCCCTGAGACTGCATTTTTCCCGGCTAAAGAGCCCCAGGGCTCTCAGCCTGTCATCGTAGGGTCTGCTTCCCTGACCTCTGATCAAGCGCATGGCTCTTCTCTGGACTTTCTCAAGCTTCTCCACATCCTTTTTGAATTGTGGAGCCCAAAACTGGACACAGTACACCAGCTGCGGCCTCACAAAGGCCGAGTACAAGGGGAGAATGACATCCTGGGATTTGCTTGAGAAGCATCTATGGATGCAAGCCAGAGTTTTGGTCTCTTTACTAGCTGCAGCATCGCACTGCAGGCTCATGTTCATCTTGTGGTCAATGATGACCCCCAAGTCTCTCTTCCATAGTGCTAGCCAACATAGCCCTGCCGAACCTATAAGGATGCTGCGGGTTTTTCTTCTCAAGGTGGAGAACCTTGCATTTATCGGTGTTAAACACCATCAGAGTCTCATCCGCCCCCTTGCTGAGCCTGTCCAGGTCAGCCTGGATCACCCACCTGTCTTTGGGTGTGGATGCTTTGGTGCAAAGTTTGGTGTCATTGGCAAATTTTTCCAGTCTGCTTCTGACTCCAGTATTCACATCATTAATGAAGATGTTGAACAGTATTGGTCCAAGGACAGAGCCTTGGGGGACCCCACTGGTCACAGGACACCATGATGAGTGACTTCCATCAATTACTACACTCTGGGTCCGACTGCAGAGCCAATTTTCCAGCCAGTGGATCGTGGAGGACCCAAGGTCCAGTTTCTCCAAGAGGTGATCATGGGAAACCAGATCGAAGGCGTTTTTGAAGTCAAGATATATGACATCAATCTCTTCTCCCTTGTCCAGGTGATAGTCACCTGGTCGTAGAAGGAAATGAGATTGGTCAAGCAAGACCAACCCGCAACAAACCTGTGCTGGCTATCCCTTAAGATGTTGGAATCAGCCAGTCCATTAAGGATGGCCTCTTTAATAAACTTTTCAAAGATCTTCCCCAGGATAGAAGTCAGGCTAATGGGCCTATAGTTAGCCAGATCCACTTTCCTCCCTTTCTTGAAGATAGGCACCACATTGACCTTCTTCCAGTCTTTGGACACTACACCAGAGCACCAAGAGTTTTCAAAGATCCATGCTAGAGGCTGGGCTATGATGCTTGCCAGCTCCTTGATTACCCTGGGGTGAAGATTGTCAGGGCCGGCTGACTTGTAGGTATCCAGCTTCTCAAGATGTTGATGTATGTGGAAGAGGGTGTGAGTGTATGTAGGGGTAGATAGGTGTGGGGATGGGTGTGCACTGAAGGAGCTTGTGGGTGTGTGTGGGTATGTGTATGGGGCGGCTGGGCTGTGTGAGAGGGTGTGAGCTTGGGGTCTGCATGTATGGCAGGGTGAGAGGCAGTGTGGGTGCTTGTGAGACTCACCCTATGAACACACACACACACACACA
>JAGPOW010003648.1:70687100-70709929 GCA_030014935.1 Caiman crocodilus
GCTGGGGTCCTGTGACCCCAGCACTTGTTCCTGCCATTGGCAGGGGGTCAGACTAGATGGCCTGCTCTAGGCCCCTTCTGACCCTAGATACTATGATATGATACTATGCTACAGTTGTTCTAGATCACACAACACAGATAAGCCAAAAGCCAAACAACTTGTCAGTAGGGACATACCTTAATATCCAATTTCAAAAACTACTTTATATATTACAGTACTTACCTCCTTACACAAGAGTTGGCAAGTAAGAGTGGGGGATCCTCCAGGCAGGGATAACCCTGAGCCTGGCTTATTTGTTTAGCTTATTTGCTTATCTCTTCATAACTCTCATGTCCTTCAAAGAATCTGGCATCACCTTAGTTGAGAATCACTGCATTGTGCTCATTAGTAAATTTTTGTAAGTAAAACAAAGACACCTATCTATCTGTAACAAAACCTAGTGAGCAAGAGTATCCAGATGCTTATCCTGCAGAGGGGCTCATACAATTCGATCTTTTCCTGTATCTTTTCTTCATAAAGCAGAAAACTGCTCAATGTGTTAGAGAAGAAAATCTTAGTACGCTTCCTGATTTATGCTTGTGTTCAAAACAGACATCAAATGCCAAATATTTTATCACTTTCTCATTATCTTGCAGGATGAAAAGAACCTCAGCAAACAGCTTATTTTGTTAGCATTTCATTACCATTCAAATGGATGCAGAAGCACTATAATTCCAATAGCAAAACACTGAGTTGCTTCTTAAGAATGAGGTAAAAAATTCCTTTCTTATCCATAATGTTAACAGAAACAGATACATATGGCATCAATCATAGTAATCTATAACTGATTTATAAGGAGCATTATGTAGGCTTCACTTTTTATTAGGTATACATGTAATGATATATGTACTGATTCTTGCTTTAACATATCAAAGCACATTAGCTGTAATATGCCAAAAAAAGTGATGAGAGACTACTGAGTGTTGCCTACTTATTTAAAAAAATGTTAAGGCTAAACTTATAACCCCAAGTTTTGCAAACATGTTTAAGGCAAACACACCTAAGCGAATAGTAGCAGACAAAATAACAGAAGTCACTGTAGTTTTCTTTGCTTAACTTAAGTCTGACTTTTACCCATGGTGTTCTACCATGTCCCAAAGAGGCAAAATACTACCATATTTACTCATGTGATCTGAACCCATTTGGGCTCTTTTTTCCAAAAATCAGCCCTTCAAAACCTAGAGCGCATGTTTTAAGCAAGGAAGCTGATGTTTTTCACTAGAAGTTCACTGGCATGATGCCACACTTCCCATTGCAGCTTCTGAACATCCAGGTGTGTGGGGTTCCTGAAGCCAGACTCCCCACACGCTGGCAGTTGTATGATTGGAATCTGATTAAAATTATTCCAGACCCCAAAAAACATGCATCCAAATCATGTGACTAACAACATTTGTCAAGGTTCTTCCCACACATCCACACAAAATTAAAATAAAAATGCAAAAACTTTTGTAAAAGATATACATGGAGAAGAAAGAACGATCTTGGATGATCAGCAAAGGAACACAGACCATCTCTCTGCTGGGTTGCTAGTTTTAAATTCCTCAATCTGAAATACCCTTTTACCTTGCCAGATCTGTGTTACCAAAATGATATGTACTGCTGATGAAAGACTCTGAAGCTGGTATCTGTTCTGGGCCTGAATTTCGAAATCAGATTAGTACTTCTGTGAGCAAGTGTCCCAAGGAACGCAAAGCTGGTTATTCATCTATACAAATATTGTCATACACAACAAAGCAATTGTCTGGTGGACTTTTCTACATATAAATTGCAAACACCTAGAATTGCAAATTACTTTCTCAGCATAAACCAAAATCCATGCTATGCTGTCCAGTTGACTCTTTAAAAATAACTCTTTAAGTTCATTACAAACAAAAAAAATATGGGTAAAACAAACACATGTCGCAGGTGGATAAACAGTTTAGTAAGGGTGCACAGATAAAGATTTATTGGGCTGATACCAATGGCCAATTATTAATGAGTCATATCAGTCAATACCGATCTGATTGCCGATAATCAGCCTGGCAACTTTGACAGCAACAACATCAGACTGTTAAGTCTCTTGAGGGGAAGGAGCATGGGGGAAGGAAGGGACATGGTAGGTCAGATCAGGGCCTTCACAGTGGGGGAGGGAGTGGGGCTAGGGCACAGGCTAGCGTAGGCGCTGCATAGATGGGGCAAGGAGGAGCATGAGACAGAGCCGTGGTTCATCCAAAGAGTGCAGGGGGGGCAGCTCCCGCTGCTGCATTCACCCACAGGGGAGGCTTAGGAGACATGTGCCCCCTGGTTCTGTGCCCAGGGCAAGGGCGGACTGCCCACTTGGGGCTGGAGGCTGTGCTGGGCTCCTCCTGGCAGGGAGGGGCCAGGCCAGGGCTGTGCTTGGAGTGGGCAGGGCAGGCAGTGGTGGTACTGGGGGTGGGGCTACAGCCACCCCAAAATTCACCGTAGCCCTCCTATGGCCCTCCATCCCACCACCGCTGCTGCCCACCCCAAGCACAGACCCAGCCTCAATGCCTCCCTCTTCCCCCCCCACCAGGAAGACCTCCCTCCCTGGACAAGCCAAGCCCTGCCCCACCCTGGCTATGCAGCACGTGCCCCTGTTCTAGCCACACTCCTTCCCTCACTGTGGGGGGTCTCAATCTGCACCCTCCTGCCCCCTACCCCTCACCCCACAGACTTACCAGCCGAATGCTGCTCTCCAAACCGCCAAGCTGAGCTCCTGATTGTATGCACGCTACAGCTCCATGCATGCATGCATGCAGCATTTATTGGCGACATCATGGGCCACATCAGCCAAGAAAAGCTGATTGCCAATAACGTCAATTTTCCTTTTACTGGTGCTGATACAAGACGCACCAATGTATTGGCGCACCTCTGCAGTTTAGCAAACTTTAAGTAGCAAGTGGAATGATCCTATAGCATCCTTAATTCTACATCTATACCAATTCAAATATTCTAACCCATGAGGCCTGCTCTGTGGCATGTATCATGGGAAAATACATGGTGCTTACTACCACCTTCTGGTCTCTTCTATTATTTCTACCATAAAAAAAAGCATAAATTCCTTACCTATTTTTTAAAATTCTCCCTCATCAAGAACAATTAGGACTAGATCTTTCACCTGTCTCTAGTCAAGATGATATGTCACCCCTCTATCCTCCTCCCATGTGTATTTTGCCACCCTATAGAGTTAAATTAATGTATTTGTTTACGTAAAAACATTCATCCCTTTATATTATTTATTCCACTCTCTCCCACTCTCTGGGTGTGGACACATGAATGCTTGGAGCCCTTTCAAAAGTGGAATATTTCAAAAGGGCAGCAGCTGGTACATTCTAATTGTTGCACGTGAACAAACTAAGAATTATTCAAGTGCTGCAAAATTGCTCCAAACTATAACCCAATATAACTGGCTTTCCAGACAAGATATAAAATATGTCAGTTTTAGGTACTGGGTCAGGCTGCAGGATTAAATATGAGGATGAACATGAAGAACGTGAGATTCTGATACAAGGGCAGGAATGGAAAAGTGCTGTTCAGTTGTATTCTATAAAGATTTTTGTACTGTACTTTTGATTAACAGCAATAGCACATGGATCCCTTAGTTAGCTTAAAATATAAGTATTATATTTATATCCAGATAGAAAAATAAGATGTAAATAATTTTTTAAAAGAAAAAGTAAAGAACCGCCACATATTTCATGCAATCTGAATGACAAGCCTAAAAAAAAAATTTCTGTTTCCCTAGCATAACATAAAAGAGTCCCCTAGAAATAATGCCCAAAATTCTACTTCCTAATTAGAACAGCTTCCAGTCAGCTTCCAGTAATTCAATCATTCTTCTTTTAAAAGCACAAAATCTAGAGTCCTTCATGCAAAACCCCACTTAGCTTTCCAACTTGTTAAAAGTTTGATGCATATGGATGTAATTTGCTCGTTCTCAGAAACGTCTCCTGACCATATACTTCTGTAGCTCATTGATCCGTAAGGCAGAATACTAGCTGTTTTTCTGCTCACAGGTACAATCATCTGCATTTCTGCTCAGGGACTGTTGCTGCCAGCCATAAATTAGGAAGTGTAGGTGGAAGAGTAGCATAGAAAAACAGCCAGAAAAAGGCTGCTGTCAAAATCAACAGATAGATTATTGTCTTCTTCAATCATCTGTGCATAGTTTCCAGGGTTATAATCATCACTGTAATTAACCAGAAGTTCAAAAGTTGCAAGCACCAGAAATTTAAGATTTCAAGGCTAAATATATCTCACCATTCCTATTTAAATCAAAATATCAATTCAAGACATTTTCTGTGTTGCATTTTGTTTGTCTCATAGAAAGGTTCAATTTTACTGATAAATAGTACACTGACATACTTTTTGCTGAATTTATTATTATTTTGCAGCAGGCAGCTCCACATAGCTGAACAATTCTATCAAAGAGAGAGCAACCAGGTGCTCAGGAAAAATAGGACTGACCACACCAGATTAGACTAGTGCTCTAATTAGTTCAATTTTCTGTTCTTAACAGTGGACAGTATGAAATACTTCAAACAGATATGTAAGAAACCCAGGTGTAGGTGATTCTGGAATAATCTCTTTCTAACTCCCATTAATTAAGGTTTGGTTTATGTCTCAAAGCATGAGGGATTAAGCACTTCCAAATTTTTAGTATTTCTTTAAAATTCTCACTCCTGTATAATCTAGATGCTTTGAGTTGCATGTCCAAACATATTTTCAAACCTCTTTGATATAAAGTTGCCATGAGTTCACAGGACATGAAAATTCTAAGGGGAATTCAATTCTAAATGCATTGCCTTTCATTTGCAGTGCCGCCTTGTTCTTGGACTGTAAGAAATGGTGAATGGAAGTGCCTGATCTACCATCTCTAAACCATTCAGTATTCTGTAAAACTTCATCATGGCAAGAGCTCGTTTTTCCTCCCTTCCCTAAAAGACCCACACCCACTATTTTCACACACATTCTTCTTGTGAATATTTTTTTATACTTCTTAACATTCTACTAACTGATTTCTGACCTTCCCTACTATTTTTGCTACATCTGCTAACAAATTCTCTTCTCAGCTCCTGATTCTAGTATTTTTAAAGTTTTTTCTGTTATTGGGCATGGCAGCGCACCTTTGGGTGTTTGCCACTTTAAGGGCAACCTGCTGGATACTAGATATCATGGACTAAACATAGACGTTGGATTTTTGATACATTACAATCTGCCAGCCAACTGACTCCCCAGCCCAGCCCAGCCCAGCCCCTGGCTTCTTTACTTTTCATTCCATCCAGGAAGAGCGAACACCAACTGCTGAAACCTCCTTAGCCTGACGAAAGTTTTTTGAAGCCAAAAGCTTGCTTAATAACTATTCTCCAACTATTCGGATTGGTCTAATAAAAGATACCAAATTCACCGGAGGAATCTTGTCTGCCTATGTCCTCAGACCAACACAGCTACAACCTAAACCCTTAAAAAATTAGGGACATTTTTCCCCGGACGCACTGCAATGTAAACTCACTGAACTGAATTATTTAACTGCTGGACTTACCTTTGTTAACTACACAGTCACTTGCAATCCCTTCATGAGAGCATACTATCCCCTCTGTTACCATAAATGTAGGCTTTCCATGTTTAAAAGCTGACAATCATATTCAAATCAGCCAGGCAGTTTTATAGTCCAGACTTGTTTGGCAACAGACTTTCATCATCTACCCTTGCATTTTAAGCATTTTCTAATCACCAGCTCAAAATGAGGTTTAGTTATTGGGATGTGACATTGATTACACTAAATGACTATGTCAGCAACCTATTTCACTGAGCTGCTTCATGGATAGTAATTTTTTTATTTACCATCAAAGGAGGAAAATCTATAAACAGAATTCATTCTTGAATATTTTATCCTTAATTCTGGAGTCTTGCACTTATTATATGGTTAGCATTTAACCTGTTCCATTACATTTCAAGGTTTTTATCATACAAATTCATAAAATATCAGCAGCTAGCTGATTTAACTGACTGAAGAATGTTTTATAGAACAGGAGATGCTAATTAAGAACCTACTTTACAAATCATTAAAGCCTGTGGATGAACAAAGCATGGAGGTGAAGCTCTAGCTTGGATTCTGGTGGATTCTGGGAAGTAGATGTATTAATTCATACATCTCTGCCCTCTTCTGGACATGATGTTTGTTAACTACATAAACTCAAAAATAAGACAAGGGACAGTGTATAATGAAAGGTATTTAGCCTTCTTCTGGGCAGACAACTTAGCTCATGCGTTTTTTAAGTAGTTCCTTTTTACTCATGGAAGTGGTGAGTGTCATCTTCTCTTATTCAGCAAGCAAAAAGTTTACTTTGTCAGAGTCACACAATGGTTTTTCAGAACCACACATTCAGGAATCAAGTGGCATGCCCCAGGAGCCAGCCGGTTTTGTTCAATGTCTTCATTAATGATCTGGAAGATGGGATGGAGTGCACCCTCAGCAAGTTCACAGATGACATGGAGCTAGAGGGTGTAGTAGATATGCTGGCACGTAGGGCTAGGATTCAGAGTGACCTAAACAAATTGAAGGATTGGGCCAAAAGAAATCTCATGAGGTTCAACAAGGAAAAGTGCAAAGTCTTGCACTTAGGATGGAAAAAACCCTAGGCAACGCTAAAGGCTTGGAGCCAAATGGCTAAGCAGCAACTCTGCAGGAAAAAAAAACTGGGGCTTACAATGGACAATAAGCTGGATACGAGTCAGCAGTGTGCCTTTGTTGCAAAGAAGGTTAACAGCATACTGGGCTGCATTAGTAGGAGTGTTGACAGCAGAATAAGGGAAGTAATTATTCCCTTCTATTCTGCATTGGTGAGGTCACATCTGGACTAGTGTGTCCAGTTTTGGGGCCTCTACTACCGAAAGGATGTAGACAGATTGGAGAGAGTACAGTGGAGGGCAAAGAAAATGGTGAGGGGCCTGGGGCACATGACTTCTGAGGAGAGGCTGAGAGAACTGGGATTATTTGGTTTGCAGAAGAGAAGACTGAGGGGGGATTTGACAGCAGCTTTTAACTACCTGAAGGGGGGTTCCAGATGAGATGGAGCTGGACTGTTTTCACTGGTGGCAGATGCAGAACAAGGAGCAATGGTCTCAAGTTGCAGCAAGGGAAGATTAGGTTGGATATTAGGAAAAACTTTTTCACTAGGAGGATAGTGAAGCACTGGAACAGGCTACCTAGAGAAGTGGTGGAATCTCCATCCTTGGAGCTTTTTAAGGCCCAGCTCAACAAAGCCCTGGCTGTAATGATCTAGTTGGGGATGGTCCTGCTTTGAGCAGGTGTTTGAACTAGTGATCTCCTGACGTGTCTTCCAACCCTAATTTTCCACGCTTTTGTGATTCTATGAATCGTATAATGATTCTTGTAAGAATAGCATCCCTAAATTCAACTGGCTACAGTCTCTTACAGCAGAGGCATAACTAGCATTTTCAGCACCTTGAGCAGAGAAGCTGTGAAGTGGCCAGAGCAAATTCAAGCACATCCTGCACTCTGGAGGCTGCACACTGATACAGGACTATATCCATTTTTACGCTGTTCACATCATCATCCTATATAACCATCTAGAATCAAATGACCAAATATCCATGAGAAATAACAAGACACTAAAAAGGTATGGGGGAAAACTATTTCAAAGCCTGGAAAGTATTTATTAATACCATGATAGCAAAACCCACAGAACTAGAAGGATAAAAGCATATCATTACCACTGAGTTATCAGGTTTTCATGTTGAATCCCTTCCTCTACTGTTTTTTATATTTTTCTTAGATTGTAAGTAGAAAATATCAAAAAGTAAAGGGAGGGAATATAGAAAAGAAGGGGAAATTTCAGTAATTTGCATAAATATTTTTCAATCTTCTTAATTTTTTTCATGTCATCATTACACTGACATTTGAAAATATCCAAATAGTTAAACCTGTGAAAAATAGAACTGTGAGATTCTTCTGGGAGCCCCTTGTCTTTTTATGTGTTTTATATGTCTAAAAACATTATTTAGACACTGAGTAGGTACCATAATAATAAATTGTTATCAAACGTATTTAATGTAAATTTTGTCTTTGTTTTCATACTGACCTAAGGTCCAGTCAGACATAACTTCCAGATGTGGTGAACTACTGTAGAAGGCATGCATATACATAAGATGAATCATCAGCTCTGCCAGCCACCACCAGAAGAAAATGCGAACCATGCCCAGGATTAAAATACGAAAATTAGTCTTCAGACGGCAGGCTTCTTGTCTCCTCATCTAAAAGAAGTAATCAAAAGCAGTTACAGTTTTCACAAATGGCCAGAGGTTTCGTTCAAAGAGATTTTTTGGTGCCATTTTCTTAATTTATTCTTACTTCTTGCTGTCATCAAGGGAAGTATGTCAGTGTGGCACTGGGGATTTCTCTGCAGAACCTATTATTAAAGTTATTGTTATTAATCTATTTTTTGGAGACAGAAGTGGAAAAATGTAAGTAGTAAGTGAAAGACGTTTACAATCACTCCCACAAGGCTGTATGCAGCATTTATAGGAATTCAGTTCCATTTTTGTCTGTTGAGGAACTTCACACATGCTTTCAAATGGAAAAAGGAGCATTTCCCCTCTAGACTTTGTCTGCATTATAGAATTGTATCACTACAACTGGAACATGAGAGATTGCAATTGTGCATGCTGCAGTGGCACCATTTCCACTTAACATGTGTAAGGCAGGGGTCAGCCTCTGGATCTGGCCCACAGAACTGTGGTTTCACCAGTGGGAGGCTCTCCCTGTGCCACAGTCAGCTCCCAGAGGGTCCAGCTGAAGCGGAGCTCTATTTGTGCCACATGGGAGTTGGGAGGCACAGGCTCTGACAGAGGTGAGCTTTCACCAAGCCACACTACACATGAGCAGAAGGGAGAAGCAGTAGTTGCAGTTGGGTCCTAACACCTGCCTGCCAACCTAAGCTGGGTCATTACCAGGTATCTGGGTTTTCTGTTTCCTGTGAAAAAACAAATAAAAACACATATTTTCTCCTTTAACAGAGAAAAACATGGATTTCCTCTTTTAAAGAAAATCTGTGATTTTCCCCTTTAAAAGAGAAAAATACAGGAAAGAGTGGTTTTCCCTTTGGAGGCTGGCCAAGTTCCATCCTGCAAGGGGCTGCAAGGAGCAGGAGGACAATTGGAGACAGGGGGCACCACATGCGTGTGTACACTCATGTGTACATGGCAGCCAGGCAACACTGGAGAGCAGCTCCTGCAGCTCCCTCCAGGTAAGTCTATGGGGAGTGCAGCGGGGGGCAGAGGCACAAGCTATGTGTTCGGTGGAGGGAAGAAGGAGCAAAGGCTTCACAAATGGGGGGGCGGGGGGGCAGGTGGGCACATGCTCCCTGAGATTTCCACACCCACAGTGGGGAATGGGACTGCAGCTGGGCCAGACCAACTCCAAGCAGGAGCTGCCTCTGTGGCCATGGACACCCAGCAGCAGCAAGGGCACAACTGCACCACCACCAACTGCTGCTTCTGTACCTCACCATGCCACCATGACGCTTCTTACAGCTGCAGGTCCTAGAGATGGCTCCTGCCCAGACTGGCCTGGCTGCAGCCCCACACACCCTCTGTGGGCACAGAAATCTTGAGGAGCATGTTTCTCCCCCACTGCATCACCTGTCCACCCCTACCCACCTTCTCTACATACCCACTCCTTTCTTCATACATGGAGAAGCTAGAGATAGGGAGCAGAGGATCAGGAATGAGAGGCACTAGCACAGCTTGGGGGGCTATATATCAGAATTGAGGGCTCTGACAGGGCCAGGGTGCTGTTGATTGGGAGTGAAGGGCACCAGCAGAGCTGGGGGCCTAGGAGTCAGGAGTACCAGCAGGGTAGGGAGCTGTGGGCTTGAAGTGAGGGGAACCAGGAGATTGGGGGTGCTGGGGCTTGGGAGTGAGGGGCAGCAGGATGAGCAGGGGCAAGGCACCAGCATCCCTAAATTCAACAATTTGCAGCAATTGAATCTGCATCCTGGTAAGTGAAAGAGGCAGGATGAGCTCTGATTTTGCATGGTAAAAAATGCAAAATCAAATATCACAATGTATAGGTATTTAGACTTTATTTTATTATAGTGATTGTGGCACTGGTAAGCTCCAAATTACTTTAAAATTGTAAATATATCAACAAAACATTGTGTTCAATTGATACCTATATATATAGTGGTGTTTCGTTTTAATCATGGAAAAACACTGATTGGCGGGGGGTTAATCAGAGAATTTATGGGGTTTAAAAAAAAAATCTACGATTTATAAACAGAAGAAACCAAGTTCCCTGGTCATTATGCCCCCTCTTGCTCTCCTCCATAAAACATTGCCGACAAATAGGGTAATGCACTGAACTAGCTTTTTGATTGCCCAGGGAACATTCTTTGCAAACACTGCAGGATATATTGGTTGACATCTATCACATAATGCTATGTACTGCTCCGTGAAGCAGATATACAATGCTTGTGGATGTTCATGTATTTGATTTGTTTTAATGGAAGCTTCAAGCATAAGTGCATGCATGTATAAGCAATGAGCACAGGTTGTATTTCACCCTTCATCCTCACCATCCAATTTACATGCCATTGAGAGCTGTCAATCCTCCTCCAGACCTGATGCCAGATAAATTCTGAGCCTGGAGGCCTTAAGTTCTTATCATTCTGAACACCGTCACAATTGAAGTTGCTCAAAGATGGACCAATTCTTCCCCTATCAGAGGAATACAGGTTCCATTTATTAAGACTTGCCTCTGGCGCTATGAATTGGACCCTAAGCACTTTACCCAGCAAAAAGTGTCTACTAAGAAATAAATAAAAAGAAACTCTGCCATTTCTCAGCCTGTATCCACCACTGTTGTCCCTCATTCTGATGTCTGTTCACAAACTGCAAGACAAGAAAGTAAAAACTGCCATACTGGACTACCAGCAAAAGACATAACCAACCATATAACCTAACTTGAGGAAATTCCTTTAATATAAAATACATGGTCTGTCTAGTGCAAGATCCCCTTCTCTGACAGTGACCAGCACCAGAGGCTTTTAAAGAAGATGCAGGAAACCTATAATAGGCGAATTAGTCTGCCCATTATATACAGCTCTCTTATGCATTTTTAACAATACAATTTCATCATCTTATACATTTTCTTCCCACTAACAAAAGTAAGTAAAATTCACTCCATGAGATAAACAGAAATTCAACATCCTAAAAATATAGCTACTGGTAATTCCCTTATCTTCTCTTGGATTAATTAATTCCAAAGAAAACACCTTGCCTTCAGACTCTGAAAAACCCCTTAGAATTACAACACTGATTGGATACAGCTATTATAATTTAAAAAGAGAGAGAAAAAGGAAATTTACTTTTTAATTTCTTTCCATTAAACTTTAGAGATAGATTCCCAGCAGATATGTAATATTTTGTTGACTTAATTAAAAGGCATTGTTTCTTTGAAGTATTTAGTTAAACAGCCTTTACAGTAGAAGAGAAAACCAACCAGATAGTCTAACTTGAAAAAAAATGCTTTAATACAAAATCTAGGGAGCAGAAATTTTTAAAGCATGTTTTTTTCAATGTGCGAGGCAGCTACTAATACAAATATTCATCTGCCTTTCAAAGTAATATTGACACTCGCAGAGAAAGCCAGATCTGAACTGAATATCTATTGATTTCAAAGGATTTTGGGAACAGGTCATAGATCTTATTAAGCTGTACAAGTTTAGCCCCCTGTCCTTGCAAATGCCTTAAAACGAGGGCTGGCAATCTTTGCCATATAAGGCCACTGTTTGCAACCCGGCCCTCACCATGGGCCACACCTTGCATTCTCTGGCAACCAACAGATGTTGTTAGGGGAAAATAGCTAGGACCCTAAAGATTACTGCCCTGACACAGCAGAGAGAATATACTGACAGGGCAAGCAATAGGACCCTGGGGATGCCACCTCTACTGCTGTAGCTGGCCCATGGTTGTCAATTTGCTGAGCTGCTGTGGACTGGATCCAGTGTATTCATGAGCTGAATCTGGCCCATGAGCCATAGGTTGCCCTAAAAGTGCTACATAACATTGTCAAAAAGCACATACCAAAAGAAGGTGCAAAACAACCAGGTGATTAATTCAGACATATTTTGTGCATACAGGTAACCCCCCGCTTAGCACTCTTAATTGGTTCCTGAAAAACCGAGCATTAAATGAAACAAGTGTTAAGAGAAACTGAAAGTTTTTGATGACCCAAGATGGCAACTACAAGTGTTTTTATTGACCCAAGATAACAAGCGTGGGTGTTACAATGAAATTCACTGAGCGCTAAGTGGAATCAGGTATCAATTTAAAATGAGCATTATAGCAAAACAGGGCTAAGCAAAACAGCATTAACCAGGGGTTGCCTGTATATTAAATATGCTGTGCATTAATGTGTATACTCATACACATTATTCAGAAAGTACTTCTAATTCTGGAGGTGTCATTTAAATGTGAATTGTCTTTCACCAGTATACCAGAGTTTCTGCTCTTGGATGCTGATGCAATTTCTTTGAACTCTGAATCCTATCTCTGATTCCTGGTAATGCAACTTGCATACGAGAAAAGTTCACCATTCCCCATATACCTGGGCTTACTCATGCATATGCTCGTATATACGCTCAACACCACCATGGAGAGGCCTACACAAAAATAAGCTATTTCAGTTTGCTGTGGAAGAAGGAACTGGCTACTGGCTAGGAGTGATCAAGGGGACTATGAAGTAGGCAAGCACAAACCATAAGGTCTTAGGCAGCCTTAGCAGCAAGATTCCATTTCCATGACTTTATGTAAAACAGTACTGCAAGACAAATTGTGCACTGTACTAAAAATCTGAGCTTTGAGAAATAAACCATGGGAATGCTATCAATGTTATTAACCAGACTCAAAGCTGACAAATATAAACTACTGCAGAAAGAGACAAACTATCAGTTACTCTAAGGTCCTATAATTCTAAAAAAGTCCAGGGGTGAAATAATTAATTCCAATATCCTCATTCTCTATCAACAGAAAGAAAAAGCCGAATAAAATTTCAACACAGAAAAAGAATGGGATGTTCTATGTCCTGATCCTGGTGAAATATTTGTAGAAAACAAGATATGGGGAAAGAAAAAAGGATACTGCCAGATGTTGAAAAATCTCCTGTTTGTACATAATAGACTGGATTAATTGCTCAAGAACAGCTGATTGCTGCGCATACTTCTTCCCATATTAGAGTCAAGGTCAAGGAGACCAGAGGAAATCTGCTGAGCAAATGGTGATCATGTAAGTTAAAACTGCATGGGAGAAGATTTAAATCTTGCAGTCTTCAAGTTTCCCATGACGCCACCAAATTCTATGATATTAACTCTATTACACACTTTCATATACTTTCACATTACCTTCTCCTCTCTGAAGTGAAACAGAATATAATCTAATGGTGTAGTGGGAAACTTGCACTGCCTTCCAAGACTCGCACTCTACAACTGGTTCAACCAAAGAATATTGCAGCCGTCAATCTTCAATTTTCAAATGCCTCCTTTATTATGCCTACTAAAATTTCAAATGATTCTGTCTCCACATGGCAAAAGTCATGCTTACAGGCACCACTATGAATTTTCTTGCTCAAAACAAATCATGAGTCTGGAAAACAGACAGAATTCCTGAAATTTGGGGTGGAAGCATAAAGGTTTCAACTGGCTGCACAAGTGAACTTTCAAAATGAGTATTCCCACCTATATCCACATGCAAAATCCTACATTTTCAGGTAAACTATAGATGTGGAGGTAATATATAGGAAAATAATGCAACTCCAATTTTGGTTTTGAATTTATAAGGGCTAGCTGATATTTTTTGCCTACCAAGATTACCATGATTTTGCATGCGTTTGTACAGTGCCTAACCACAATGAAGCCTCAGGCCTTGATAGGGCTTGTGAACATTGTTATAATACAAAAATGACTGCTGATATTAATGAAAAGTCACTGTTTCATTTTCGCCTATGAATTATTACACGATAGGAGCATTATTGCTAAACTCTTTGGTCCATGGACTTGATCTAGTTTTCATTTTCTACAACTCCCCTTTGCAGCATGCTGAACAGCAACCCTCTTCTCAGCCGAGATCAATAAAGCAGTTCTTCAGTTCTCATTCGTCTTTATATTCTATGCATACTGACATAGCTAGTGAAAGGAATGGACAAATCCATGCAGGATGGGCCCATGAATGGCTATTCAAATGACACAATGGTTAGAGGTGCAACCTCCTAAGTCTCTGAATGCTGGAAGGGAAAAAGGGCAAGAGACAGATCGATCTGGATAGGTTCTGAATCTTTCCCTTAGTATCCAGTCTCTATTACAATGAAATACTGGAATCTTGGGCTAGATGGACCTGTGGTCTGAAACAGAATAGCTCTTCTTAAGTGAATTATTTCCCTCCAAAATCAAGTCCCTTAAGGAAATATGCCTCCTTTACAATATCTGCAACAAGTAAACCAGTATTATCAACTATTTAATAATCTCATCTTTCTTGTTTAACAAAGAGACTTTACAGATCCAATCAGATCTACTCATCCATATTACAGAAAGTTGCATCTGATCCTTCTTCAGGTTTTACTCTCTCTCACTGTTCCCATGCCTAAAATGGAAACTAGTTATGATGAAGACAGTTCCACTGAAATGACTAGAATGCTTCTGAGGGTATAAAATAATAAAGACTAAGGAAAAAACTTCCTCTTCATTTAAACCAGTGTTATAAAGGAATCATCTCATTCCTTTGAATTGCCTTTCCCCACTTCCCACTAGTTTTGCTCTTTTCCTGAAAAGGGCTTTATAGATGCAAAACTGATTGACTTGTTCTCAGTGAAGCCTAGAAGATTACATCTCTCAATGAGCTTAGCAGATGCTTTTGCCATTCTGACTCATCTCCCTTAATGACATTTTACTGGCAGTGAAACCAAGTGTCTTCAAAGTGCTGAAAAATTCCTTGACTCTGCCCTTTTAATTTATACAGCACCCCTGCTGGATCAGTCAGCATCTCAACACCTCTGTTTCCTATATCACATGCATGGTGTCTCAATATGAGTGTTCATTTAGTAGCTTGGCCTGAGATATGCAAAGTAACATATGGAATTTTGAAATTTGACTCCTGTTAATTATAATGGAAAATAAGCATGTCAATAGCTTTGAAAATTTCAATGCCTATTTAGGGACATGCCTTGCCTCTCTTACTGTATTTTTAATTATATTTAAAAGTACAGATACTTCAGATTTTGTTCAGTTTGGTCATTATGCATGCTTTTACTAAGGAAACCTTGAGTTATACTACACACCAAGAGTAAGTGCAGCTCTTCAAGTTTCTTGAGCTTTTCACGTAAATCTAGTAGTAACTTCTAACTAGGGGTGAAGAAAATACAGCCTGCAAGCCAGATCCAGATCAACTGATTGTATCTGGCCCGTGGCTGCCCCTGAACCAGTCCACAAAGCTGAGCTCCACCCACTCCTGCTTAGGGCAGCCCACGCCATGCTCCCGTTCCAGCTCCAGCTGCTTTCCACCCATTCTGCCTGTCCAGCATGATGAACAGCCACCTTTAGGTGGCCAAGTGGATAGAAGCTCAAGTTCTTCATGCTGGAACAGAAGCCACCACCATGCTGCAGCCAAACACACCTTCACCAGAACCTGCACCTACACCTGCACCACACCCCCAGGCAAGCTCTGCTGCACACAGCCCCAACCCTGGCCAACTTCCAGGACCTAACACATGGGCAGCCCCCACACACAAGACAACACTACCCGCCCTCCCCACACACACACTCCAAACAATATACAAGAGTAAGACTTTATCTGAACTATTATGCAATCACCTCTATATACACTACTCAAAGAAACATAAATCAGGAAAAAATACTTTTGAAAGAGAATTAAAACATTATAGTAGATTTTTTTTGGTTTTAGTATATGATTTATTTTTATCTATAATTTGTTAAAATGATATCTTCTGAAAGATTTTGTGTGTGCAGCCCTTGGCAGCTCACCAGACTCATTAAGTGGCCCACCAGTCGAAAGAACTACCCACCCTTGTTCTAGCTGGTTATGCTAACATTCATTTGAACAGATGCAGGCGTATTGCTTTCAGTTATAGAGTTGCAAGAGCACAGGGACATTTTTTGGTATTTTATTTCAAACCACACACAAGTCTATAATAGTTTTCTGAGGGTACATGGTGCTCTGCATTTCTATTTGTTATACTGGCAGTAGAGGCTATTTGATCAGATTACCTTCCTTTGGGCTATGCAGCAATCATGTATTTCAGAACTGTTATCTATGCATTGTCTGTGTTAAATTATAGACCGTGATAGACAGTGCTCACCACTGGTGTCTTGAAAGTTACTTATTCTTGATGGAAAACCCCAATAACCCCTCCATATACCTTATCACATATGCAGGAGATGTGTACAGTGGTAGCACAGACCTACCAGCATGTCTTTTCTAAAATGTTAACTGCAAGAAACGTTTGTCTTAGTGACATGCTGGTAGGTCTGTTACCACTGTACACATCTCCTGCATGAAGCTACCTTGCAATTATCTGTCTTTCCCAGTAAAGTTACCTACCAACCACCTGTGAAGACTAAGGTAGAAATACATACTTGGCAGTGTTTTAAAGTGATTACAGGCTCAAAAATGGCAGCTGGTTGACAGCACTGAAAACTGACATTTGTATTTACCAAAAAGCCAAATACAGTATGCACAAGTTCTGTGCCTTGTGAGAAGTTTCTATACCCTGCAGACCATTTCTGCTGAGATTACTAACATGATGGCCTCTGGTGCCAACTGTGATGATGCTCTGTTATGTAGGTCCTTATCTTTCAGGAACTGGAGATCAAGCCAGTTCATATAACCCATCAGAAACAGGATACTACCAAGCCAACAGTTAACTTTTGCTTATCCCCACAGAAAATCATCTAAAGTAATTATCTAAAATATTTATATTCCTAAGTCATCAAATTCAAAGTCACTGTGTTCACCCCTATGTTTTCCAAAGTCTCAGATATGAGTAAGTATCTAGATTGGCTTTCCTAGTGTTCTTCACAGTCTCAGGTTCCACTTCAATTAAAAATTAGTTATGACTTCCAGGAAGAGCTTCAAAAACAGAAAGCAAATGGAACCAATCCAGAGGCATCTGCATAAATGTACAGGAAGCCGGAAACTGCAGCTCTTTTGAAGTTTGAACTGCCCATCTACTTAAATGGATACTTACTCATATCCCAGTAATGAATATAAATGTCAGAATGGTTAACTATTTTCTTACACATCCCAGTATGTAAGAAAAAAGGAAAGTATCACTAACATTTTCAGCTGTGTTTTTGAAGAAGTCCTCAGAGCATGGCAAACAAAACAAGAAGTTGCAGGAGATGTATTCATTAAGATGGACAGTCCTTTCATAATAAGTGGCAGAGCTCTAGGGACACCACTGGTTTCATGTTCTAAATTTTGGGTTTGGCAAGTGTAGTGGGTTATTACCCCTTCAGTCAGGGCCAGGAGCCAGTGTTTCCCCTTTCCTACCTCAAACTAAACAGAATAGCAAACTATTAACAAAATCCCTCCCACACATCACTCCTATCCAGGACAAGGGCTTCTCTACCATGCTTCAGTTTTACCTATCTTCTCAGCTTTCCTGCCTCTCCAGTGTTATCTCCCTGCAAGCTTTTAACTTCTTCCAGGGCCAGCCAATCATCCCTGCCAGCTGGCCCAGCATTCCTAAGCAGGCAGGCAAGCTATTACCCTCTAGCCCTCTGCAGCTGGGCTGCAGCCTCTAAGCCATGCACCTTGTTACAGCAAGTAATTATTGGGGACCTATCCAAATCAGAGTGGCAGATAGGCAATTGCGTAGACCAACTGCAGCACTGACCACCATTTATGTGGGCTTATTGCACTGCCCCCCCAGCAGCTGATTGGCTGTGGGACCCAGACAGCCCAGCCCCTCATCTCTGATTGGCCAAGAGGGCTACGTTTCATGTAGCCCCACCAATTGCTGCTGATTGGCAGAGAGGGCTGCCCTTCATCCAGCCCAGGAGAGGCACAAAAGGCAGCCACCTCAGCCAATCAGCAGCTGAAGGAGTGGCTACTATCTTGGCTGCTCCCCTTCATGCTTGCAGCTCTACCCGGTGGGCCACTTACTGAGAGTGGGCCACTTACTATTTTTAGTAAGTTTTTTTTCCTAGTGATTCGGTGCAAAATTGCAGAAACTGCCATTTTTCATAGTGTTCATGCAAACTGCCATATTTTATGGTTTCCACAACAAATCGCAAACTCACAATCTGAGTAGGTTCCTAGTTATTATTATATTCACTCAAATACAAGATGAGGTTTCTTCATTCAAACAGCAAGGAGAAAAAGGGTCTTTGTCTTACATATGCATATAAGGAAACCTCATTAAATACTATCTATCATTAAACTACTGCCAAAAACAGCATGTGTTCAGTCATGGAAACCAACTATGAAGTTAATTTAAATGAGCCAACACTAACCATGACTATAAAACACACGGTCCATATGGGGCAAACATACTGATAGGAACCTACCACAAGAATAGGTTAGTGCAACCCTTCTGAATAAGACATATGGTTAGGGGTCTACTTAAATTGTGGTCAGGCTTACCAATATTCATAGGTTGGTCATGGCATAAATACCAAATTCCATGGACATTTTGTAGATGTGCTCCAGCAGCCCTGTCCCTCAGCATTCACTGGCAGAGAGACCCCAGTGGGAAGGACGACAAGAGGCCAGCTGCCATCTTGACTGCTGGCTACCCTTTGTGCAGCCCCATCCTTCAGCACTGATTGGTGAAGAAGCCTCAAGGGGAAGGACAAAACAAGGACAGACAGTGGCCCTCTTTTCTTCAGCCCTTTGTGCTGTCCCCCAAGCCAGCACCTTCCTCTCCCAGATGGAATGCAAAGCGGAACCATAGCAGCCATGAGAACCACTGGCTTCCGCTAGGGAGCCAGCATTTTATTTTTATTTTTATTTTATTTTTGTTGATTTCACAGATAATCCTGGATTTTGCAGTTTCCAAGAAATCAGCAAAACCACAATTTAAGTAGACCCCTATATATGGTGGTGCCCACTTGAACACAGTTCCCTTCAGCATCAACTCTTTTTTCAAGTCATTGTGAACCACTATAGTGAATACATTTTGATTTCTTCAATCCCATAGCTGAGCTATCCCTTTCTTTCTTATTTCCAATGATTCTTGTTTCCTCATCAGCTGTAAATGTCTGGGAAACATCATCAAATGGGGACACAAACAGTTCACCCAGCATCCCTCTGTCATCCCTCTCTCAGCCTATTGCATATGATTGGTGTAGCCCCAACCCACATGAGGTGGAGCCAAACCCGATTTTGTTGTATCTTATCTGCATATAAATTTTTGGAGGATTCTAGGACTTGTGACAAGAACACTCAGTTCCAGTTATGCGTGGGGGGCTAATTAGCACATGGATCCTTTGTGGTGGATATCTGGAGAACACACACATACCAAGCAGTACAGGGCTTGAAATGCTGTTGATTCTGCTGAGATCTAGCCCGATTAACTAAATGATAAACCATGAGTCTTTTGGCTTTGGACTAATATTATGCATAGTTTGTACTCCATACAAGTAAAAAGAATAGTGCTGTTTAAAATTGTGTTTATGGAGTACCTGTGCTAAAACCTTTAGTAGTTCCAAGAAAGTAAAATGCCTCAACTGCACATGAACTAAGCCTACATGTACTATATACAGACTACCACAGGCATGTTTATTTCATGGTCAGTGTTTTCTAATTTGCCCCACACTTTCATGTGCTCAAGGAAAGCAAGGTCTGACAGTAAGGAAGTGGGGAAGAGACTGCAGAAGAAGAAGTTGGGGCAAGGCAAGTAGTTCCTTTTCTGCTACACTGGGAAGAGAACAAATTCAAGGCCAACTTCTAATAATTAGATTCTATAACAAATCTATAAATTTTCCATCTACATAATCTAATTATTGGGGGTCATCTTATATTCGAGTAAATATCATAGCTGCTTTCAAATTGCAGTCAGTGGAAGGTGTCGATCAAGTACACATATTGATCAAGTACCAGCTATGATACATTCAAGGCAGCCAAATGAATTGCATAAAAGCACATGAAGAAACATTTTATCATTATGAGCCTGTCTACCCATGATGATCCTATAAAGACTCTTTCTATGGCCCCTCTACATGTTAAAAGTTTTGCACAATTAACTGGTTAATTGAACAATTACCTTAACACCAGCTACATGTGCAAAGTAGCTATCACATGACAAAAAGCTCTAACCAGCTATAAAATTAGACTTAAAAAATGTGTACTAACTTTGCAGCTGGATGCTATCAAGCTTTATTTTACATGTGTAGGGTGGTTGGGAGCCTGTCAGCTAACAGGGCTCCCAGTTGCTGTTGTGATCCCCAAGGCTAAGAGGTCCATGAAACCCCCAGCCCACACAGGGCTCTCCATCCCAACTGTGCCTCACTTGCAGCTGGGATAAAGAGCGCTGTCAGCTATGAAGGCTCTCAGTCGCAGCTCCCACCCTGGCTGCATGCAGCATAGACCCTAGAGTCAGCCACTGGCACACGAATCCGCATGGGGAGAGTCCGGGATCCATGAGCCTGTGAGCCAATCTGACCTGTGGACCAGGGCAAATGAGGTTGGTCTAGCATTTAGAGCCTCTGCCAGGAAGTGAGAGACCTGCAATCTTGGCCCTCCTTAGCCTAAGAAGATTGTATGGCTGAAGGCACTGGTTTACTTAGCACACAGGCACTATGGAGCACTGCAAGAAAGACCAAGGTCTTTTTGTTCACGATACAGGAATTTTAGGCCCCAGTGATTCAAGTCACTGTCCAGGAGCAAGACACCTAAATTTTAGGTGCTGTAGCACATAACTGGAGACAGAAATATGTGCAAATATTCCCTTGGAAATATTCTTCTTGCAAAGAAGAATTTTTCCAACTATTTGAGTTGGTCTAATAAAAAATATCAAATTTACCCAAAGAACCTTGTCTGCCTATGTCCTTAGACCAACACAGCTACAACCTACACCCCTAAAATATTCCCTTGGAGCACTTTCCAAAGGGGAGAGGAAGCCACTGTTCCTAACTAAGCAGCAGGTGTTCCACCTGCTGAAGCCTGTAGTGTGCAGAAGCCTGTAGTGATATAAATGTAGCAAAACTGCTCCCGCTTCAGCTGGGGTTAAAGCTGTGGTGATTTAGCTCAGTTGTATTGCGCTACAGGCTCCTGCTATATGGGCACATGTAGCATTATAGCATAATAACTCCTTTGCATTCCAAAACAGCCTATCTTCCTCCCCTTTGAAACTGCCATAAGTGAATGTCCGTCCAAGGCTGGTTTGGGTCTGACCCAAAAGGTGTCTTCTAAACGTGCTCCAATCCATGAAGGCAGAGGAGCTTTAGTTAGAGCAGCTTTGAGAGACCCTCTAGTTAATGTGCCCATAGTGTCATGTGTATGCAGCATCCTGCACTTCAAAATGGTATCACAGTGCTTTAACTAAAGTTTGTTTCATGAGATTTAATTAAAGTACCCCCGTCACCATTTTGAAATGCAGGGATGCTGAACACACATGACACAGAGGCGACTGGACTGCACTAATTAGCACACTCCAGCAAAGTCACAGCAGACACAATTAATCAAGTCTGCTCCAATGTGTGCTAATTATAACACATTGGAGCACAGCTGCATCACATGTATAGGTGCCCCAAGTCACCAAATACATGACAGAAAACTACTACTTCTGTCTTAGTTCTCCCATGCTTCTAGGTGACTGAAAAACCCCACTTACCTGTTTCAGAAGGGAAATAAATATGTAATCATGATTCCAAGACACCACAGTCTAACACAAAAGATAAATGTATATATTGGGAAATGATCGTACTAGTTTTCCACCTTCTCACGCCAAGGCTTTAGATCTAAATAAATCCCTAGTTGACTAATATTAAATTCTATTTGGACAGTTTTCTTTAATTAATCAATCAATCAAACAGATACATTGTTTTAATTAATAGCCTTTTGTGAATTCAGTATCTTTTTATAGCTGCCATGGAAGCAGGAATGCCAAAACTTGTGTTTTAAGTGTTCCTCTATCTTCTTATAAAACGTAATTCAAGTCATGCTAAGAAAGGACAGATGAAGATAAGCTGACTTCAAGAACATTTTCTATTTGAAAATCTCATCAATGAGAATTTTTTATCAAGCAGGTAACTGCAAAATTAGCTTAGCTCAGATTCATCCACAAACTGCATTATAAAATACATTATAATAAGAATCATCTCAAGTAAGATTGGATGAAAAAGAATTTTTAGGCTTTGTCTATCCAAAATTTCCATCTGATTCATTCTGACATCTCTCAAGATTAAAGAATCTGCCCCTTCATCTCTATCCCCTTTAATGTAATATCACTTCAGCATCTATATCAGGCAGCTCAAAAGAAGTTACCTATTTTGTGGAGTGGCCTTTCAAAAATAAGTCTGAGTTTCAGAATTTGGATCCAAATCCACAATTTCCTGATGTCTGGGAGTATTTCATAATCTGTATTTTTGACTAAGGCCTACATCTAGTTTTCAAGCTTTTTCTTTCTCATTTTTTCAGGGCATGCACTGTCAACTGAATAGGATGGAGTTCAACATAGATAAGTGCAGAGTGTTGCACATGGGGAGGAAGAACCGGCACCACACTTACAGGTTGGGGAACTTCCCTCTTGCCTG
>JAGPOW010003648.1:70710029-70726304 GCA_030014935.1 Caiman crocodilus
GTCATCTGACCCCGGTGCTCTTTCCTGCCAAGGCAGGGGGTCGGACTAGATGATCTGCCCAGGTCCCTTCCGACTCTAGATACTATGATACTATGAACTAATCCAACTTTTTCACACCCCTCAGCACACACATTAAAGGTAAGAGGAACATCTAGCATGCTGAGGTGGTAGGAGGTGCTCCTACACATATCTGGCCTTCAGTAAACATCAGATTAACTAAATATTAATAGCAACGTGATATTAAAAGTGTTGTTACCTGCTTACTAAATTCATCAAAGTTCATAATGGGTCCATTGTGGAACACAGGATAGTAGAACATGTAGGCCAGCATCCAGAGGAATGAGTGGTACCACTTCTGAGTAGACCCACGCCTGCAGTACTCTAGGCTGAAACTTGTGTAGTAGATGCAACGAACAGTCAGGGTGAAGAGAAGCAAGTAATATTCATTTTCAGTATCATACCACCCTCTCTGTAAAATAAAGCAGATGTTAATGGTATGGTGTTGTTGTTTCAAATGTGTTGACATCCTAATGGGTACTTCAATGTGCATTTCATGATCTAAGACAATCTAAGAAAGTCAGACAGACATAATTTTAAGCACTGTACTGCCTTGACTATATAATATCCTATGCGAGAAAAGGGGAGGCAAACAAAATTTTCTATGTAATTAATAGATGTTAAACAACCATGTATTACACACAGGGCCATTCCTGGGCAGGGAGGGGGCAAATCAGGGTGACCACCCTGGGCCCCACAGAGTGGGGCAGAGCAGCGGTTCTGAGTCCAGCTGTTCACTATCTCTCTGCTCCCCCACACACTGCTGATGCTGTTGCTGACATTGGTGGCAGCAGCTTCTTCAGGTTCAGGGCCTGGATTGTAGTGAGGGCAGAGCCCTGCATGGGCTGATTTGCCCCGGGCCCCGCACCCGGCTTGGGTCAGCTCTGATGACAGACTATACTTTTGTTATAATTTGAGGGGAGGGGGGTTTTAAGTGCCTTCATGTTGTAATTTTAAAAATTTTGCAAAAATCTTGTTGGTCTAATAAAAGACATCATCTTTACTACAAGTCCTAATTGCCTTTTCCGCTAGATCAATACGGCTACAACCTGGATACCTGACACATGGAAGATATTGAATTTTAGCCTATTTTTTAAAATGAAATCTTCATATTTTCCCAAGCAGGAAGCAACTGTGACAACCTCAAACCTGAGATACTGCTCCTGCCTTTGTTTCAAGGTAGTTTGCATCATCACAGATCTTCACAGGAGGTGAGAGGCTTCATACCAGCTATAAACTGACTGCCCAGAGGAGTTTTCCATCTATTGACTCCTCTGTGAAATCCTCTGAAATATAAACTTCCATTTCTACCCAGGAGAACTTCTTCAATCTTTACTCCAATGCCTGATAAAGAGTGTCTGTGCCTGAAAGCTTACAATTAAAGAGATTTTTTTGCAAAAATCTTGTTGGTCTAATAAAAGATATATCTTCTCTACTACGAGTCCTGATGGTCTTATTTCATGTTATAACAACACTGCATGCCTCAGTTTTCCTGTTTAGCTTGTCTACAGAGAAAGAATGCTTTGAAGAGGATCTGCTTGAGTGCTCTCCTAGGAGAGAATGGGCCATGAAGCAATGATGACAAATTTCAGCACAGTTTGCTGGGCTAGGTAAAGACACTCAAAAAGCCTGAGGCAGAATCAATTTAAGTTACATGGTTTTCTGCAAACAGTGTAGTTCAGATCATTAGCGAATAGAACACACATTTATGCCCCTTTGGTGGGGGCATAAATTTTACACCAGGCTCGGCCATTTTTAAGTCAGTCTGCACGTGCCAAACTTCTGTTCTGTTACAAGTATAGACTAGTTTCCGATCACTTCTACCAGTAAGACTAGGGACAGAAGTTACATATAACCCAGCTTAAGTGATCAGAAACTGGTTTAAACCTGTAACAGAACAGAAGCTCTGTGCATATAAACCAGTTTCAAAATGGCTGAAACTAGTTTAAGATAAACCTGGCTGAATGTAGTATCAGACTGAACTGATTTAGGTCAAACTAGTTTTTGAAACTTCTGTCCCAGACCCCTTCCTGCTTCAAGTTAAATCACATTCCCCCAGCATCCCAGCATGCTTTCCAGTCCTGGGCTGGGCTGCTCCAGAGAGCAGGGCTGGCCCCACTCCTCTGCTCCCTCGCTGAAGCAGTGAGGGATGGCTGATAAGGGAGGAGGAGTGGGGGGGGACAAGCCCAGCTGGGGATGCAGCCCAGTCTACAGAGGGTGTGGGGAGAGGGACTGGGGCCAGGGATGGGAGTTAAACACCCTTTCCGCTGCTCAAACTTACTGCTGGCAGCAACTGTGGACTACAAATCTCAAAGGAACCTGGAAGCAGGAACAGGACGTGATGAGAATCCTTGTAGAGTCCTGCTTCTGTGATTCTGGACTGTAATTCCTAGAGACCTCAGGGGCAGCAGGAAGAAGTGAACACACAGCCAGAGAGCTGAACTCTATTGTCCCCCAGCTTCTGGGCTCACCTACTGGAAGCATGTGGCTGCATTTTCTGAATCAAAGGTAAAATGTCTGTTCACTTCTGTTTCATTTTAATCTGTGCAACTTAGACTTACCTGCACAGCCTCAATCAATTCAGGCTCGGGCTTTTTGACCGTCCGTACCTAGCCCAAAAGTGTAATATCTGTATCTGACCCAGAGACTGGCTGCTGTTTCTGGTGCCAGGGAAGTACTTCAGAAAAATGTAGTACGAAAAGTCTTGATATGCCCAGAGACCCGGGGGAGGGCGGGGGGGAGAGGAGGCATAATGAGAGGAGCCTAAGAGACTTGAGAGACAGGCTGTTACTTGACAAA
Organism: Caiman crocodilus; assembly: GCA_030014935.1. NCBI lineage: Eukaryota > Metazoa > Chordata > Crocodylia > Alligatoridae > Caiman > Caiman crocodilus. Next base: position 70,712,886 of record JAGPOW010003648.1, read on the forward strand.
GACTGCTGAGGAAACAGCCCAACCTTTGGGCCTGCTGTACTGCGGTTGACCAACAAAGCAATATTGTTGTTTTTGTTTAAGACAGGGGTGGGCAAAATACAGCCTGCCTGGCCATTCTATCCAGCCCATGGGGCCCCTAAAAAATTTAGAAAATTAATATTTATCTGTCCCTAGCTGCCTGTCATGTGGCCCTCAATGGCTTGCCAAAACTCAGTAAGTGGCCTCCTGACCAAAATAATTGCCTGCCCCTGGTTAAAGAAGAGCTGCCTGCTCTGCTGTATGTGACTTTGGGTTCACTCCATCCCCTTAAAGAGGGGAAGTCCCTCCCCAGGCGCTAAGCCAGGTCAGTGAAGGAGGCCACAGAAGTGTCAGTGAATAAATAGCCAGTTCTCAGAGTCCAAGGAGCCAGGGGCTTAACTTCTCTAGAAGCCTTCCCTGGGATGAGCTGGAAGACTCAAACAAGTGCTCCTCTGATGAACCCATGATGCCATGCTTCACCTCATTGTGTTTGGATGATTAAGCATGTACTGTAGTAGATCTGATTGATGTGGAACAAGGAATACCTGTGAATACCTGTCACAAGATCTTTAATAGAGTTTAATAGAATATTATCCTACTACATAATATGGAAGAACCAAATAGAAATGAGTTTGACAATTGGACTAACATATTTAAAAGTGTGTCTGTCTGAAGGGTATAGCCAGATCAAAGAAATTTGCTCACATTTGAAGAAAGGTTTCTTTAAAAACCATACAACTCAGTGACAGGAACCAGAGGACAGAGATAGCAAAACTGTGTCTATGCCAGTCAATTAAAGGCTGGTTAGCAATTCTTCTCTGACATAAACCAAACTGTTAGAGCAACAGTTTTCATTATCCAATTCAAAAACCCTCAGTCATGAATTAGACATGTCCAAGCTTGACTAAGAAACTCTGGGACCAAAAATCAAGATTTTGAATTGGTATGATTACATCTCTCATGAAGCAAAGATGTGTTTACTGGAGAATTAGTGAAGTGTTTATCTTATATTATGCTCCATCAAAATAAGGTTTATATATTAAGATGAATAATCTCATCTTGATGCAAGGGCTTTATTCATGCAATAACAATCAACATGAATGGGACTAATGCTCATTATTTCCCATGAATTGCTAATAAATGTGGTAATATAAGATCACGTTAAAAAAGGAATAAAATACCTGGGTTGGATTTTAAGCTACCTCTCAAATCCAAGCATGAACAACAAGAGAGGAGATACACATTCAAATCTTTGAAAACCTGTAGGCTCCTGAATATAGATTCAGGGGACTAGGTAGACAGCTAATACACCATAGTCTTCCTCTAGATGAATACACGAAAAACCTGACAGGTGCTGACAATTTTGAGGAAATTCAGAAAGGAGTAAAGAAAGGATGAAGTAGAATAGCTCATGAGAACCAAGAAAGGGATAAACCAACTTTTAAAGTATTTCAAGAGCACAAACATCAATCTGACCTGAATTTCTAAAATGACACAAAGGATCCAACTAGGAGCAAAATAGGAATAGTAAGCAATGGAATGGGCAGGAAGAATTTCAGTAATGGCCTTTAGCACATAGAGAGGAGAGGGGCAAATGAATCATATCTTTAACTATGTAGAAGGAAACCATTCTCCACTTTAATTTCAAGGTTTTATTCTTGACAGAAGGTCAGGCCAGAAAGAGATGGGGTAAAAGCAGCCTCAGGTCCAAAAATGTTTTAAAATGGAGAGCAGGGGCTCAGCAGCTTTTCTGGTGGGATACAAAAGAGACAAAAATACATTCATTTAAAATACATAAGATGCCTAAGACAGAATATGAATCTAACCCAAAATTTAGACCTTGCTGATCAAATGCCCTATAAAGATGTGGAAACAATATAAAACAAGTTATGATTTACATTAAGACCCCAATTCAGGAAAGCAAATCAGAATGTAATAAACTTTAAGAACATTCTGAAATCTCAAGCACATTCTTAAAGTTGACATGATGGACATGATGGAGCCTTGGCACAGGTTACCTGTATAAGACCAGAAATCTGTGAATGTTGTGATGCCATAAAGTTAGGGTCTTTTTAAGCAGTCGCTGGTGAAGGCTTCATGTCATTTCAGACCTGCATGGCTGTGACTTAACATTAGACAGCTGATGGACAGGGATGTGAATGGGAAATAGAATGCTATTCCTCATCAGTGCTGGAAGAGCAGGGGGGTGACATATAGCTTGGAGGCTGAGAAAGCAACATGGGGTCTTCCCTCCCTCCACATCCAGCAGGAACCCAGCCAGAGCAGAGGATGAGAGGGAGGGGAGAAATCTTAAAAAATTGTTTGAAGTAAGGGGTAAAGAGTGGGGAAAAGAGAAAGGAGTAGGAAAAAAAAAAAAATGAAAGGGCTAAAATCTTACATGTGTCTCAGTGAACTGAGACTGGGTTGGGGTGGAGGCTGGCTGGGAAGAGAAAGCAGTCCTGGCCAGGTGGTGAGCCACAGGGGCCAGGCAAATCATGCTTTCCCCAGCTTCCGCAGCTGTTAAGCCACTCTCAGCATGGAGTAGCTGGGGATCAACAAGAGCAGAGAGCTCCGGAGAAGCAGCCTCCCTGGGGCTTTGTGCTCCGGCTTAAACTCACATAGCTACTCCGCGCTGGGAGCAGGGCCACCCAGCTCTCAGCACAGAGCAACAGGGGCTCAGTGAGAGCATAGAGCCCTGGGAAAAGCATGCAGCTAGGGGAAGCAGGCTCTCTCAGCCCCATGGTCTCTCTGCAAAGTAAGCTCAAAGCAGCTGTTCTCAGCAGCGGAGGTGGCAGGGGACACAACCACTAAAGTTATGAAGGGTAGGAAGAACTACAGTGTCTGGGAGCCTGGGATGCTGGAGGAATTAAAGTAAAGCATGTTACCTTCCCCAACAATTTAAACAATACTCTGGAATGGTATGGGTAAAACATTTCAAAGATAAACCTCCTTTTGAGCGGCTTATCTTTAAAACATTTAAAGAGTACTTAGAGTGGTTTAAAACCATTTACTAATGACTGCTCTTGTTTTAGGTGCCTTTATGCAGATTTTAAGGTAACCTGTGCCAACACCCATGGTGAAGTACTTATTGTTTTTCAGAATAGAAAGGGTTTTAAGCATATATAAATGAGTTTTCCTGAAGCAAGGCCTTAGCTTTTACATTTCAGACAAGGATAGATAATATAGTACACAGAGAGTCAAGTGAAATCTTGCTCTGGAAGCAATCTCAGATAGTGCTAGGACTCCAGAATTCTGGAGAATAAATTCCCTGTGTCAATGGATATGGCTTAATAAGAAAGCCTGGACTGCAGCCCCTGATGCTTTGTGACATGATGTGTTCAACTACACAGCTATTCTTTTTTACTTAAATATTTAAAAGTCAACCTAGTATCACAAAATATTGTATCTCATTAGGAAAGCAAGCCTGAAACCAGTTTGATTTAACTTGTGAATACTGTAACAATTTCTTGCTTTGTTTTCAAGAGACTGAAGTACAGGTTTATGCCAAGAGAGATTAACCTTTACATACAACAGAAACCAGTAGGGTATGTCCAAGACTGCATCTGTAAATAGGGGATGCTGCCAATTTCTGGGGCAATAGATGAAGGAAACGGATGACCGTTGAAGAAAACAAAAAATAATACGAGAAATTAATTTATGAATATTGAACCTCCATTAGGTTGTTTTGATATAGAATATATGGCATGACATGCTGAATATTGCTGTAAATTTGTAGAAAAAAAGTCAAATGTCCCTTTATTTAAAAGTCCATAGCTTATTGATAAAAGAGCACATTTTTGTTCCTAAACCACTAGCTACATCAGTTGCAATAGAAACTAAAATTATGAAGGACAATAACATCTCATACAATGTACCTAGCAAAAAACACATATCTGAGAAAATAATTTTGAAAATATTTCTTCCTTTATTAATTTTTAAATGTAATAAACAAATCAAATGTGCGTGTGTATTTAGATATCAACTATATATGAACTGTGTACATGCCTGTTACAATAAGTAAGATAGGGGAAAAGAAAAAGAGAAATGGAAGCAGGAAGGAAGAGGAATAGAAGAAGAAAAGTACACAAGGAATCATTTTTTAATTACCAAAATAATCCAACTACTCTTTCCAAATTAAAGTAAACTTTTCATAGCAGTTAAGCCTAATAAACATGATTCCATATATTCCAGCTGTGCCATCATCTCATTGTACCAGCTTTTGACCTTTGGAGATGTCCTACTCTTCCAATGCAGTAATATAATTCTGCATGCCATTAAGGCATGCCAATAAGGCCTGCTGTAAGAATTTAGAAAATTAAATTACTTTTACATATGCCCAGAATAGGAACAAATAATTACCAGAAAAGGAACAAAATACAGTAGTTTAGATGAGAAAAAGAAAGCCCAATTTTTTTCCTGTTTTCCTTCATGTAAATAGGCATCTGTCTGTCCTGCAAGACAATAGATTTGTGCAGTGAGGCATCAGCTCACTAAACACCTGTGAGTTTCTTTAGTGACAGTCCCTTCCACACTTATCACATGCAACATTCATAACCAAGTTATGAAGTTCCTGCAGTGTCTTCTTTCTTCTGAATGTTGGTTCCTTCTTTCCTCAAAAACTTCCATTCCATGCTTAATAAACTGTTTCTATGGGTCTAATTCCTCAGCAGCAATCTTCTCCCAATCATTTGGCTCAAGGATCATTGCCTTCATATCGCTCTTGCAAACATCTTTGAAATGGAGAGCAGGATGCCCACTTGGTCTTCTTGTAATGAGTTCTCAGTTTCATAGCTGGTAGGGTCGGAAGGGACCTGAGCAGATCATTGAGTCCAAAGCCCTGCCATGCAAGAGATCCTTGGGTGAATAGCCACTGGTTATCTGTGGAGATCCTTGGGTATATAGCCACTATCCATTCTCCCCATATAATCAAGCCATTGAAGTTGATGCTGACTGAAGTCAAGAAGCGAATGGATGCCTGGTATGGTGGCACATTCTAAGACCTCAGCGTAGTCAACTTTGTCTCACCAGGAAATTCCTAGAATGAAGCAAAGGCAGTGTAAGTGAAAACTGTAAAGGTGTTTTACTGGAGTAGAGTATGTGGTCCAAGATTCGCTGGCGTACAAAAGTGTTGATGATGCATGCATGACATACTTTGACCTTGGTCTTAACAGTCAGTTTGTTGCTGTTCCACATCTGTTTACTCACCATGCTTATGATACCCGATACTTTGCCAATGTAGGTATTCAGTCCAGCCCCAAGTAACAAGATGTTGATAACAATGGAGCCGAAGCATGTAAAATTACTTACAACATCCAATACATTTTCACTTATTGTGATTGCTGGTGGTAAATCAATGTTCTGATCCATAACACTGGCCTTCTTGATGCTGACTGCAAGACCAAACCCTTGGCAGGCATGAGTGAAGTGACTGGTGAGGCGTTGAAAGTTGCTTTCTGTATCATCAGCTAACACCAGCTCCAGGTTCAAAACAGGCTTAGAGCAAGGATACAACCCTGCTTGAATCTGCTTCAAATCTCAAAAACCTCAGACACTGATCCATCATAGCTTAATGTTCTCTTTATTCCATCATGGAAAGAGCAGATTATGCTGAGGAGATCCAGTGGACAGCCAATCTTTTCCAATACTTTGAAGTGACCTTTTCTGTTGACAAAGTCGAGGGCCTTAATCAGGTCAATGAAGGTGACATAGAGGGGGGGTTCCTTTGTTCCCTACATTTTGTTCCCTTTGTTCCTACTGCTTTTCTTCTTGTGCCACATATTTAATTCTTATTTAGTTCTGCAAGTCAATTTTTTATACTTTCAAACAGTGGCAAGATTTTAAAAAAATCTTGATACTTTTGTTGATATTTAACAAGTCATTTCTCATCTGAACGTGCAAATAAAAAAAATCACAAATGGGTCTCTCTGTGAGAGATGAAAATAAACTATCAGATCTGTAGGTGTCTAGACATATAACAGGTCATGGGTAAATTCAGGCATTGCCTGCTCGCTTCATCTTGTACAAGTATACAGTAACCTAGGAAATCCTTTCCAATTTACCTGCTATAATATATTCATTTAATTTGAATCTAATATCTTGACCATTAATCTAAGGAAGTAGGGTCTGAATGAAACTGCTAACTAGTTGCTAACTACTAACTGTGCACAAAGAACTGGTCGTCAGTGGTTCAACATCTAATTTGGAAGTATAAACTGGGATTCCCCAGGAGACTGTGATGGGTCCAGTACTATTCAATATCTTCAATAATGACTTGGGGAACAGAATTAAGTATACATGTCTTAATTTTGCAGATCACATTAATACAATTGCAAAACTGATCCAAAATAAATTGAATGAGATTAAATAAGAGTAAGTGCAAAATACTACACTTAGTACAGAACAATAATGTGTACATATACAAAATGGGCAATGAATGGTTAGGCTGCAGTAATACAGAAAATGACCAAGGAGGTAAGGAGAGGAGGAGGAGGAAGACAAGGAAGAGGAAAGATATAGTGAACTGTAAACTAAACGAGTCAACAGTGTAATATAGTGGCAAAAGAAAACAGCTTACTAAAATGTATTAGCAAGAGCATAGCATTCAAGACATGGGAAGTGATTCTTCTATTACATTCAACTCTAGTGAGGCCTCGCCTAAAGTACTATGTCCAGTCTGGGCACCAAACTTAAAACAAAGACACAGACAAACTGGAAAAAGTCTAGAGAAGAGCAACAAAAATTATTTGAGGTCTAGAAAACACTGACATGTGAGAAAAGGTTAGAAAAACTAGGAAGTTTTAGTCTAGAGAAGTCTCAAGACTGAAGGGGGGCATCCTTGACAACAGCCTTCAAATAAATATAATGAAAAAGTAGCAATCATTTGTTCTCTGTATCCAACAGGGATGTAATGGGCCTACACTGAAACATGGGAGATTTCGGTTAGATATTAGGAAGAACTTTCCAACTCAGCACTGGAGCAGGTTACTGAAAGAGGCTGAAGAATCCCTGTCACTGTACATTTTTAAAGGCAAGTTAGAAAAACATTTTTCTGGAATGATTTTGACTGGGACATTCCTGCCTTCAGCAGGGGATTAAATCCAGTGGTTTGCAATTAGTGTATTTCCCTAATCAAAAATGGCTTTGAAGTAAAGAGGCCTTCCCCCAAATAAATAGATTCCATACATAGAAAAATTAGAAATGTTTAAATTTGCCCTCCCACCCCACCCCCCAACTCCTACAGGAGGAAAGTAGCAGCAAGAAGGCAAATGGTAGGGGATAGGCAGTGGCAGGACAGGCAGTGGGGGGACAAGTGGCCTGACCCTCCCTTGACTCCCCAACACTTGACTCCCCTGCTGCCTTGTCCCCAAGTGGTGCCTCTGCCCCCGCTGCAGCCTCTGCTGTCCACAATTTCTGTCCACCCTGCCCAGCACTGTCTGCCCTACCTGCCGTGGTGCAGGAGGGTGAAGCAGGGCAGTAAGACTCACCGCTGCTGCCACTGCCAGGACTCCCCGCCAGCCACGCTGCCATGGATTAATGCCATGTTGTCAGCACCATAAGGAGTAATAGACTCGGGGGGGAGGAGGGAGCGCAAACTGTACTGCCATCACCTCCTCCCACCACCAGCCGCTTGTGCACCAGGCTGCAGCTCTGCTCCAGAGGCGAGGTGGGGTGGAGGCAGTGTCAGCGGCCTGAGGGAAGCAGTAATAGCAGCAGGGTAGAGCTGTGGCCCACCACACAAGCAGCTGGTGGCAGGAGGATGCACCCCTCCCCCCAGGTCATTACTTTTTGAGCTGCTGGCGGTTTGGTGTTACTCCATGGTGGCACGGCTGGTCATGGTGGCATGGGGGTTCTGGTGGCAGTGCCAGCAACAGCAACCAGTCTCACTGCCCCACTCTGCCCTGTCATGCTGAGTCCCACCCAATGGACTGCAGTGCCAGTCCAGCCATGCTGCAGCCCCATGCCCTACTGTGGGTGTACCAATCCAAGGGGGTATATGTCCCCTTCATGTCTCCCACCCCAGCACACTGCCCATGGTAGCGTACCCCCTGTGCCCCACATACCGCCATTGCCCTGCACACCCCCACATTTCCCACACACTGGGGGGGCAGGACCTGGGGGCAGGAGGGCAGCAGGTCAGGAGTGAGAGGCACCGGCAAGGCTGGGGTGGCTATGGCTTGAAAGCAAGGGGCACAGAGATAATCAGGGCTGCTCAGCACCACAAAGCAGTGGCTGGGGGTGGAGGAAGGATGGGACAGTCACAGCTGGACCCACTTCCTGGTGAGCAAAGGAGGCGGGGGGCTCTGATTTTCTCATGATAAAAAACCCAAAATCAAATGCCAAAATTTATAGGTATTTGGAATTTGTTTCATTATAATGATTGAGACACTGGAAGGCTTCCAAATCACTTTAAAATAGTAAATAGATCAATAAAACATGAGTTCAACTAATAACTGTGTATATAGTGGCATTTCAGTTTCATGGCATAAAAATGCAAATTTTGAGGTTTTTCATCTCAGTGAAGAAGCAGAAAAGGATCTTGGAGTCATTAGTGATGCCAAAATGAACTTGGGCCGATACTGTGGGGTCATGATCAAGAAGGCTGACCCCACCTTGTCATGTATCCACAGATGCATCTCAAGCAGATCCAAGGAGGTGATCCCCCTCTATGCGACACTGATCAGGCTGCAGTTGGAGTACTGCATTCAGTTCTGGGCACTGCACTTCAGGACGGAAATGGACCCCATGGAGAGGGTCCAGAGGAGGGCCACCCGCATGATCAGAGGGCAGCAGGGCAAGCCCTACAAGGAGACCTGAACCTGTTGAACCTCCACAAGAGAAGTCTGAGGGGGGATCTAGTGGCCATTTACAAACTAGTCAGAGGGGACCAGCAGGCATTGGGGGAGTCCCTGTTGCCCCGAGCACTACCAGGAGTGACTAGAAATAACAGTCACAAGCTGGCAGAGGGTTGATTCAGACTAAACATCAGGAGGCGCTACTTCACAGTTAGGGCAGCTAGGATCCGGCACTAACTTTCAAGCAATGTGGTGCTGGCTCCTACCCTGGGGGTCTTTAAGAGGAGGTTAGATGAACACCTTGCTCAGGTCGTTTGACCCCAGTACTTTTTCCTGCCACCGCAGAGGGTCAGAGTTGATGATCTGCTCAGATCCCTTCCAACCCTACCAACTATGAAACTATAATCAGCAAATTTTTTAAATTTTTATCAGAGAATTTTGGATTTTTAAACAGAAAAAAAAACAGGATCCTTGCTCATCACACTAGTTATCATTTATTATTCAGGGCTAAACAGCATTTCAGAATGCATATTCTATAGTATCCACTGGAACGAGCTCTCCAGAAGGTGATATTACAACTTCAAAATAAGATGCTACAATCAAAAGGTTTAGTAAGAGATATTGCATCTTACCACTCTTTTTTTAATGCATCTCTGTTTCAACAAACCTGAAGGTGATTTTGATACTCTTTTTGCAATAAAATACTATCTAGAGTCATGATAAATAAGTATAGTTTAATCACACTAAAATAATTAATTACCTTTGCTTCTTCCAAAGCTGGTATGCGCAAAGTCGACAACAAAAGAAGTGAGCACAGCCACGTCAGGATTGACATTTGGAACTGGGCCACAGAAAATGAAATAAATATATGCAGTAAAATCAGTGCCAAGCCCTTGATTCCTAATAGAAACCAGCAGGCTATCATTCCATAAGTCATGAGACACCAGGGTTTGTACTGTAAATAAAGGAGACAAAGTTGTTTTAATAACTTCTGTTTCTATTATTTTAAGTTTATCACCCCAAACATGATATTTATCTAACTGGACAGCCTGTTTTTTGGCAATGGCAAATACAAATATTCACAAAAAGCCAACTAGAGAAGGCTGTTTATTTTATAACAAAGAGCTGTTACAACACATGTTTAAAGACATCAGAAGTGTTGCCTTATGATCTCAGCATCAAGAGCAACATACACAGGTTCTGTGGATTCTTGTATCTGAATCCTATGGTGACAATCTAGCCCATCATTTTTTCAAGTGACTGAATGCAATGCCCATGTGATTTCATTTCTGAGGGCCTCTCAGAGGAGACTTGCATTACTATTTGTTCCTGATAGACATAAAGACCACCCGGTACTTTATAACTGAATATGGGGATTAATGTAGTGTCGCTGCTCAACTTTCCTCTCCTAGATGTGCAGTGTGTGATATGCATTGAGTTGTGTAGCTGCCATCAATTACTACAGATGATATAGTCCCTTCATACACACCATCACTTGCTACTATCAAAAAAACTCAGAGAGCTTAATACAGCTAATCAGAGCTGTTTTGTGCATACCTCAGAGTGTTTGGCTATGAAAAAATAAATGTTTTCATACCCAACAAGGAGAGAGACCTGCTGACAAATTAAACCATAAAACCAAATTAGGATCACTTTAAGCACCTGATTCATAATTTCAAAACCTTTTCTTCCAAAGAAAACTGAATGGAAGGAGAAAGCTTTGCTTAAAGCTTTAAATGTTGTTTTCTCCAAGTTTTTCCTTAACAGACAAGAGCTTGCAGGCTCTTCCAACAGAGACAGTTTGTGACCCATAACCAGTACAAACCTACCTTCAGGAATAAAGAAAGACCAGACAGGACAAATGACTTGACTGTGCTGTGTCTTATCTATAGAGCTGTGTTTCTAAATAGTTAGACACATATGATATGCATAAATATTTGTGTATATAAAAATGAAGAGGGTGTTCACAATAAAACACTACATAACTGTATTAAAGTCATGACTTTAAACACAATGCAGCCAAGAAATATATCCATTTAGCAGACCAGGACATTTTCAATTATTAACTTTTTATTTCATTAGCTAAAGCTTAATCAGATTTGAAGGTTCCAACAAAACTTGTATATGCATCTCCATAGAGCAGCTGGATTGGCTTTATATTTGAAGTCATCTATATAGCACAAATGCTTTGACAGTGAGCTCTTCAGGATATTTCGTAGTTATCTCTACATTCACCTTTTAACACAATAGGATACAGATCCTGTTAATATAATGCATGACATATAAAATATATTACACAATAAATACAAATTACAACAATTATGAGAAAGCTCTTATTGCTCATACTGCCCTTAAAAGTTGTGAAAAAATATTCATACTTAATTATAATAAAATATATAAACAATATAAAAGAAATGTCCTTTCTTTTAAAATTTAAAGTTTAAAAGTCTACAAGTTGACACAAGAGGCATGAACTTGTCTTTGGTCCTCCACAAGGATGCAACAGTTTCTAAGGTATGCACAGTAAGCATCCAGACTGAAAAAATTATCCTAGAAGGTTCAATGTCTATCCAAAGTTCTTTGAAGCTCTTGAAGCTGCCTGTCTCCTCTTTCTTTGAGCAGTATTAGATGATGAAAACAGTATCAACAAGATGCTAAGAAACCACTATAATTATTCCAGCTGTGAAAAGAACCCTCTTGCTGCTTTCTGCATAATTTAAAATTACTTGAAATCATATGCAAACAGTGTGCATACATTTGTATCATTACTTATAATACTGCTCAAAAAAGGAGAGAGTCATATTGCTAATCACTTCGGCACAACAGTAGCAGAAATCCATGAAATTCAGTACAATTCGTGAAACAGTAACACTGGGCTACCCAGCAAGGCAGCAGTGGCAGTGCAGAGGAGCTGTAAGGGACAGGCTCTAGGCAGCTGCAGCAAGAGCCCAGCGGCGAAGAGGAAGCAGCTGCTCTTCCCTCAAGCAGAGCAGCAGCTTCTACCTGGGCATGGGCAAATGAGTCTGGAGCAGGTGCAGGGCGAGCCTGTGTGCATGGATTTTGGCTGGTCCAGAACTGGTCTACTCTGCTGGGGCAAGTCCTCAGTGGGCATGGGATGGGGTTAGGGTCAGGGTTGTATGCACAGGTCCCTGCCAGTAACCACAGGGCTGGAGCCAGCTGTGGCAGCAGTTGAAAGGAGCCACCGCCACTTGGGCTACCTAGAAAGGCAGTCCAGCTGCAGAGCCACCTCAGCCACACTGCATACCTAGAGGGCAGTGGGACATGCCACAGGCCAGATGGCATCTGGTCAAGTGGGACTGAGGGACCAGGTAGGTCTGCTCCAGCCGAGTTGAATCCAGAGCTAGCAAAGGTCAGGGCTGGGCCTGTGCATTGTTGGTGGTGGTGGTGGGGTGGAAATGCAGAGTATGCAGGCTCTGGGCTGTTTTGGGTGGGGGAGGAAAGGGTTGCTGACTGGCCTGAGGCAGCTCTCCAGAACTGCCTATGTGGCCCATGGATCCAAATAATTGCCCACCCCTGCTCTAAATGCTGGCTCATGACTCTTCAGCCCAAATACTGATATATAGTTTTCTAACATGGAGTTTGTGTAACTCTGTTTTCCCGTGTTTTCAATACACGCCTTCCTCCACAGCATTGTACATGCCTTGGGTGGCCAACTGGCTTAGGGACCACACTCAGAGAGTGGTGGTGGATGGTTCCTTCTCAGCCTGGAGGGAGGTGGGCAGCAGGGTCCCGCAAGGTTCGCTCCTTAGACCAATATTATTCAATATCTTCATCAACAATTTGGATGAGGGCGTGGAGAGCACCCTCTCCAAGTTTGATGACAATACCAAGTTATGGGGCAAAGTTAGTACACCAGAGGGCAGGGAGCAGATTCAGACTGACCTGGATAGGTTGGATCAAGCGGTAGAGAGAAATAGGATGCAATTTAATAAAGATAAATGTAAGGTACTCTACCTGGGAAGAAGGAACCCCCAGCACATCTATAGGTCAGGGAGTGTCCTTCTCAGCAGCTTGGAGGCAGAGAAGGATCTTGGAGTCATAATTGGCTCCAAGGTGAACATGAGCCGGCAGTGTAATAAGGCCATCAACAAGGCCAATCACACCTTTTCGTGCATTAGCAGGTGCATGACTAATAGATCAAAGGAGGTGATGCTCCCCCTCTATGCAGCACTGGCCAGGCAGCAGTTGGAGTACTGTGTCCAGTTCTGGGCACCACACTTCAAGAGGGATGCGGGGAATCTCGAGAGGGTCCAGAGGAGGGCCACTCACTTGATTAGCGGCCTTCATGATAGACCCTATGTGGGCAGGTGGAGAGAGCTGAATCTCTTCAGCCTTCACAGAGATGGCTGAGGGGAGATCTTGTGGCCGCCTATAAATTTATTAGGGGAGGTCAACGGGGAATACAGGAAGCGCTGTTTACTAAGACACCCCAGGGAGTGACTAGGAATAACAGGTGTAAACTAGTTGAGAGTGGATTTAGGTTAGATATTAGGGAGAAATTTTTCACAGTAAGGGTGGCCAGGATCTGGAATGGGCTTCCAAGAGAGGTGGTGCTATCACCTAGCTTGGAGGTCTTCAAGAGGAGGCT
>JAGPOW010003648.1:70726404-70781618 GCA_030014935.1 Caiman crocodilus
GAGGAGGCTAGATAGTCACCTGGCTGGGGTCATCTGACCTCAGTCCTCTTTCCTGCCAGGGGCAGGGGGTCAGACACGACGATCCATTGTGGTCCCTTCTGACTCTACAACCTATGAATTCCTGTGTCAGGACATGAAAGTTAAGGAAATATCTGACAAAGAAGTTCTTATAATCCATGAAGGCAGAACCCATAGCTAAGCCATCCCCAACAACCACACGATACCTCACTCAGGGACTTTTGGGATTTTAAACCAATCTTAGAGCAGCTGTCTAGAGTTACTAAGATGAAAAGCGTAGTCTGCTGCTCTACATAGGTTAAAATTATCAAGGGCATTGTATTTCAAATGCTTCAAACCAGAAACCAATCACCAACAGGAAACAAGGAGATACCTTCCCAGGAACTTTTTTTTATCCAATTAAGTATACAATTACTATTGCACAGTAGCACTGCATCACGGTTAGTGCCAGACAATGCTACTATACGGTAGCACTGAACTACTGTGCAGTAGCATCTTATGTAGACACGCCCACTGATTCATTATGTTCCTCTTCTTTTTCTTTCATCCTCATTACCCATGCTTCTAACTTTATTTTAAATTTGTAAAAGATCTGAGAACAGATCTAACTAGAAAAAAAGTCATAAAAAGGAGATGCAACCTCACAGATGGCATCAGTTTCATGGCACAATCTGTGCAAGGGCTGCCTTGTTTTCCCACATGTTTCCAACACATTCTATGAATCATAACTGCTGGCAGTCACTTCTCCAGCCCAACTAAGCCATTCAATTTAGGGACTCAAAAGGACCTTACAAAAACCTCTCAACTGAAACTGCTGAAATACCTGGTGCTAGACATTCCACACTGTCACTAAAAGCAAGTATGTTTGGCATGATTTAAAAAAGGTGGCAGTGAAATAAATTGAGAAGTTAAACAACTTAATTTAAAAAGCTGTTAAAAAAACTCACAGCATTCAGGCTATTATATTATTCTTTTCTGAGCTACAAAATGCTTAGAGTCAACTTCAGGCTCAATATTCCATATTTCATTTTTAATTAATGCTAAGGAACTAGAAGTCAGGCTTCTCCTTCTCTCTATAAACCAAAAATATGATTTAATCACAGAGTACCTGTGTTAATATTAGCTTGGGTAGCAATAGAGCTACTTATTAATAAAGTTGCCTAACACTTCAAATGGCTTCTAATTTTGTGAAGCTAGTTATCTGGGCCCAAATGTTGTATTCCAGTGTTTGCCTCTGGCTGCATTTTTCTTGAAAATTCCTAGCTGTGCCCTCCTGGCCTCAAACATCTGGTCACTTGAGACTCTGGCCTGGATGTTCGATTGTGTTCGCTTTACTGTCCCCGGTGGTCCATCGAGTAGGTATTTCCTTCCGGTGTGGTCTTCCCCAATCTCGCCTGCCACCCTGATTCTTATCTCTCGTTGCCCAGCCTTTGGTTTCTTTGGACCCTCTGTGGTCCTCCAGTGGGGGTCTATCCCCTCATCACCCACTGGGTCAGCACTACGCTGCCAAGGGCTGTGTTTCACAGCCCCTCATGCTGCTCTTGCCTCCCGTCTCCCACCTGGTGCGCCTCTTCGGCTCCCCTGGTGCCCTCAATGATCCCACTTGGTCTGGTAATGTGAATTTTACTGGCCTCTCGAGCCCCTCTGCTGTGGCCACTGGTGTCGGGGTCTTCCTGTGCCCCTCTGCCCTTTTGCCCAGGGTTCCCAGTCTTGAGGAGGTGCCTTTGGCTCCCAGTTTCTTTCGCTGCAGCCAGCAGTCTCTGGCTCGCAGCATGTGCTGAAGCGTCCTTCCCTGTTGAGAGAAGCAGCTTCTAGCTCTTTAGCTCCTGCAGAAGCTTCGGGGAGACACCTCCTGCCGGTATCAATCTGCCCCCTTCCTCTTTGTCGGCAGCCTGTTTTACTTCTGCCAGCTGGTGATCGTGGCTGACGTCACCAGCCGGCCACAGCTGTATAAAGGCATGGCTGAGAAGCTGCGCGGGTTCCTCCCCAGGTTCTGGTTTTGATGTGGGTCCCACTGTAGGTAAATATCTCCCTTTATCTTTTCTTTTTCTTTCACTCCCCTCTGAGAGTTCCTGATCCCAGGGATCCCCCCTGGTATATTGGGGTCCCGCCTTCTGGTTCTCCCTGTGACACAACCCAAGCTGTTCCTAATGTGGTTTTTCTGTTTAAGAAATGTAGCAACCTATTCTTTGAACCACTCTAGAACCACCACTGCACTTTGGCCAAGAATTTACTTTTGTGTGAAGGAAGTATTACCCTTTGCCATGACTGTGTAAATCCACCCAAATGTGGCCAAATTATAACACATTTACTCATGTACCACATACACCTTTCCCCCAAGAAGTAGCCATTCAAAATGGGGAAGCATTTCTCAAACAAGGAAGAGGATTTTAATACCAGATGAAGGCAGTGGGACGCTGGAATGGCAGCAGAGGCTGTACTTGGCACCAACTAACTCCTTTTTAAATTAAGCTAAATCCTCTGGCCACACAGAGCAGAGACAAGAGCCCATTCAACTGCATCACTCCCCCACCTCCTCTGCTGTAGAGCTGCAGGTTTAACCCACTCATAGCCACTGCCGAATTAAGACTTTGAGAAGGATATGAGCAATGGCTGTGAGGAAGGCAATCTAGTAGCTGTTGACTGCAGCACAGAGGGTTGGAGGGACTGATCCTGATGAAGGCACCCTGCCCCTGCTCAATGCAGCTGGTGTATTCATCCTCTGCGTGTGCCAGTGCCATGGCAGGTCAGGCTCTGGAGATTTCTCTTCTGCTTCATTCTGCCATCCCATAATAAGATGTGCATCTTATTCATGGGGCATCTGGAGTGTGAATAAATGCAGTAAAGCTTTGAGAAATTGCAGTTAAATCATGTTCAATTGAGACTTCTGAAGCTTCTTCAACAGTAAATCCCCTGGAAATTCCACTGTTCACTGAGCCGCTCAGAGCAAGAGTTGAGTAGACCTTTTTGCAGGGCTGGTCTGCTATTGATCATTCTGGGTTTGGGTCCAGGCAGCTGAACAGAGAGGCTCTGACCTCTACTCTCAATTACCTGCTTTTGGGCCCAGGCCATGTGAAGGGAAAGTTTCCTGATTTATATGCAGAGGGCAGGAAAGAGCACAGATTGGGATAAAAACCATTCAAGGGTTGGCAAAAGGGACTAGAAGCCAGCATGAGGAAACAAACTCACTGGCTGAAAAATGAGACTGAGTCTGGGCAACACAGGTGAAGAGAAAAAGAGGCTATGATTCTAAAGGAATTAACCTTCAAAACAGAGTTTGCATCATGTGCCACACATTAAACAACAGAAAATAAGTAAGCTTCATCCATCCTGCACACTGAATAAAGTAGAAATCCTCATAGGAAAAACAGCATTAAATTAAAAAGCATTTCAGAATTAATACCATAAAGTACAAGCAACCTTAATTCAAGTATTTACTGACATATGAATGTTTGCTTTGCCTTTGTAATCTGGATCATGTCCTTTTACTATGTGCCTGTGTGTATATATGTCTGCATGAGCAAGCGTGCACATGTGCATGCATGTGTAAAACTGGCATTTTCTCTGAGCACCTGCAGGGGACTCATTAACCTAGAATGCTACTACACCTCACATGGATTTAATTAAAAGCAAAAATACGGGAATATTTTTGTATATATACTCTTCTATACCAGCGGAAGCAACAATCTTTCAATTTGGGGATGATCTCTGCCATGACTAATTGATGGGTCTTGATGTGATTGAAGAGTCTGCAACAGATCTGCCTGCAGAAGTTGCAGGTTTTTCCACAGGATGAAAACTGTGATTACTTTTTTTTCTTCCTCTATACTCTCTTCTCCGCTTCAAGGACAAGATGCTTTACCTTGAAATGGGCTGCAACTTCTTTAAAGCAGCAGTGCTACTGGAGTCAATTAGCAACCAGCTCCTCTCAACTTGATATTGGCATCCATTTTCTTGAGGCATTCCTTCAGTGTGTGCTTGTAGCATTTCCTCTGGCCACTGCAAAAACTCAGGCCATAACTCACCTGGGAGTAGAGCATTTTATCACTCCTACATCACAATGTTTTTATTCCATCAAGTTTCAGAGCCATGCAACAAATTGTTTGACACTCACTAGCACTCTGCTCAAAAACCTGTTCCTTGAGTTGAATTTTAAAATCCACAGTCACTAAACGGACCTAGCCCTGGGGCCACAAGGAATATGTGCCTACCTCTGCTGACTGTGTGATTTTACTGACAGGGAAGGAAAGGAAGATTATAGTCAAATCAGGGAGGGAAAGCCCAAGAGGACATTTTCTTGAGTATGCAACAGCCAAGCACAGATTTTGCTGCCTGGCTTCTACTTCTGTACTCAGCCATCACAGCTGGCTCCATCCTCTCCAGCTGCTTAAAAAAAAGAGACAGCTTCCAATTCAAAAGGCCACTAGTGACCTGTGCAACACTCATTTTGGCAATAAATAGATGGAGGAAGGCAATCATTACAGCATCAGACGCAGGAACTCTGAACTGTATCTCCCCCTCCTGCAGTCTAACCCTTGAAACAGCAAGGGAATAACAAACACAGCTCTTGCTTCACTCCATTCCCCAAGCAAGCAAAGGGTAAGGCCCTTCCAGGCCTATGGGAGATGAATAAACTAATACACACCAATCCAGGTGGAGAAAGGGATCACGCAGCCACACAGGTAGCAGTACAGCATTGCAGAGCTGTGGCAAAGGCAATAGTTTTACAGGAGTAATAGCTGATCTGACAGGAAGCCTAAATTTCAAAGAGAAGAGCAGTCTTTCATTTGAGGAAGACTACAACATAAATGAGAAAGTATATTAAAGAGAAGAGGCAAGAGGGTTTAGGGTGGAAGGGAAATTGGAATGGCTTAAGAATGACGTATGAATCTAATGAGGAGTACACCAAAACACTGAACAGACGGGGGAGTTGGAATTTCTGATGGATGGAGTACTACTAGTGTTGGCTACAAAGGACCAACTCACAGGATCATCAAAAAATTCTAGTTTATTGGATGGATGCAAAAGTCAGACCATAAACCTTAGTGCTGATCCCCCCAAACACACATGCACTCACACACACGCACACACTTACAGTAGCTAGCTATGAATACTAAGCACCCGTGTCACGATATGCCTATCCCCAAGCACTGGAGTCTACTGTCAATGGCCAGTCGAGCCTTCTTTCAGTGTGATGTTGCTTTAGAAGGGAGGTCACTGGCTGGTCCTTCTGGATAGACAGGCAGGGTGCTGGTCAGGTCAAAGAGGGCACCATTGGGAGTCATTCTTTGCTGCCTTTTATCCCTCTCTGGCAGACTTTATCCCTCTCTGGCAGACTCCCCAATTCTTGGGTTTACCCAATCCAGGGGTCATTGACCTCAAGGGACGTCCCTCTTGGTAGCTGCTGGATGGCAGCCGTCAGCCCGAGGTCACATCCGCATGTAAGTCCAGTCTCAGGAGTCTGTTGATGAATTTTGATTGATTCATTGCTATGATGAATAGAACTCTGGAAGCGGTTGATCAGGGGGTATTTCAGCCCCAAGGGTCTGTTTCCAGAGTTGATTAGCTCAAACCGAGGTTTCCATACCTTTAACAGTGAAGTTTCAGGGAGTTCCTGGCTCTGTATTGATTCTTTCCTCTCCTTAGTCTGTGGTATGTAGGTGTTAATTGCCACTCGTTAACTTGCTTAGCCAGACTAGCTACAGCATTACAAGTCAATCATTATTCATTCAGGGACCTGCTCAAGCAAGGATGTGCAATTGCACCAACACTCTTTTCCATCTATTGCAGGTATTCTACACTTATTGCTCATAGGCTTCCATCTGGAGTCAGCATCCAGTATCACGTGAACAGAAATCTCTTTAACATCAACCGGCTATATTTCATATCCCCAATAATCAATACCTTCACTACTGATCTGCAAGATACTAACAACTGTCACGTGTGCCCACTCAACTAAAGAGCTCTAGGACACTCCTGACTGCTTCTGTGAAGCATATGCAACGCTTCAAATTACTGTCATCTTACAAAAACCAAAGTCCTTTACCAACCCACCCCAAACCAAACAGTCATTCCTCCACACATTACAAGTAGAGGGCGATCCTCAGAGCCACCCTTCCCAAAATGTAAGTATAGATGACAATATTCAACACCAGATAAAACCTGCCAGTGCTGCCTTTGGACATCTCCAAAATCATGTCTTCAATGTTTATGGCATCACGACACAAACACAACTTCTCATCTACCAAGCTGTTGTTATTCCTACCCTGTTGTATGGGTGTCAAACTTGGTTGACATCAAAAACCCCAGAAAGCTTTGGAATATTACCATCAGCAATGTCTTTGGAAAGTCCTCCATTTCTCCTGGAAGGACAGAAGAATGAATGTCAGTGCCCTGGCTCAAGCACATACCACCAGCATTGATGCCATGTCTATACAAACCAGCTCCATTGGACAATGTGTGTCATAGATATGCCTCGCAACTGGGTCTCAAATAAGTCCTTTATCCCCAACTCACTGATGGTCACTATTCTAGAGGTGGAAAAAAGAAGAGATTAAGATACACCTTGAAGGCCAATCTGAAGAAATGCAATATTAATGCTAAAACCTGGAAGACTCAATCACTGACTCATCCAAAAGGACACTGTGAGATATAAAAAGGCACTGACGATTTTGAGCAAACTTACCTCTAGAGAGGCAGATAGACAAGAGAGAAAAAGGAAAACAGGTGTGATCAAACAACAAAAGGGTCTACCCCTTCTTCCATAATTATTTGCCACATCTGCATTTCAGCATGTGAAACTTGGATCCACCTCTTCAGTCCTCTATGAACTTACTGATGACTACATTTAGTGGAAGACTGTCATCCTCATGCCAAGAGACTGCTGATGACAATGACCAAAAATATTAAAATAATGACATGCTTGCAGAATAAAATGTTCCAAAAATTTCAAACAAGAAAAGATTAATGGTGAATGTTTCAACATTTTGAAATGAAATATCTAAATGAAATGTCAAGTAGAACCAAAAATACTTTTTTTTACCTTAGTATGATATTATAACAGCTTGTGAAGTTGAAATGACAAAAGTGAACTACTGAAGCTTACGCATCTACGTGTCAGAAAGCAAAATGCTTTTTTTCAAAATGCTATTGCAGAAAAATATTTTTTTCATCAAAATCAACAGTTTTACCCAAAGTCTTCACTTTCAGCTGAATTGCATTTTTCACAAAAAATAATTTATAATCAAACTTTTCAGGTAGCTCTACTTCCTAATAAAAATGCTAAGCTCCTTTAAGAAAGATTTCTTTGGTAAAAGCTTTAACTGGACCACATATATAGTTAGGAGAGATACTAGTGAATTTTTTAGGAACCAAATACCCTTCCTCAGGTCTGGGAAAGAAACAGGTACACTCTCAGCAGATACTTGATATACAAATCAAAAACCCCATGAACTACCCACCCCTCCTTTTGTGGGTTTCTGTGTGGGATTGTAATCAGACACAATCCCACACAGAAACCCACAAAAGGATCATTAAAAAATTACAACCTAAACATGGAAAGGTTCACACCTTGAGAAAAATATGCCCAAACCCACAATTCCTGGTTTTCAAACCACCCCTCAACTTTGCCAAATTCATCATCAGAAGTATATACTTCACTAATCAACAAAACCGAGCAGAAAAAGGCCCTGCCTAAATCATAAATGCAGAACCTATTAACATATCTCTACCATCACCACAATCAATACAGTCCACAATAAAATGCTCAGAATCTATGCAACATACACATGCTCATCCCAAAATCTGATATCTCATCAATGCACCAAATGTACCCATGGAAAGTATGCAAGTGAAACTAAACAATCACTATGCTGAAGAATGAACTCTCAAAGAAAAATGATAAATAGCAGAAACAAATAACTACAAGTGAGAGAACACTTTTTACAGAATAAGCACCTCATCCCCGACCTCAGAGTCCTTATTCTCAAGGAACATTTATGCAATAACTTCAGAAGATGGGCCTGTGAACAAAAAATGTATAACTTTACTGGGTGCTAAAAACCATGGACTTAACACAACAGGTTTTTTGGCTCATTGCAATCTACTCCTACTAACCTCTCTGTACCCCATAGAAAATAGCAAGACTCTTCCCTTTAAAATGGTCCTATTCGTTTACATAATCAGGTTTCTCTATTTCAACTGCTCTTTACCTGGCCTGTAATTACCTTTCCTCCTCAGGTTTACTACCTCCTTCCTTTTTTTCAAAGGGAAGTAAAAGCTCAGCTTCAGCTGTATCTGCTTCTTTCCTGGACCTAGGAATTGCTTTCTGGCCAAAAGGCTGTCTAACATACATCATACCTATATAGCTGGTTAAGTAAAATATATTACACAAAATCCTGTTTATCATATATTCTGGTATGATCATGCCTACAACAGCACTACAGAGCTCCTAACAAGTAGGAACCTACCTAAATCACAGCAGAAGTGTAGGTCTTTTAATCTAGCTCTTTTCACCACATGCCCAGTTCCCCTTCTATCCCTGATTGGTAGAGGGGCCTGGCAGTTCCTCTCCCTCCCCACTTGCTCTTGATTGGCCACGAGGCAAAAACTGCAATTTTAAATATGCTGTGGTTTTTGCCGCCTCCTCCAACTGATTGGTCAAGGGGCCCTGGCAGCCCTGTCACTTGCTGCTGAGTACCCAAGAATCAAACCCATGGCATATTTAAATCCACTGTTTTTGCCTCCCAACCAATCAGCAGCAAGTGGTGGGGCTACCAGGGACCCTCAGCTAATCAGGAGCAGGGCACGCAGGGGGGACAGAGGAGGGCAATGAAAAAAAAAATTAAAGGAGCCACTACGCAGCGCACTTCCACCACAATTTATATAGGTCCCTATCTATAAGGCATTTCTAAAACAGTTTATCTGATTAACATGTCATTTACAGCTCCTGGCTTTCTGTGGCCAAAAGTGTGTCTAACATATGTCCTACCATCAGTGATCCTCAACCAGGGATACTAACACATTAAAAGTGGTGAAAGGGTGCCCTGACTTTGAAAAGGCTGAGAACCACTGCTGCACATTGCTATAAAGGTGACTATTCATTCCCTCATCTATCCTTATGCAGAGTTCATGGAGCTGCTACATCCCCTGGCCTATCCAAGAGCGATGTCCTGTTAAGAAGTTTGAGTCCTGCACATTCTCAGTGAGAGAAGATTCTGAAGGTTCAAAAACCAGTGAACTTTCTAACTCTAAGGAGAGTAGGGTTGCCAACTCTGATTGAAGCTATTCCAGGAATTTTTTTTTTTCCCAACATGACATAGTGTCATTACTTGTACTGGGAAAGAAATTCACAATCAGTTGACACTGTTATGTTTTAACAATGAATGCACTTTTGTATGAATTACATGCATACATTATATTAATTAATTTTCTTAAAATATCCCATTAAAATCTCCCGGACTGCTTTCAGTAGTCACTGGGAGATCAATGCCAATTCCTGTAGACTCACAGCCAATCCAGGAGGGTTGGCAACCCTAAAGGAGGGATTGACCTAATTCCATACATTAAGCAGGCGCAGTGAAGATCTGGTAACAGAAATGATGATGCCAAAAAGGTGACCACCATCTCCTGAGGCAAAGTAGACAATGATTGGTCTGAAGAGTGAAGAATGGTAAGTTTGTTTCAATGCGCTGATTGACAGATGCACCAGCTGGATAAGCAGTTGAATGACATGTGCCCTAGAGATATGATTGGACTGTGAATGTGGTGTCATTTTGACATTTAAAAGAGCCTGAGTTCCACTCTGGTGGGGGGGATGTCTAGGGGTTCGAGTAAGTGTAATTTGTGTGGTTTTGGTTTTGGGTGTGTTCATGCGTGACTCAAGGAGTCTAGTGAGTTTGACACTGCAAGATTAAGGGTGTTTTTGTGAGTGTTTAGTATCTGTAGAGCGATCGGAGTTGTGCGTATCCTATGCAGAGCAAGGCTCCCTGGTGATCACTTTGGGATTTGACCAGAGACCAGGACCAGCGGGCCATTACTCATATGGTAACCTATCACCCATTCCTTCGATAAAAGAAGGATTTCACTCTCTCCATTGTACATAATCTTTGTACTTATTGCTGTTGTTTGTTAATATTAATACATTCTTGTGGTTACCAGTTAACTGAGGAGTCTATTTGTACTAACCATTATGGTGGGATAGCACTGGGTTGTAAGCAAACACCCAACTTGCCCACTACCTTAAAAATCCTTTTCCTATACTGAATTCTGAGAGGAGTAATGCCCTCATTTGCTTAATTAAGCATTCAGTGTTCAACACCTAGACCTTCTAGATCCAATTTGTCAAAACCCTGCATTCTTCAGAACACACTTTACAACAGTATGTAATAAAAATGGACTGCTTTCCTAATTTCCAACTTTTTTTAAAAAAGGTACACTGCTGTAAAATAGATGCATTCATACCTTCTCCAGGAACAGTCTGGATATCTGTGATACTGCTAGATGGCCAAACAGAAGCCACAGTATACATCCCTTTCCCCATTCCATCCAGAAACTCCATTCAAAGTCTGTGGGATCCTAGAACATAAAGTGAATTGATGAATATATATATTTACACTTAGAAAAAAGGAAAATGATTGAATAAAATACAAATGTCTATAACATCTCATAAAATTATAAGAAAGAAACATTTTGGTAAAGCAACAGGATTTGATTTTCAGGGATGATGAATGACATCAACTCCAGCTAACTTCTATTTTTATATAAAACAAATGGAACTATTTCTTTTGGGTAGTATTTGTAAAACCAAAACTTGGAAACTAATTTAACTTGACAGTAATTCTTTAACCTTCCTACCAAAGTCTTTAGAAATTTCAAACTATAACTATGATATGCACACACAAATCATCTCAGCATGGGGATATTAGTAGGGCTGTCTGAAATTTCACTGGGTGTTTTGTTTCAACACTGTTTCAATTAATTTCAAACTCAAAATAGTGAAAGCAAAATTAAACAAAAGCCTCAAAACGAAACGAGGTCAGTCGAAACATTTCTAAAGTTTCTAAACGTTTCAAGTTTTGAAGCTGCGCTTGCTTGCAGGGAAACAGAAAGTAGAGAGAGGGAAGGGAAAGAGGAGGGAAGGAGTTCTCTGATATTGACTATGTAGCTGGCCAGTGACTGTGATCCTTCTCTGAGGTCCCTTTCAATCCTAGTGCTCTGGAGGAGGGATGGAAAAACAGCATAAAAAGCAGCATTGTTTGAACTGAGCAGCTTTCTGCCTTGGGGTCAGTTACTGAGCTGTGTCTTCCAGCAGCTCAGCAACATCAGACAAAGGCTATCATTCATTTCCTGCTTGCTAATCTGTTCCTAGCAAGTGGGATTCAATACCTTTTGCTTTCTATAACCTTTTATTTTATTATTATATTCATTCATTTCTTTCAATTTATTCCTCCTGCAAAATCCTTTTTTGGTTTTTTTTTAATCTATTTTGATTCTTTTCCCCCCCAAAAAAGAAATCTTTGCTTTTTCTCAGTGTGCATTCCATTCACTTTGCAGGGAAGTACAGCACATATTACATAGTATAATATTTATTCAGGAACACATACTACATACAGTTATATCTTTTATTTATTACATAAAGACATATATACATACATTACAGTACATAAATGCACATATATACAATTCTCTTATCTACATACATCACATAAATCAGATTAAATTACAGAAGAACACACAGATTTTCCAGCCATTTTCAAGGCAAAGACACTATGAAACACACCATGAAGCATGCTGGAAAGGCAGCTGGCAAGCCTTCAAGGAGGGGCAGAAGATGGGGTAGAGGGAGAGATGTAGTAAGTCCATCCCCTGCTCCCCCCTCCCTAAAACTGAGACACAGCCTTCTTCCTACAATAGCCTTTTTCCTACAACAAGTAAGCATGAGGCTTCCAGTTCTACAGGCAGCAAGGAGAGGGAAGCAGTGCCACTGCCTGTGCCTGAGTCTGCATCGCCTCCAAAGCACCAGCCATAACCCCACCACCACCACCGTGACAACAAGCAGCAGCACCAGCATGACAGTCTCCTCTACCCCCACTTCACTTCCCATGCTGAACCTTCCAGTGTCAGAGGAAGAGCTGAAGCTGGAGCTAGATTTGACTGCCATAGCAAGGGAAATTCTGGGGAAGGAGGGGAAATCATCTGAGTTTGTGCTCCACACCCCTCAAGTTTCCCCTACAGCCAGGTCTCCTTCCCCAGAAGGCACTTCAGAAGAGACTGACGTAGACGCTGTGGAGGCAAGTGGCTCAGCTGAGTCTGCTCCTCCTGTTGCTGTGCCTCTGCCTGCTGGGAAAGGGGAAAAGGCAGCATCTGCACATGTACCTGCACCCCAGAATTGAGTGGGTAATGTGGTCTGGGATCATTCTGAGCTGGCAAATGATCCCACATAAGCTATCTTCCTGCACTGCTCAGCCAAAACCAGCTGGGGCACAGGAACAAAACACATGAGCACCACAGAGATGCTGATGCATCTCTACAGGCACCACCCCCTTGCCCTTGCTCCTCCTCAGCCTGGCACCAGTGGGAGCATGCCCAAAAAGGAGTTCCCCTCCTTTGGAGCATGCTCCAAAGCCCCTGTCCACCTGAAGCAGAGGCAGGCCACCCAGGAACAATGGGGGAAAGGCAAACAGAAAAGGGGCACGTTGAAAGGGTGAGTGAGATCACTCAGAGCATTGGGGAAATGTTTGCTGTAGATGGCCAGCCCTTTTCCTTAGTTGAGCAGCCAGGGTCCAGGAGGTTAATGGCGCTCATGGCTACATCCTACCAAGTGTCTGCATGCACCACCTTCATTAGGATGGTGGTGCCCTCCTTGTATGAGGCATGCAGGGAGTAATTGAGGGAGAAGCTGTGCAAGGCAGGTCTACAGGTGGCCTTATACTTCACCTCGGACATCTGGGGTGAGAAGCAGGTGGGGTGGAGATCAAGCATACCTCTCCCTCACAGGGCACTGGTGCAACCAGTCAGGCCATCGGTGGGCTCTCCTTCAAGCCAAGTTGATGGATGAGTCCCACATGGTAACAGAGATCATCAGGGCTATGAACCATTTGGTGCAGGGGTGGTTCATTGAGCAGGGTGAGCTCATCCACAGGTTTATGGTCACCAATAGTGAGGCCAATATAGTCATGGTGATCAGAGATGCCAACTTTATTGGTATCCACTGTGTGGCACACAAGTTGCACCTCATTATCAGGGACATCTTAAAGGGGGACAGAGCTGCCAGTGATGGCGCCAGCACCACCAGCAAGCTCTTTACCAAATGCCAGAAGATGGCAGGCTACTTCCACTAGGGCATCAACAGGGGCAAGATGCAGAGCTGAACATCCCACAGCATAAAATCATGCAGGATGTGGAGACTCAATGGAACTCCACCTACCTGATGCTCAAGAGGCTGGTGGAGCAACAGAATGCCATCCTTGATATGGCCTTGCTCAGGGAGATTGGGATCAGCAGCCCCCTTAACAGAACTGAGTGGGATACCATCTCCCAGATCTTGGTAGTCTTCAAGCCCTTCCTCAAGGCCACCGAGCACCTCAGCGCTGGCGATGCCCTCCTTAGCCAGGTGATCCCTGTAGTGAAGGAACTTCAGAACCAAACAGAGAAGTTCCAGGGGATCAATGTTCCTAGCTGGGGCAAGCCACTGTCACCGGACATGCAGGCACTGGTGAGGCTGCTGAGGGAGGGCATCAGGAAACGTCTTGATCTCTTGCGGTCCAGTACAGTCCACATGCTGGCCACCATGTGACCCAAGGGTGAAGGAGATCATCAGCATATGTGGCAGCAAAATCCTGGATCAGTGGGGAGAGGTGCTGGTGAAGAGAGTCATGGAGGCAGCAGGACAGAGGGGAGAATGTGGAAGAGGGGGGTCCACTGTCCCATGACAGTATGCTATCCACCAGCCAGTCTCCACCACAGGTGCTGCCAGTATGGGCCAAGGACATGGCTTTCATGGTGAGGTCCAGAGGCACCAGACCCCACCATCGGGCAGGTAGGGCTCAGGCCTTGGTGACTGCCTATTTCGTTGAGGACATGGAGCCACTGTTGTGCAACCCCTTGGCCTACTGGGCAACCTACAGCCAGATGTGGCTGAATCTCACCACAACTGCCCAGGAACACCTGTCCTGTCCACTAACCAGTCTTCCAAGCAAGGGGGTATTTAGCATTTCTGGGGATGTAGTGACACCCCACTGCACCTCCTTGAATCCTGGTTTGGTGAAGCAGCTGGTGTTCCTCAAGGTGAACCTCCCACTGCTGGAGCTACCCAAGCTCCAGGTGCAGATGGACTGAGTGCCACCCTTCTCACTCCATGCCTATTTCCTTCTTTTCATTTTTTTTAAACCATTTAATGCCCCACTCTCAGAGCTAGAGGCGGCACTCACTGCATCACTAGCCAACAGGGGAAGAACATATCCCTGCTGAGCTACTATGCCAGGATGAACTTGGAGATATGGATTGGGGCTATGGGGAAGGAGGAGGCCCCAGGTCCTGGGCATGACCAACTAAAATTGTTTTCTGCCAGGGTCAGGAGGCCTGGTGGGACTGCCAGAAGCACGGCAGCCCCAGGAAATGCCAGGACCGAGGATCTCCCTCAGATTGAAAGATGGGTAGGAGGTGCCATAACCTCCAGCCACCAAATGCATGCACACAGTCCTGGATGGGAAAGGTAGGTTGGAGGCACCATAACATCCAGCCACCACACAAGCACACAGTCCTGGCTGGAGAAAGCCCAGATTTGTCATGGGACCAAGGATCTCCCTCAGATAGAAAGGTAGATAGGAAGCGCCGTAATGCCAGGACCAAGGATCTCCCTCGAGTAGAAAGGTGGGTAAGAGGTGCCATAACCTCCAGCCACCCTGTGCATGCACACAGTCCTGCCTGGGGAAAGCCCAGACCTGTCATGTCTTTGAAAGGTTTGAGGTTTGCTGGTTGCAGTGGAGTTCTGAGGCTCCAGGTAAGCTCAGCTGAGCTGCCTGGAATGCCAGCTTTTGGGTTAAAAAACCCTTTGTCAGGCTGAGGAAGCACCTGCAGTTGGTGTGTGTGCTGTTCCTGGATGGAAGGAATAGTAAAAGAGCCAGAGGCTGGCATGCAATGAAGGTAAGAAAACCAGTCAGTGAAAATGGAAATGGAGGTGTCTGGTTGTGAGGCACAAGGCTGGGGTGGGGGGAGAAGAGCGATGTAGCAGCACAGGTGAAAGTACCTGAGGAGTCAGATGTCTGACATGTTGTAATGTGTCAGAATTCCAACTTCTATATTGAGTCCATGAGTTTCTGTACCTAGGAGGTTGATGAAGTGCAGTTCATAGGCTCATCTGTGAAAAGTAGTTTTTCTCAGTGGGCACAAGGGTGGCAGTCATCAGAATACTGAAGGTAAAGCATTATTGTTTTGAGTACTTTGGTCTTTGAGCAAAAATGGCCCAGATTGAAGAGCCCTCCATCCACTCAGTACTCAAAGTCAATTCCAGAAGGAAAGCAGTCCTTAATGAGAACCAGGATGACTGTCAAATAAATGAAGAACAGAGTTGAGGCAATGATGCATCCTTGCTTGACCCCAGTTTCGATGACAAATGCATCTGTCTCTGATCCACTACACAGAATGGTCAGTCATCTGGTATACACTCTTCTTGGACCTGGCAGGCAATAAAGATAATGTCAAATGCCCACAAGATGGTGTGAAACCACACTGAGATATCAACAGGACTTTCTCAGTAAGAGGTAAAAGATAGCTCAGCTCAGGAGGATGCGGGAGAGGATTCTCCCTGTTGTGGAAAGAAGGGCAATACTTTGACAGTTCGAAGAGGCTTATCCCCTTTCTTAAAGATAGTCATAATGCTGGCACTCCTCAGGTTCCCAGGGATCTCTGTGTTGTTCCAAATTTGAAGAATAAATTCATGGACTCTCAGTACCAGTTCCTTCCCACAAGCCTTGCAGATTTCAGCAGGTATACCACCCAGTCCAGTAGTCTTGTTCTTCGTTTCCTTGATGGCACACAATACTTCTTCTAGGATAGGAGAGTTTGTGAGGGATCCCCTATCAGGGGGATGTGGGATAGACTCAATGATGGTATCCACCACTGTAAAAACATGGTTCAAGAGTGCCTCAAAGTGCTTTTTTCATCCAGCTTGGATAGATCCGTTGTCTTTGGAAGCTGGGCTGTACATGACTTTCATTGCCTGGAAAAAGCTATGCATGTCATGTTTGTCAGCACAGAGCTGAATCTCCTTGGCTTTTTCTTGCTATCAGTGATTTTTGATTTCCCAGATCCTCCTTGGATCTTTAGCTCTGAGGAGTCGATAGGTCTCCTTCTACTGCTGAGATGAGGTTTCATCTTGCCAGAATCAGCCTTTCTCTTCCCGTCAAGGAGGGATTGGATCTCATCATCACAATCACTGAACCAGTCTTGGTGTTAATGGGTAGTATAGCCAATGGATTCAGCACAACAGTAAGTCACTGGTGTCCATGCACATGTTAGCTGAGTATGTACTGAACATGGATAGATGAACTAATTAAGCCAAGTTAAAAGGGAGGCTAGGAAACAGACATCTCACATCACCTCACCACCAGTAACTATCTTAGATGTGTCTGTTCCTATTCCATGCTAAGCAAAAGCTGAACTGGACCTATTTACCCCTGAATTAAATAACTACTAAATTACCATGGTTTAGCATTCATTTACTAAGAGATGGAGTTTTTTTTCATTTGCCTGTACCCAATGTGACTTCAAATATTGGCAGTTCTTAATGCAGATTTGTATTTTCAAGTCTTGGCTCCACCCTCAATGAACCAGCCAACAAGGGCAAGGTACCAAAGAAACGACTATCTCCTGACAAAAAATGGCAAAGATTATTATATCATGGAGCATGAGGAGAAACAAAGAACAGAACTATGTCAGAATCTGAACTATTTCTGGGGCTAGATAGATGTGCCCTTACTCAATGCAAAACATACAATAGCAAACTAGTGCACAGGAGTATATTAGCTCTAGTTTAATTCAGATTATTTTGAAGATCCTCTTGAAAAAATGTAACTTTTAAATTTTACAAAATGCATGAACTAAGAAAAATGGCAGGCTATATTTTTTATGTTTTTGGCTCCTTACTCCCCTATCTAGGGGAGCAATGTTGGCTCATATTCAGCTTATTGTCTGCTGTAACACCCAGGTTCCTTTCTGCAGAGCTCCTGCTTAGCCAATCAGTCCCCAGTCTGTACCAGTGCATGGGATTATTCCATCCTAAACACAGGACCTTGCATTTGTCCTTCCATGAACCTCATGAGATTTTGGTCCAATCATCCAGTTTGTTGAGGTCTCTCTGAATCCTAGCCCTACCCCGCAGCATATTTACTACTGCCCCCCTCAGTTTGGTGTCATCTGCAAACTTGCTGAGGGTGCACTCTATGCCATCTTCCAGGTCGTTGATGAAGATATAGAACAACACCTGCCCCAGGGCTGACCCCTCGGACACTTCACTTGACGCCAACTGCCAACTAGACATTGAGCCATTCCTTATTGCCCTTTCAGTCTGATGATCCAGCCAGTTGTCTATCTACCATCCAACCCATACTTCCTTAGCTTGCTTACAAGAATGTTATGGGAGACTGTATCAAAAGCCTTGCTAACATCAAGGTATATCATGTCCACTGCATCCACTGAGCCAGTCACCTCATCATTGAAGGCAATCAGGTTGGTCAGGCATGACCTACTCTTTCTGAATCCATGCTGGATGTTCCAGATCACCTTCTCCTTCTCCAAGTGCTTAGAAGTAGATTACTTAAGAACGTGCCTTTTTTAAAGATGGGCACTATATTTGCCCTTTTCCAAGCATCCTGGTCCTATCCCAATTGCCATGAGTTTTCAAAGATAATTGCCAGCAGCTGTACAATCACACTGGCCAATCACATGGACCTACTAGAATAGAATTCAATAGATTTAATTAGCTTCAGTGGGACTGTTCACAGTAGAAAGCCTTCAGTTAACATTAAATGTTCATGGGAAAAGTTCATAAGGCGGTACAGTGAACAATCTGCAACACATATTTTAAACAGGCCCAAAAATTGCATACAAAATTCACTAAACTGGATGTTAACAGAATTCTAGATGACAAACTGTCATTATAAAGACCATAAGACAGAAAATACCAAATTTACTCAACTCTAAGACAACCCTGAATTTAACACACACACTCCCCCATAATGAGACTCCACACCAAGAAACATTTTAATTTGGCATTATTTTTATAAACAGACCTACTGACAAAAAGTATAGCAATAACTGTAAGTCATAACTTCAACAATAACTTCAGTTCAATTCAAACATTAACTTAACTTAATCTACATTAGGTTCTGTCCAGAACCTGGTGAGTGCTACTCCTTTCTTAGATCCTACAAGTCAGGACTGGTCACTTTCACATGCATCCTCACTCTCTTTACTGTTCTCATCTACTCCCGCACCTTCCCATAAAACATCATTTTCAGTTCCATCCATGGCACTGGATATATCACAGTTCTTGAAGCCTTTAATAATGAATTCTGAAGACATCCTTTCCGAAGAAGTCAGACTCTATTGGCAAACCAATGGTATGGTTGGCTTCTTAATATTCCTACCAGGTGTAAGTACATGGTTCTCTGCCAAAAGCTGGTCTGAGTACTGACACAGTAAATGATACTTGAAGGGCTAATTCAACAACTTCCAATACTTAGAATTGAGATATCATACTAGCAGGTTATGACTACAAGTTCACAGTTCATGGACCAAATTTTTGCTTTCACATATGATGTTACATGCCCTCTGAATGAATCCAACACTACTGACATTCCTCTTTTCTTTATAGTGTCGCAGGTCTCCATTTCTACCTAATATCTAACCAGTCATTCATCAGTTCACTTGACATCCATTCTTGTTCCTGGCGCCTAACCACTATTTCTGGTAGCAACTTTTCTTCTGGCAGAGTTTTGCATTTCAAAATCACATAGCATGGCAATTTTCTCCCACCTGGCAATACTGCTAACATCACTGTAATTTGCAACTTTTCATTTACTATATTTTTCATAGTTATGGATTTTGTGCCTTTCTCATGGATGGTGACACTGCTCAGCATGTCAAAATAGACTGGAGTCTCATCAGCATTACCCATCTTCCCCAGCAGGGGAAGGTCTGTATAGCCCAATAATGTACCACTGGAATTCAACAGGTTTTTCACTATGGTTTGATTGAAATGTTTGTCCAAGTAATGTTCTTCATCTCAGGACTACCTGAGCCACTATGTTGTATCATTCAGCTATACCACCCACTACATGCTTTGAATTTTTGAAGGGGAACTTTCAATTCCTTAGCTATTTCTAATGCTTTGAGTCAAAGAACTTTATGGATGATTGGCATGCCTTCCTTTCCCTTTTCTTGAACATATTTGAAAACTTAGTTACCAATTTCAGCAAAGTGACCTTGTTTTGGACCCCTAAGTCCATGTGGACTTATGCAGTCTCGAGTTTTCCCTATAACCGTCTCCACTGACACACATTTGCTCCAGTAACACTTCCTTCCTGTCTCACAGTTGGTTGTTTTCTCAGCACAATTTACAACCTTCATTTTAAAGCTTGTAGCATAGCTTCATTTCTTTTGATATCTTCTCAACTGTACCACTACTTCCTCTTTTTTCTATATGGTCCGTTATTAGGGGTTTCCCTGCCACCGCTCACCCCACAGAATTTACCACAGGTTCCTATGGCTTTTAATTTTGGCCAGTCAGTGCTGATCAGGCTCTATAATCTGCTGCTTTTTCTGCTACCAGATGGATCCCCTGTGCCACCTCTGCCCCTCCACTGGGTGCCTTGCTGCCACTTGCCTCATCATATGCTGGTTCCCTTATAATAGCTGCCTGGAGACTCACTGTGTGCTAGATCCCTTATTGTAATGCTCATGCTGGGTCCCTCATCACTGCTTCTGAGTCCCTTGTCACATGCTAGATCCTATATTGACATAATCATTCTGGAACCCTCATCACCGTTGCCGGGCCCCTTGTCATATACTAGATAGTAAATACCTCATCAGCATGGGCATGCTAGATCCCTTGTTGCTGTTGCCAAATTCCTCGCCACCACTTGTTGGGTGCTTTGCCTTGTGTTGGATCCCTTGCTGTTACTGCTGGGAGCTTCACCATATGCTGAATCCTTTGCTTCCTCTACTTGGAGTCTCAGTGCTCTAGGATCCCTCCCTACTGCTGCCCACAGCCTCACCACGCATTGGGTTCCCCGTCACTGTGTCCCTTGCTGAATGCTTTATCCCTTAGTACCACAGTCAGGTCCCTCCCTGCAGTAGGCAGGGTGCCTGGTTGGCCCCTGGGGGTCCCTCCTCCCTTCATGCTGACCAGCCTCTGTGGGGTCCCTCCCTGCTGCTTGCCTGGCCAGCCCCTCCACACATTGTGCTGGGTGAATGGCAAGCAGGAGCTCAGGTCACTCCCAGCTGCTGCCTGGCTGGTGGATGCCAAGGAACCTTCATGCAGCTCGAAATGACCCAGCAGAGACCAGCCAGGCATCATGCTGGGTTTCTGTCTAGCATGTGCTCAGTCACTCTGAGCTGCTGTCCCAGCAAGTGCTGGAGCAACTCAGCACACGATAGCAGCCTGGCTGGGTCTCTTCTGTGTGCCAGGTTGCTTTGGCTCTTGCCACTAGAGCAGCAGCTCAAAGAGACTCAGCACTTGGTGCACACTATCAGGGAGCAACTTGGCTGGCCTGCAAGGTCACTCCAGGAACCTGCTTGCTGAGGGAATCCTGGCCACCCCCTGCTGGCCAGACATGCCAGGTGCCTGCCTGCACTGCCTCCTCAGTAACCTCGCCACCCCCGTGCATCTTCTGATTGTAGGTAAGTCATATGCGATTATAAGACAAGGCTTGATTTTCCCCATGTTGAATGGGAGAAAAAACTTCATCTTATAATCAAGTAAATGCAGTACTGCAGCAAGTCAGAATAACAACTTTCAAAGACAAGGCAAAAATGCTGTAAGCACAAAGCACAAATCAACCAGGAGCTTAATTTTCTCTTCCAATCTTTTTCCACTACTCTCCATCATGGAATGTAAGCTAGAGTCAAGTAAAGCCATACTAACGCTACAGTTAATACTACAGAGTTAATACTACATGCTATGTCTACACATGTGCTTTACTGTGGAGTAGACTAATTAGCTACAGAGTAAAGTGTTACCATCTACATGTGCAACAGTATTAGGCTACAGTAAATTAATTTAAACCACCATAAGACAGTACTATCAAGGACAGTACTATCTTAGACTGGGGTAGTTTACTACGATTAAATGCATGTGAAGACACTGACTCTGGACATAAATTGTGACCAGTCAGCCTAGCCAGCAAGGGGTCAGACTCCTGCCTGAATGCCTAGCCACATAGCTCCATACTTTCAGGCTCTAGCCACCCCCTCCACCACCCAGCACCTGGGGCTGAGCAGGGCCAAGCAGGGCAGAAGCAACAGCCCTAACGTAAACTACTTTACCCTGGCTCAAATTTCTGCTGTCCTGGGCACACGTGTAGATGATGTGCCTGAGAGTAGTTTGCTCCA
Organism: Caiman crocodilus; assembly: GCA_030014935.1. Classification (NCBI taxonomy): domain Eukaryota; kingdom Metazoa; phylum Chordata; order Crocodylia; family Alligatoridae; genus Caiman; species Caiman crocodilus. Next base: position 70,748,035 of record JAGPOW010003648.1, read on the forward strand.
TCTTAAAATGCTCCAAAGTGCATTGCTTCTAATTAATTGCATGTGTAGACGCACCCACAAATTATCTTTTCAAGGAAGGCAGACTCACACATTTTCCTATCTGAACATTTTGTGCTATGTGATAATTAATTCTGCAAACCATCCATGGAATATAATCTGAAGCAACTGAGAGAGCCAAGAATAATTCCTATCTCTAGAAGTGACCCAGTTTTGACCCTTGAAAACTACAAGCAATCTAGAATCACACCCTCACAGCATTCACACTAGAAAAGACACTAAATGTAATGTTCTCTTTTCTGCCATGAACTATCAAATGAAGTACCAACTGTACCAATGAATGAATTAACTGTTAACAATTACGTACAGTAAAATTACGAAAATCACTTCAACTATCACATCTCATGATGTGTCCTGCACACATTCCTAAAGACTAAGATATTTCAGCAAGATAAAAAAGATACATGCATCTAAACAGGAGCATTACTGAACCTAAACTATTTGTTCATAGATCAGATTTAAAATACTATTATACATTTTTCTTCTAATGTAAACAGTTTTTCTGTATCATATCCAGCAGGCTTGCTGAGATCAGAATGAGAGTCAAGTGTAAAGCTACAGTTCATTCTCCTCTGATAATGTTTTCTGCCTTTATTATTTACAACAAAGTTCCCTGAAGGTTTGGTACTAGAGAAAGGGAAAAGACAGAAGCTCTGACGAGTCACTGAAACTTTAGCCTAATATCATAACTTTCTACTTGAGGCAGAGGCATGGGGAATGGGTAACTGGGGAGAAAATAACCCCTTTAAAATGCAAGTACATTGTTGTTCTTAATGGTGACTAATAATATATCAACATATGACTTAAATTGGGAGTTGACTTCAAGTCTCCAGGAATAAAAAGGTGAGCAATGTTAGCTGTGCTCTTTTCCCTCCTCCTCTATTACTTCAGACAGCCCCTGTACAGAGCTCCACAACATTTTGAAAGGGCACATTTTACACTGCCGTCTTTCAGCTTTATATTCATTAACTAGCACCTGGTGAGCATGAGATTCTTCTCTGAAAAACACACTAATTTAAACACACAGTATAATTCTTGCTAATAGTGGAAATCCTCCAGAAATCTCTCTGACCATTATTGAAGATACCAGCTCTTTCACTAGCCAAATGGTAACAATTTTAAGTAACCAATACAAAATTATCAATAAAATAAATTGAATCCATTTTACCGAAAGCAAATACGGCCATTTTTTTCCCTGGACCTTAAGAAAAAATTATTTTTGATCTACTCTCAACTCCTACAGTGGTCTACCTGTAGATTAGTCTCCTGCCACTGCTGCTGACCTTTAAAAACCAGAAAAACATTTATTTCTATGCACTGTTAAATTCACATGGAGTTATCAATTACCTTATACTGTTTCTCCGAGAATTGCATTTACGTGTTACAATTTATGACTGCAGCTGTGGGAAGATAACAAGTGACTGTCACTGTCCCTTTCTCTGTTGCACTAGGTCAAGTGTGTAGCACATCAGATGAGACATCCACACAAGGGAACAGAGCAGAAGTGATGGAAGCATGTAAACAATGAAGCTCTTTATGTTAACAAGAACCTCTCTGGCTCAAATACCCTTAAAACTTTTACACCTATGAGTTTCTGGGTGCTCTCCTCAGATATTTAGAATGGATTCATTTTTGCTTCTTACATGACCAAAGGAATCAGGATTTTGCTCCTTTATCTTCTTCTCCTTTGTCTTCCCTACATCTGCATGTAGACACACAGAAAGGTTCTGTCAATGAACTATTTTACTAGAGTTCTGTGTCTGCTCCATTTTACAAATAACACCTTGGCCTAACACAAATGAACAATTTAAATGAGCCATTATTCTGCCACGATTATAAATAAGAAATAACAATTCCTCCAGAGAATACTATCCAAAAAACTTCAACCACCCAAAGTCTACATTACGTGACAGGATGAAAAGCAAAAGGAAAAAATTCCTGAAGCAAGAAAAATAATGATAAGGGTATTTCTCCTCTTTTATATAAAACCCACACAGAACAAAACAAAACATAAGCAACATCTGTCTACACGCATTTGTTTTTACACTCTGAACCGTCCCACATATTCATGGATGTGTAGGACTCTACATACAATGAATGCGGCTCCACAGGAAACAATTAACTTTTAAACTGTAGAGTTTTTTAAAAGAACAAAATAGAACAAAACAGAAAAAAACCCCAGCAGGACAGGAACCTAAATTATGAGGCCAAATGAAAAAGTTGGATTTGGTGGTTCTCCAAGTGACACTGAGGGATTTGTGGGGGAAGGTAACGGTGGTCAAAGTTGGTTCTCTCATCAGTCTTGATGTCTCACTGGTTTCCACCTTCCATATCCTTCACTGCTTCTAAACAAAGATTCCCTCTTCCTTGCACAATTAAAGCAGTGATGTAAAAGAGTTCTCTCTGCAGCAAAGAAGGGTTCAAGAATGAGTGGCAACAGTGTGTCCACTACTGTGTACATCTGTGAGCTAAAACCTTTGTCCAGGAGTGGAACAGTTGAGGCAATGTCCGTTATTCAATTCTAAGGGCTTTGGCTGCAGCTGTTGAATGATTGTGCTAGTACTTCATATGCTGTATGAAAGGGATGATTCTATCCCTGTCCTGACACATACAGGGTGTGAACACATGTGTTCAAGGTGCATTTGCTTAGGTTTTATAAGGAGATTCTTAATGTACCTCATTCAATTATGGGAGACATTTGAATTTAGGAGTAAATGTACGGGATTGAAGTCTCCCTTGTTATAGTGCAGGGGTGGGGAAATATGGCTTGCAGGCTGAATCCGGCCTGCTAGGCCATTCTATCTGACCCACAGGGCCCCTAAAAAAAATTTAAAAATTAAACTTGATCTGAGCCTTCAAGAGGCCGAGAAGCGATTATTAATCTGTCCTTGGTTCCTGTCAAAGATTACAGGAACCAGGGGCAGTAGGACCCAGGAAAAGCCCCAGCAGCCTCCTGCAACAACAGCGCCTGCCTGGCCCCACCCCCCCAGTAAAAAGCCCCACCAGGGGCTTGTGGCCTGGGACCATGTGGCTCCTCATGACTGCACTGGCATGGGAAACTCAGGTGGGGAGGAAGGGTAGGGGAGAACCGTGGGCAGGGAACGAGCAGGTGCTGAGTGCAGAGGAGAAGAGCATCTCCTCCCCCAACCTGTGGCCCACAGTCCCTGCTACAACCATTCACAGCCTGCATGGGGCTGTTCTGAGCAGGCACAGACAGCCCTATGCGGGCTGTGAGTGGCTGCAGCTTGGGGCACCAGCCACGGGGCAGGGAAGGCACTGCTTTTCACCATGCTCAGCACCAGCTTGTAACCTGCCCCCGCTGCCAGTCTGGGCCCTGTGCCAACTCTGGGCTTGCCCATCTGTGCGGCTCAGCGTGCAAGCTCCAGGTGGGCAGAAGCAGCAAACACTGACTGACACAGCAAGCAAGGGGGCCACTTCCTCCTGAAGACAAGGAAGTCAGCAATCTACCCAAGTGAAAAATGTGGTCTTCAGGCTTCTGTGACAGTTGTAGGGTAGAGGTTCATACCACTGGGCATTTTTACATGTGCCCCTGACACAGCGCCGGGAGCTTTTAATTAGCAAGTCATGCTAATTAAAAGCACCCAGAGCTGTGTTGGAAACACATGCATCAGCAGCGCAGTGCGCCTCCATGCTGAGAAAATGGCAGCGGTGCACTGAATGTGTTTTAGTTCAAAGGAAACCACCGCCATTTTCTTAGCACTGAGGCACACTGTGCCACTGACACACGTGACATGAGAGGCTGCCAGAGAGCATCAATCTGTGTTCCAGCAGACTCAATTAACTGAGTCTGTTCTGAAGCACTGGATTTTGAGTGCTTTAAAGAAGGCTCCCCACATGTGTGTAAGTGCCCTCAATGGCCAGATTTTCACCGACTATCAATCAATGCAACTTTGTCTTCAACTATGCTAATTTGCACACAGAGACGATGTGGCTGTAGGAGTCTTGTAGTTCTCTCCCCCTCTGAGTTCTGTGTTCTTATATTCATGGAACTAAAGGACCCAAGCTTTACAAGTGCTGCTCTAGCTCTATGAGAATCTGTTGAGGAAACTGCAGAGCAATTCACAGACTATGCCAAATACTCAGCCTAGTAAGGGAACACTGCTGAATACAACGTTTTGCTGCAGTTGTAAAAGCTAATCACATTTCACAGAATGAGGATCTCAGAAGAACTGCAAGGAACAGGAATTTATACTAAAATTATAAAATCAAATATTCAGTAATATTCACCAATCTCACCTTTTTTAGTCCCCAAAACAGAGCATTTTTCTCCAATTCAAATTCTCTGTCAAGTTCCTCTTCATACTCTGCCAGGAATAACAAATACCTCCATTAATAACAGAAACTAGAGTCAGCTGGCTTGCTCAGTTTATTTTTAAACAGTGTTACAGTCCCACATATACACAGTACCTAAGACAGGAAAACTCTACACAGAAGGAATTCTGCAAGGGTCAGAGCCAAGCAAAGATAAAAAAGATGGACTTTCCACAGCTACTACTGCACTCCTTGAACTTTCATTACCATAATTTTTAGTCAATGGATGCACACTACTATGAACCAATAACAATGTCCTTTCCTCAGACCTTCACATCATGCTAATCAATGCAAACCACATGAACTCTACCATACATACTGTATAAACTTCCCCATGGTTGCTACACAGCCATCCAAATTTCACAAAGTAGAAGCATGATGGTTTTGTAGATTTGGAGGCTTCTATGACCACTCATCCTTAATGCATAGTTGATTTTACAGGTAAAGAAAACAAAGCATGAAAATACATTTATCCACACTTACTTAATGTAAATAAAACTAACCATGCCTATAGATCAAGATTTAAGCATCCAAGTGCTCACCATATGGTAGCAAAAAAGACTTCCAGATAGGAAGCATAAAAATGAATCACATAAAAATGAGATGGCGCCTCAAGTCAAAAGACTAGTTCTGGCTTAGAACTAAGGTCACTCCAGTGGACTGTGTCAGTTTCCCCCTGAGCAACTGATGAGACTGAAAGTGCAGAAAGCATCTGGCTCTTCCCACTGCATCCATATAATTTTTAAAGGACCCATTGTTTCTATTTCACTTCTCAGAACAATTTCACTTAGACTTCTAGAAATCCTCTTCTTCCAAAACTGCAGTTAAGAGTTAACATTTGTATTTCCCACTACTCTGCAAGTAAGGGTGAGTGGCTAGCCTAAGTAACTATGTGACCTTACGATTGTTACTCTTGTCCTTCTTCCTCCTGTTGTTTGTCGCAACTACTTTAGGCATCCTGTCCTAACTGAAGTTCTAACTTTGCAACCTGTTCCAGGTAGGGAGAATTCTCAGCAGAGCCTTTAGTCAGTCAGGCTTTCAGTGTGGGCCTGGGTCCACTCACTTGGAATAGCTGTGTAGCTGGAGTCTTAAACAGTGAGCTCTTCAAGACAAGAAGCTTGTCTTCCTATGCATTTCACAATGGGATGCTACTGTACAAACAATGCATTGAAATAATTAAACAGAAAGGCTACATTATGGACAAACTGATTTTTACTGAAGAAAAACAGAAAGAGAGTCTTGGCCTATCAAAACAAAACAAAGATGCAGCAAAATTACTGAGTGTGGTATTGGCGATCTGCAGTGAGAAAAGTATGTTTTTATTTTGCCCCCTTTCCCTACCACTCATCCATTCAAGACAATTTGAATATGGTAGCAAAAGTGTTACTTACACCGGGGCAAGTTTTCACCATCTTTCCATACAATAGAACTTGGTGCTAGAAATTACAATCTAAAAACTGATGTTCAATGTTATGTCATCTCTGCTTATTTTACTAATTATAAAAAGTAAAGAAAAACTTATCTTTATTTTCAAAGTTTTTAAGACTGTTCTATATCTCCCTCTAGTGGAAAAATAACATGTGGAACTTGGAAAAAAATCATAGCAATAAAAATAATGATGATATTGTACACCATTTTATGGGAAACTGTCATTAAAACCAGACTTTTTGAAGTGCTGGTGTCAATTATCTTGTTAATCAGCTAGATCCTGCAAATACTATTGCATGATCTTGCCTTTATTCATGTGAGTAGCTCATTGATTGCAGTGGAACTACTCACAATAATCCAATTAAGCTCATGAATGAGACTTTTCAAGATTAATGTCCTTAGCATAGAATATGTGACTGATTAAAATACAGCATCACTTTCACTATTCCTCTGACCAGTAATTATTTTACTTATTTATTGATAAATTAATAATTTGCATTAAGATATCAAAAATGTCAATAACAAATTATATTTGCATATTTCTTTTAAATTTTAAGTATATCTACCATTTGTGCTTGGATGCACATATGAATCTAAACAAGATATAAGCAAGATATAAGATCATTGCTAAAAATATTATAAACCAAACCTAACAATAATGTTGGAAATTTATTTTGAGTTCAACCAATTCGTAATAAAACCTCAACTATCCAACTTGCTCTTTGTTTCACAGGCTAAATTGCTAGAAACTTGAAAATGCTCTGTTTGTCTGGAAATAAGTTAGTGAATACATTTGTAAAAGGATTTTGTTATAAGGGTAGACAACATCAGAGGAAACATTTCTAAACATCAATCCCCGAAAAGTCAATAGCACACAGAGGTATAATAGAATATTTTATGTTAGTTCAAACAGCAATTCCCACAAAGTCTATTAAATGTTTGCAACAGCTCAGTTAAGGATGACACTGAAGGAAGCAGGTGTTTTGATACCAGCATGGGACCATAATATAGCTGTTTGTGTGTATAAACATGATTTAAAGACCAATATGTCTTTTAAATACTTCCCTTATCCCTTTCAGATTCCTAGACAAAGCAACCACCACAGCCGTCAAAGAACTGATGAGCAGCAGAACCCTCTACAGTGAGATATTATGAGAGGAAACAATTACACAAGATAGCTTTGAATAAATAGATGGGAACAGGTGCAAACTGCTGTATTGTGCCAGAATAGATAAATCCTACTGCTTAATTATCTGCTGAAAAACACATTTTAATATATATAATACTCATTTGACTATTTTATAATTCCGTTCGATTTTTGTAATTAAAAGGTGGTCATAGCATCTTTTTAAATGTATGGTCATAAATCATTTAAGAGTGTTGTAGTTACATTATTTTGTAGTAAAATATCAGTAACACAAAACATTATTTCATTAAAATATATCATAAGCAAACAGACTAGTATATCTTTAACAACCTAGTATTAAAATGCTTTAAATCAGTGACTTTCAACCTTTTTTCATTTGCAGACACCTACAAAATTTCAAATGGAGGTGCGAACACCTTTGAATTGTAATTGTAGGTATTAACATACTTCTGATAGATCACAATCATCTTTTACAAACCCCTTAGACATAGTCTGTGGGCCTCCCAGGGTCCATGGACCACAGGTTGAAAACCACTGCTCTAAGTCATTGATTTCTTGAATTAGCAAGGGACAAGATGAATGAAGAGTTACCTTTTTGTACTTCCAATGTTCAACTAAGTAAATGAACTGATACATAAAATGAGAAATAAGGATAGTTGAACTGACAGGTGCAATAAGTAGTGAATGAAGAGCTAATTATAGACAAAAGGCCACAACCTGCAAAGACTGAAGGGCATAGTCAACTTTATGCACAGTGAATAGTTCTACTGATTTGATTGGGACTTCTCATAATGCATAAAGACAAGTACATGCTTACACGCTTTCCTGGACTGGGATCTAGATATTTTTAATGAGACATTAGCATTCATTTCATAATACAGTGTGAAGCATTTCATGGCACTGATTAGTAAATACTAGGGTTTGCAAAGCTTTGGTCCCTGATACTATTCAGCAGAGATACAGACCAATTCAGTGGCCAAATCTCTGAATCTGAATCGAATCAGGAAACCCTTTAATCTCTCCAAATTGAATTGGAACCTTACAAATCAATTCAGAGAGATTTGAAAAGATTTGGTGATTTGGACATAGATAGAGTTTTAGTTTTTCTATATACCTCAAGCTATCAGGCGGCTCATCAACACTGCGATGCTGGGGAAGATGGAACATCCCACAGAAGCATGGGGGCTCCCCAGTGCACTCAGCAGCAGACCCAGAAGTGGACCAGAAGCACTTCTGGTCCACTTCTGGATCCGACGGGAAGCACACGGGAGGGCCCTTCAGCTTGGCAACTGGTGTCTCCTGGGTATGGGGTTGCACCCATGGTACCCCCGCAGCTGATCGCTGAGGCGGAGGGGGACCCCCAGTGAGCTCCCTTGTGGACCTGAAATGGACTAGAACTACTTCTGGTCCACTTCCAGGTTTACCACCAAGCATGCACCTCCTGCCCCCCATGCTCCTGTGGAATACTCCATCTGCCACACTATTGCAGTGTTCATGAGCCACACCTGGTACCTTGAGGTATGTAGAAAAAACACTTAAAGCTGTGTCTAGGGCTAAATCACTGATTCTCTGAATCAGCATCAAATCTTCAGATTCAGATGCGGCCTAATCAAACTGGGAACAGTGATCCAACTCAACAAAACTCATTTAGGGCGAATCCGAATCCAAATCAAATACAGCCCATTTTGCACACCCCTAAGTAAATACATAAGTCTAGAGAAACTGGAATCTTTATCATGAGAAGTGTTCAAGTCAAGGGTCAGCAGACTGATACAACCTCTGAAGAGGAACAAGTCCAGGGCAGTGTTGGGGGTGAACCAACCTGTCTCCACAATACCTTCATCCACAGCCACCCCTGCTTCTCTCTTATGCCTGCACTTACCCTTGCTGCAGAGGGGGAACAGATGTTTGCAGCAAGAGTAAACTCAGGCAGCTTGAGCTCTGCAGAGGATACAGATTTGCAGGGGATACAGGGCTGAGTGCCAAGATCTATAGTGCATAAAATTAAAGAAAAGCTTTTATATTTTTTCTCTTACAATATGTATCTGTAACTGAATTCAAAGATCTATTTGATCTATATCTATGAATGGCAAACATCAAAATGTTCTTCACTACAGAGCTCTTCCTAAAACCTTAAACACAAGTTCAGAATAATCAGAATAAACTCTAACAAAAGCAGCCTTGTCCACTGGCACTCTCCTCATATTTATTTTTATACTGTTGGTTCACTGAAAAAGAGAGTATAGGTACTTCCAGTTCGAAGTCCCAGTGTGAACCCCTTCTGGAGCTTGCCTGGAAAAAAGCTAACATATTAAACAAGTAGAATTAAAACAGAAATTGGCCGTCAGAAACTACAAAGGGGAGAAGCAATAAAAAAAGTGAACATAGCCACAAAAACATACCTCTGGAAACTTTGTACACTTCATAGAAAGAGTAAAAGTGAAAGCCAAATGAAAGAAACAGGTAAAGGCACATTTCCCATAGTGGAAGCACCATTCTTGTCATGTAAGTTTCCTAGGCTTCTAATACATAGATGTTGTTTTTCTAAAAAATATAAGAAAGAAACAGATAAAAGAAAATTTAATATAGCATGTCTTTATTAGCAATAATTGGAGATATAGGAATAATGATTTTGCAACAAATTCTCAATGAATTTTTAGAAGATTTAGAATGATGTAATTCACAAAGCTTCTCAATGTTCTGGTTACAACATGACAAACTACCTAATAATGCTTATATTTACTGCTTTGTTGCTTTTTTTTTTAAATAGATGATTTTAAAAGATGATCTGAAAGATAAGACTATCCATCTAGCACAGGTGTTGTCAACTGGAGGTAAGCATACTCCTAGGGGTACTTTGAAAGGCCCCAGGGGGTATGCCGGGTGGGCGGGGAAAGAGCACAGCCACCCCATGCCACTGCTTTACAGGAGCAAGGCCCGGGTGGGGCAAGAGCAGGGCTGCACAGACGCTGCACTGTCCCCACTCACCACACCCCTGCTCCACACACCCCTGGTTCACTTACTAAAAAGGGGCAACTGGGGGTACATTTATTTTAAAAGGTTGAAAACCCCTGATCTAGCACATTTAGGATGCTTAGAAAACCTAGTCAGCATATGTCCATAGTTAAATATCCTGAACAAAAAACTGCAGATGTAGCACTTCAAAATCGACTTTAAAATTAGACTTTGCTGGAGTCTACTACACCTCATTGAGTAGTGAGTATTTTGACTTTAACAGCTTTCCTTTGCACTGGATATAACTTAATAAAGAACATTTTCAATGTCAAGAGTCTAATTCAATAGAACATGTCTAACCTCTGCATTGCAACAGCATTCAGAAAGAATACAAGTTTTCTGCAATGCAGATGCTGGACTTTTTACTGCCTCTAGCCCTCTAAGGGAAGTCTTTACTGAGTATATAATTGCCTTTTCCAAATGTCAGGTTATTTCAAAACTCAAAAACTCTTTCACTCTGCTTAATGATCCCTAATGAAACTTCTGAATTATCGTCTAATGTTCCGATCTGAAATACTTTTATCATAACATAAATGATTATTTTTCTTCGGCTCTTTTTTCAAGTACAGTGTACTTAACCATCTCTATGCTAAGAGGGCTATATTTAGCAATGTGGTTGGGGGGGTTGGTTTGGGCATTTAAATAGTTCCCACAGTAACAGCTTCTAGCACAGTAGATCTTTTTCATCAGACCCCTAAATGTCCCTGTCTCCTCTCAACAGCCTCCACCATTCCAGTTTCCAGCTTGATTCCAAGTTTTTCACTCTGTTGACCAACAGCGACAGGACAGCAGGCCACAGAATTACTCCCAGGCAACACAAAGAAAGCAATTATTGTACAGGCTGAAGATTTGATGGCCTGATCCAATGCCATAAAAGTCAATAGAAAGATTCCGACTAATTTCAGTGTCCTGTAAGAGATCTGTCATGTGACCTGTAAGAGATCTACAGCTGACTATTTGAAGAGTCACTTTAGCACAACATTTATGCATTTGCAAGTTCTCTGTGCAGATCTCAGTGAAAACAGGTTGCTCAAGGTTGTGTCCAATTTGTGATTTAGTAAACACTTGCTGAAACAACAGATAGGGAACATACACACAGGATTGTTCACTTCTGTTCAAGATTGAACACTTCTGTCAAGTTGCACTCTTTTGGTCCAAGTATACCTGTCAAATGTACTAAACCTCTTGTGTCTGCCAATTCTCCCTGGGTCTGGTACACAGAAATGTGTGAAAAGGGGAAACCAATCAGGAAAATCTTTCTTGAAAACACAGATGATGGAGATTTGGAGTTGTTTATTTAAGCACTATCTGTACAAATTAAATTAAAGTAAACCTCAATGTGAGGTGCTCCCCTGCCCCCCCGTTCCTCTTGTCAAACCTAGCCATGAGTAACCAAGTGCTCAGATAGATGGGGCAAATACCTCTCCTTGGATTAGTCATTTTTCTGTCACAGGACCTTCCTTATTTTAAGACTCCATGGACCAGATCTTCCAATCTTTACACAAAAAAAATCCTATTAAACCTAACTGGAGTCCTGCCAGTGTCCAGACTATGTGTTTGGTCCAAAGCCCAGAATCAGCAGTAAGCTCACAATGCAGGCACTCAAACTGCTGCATTCACACTGACCTCAATGCAGAATCAAGTTCCCAGTGTTTAAGTGTAAACCCTGTACTGCACCATCACACATTTTAAGAATAAAAATCAGATGTTATACATATTGTATATTTACTACCTAGTCTATTTACTTAAAAGGATCTGGATGGTTTTTGTTTTCTGGTGTCATAAATACGGACAGAGGAAATAAAATTATTTTAAAACAAAAACACCAGAAACAGTGAATGAGACCCCTTAGGCTGTTTCTTACCATAAAGAAACTGGGTTTTTTCTTTTTAACCAAAGGCCCTAACCCTGAATCTGAACCAAAGGGACATGCCAGAGGCAAGACACAAAGATCTACCTGCATTCTAAAATGCATAAACTGGCCACAACTATACAAGATGCTGACTGCGCAGTATACTTCGTTACTACTGCACAGCAGCACTGTGTGGCAGGAAGCATGACACGATGCTACTGCACAGTCAGCATCACCTAAAAGCTATTTGACGGCACTACCGTGCAGTAACTCTGGTTACTGTGCAGTCATTTAGTATTTGTCTATACGAGAACTGAGTAACTGCACAGTAACGACTGCACAGCCAGCATCCCATGCAGATGTAGCCAGTGCAAACTCACTGAAGGGGACCATGAATAGAGCATAAAGATCTCACGAACGCACATGTGTGCTTACACACACACACACTTGCACTCAAAATTGTGTGCTTACATACACACATGCTTGCGCACGCATGTGAGCTCACGTGCTTGCACACGTGCGCACAGACACAAGCTCACACAAGTTTATGCACACGCGTTTGCCAAATCACTGCATTCCCTTTTACCCGTTTTAAAACCTGCTGCATTTCTGGAAATAAGGGGCAAGCCCCAGTGTGACAGCCAAGACACTCACTCATTCCCAGTACTGCTCCCGAATGACAGAGAGAAAGACAGAAAGACTAAAAAAGAATAGTGGATAAGAAATTGGAGATGTCTTTATTCTCTTCACGACCAATTCAGGGCCAGGCCCTGCCTGGCACGCAGCCCTTCTCCGCCTCAGCGCAGCACACCCCGGGGCTGACCCCCGCCCGCACAAGCCAGCAGGGCCAGTGCTCCCGGGGCCACAACCCGCGCCGCGAGGAGCCCGCAGTGCCCGGACACACGTGCCGGGGCCGCGCGCAAAAACCCGAGCCCCAGCACGGGGCCAAAGACATCCGCAAGGGCTGCAGCCGACCGTGCCGCCACTCAACAGCGCGACCATTTCTGGAGCTGGTGACGGGAAACGCGTGCCCGGCTCTCCCCTTGCCCCGGGAGCCCCGCTCCCGCCCCCGCCCCTCTCCCTCTCCACGGCCTGCGTGTGCAGGGCGCTCCCGCCCCGCCTCGCCCGCAGCCCGCTGCCTCCCCGGCGCGGGGCTGGCTGCAACGCGGAACAAAGGCGCGGACCTGCCTCCCAGCGCTGCCCGGCTCCCGCCGCTTCCGGCCGCGGCCTGCGCCGCTCCCCCTTCCCGCCCGCGCTCCGCCCCGGCCGCCAGCGCTGCGCTCCCGCTTAGCTTCTGCGGGCTCTGCTTGCCTCAGGCCGGCAGCGGGTCTCACCCACCTCAGAGATTCCAAGATCCAGAGGTTTCCCCCCGAAATAAGTTTATAAAACGAGGTTAAGACCATAATAATAACAATACGGGTTTGGAGTTGCACTCTGCTTTCTGAAGCCGTGCTGCACAGCGGGTTTCAAACATGTTCCAGCAGCCAGGAGGACTTGCCCTTCATGGCCAGGTGCAGACAATACTTTACCTGGGAGTTGAGTTACCGGGGGGGAGGCTGAGCCCCGGCCCCCCCATAAGGGACGAGAGCCCTCCTGCAAGACTTGAAAATCATAAGAGGGGGCTCAGATTTTATTAGGGCATCGTGATGGGCAATCCAATTTTTTTTGCAGACCCCCCCTAGAGGCAAAGTGTAATCCGAACCTTGACTTGACCAGTAGCAGTGATGAGAAAGGGGGCTATACCCATGGGCGGGGTGCCTCCTGAGTCTGGGGTGCACCAAGTCGCTGACCAGGGCCCTCCAGCAGCAAATCACCAGGTCCCCCAGCGGCCGATCGCACTCCAGTGCACTTCCAGTTTCACAGCTGGCGCTTCCAGGGGGTGCACAGCCCATCTCAGGGGATGCATGTGCACCCACATGCACCCCCTACACATTGCCAGTGTCTATACCTGTAACAGAAAAGAAGTTCAGCACACAAAAGCTGTCTGTACCTGTAACAGAACAGACGTTTGGTGCACAGATTGGTTTAAAAATGACAGAACCCAGTCTAAGATTTGCCCCCCACCAAAGGGCAAATACATGTTCTGTTCGCTACAGATTGAAACTATGCTGCTTGCAGAAAACTGTACCCAATTCCGCCTTGGGCTTTTTGAATGCCTGTACCTAGACCATGTGCTCCACAACGAAAAGAAAAATGGTCATAGAGGTGAGTGGGGTGCACACACAGAGGGAAACAATATTATTTGGCAGGAGGGCTAAGTACATGTGTCAGCACAAGAACTACAACTCCCATCGTGCTCTGTATGGTGCAACCCACGGGTGGTTCGCCTTTTCTTCCTCAGCCACACAGAGCTGAGTGCACGTGGGCACTAGTGTGCCTGCATGCTGAGCAGCGTCATAGTGTTACTGTTGCTGGCCTCTGAAAAATTAGCTGGGTGATGGGGGGTGCTAAGCCTCCCCAAGCCCTAGCCTTCTACCACTTATGGTGGGGTGAAAGGTGTTTTGGTGGCTCTTCCTCCCTATCACATCAAGTTCAGCCCTCACATAAAGACCCTGCAGGGACTTGCTTCTCAGAGATTTGATCTCCTGTCTCACTGTTGGCCTCCCTTCCCCATCATCAATAAATGATGACAGTCTTTTCTGCTTCTTCCCTAAGCTCGTCTGTACTTCAATATTACCAGTCCCAAATGTTCAAAAAATTGAATCCTCAGTGAATGCACACTTTCACCCTTTATCATGTAGAGACAATGGTATTGACTAGGCCAGATATGGGCTTGCCAGCTCAGGTGATTTATATTATTGCAGTCCTGGTAATGTCATTTTCCAAAATCCCCATCTCTAGCTCTGATGTTTTAATCAGGTTAGAATAATAGAAAAGAGATCTCAACTTATTCCCTCCACCCCTTTTGCACTCCCTCCTTTTTTCAATCACTGTGAGCAATAACACCCAACACTCAAGCCCATAAGCATCATCATTGATGTGGACCAGTCCCAGGGTCCTGACATCCAAGCTGTGACTTAGTCTTGCAGGTTCCTTCATTCTCTGAAAGAGAAATGGATCTCTCTCTAATTAGCTGACCTGAAGGACCATGTCCCAATTCCCAATTTCTGCAATCTAAGGAAGTGTCTCTTACAATTTCTTTCATTACAGGCGAGAGGAGCATTTAAGCCCTTGAATGACAGTCTTGTGGTAGTTGGCCTGGCCTACCAGTGCTCAAGTGGAAGTTGCAAGACTTGTGCATAGGAGGGTTTTCCCCTCTTACAGACTCTCCCTTTCTTCTCTCCTTTCCCTTCCAAATGAAACTTAAGGATCAAATTTCCAACCTCCAAAGTATCTGCCCCTCAGAGGCATAAAGTGGGGTAAGTGAGCACAGCATGTACCCTGGGAGATGACCAGTGTGGCATGCTAAGGCATCTTGCTTGGCATGTGGACCTGGGGATGGACAGCAAGAAAGGAGCCAGGGGTGTGCTCCCACAATAAGATTCAGGACTCTCGCACCTCCCCACTGTCCATTCCTGGCACACCAACATTTTACAAGTTGAGGTCATAGGTATTTTTGGCACTCTGCCCAAAAATATTTCCAACTCCTGACCTAAGGGGAGGAGCATCAGAAAGGTGTGGGGGGCGCATTTGCCTTACTACTGCCTACCTGCTTCTATGACAAATATTGCCAAGCATGGGCAGTGGGTATCATGGAATACAAAGCATTCTGGGAATCATAGTTTTGTAGACCAGCAACTGAGCTTGCTGCTGCTGGAAGGGATGAGAACAGACCCCCGTTCTTTGCTGCCAAATTCAGTATTTTTGCCCCCTGGACTACAGGCTTGGTAGCAAAAAAATTGAGGTGAATGTTCCCTCCTTCCCTTCCTTCCCCACCCCCAGCAATGAACTCCACTGCCAGTCTAGAGAACTGTGATACCCAGAACAGCTTGGACTCCCTGGCACCACCTGTGCTTGCTGATGTTTTCTGCTTGCTGATGTTCCTACGCCTGCAATTTAGAAGGTAGGAAAAGAGGAAGGAGTAGGAAAGGGTGAGAGAAGGTTGTCCTGTGTATATTTTTGCCATGCATTTTTTTCCTCTGGTGTGCCATGTAGCCTATGGGATTGGCTCTGTACCAGTTGAGTGGGAATACAGCATCAGTACTGTACTCTTCTTCTCTCTGCCCCTCACAAGACACAGTTCAGTTCACTGCGCACTTCACTTCTTGCTGTGTATATCATGCTCATCTTACTCTCTGCTTGTATTCCTCATCTACATCTATCTGTGGTTTCCTAACCTATACCTGTAAGTTATCTGGGGCAGTGTCCACCTTTTTTATCTGTGTTTGTACAGTGTCTACAACAGTGTGTTTCTGGTCTGTGGTTAGGGCCCATACACACTACAAAAACACAAATGATAAAAATTATAAGATCCCAAAAGGAAGATTACACTTTTGAAATGATAGCCAGGAAGAGGAGCCCAGTGATTGAATTCCATATGTATTAGAAGGGGTCTTTTGGCATACAATCACAAGACAGATGGTAGTGGCAAAAAGTAAAACACTAGGAAATTCTATACACATCGAACAGAAGAATTTTGTTCTAGTAAAGAGGATGCAAAATTATCTATAAAGTAAAATTAACAGTTAAATTAAAAAATATTTCTAACTGTTATCTGGCATGATGACACAAAGGGTGAAAAAAGATATTGTGCCTTTTGTGAAGAGACTTTTGTGCCTCCAGAAAAATGTGGTGGCACAAAAGCCAGGCAAACAGACATCCATACCCTTTGTCACACTGCAAATACCCATAATTTGTGGCTGCATCATAGGTGGTATTCATTTGTGAATTATTACAATAGACATCCATTAAGTTTGTGGTAGGAGAGCTGCCCATGCTTTCCAACTGCCCTGTGCAGGCATTCCCAGGCTGCAGCTGACAACTGGCTGATTGTTGTTGGTCCCAGCCCCGGGACCACACCAGAATGTTGAACTTGCTCCAGTGTGGTCCCAGGGCTGTGACTGCTAATCTGCTGATTGGCAGTCTCAGCTCCCAGACCACACTGGAGCTGGCTTTCCCCACTTACAGAAACGTGCCTCACAGATTCCCCAGGGTATGTCTCTGTAAGCAGAGGAAACCAAGGTTCTGCACATAGATGCACACCCTGGGGAATCTTTAAGGCACTTCTCTGTAAGCAGAAGAAGCTAGAGTTCCCTGCTTAGAGACCCACCACAGGGAATCTCTGAGGCATGTCTCCAAGCAGGGAAAGCCGGGGTTCCCTGCTTACAGAGACTCACCCTGGGGAATCTCCAAGGAAGATTTCTGTAAGTGAGGGATGTATTTCCCCACAGGATCAGGCCTCTGCCCAGTGCAGAACAACAAGCAACATGTGTTTCACCCTGTGAAGCGAGTAGCTCTGGTGAGACAGGTCCCACCATAGCTGAGCTGCTTCATTTAGTACTGTCTTTTTACACCCTAACCTCCCACAGAAGAAACACAGGACTGAAAGTGGTCTCCTAGGTAAATGAGGCAAGGAAACTGATGGCAGGGTTGGAGGGAGAGGAAGGAGCTCAGGCTAGGATTTGCCCAGCCTGCACTGGAGTGGGGACAAGTGGATTGGATCACCTTCATCTGAACCCTCACGTAATGAGAGATAATTTGTCACGTGGTTGGGCAATTTTAAAGCACTCTGCAGCCATGCACTTCTGCCAGGGCATGTCTGTAGAGTGCTTTCAAGGGCCCAATTGTACAAAAAAAAATGTAACTTCTTTCTGCACCCAGAAAGACAGGTCAAAAGAAAATGGCTAAAGTATTTTGAGTGCATTAGTGGTTTTATGCTGATTAGATCTGATCTGAGACAAGATGTAGCTTTATTAAGAGATAAAAATAGACATATGAATATTGCTTAGAGTAGAACTATTAAGAACATTTTTTAATTTTTTGTCTTCTTAATAAGCTTTTTATATTGAGCTAGGTAGCTTTTTATCTTCAACCTTGAACTATGGTCCTTGCTGAACAGCCTATCTGCAGATGAACTAAGATGAGTATTATCATAAAACTTAATTTTAAGCCTGGCTGGGATGGAGTATGGGTTTTATTGTGAATGCAAATAACATGGAAATATCATGTTGTTACAGTATAGTGTCACTCAGTTTACTTCCTTAGCCTGTATACAGAGAATGAAAGGTTAAGTGCCTAGTATAAGTATGTGCAGGAAGAAATAAGATGGACTTTTAACATCAACAGAGTCTTGAATAGCTTTGCTGACATATCAGCAAAGGTGAGATTTAAAACATGAAGGAAATTCCAGGGAGAGTTAAACATGATGGTGGGATAGCATGCTAGAGAAAAGCAGCTCCTGGCCAGAGAAGTATGGGAACTGAAAGAAGTAGAGAAGCTTTGGAAAGCTAAAGAAGCTGGAAGGGAAACAACTTACTTTCTTTAAGGGTGTTCAGTGTTGCATGGGCTGTACTGGGGACAAAGGACCTACTTAACCCCTTTGGAAGGGACAGAGAACTTCTGGCTGGGCATCCTTTGCCCCAGTAAATGCCTTTACTGAAGTGAGAGTCTGAGAGTCGGCTGTGCTACTTGGATCTCCGAGTTCTGTCCCGCCTCCCACCCCCAGCCAAAAGGAAGATGAAGCCATTGTCTTGCAAGCAGACCTGGGTGCTCACTCCTTGAGTCAGGGTTACAGGGTACGGGGAAGGTGGGAGAACAAAAGACTAGGGTCTCAGAATGGGAAGCAGCCTTGTCTTCCCTTTGCTCTAACACAGGGGTGCTTAACTCCTGGTGTGTGAAGCTGTGACATCCAGCCTGCATGGTTCCCCCACAGATCTGCAGTGTTAATTGCTGCTTCCCACAGGGTGACCATGACCACCCATCCTTAATTGGGTGGGACAGTTCCAAAATGTGAACATCAAGTCCTGGTCCTGAGCTGAATGACCCTGGGACAGCTTTTGTCCCAGATTTCCCAGTATCCTGAAAGGCTCCAGGTTTTATGTTCCCTGCAGAAAAACACAGAAAATGGCAGGTTTCTCCTTGCAGTCTGGCAGAGTTCCAGTCTGCAAAGGGTTGCAAGGAGTGGGATGCAGGGAACACCACTTGCATGTGTATCCCAGGCGGTACTCCAAAAAGGTACCCCTTCTCCAAGTGAAAGGATCAGAGCAGGTGCACAAGCGCTGTGGAAGGTGTAGGGACTCTCCTCCCCCTATAGAGCAGAGCCAGACCACTAATGGGGACTTAACCATTTACCTTTTAACAAGGGAACACTACTGGGAACATAACAGGCATAGTCAGGGGGTATAGTGGACACTAGAATGCCCCAAGAGGCAGGATTCAACAAAGGTTAGACACTTATAATCATTGACAAAAGACAGGGCTAACAAAATATAAAACACAAACAGCAGAGCAAACTATACTGGTTGAGGAAATATAAAAAGGCACAAAATACAAAGTGGCAAAGGACAAAGTAATATAGGGCTTAGCTACCTGGAAAGGGAGAAAGCATAATGGCCCCTTTCCACTGCAAGAAGAATTTCTTGTTAGTTCATTCACCTCAAGTCACCAAAGCTGTAACTTGAACTTCCCATATGGTAGGCAAGAACACTACCACATAGCCACCAGTGCTAGTATGACTCTAGCCTGCTAAGGGTCTTGACCTTCCTGGAGCCCTGGCCTTACATCAAGCTGCCTAGCCTCTGATGGGAAGAGCTCGAAGTCAAGCTGGGAACCCCTCAGGTCGCTGCTCAAATCCTTGCTGAAGCAGGAAGCCTCTTTTGCTGGCTACAGCCTCTCATAGGGGAACCAGGAATCCAGCAGGAAGCCTCTCCTGCTGGTCACGCACCAATGCTGCTGAGGGTCCAACTGCTGCCTGCAAGTCATGTTCCTTCAAGCTCTTCTGGGGCAACTGCTTCCACCCTGCTGGCTCAGCTCTTTAAAGCTCCTTCCTCATGGTTCCTCAGGCATCTCTCCCCTGCCCCTTTTATCCTCTCCAGGTGATCCAAGGGGCCAATCAGGGGACATGAGGGGTGAATCTCTGGGGCTTGATTGGTGAGGAAAGGGAATCCCAAGTCCTCCAATCATCTTTTGCCCTTTCAAAACCCCTGGGCTAGGTAATGCCAGCCAGCCTGTCACACATATGTGTGTGTGCTCCATGCATACATTCCTGGGGAAAGAGACATGGGGAGGTACATGCCCCCCCCAGATTTGTATGCAGGGGAGGGGGGGACAGATGCGGGCTGCCAGCTGTTGGGCTTGGGGCTTCTTACCCTGCTGCCCTCCTTCCAGGGCCATCACAGCCCAGTGGGCAGGGAGGGTGGAGCAGGGTAGAAAGGCTCAGTGCTGCCACTGCTGCTGTCAGGAGCCCCACACTGACAGTGCTGCCATGGCAAGGCGCCCCCTGCCCACCCAGCAGTAGTCAGGGCAGCAGCAGTGCTGGCATGGAGTTGGTACCCTGCACTGCTGCCATGGTGGTTCAACAAGCCTCTACACCTTGCTTTCACACATTGGGTCTTGCCCACTGGGCTATGGAGGCCCCCCATCAGGGAGGGCAGCAGGGCAGGAAGCCTTGAGCCTGCAGCGGGCAACCCATGTCCTCCCCCACCTTCCACAGGCTCTGCTTCAGTCATGCCATAGTGGGCAGGGGCAGAAGAGGCAGGCATGCGTGCCACCTTTCCATTTTGAAAGGGTGGTCACTCAAGCTCCCCAGCTACCAAATTTCCAGACCTGAGGAACCCTGTAGCAGAAGCATGGCACTGTTTACTAGATCTGGTGTGTGGGGCTGAGGTAGGGCTGGGTTTAATCTGGATGCACAGGGCCAGAGTGGCCCAAACATGTGGTGTCAGGCCAATCTGGGTACGGGGCCCAATCTGGGCAGCATGAGACCCGATCTGGGTGACACAGGGCCCAACTCCATGCAACAAGCCTGCACAGGATCCAGCCCATGGACTGGCCCCCACACACTGCTTGTCCAGCCCACAGGGCCAAAAGGTTGAGAACCACCCAGAGGCAGATCCAGTGGAGGTGCAGCTGTGTGCTTGCACCCCACTTTCATGCTGCTGCTGCTGCTCTAACAGTATGAGGGCCAGGGAAAGCATCAATGGCAGCAATGGCAGGCGGGAGGAGAGGAGTCATGCCTTTCAGCATGGAGAGAAAGCCAGGGTTTTTTAATGTGTTGGGCACTTATCTTAAAGTCCACAGAGGCTCCTGTGGTGCAGTCTGCCTGAACTGATGGGTAGGGAGACTGGGAGTAGGGGTGCAGCCACCACTACAGCACAAGTGGCTTGTCCTGCACCCCATTTTGCCAAATTCTGGGAGCCTCTGCTCTAGAAGCCATTCCAGAAGCTAGGAGACTCTCAGAGACAAAACAAGGCCACACCTATCCCAAGCAAGCATCCCATAGTAGGTACTCAGTGACAGGTGGTGCTAGTAGGGGGATTCTGGGGTGCAAACCCATAGGTGATTTTGAAGAGCCTAGAATGAACTTCTATGATTTAATACCCTTAGCTTGACTTTTGGCAGTTCTCATGTCATCCTTACACTTCCAGACTTCTTACAACATGATCTGCTTTGTTCACAGTGGAGTAAATGATGGCAATGCCCACACAGAACCAAAGTATTTTTTCAGTATAGTAAAGGAATTAATGGCCACTAAGGGTCAGCAGAGTCTACATTTTCACATGGTTTTGTATTTGCATTGCAGTAATGTGAAATTGCTATAGTTAGAGAGAAAGCTAGATGGCTGCACATTACTAACAGTATATCATGCAAAAATAGTATCGCAGATTTAACAGTGTTCATGCAGTATGAAAGCTTTAGCAAGTAAAAAAAAATTATATCTTTGCCTTTTATGTGGTGAAAACTAGGAAGTCTATGCATATATTATAGTACAATCAGCCACAATTATTTTACAGATAAAAGCTGACTGTTAAGTTAATTGAATCAGAGTACTGACCACCCCGACAGTGGCCCCATTTGGAGGATTCTACTATTTGGATTCCTAAAGTAGAAATATATCATTCATATTCTGTTTATTTTCTATTAAAAATGTGGGGAAAACCCTTATGCCTGAGTTTGTGAGACTATGTATAAACTAACTGAAGAGAGATGTTGAACATAAATGGCACTGGAAAGATTTTGTTAAATTATGTTCCCTACCACACAACGCTCCCAAGTTAGAATGATGTAGTAATGATAGAATGCAGGTGACAATGTTCCAGAATACAACTGATGAAACAGGAAGGGAACATTGTAGCAGAAGTCCTACTCTCAACTGAACCAACTAGGACCATATAAAACTTTTGAAATCTTGTGCTGTGGTTACACAAAAGTGAGGAAATGTGAGATCTATTCTGTCTGGTTAGCCAGTCTAGCAAAATCAAGCCACTTCACTTCACAAAATCAATCACTTGCATCTGATGTGTGTTTAATGTTTTATGTTATACAAAACCATCAGATTTCTTTAGGGATAAAAATTGCTCCAACATGCTCTGAATTCTGGTAGCAGAAGTGATTCTTTTGGGCATGTGGAGGAAAAATGCAAAGCTTCTTGGCTTGGCATTTTAGCCCATTATACCTGAAGAAGCTTCAAAATTGCTGAGGGGCCTTAGGTTACAATCTACTTTATAAATTAACAGTCTAAACTACTGAAAAATCAGACAGAGACACTGCTGGTGTCTTGATATGGAATGGGTGGATATCATGCCAGCTTCTTGTAAATTACTGACTGCTAGATCTTAGCCCCCATTTTGGGAGAACATTGAGGCAGAACAATTCCGTAAATACGTGGGGTTCTCAGTTCCTCTGATTAAATCAATTTTGATTTTGGTTTAGGTGTTTCACAAAAACCAAATGGGGGTTTTTTCAGTTGTTGATCTGATGACATGAAGATTAAAGCATCCTGCTGATTCTACTTTCATAGGAAAGCAGGGCTGAATGGGACCTCATGAAGTCGGCTAGTCCAGCCTCTTGCTCAAAATAGGATTGTCTAACCTGCTTATGAAAATTTCCAAGGATGAAGATTCCACAAATTTTGTAGTTAGCCTGTTCCAGTGCTTGTCTACCCTCATAGTCAGAAAGAGCCTCCTAATCACCAACCTAAATTTTCCCTGCTGCAGCTTCAGGCCATTTCTCTGAGTCCTGTCCCTTATGGCCACAGAAAAAAGCCCAGCTCCATTCTCTTTATAATCACCCTCCAGGTATTTGAAGACTGTTATCAAATCCTCACTCCATTTTCTCTTCTTCAGACTAAATAACCCTAGCTCTTCCAGCCTGTCTTTGTAAATCATATTTCCTAGGTATCTACGTTTTGTTTTTGTTTGGTTTCTGTTTTGGTGGGGCTTTTGGGGGTTTTTTTTGCTTTCCACTGGACTCTTTCCAGTCTGTCCACATCCTTGTTGAAGTGGGGGGCCAAAAACTGTACAGAGTACTCCAGGTGAGGCCTCATCAGTGCTGACTAGAGTGGAAGAATCACTTTCCTTGATATGCAAGTGACACTCCTAACCCAGAATGCTGTTGACTTTTTTTTTTTTGCGCAACAAGAGCACTGTTTGTTGGCTTATATTCAGCTTATGATCTACTGTAACCCCAGTCCTACGCTGCAGTACCTCAGCCTAGCCACTCATTCCCTAATCTGTATTTATGCATGCAGTTATTCCATTCCAAGTGTATCCCACTTCTCCTTGTTGAATCTCATCTAATTGATTGTGGACCATTTCTCTGACCTATTCAGATCATTTTGGAGTCGAGTCCTACTCTCTGGAGGATCTGCAACACTATCCAATTTGGTGTCATCTGCAGATTTGCTAAGTGTACACTCAACCCCATCATCCAAATCATTAATAAAGATATTAAACAATACTGGATCCTAAACATTTCAACTAAATATTGAAACACTGATGACTCCTCAGTGGACATAATGATCCAACCAGTTGTGTATCCAATTACAGTATGCTCATCTGTATTTCTTTAGTTTAGCAAGGCTTCTGATCCTTAACAAAGGTATATCACATCCACTGCTCTCCTCCCATCTATAGAGACTGTCACCCTATCACAGAAGAAAATCAGGTTGGTCAGGTACGACTTGCTCTTACTGAATCTATGCTACCTGTTGCAGATCACCTTGTTCTCCTCTAGGTGCTTCACAGTAGGTTCCTTGAGGACCTACTTAATGATCGTTCCATATATAGAGGTCAGACGGACTAGTCTGTAGTTCCCCATAGCCTCCTTTTTCCTCTTCTTAAAGGTGGGCATTATATTTTCCCTTTTCAAGTCATCTGGGACCTCACCTCACAAGAAGATAGCCATGGCTCTGAAATTACCTCAGTCAATTCCTTCCTTACTCTAAGGGGTATCCCATCTGGTCCTGCTGACCTGAAAACATCTAGCTTCTATAAATAATTCTTAACCTGTTTTGTGATTAATGTAGGCCAGGTATTGTCAACCATGGTATTTAGAAAGGTTGTAGGGGATAAAGGTGGGTGAGCAGGTGGCAGGGACAGAGTGCACTCTGGGGTGTGGCAGCAGTGTCTCCTCTGGCGCGATCCCATAATTTGCTTCTTACCAAGGGGAGGGGCATGCTGGGTGCCACCAGCCTCACGTGGTATACTGCAGCACCTCCCCACCTCAGCTCACTTTCTGTGCCTGTTCCCAGGAGCAGGGCTAGGGAGGCAAAGGCGGAGGTGCCCCTCTGTGGGTTGCACACATGCCACCCAGCTGGATGGGTGAGGCTTACAAGCAGCAGCTGCCACCACCATCCCCACCCTGTATTGCCAGCACTGCCGCACCCCACACCACTTTCTCATGGCCAGTCACACATGAGGTTCTGTGGGCTGGTGACAGCTGACACACGATTGGCTGGGCACGAGACCCATCACCAACCCACAGAGATCAGCTATGAGAAAGCAGCATGGGGCATGGCAGTGCGGATTGGTGATGGTGGGAGCAGTGGCAGCCGCATGCAAGTCCCACTCCCCATCCAGTCAGCACGTGTGTGGCCCACAGAGGGGCACCACTGTTCTCGTCCCCCTGGCCTTGCTTCTGGAAGTGGGCACAGAAACACACTCCTCTCCCCACTATTCTCCATCAGGTCCTGCCTGCCCCTTCCACCCACACACACTTACCTGCTGGGGGGGTGGATGTTAGGGCAGTGCAAAACAGCACCGTTCCATTTGACTTGCATTTCAGTGTTTCAATGGAACAGCATTTCATTTCAATTCAAAACTGCTGGTCTGTTTTGTTTCATCAAAATAGTTTCACTGTTTCGACGTTATACACATAGGCTATAAAAGGGAAGCTTGAAACAACCCAAATCTGGCATGATTTGGATGAACTTTGCAGGAATGGTAGCTCCTTCTGAGGGCATGAAGCCTGCCAAGTTTCAAGGAGATAGGTTCAGGGGTTTTGGGAAAAACTGCACCTCAGCTGCTGACAAGCAAAACTCATGACATGGGTGACACTGTGTGTGTATTAAGGCACAGCAGGATGAAAACTACAGGCCTGCTAGCAGCGGCTGAGGCCACAAAGCCTGCCAGCTTTCAAGGAGATAGGTTCACAGGCTTTTGGGTTCCGGGGCCCTGCACCACTGGCTGCTGACAGGCAAAACTTGTGACATGGGTGGGTGACACTGAGTGTGTGTTAAGGTGCACCCTCACTCAACTGACACCAAGGCAGAAAACAGGGCAGTTCAAACAATGCTACCTTTTTTATGCACTTTTTCCATCCCTTCTCCAGAGCACTGGGATTGGACGGGACCTCAGGGAAGGATGGTAGTCACTGGCCAGCTACACAGTCAATAATGAGAGCACTCCTTTCCCCCCTTCCCCCTCCCTCTCCTTACTTTGCTTTCTGTTTCCCTGTAGGCAAGCCCAGCTTGAGCTTCAAAATATTTTGAAAATTTCAAAACATTTTGACTTGCCTTGGTTTGTTTCAAAGCTGTTTCGAAGCTCTCTGTTTCATTTCAATTTTGCTGTTTTGAGCTCGAAACAATTTGAAACAGTATCAAAATGAAACTGCTGGTGAAATTTTGCACAGCCCTAGTGTGTGTGTATGTGTCTGTCCCCTGCCTGTCCTGCAGCAGCAGACACATTACATTGCATGGCTCTTGGAGCAGCAGGATGCAGAGTTCAGCCTGCAACAGCAGCTGCCTCCACCCTATGGGGGGACACATGCTCCCTGGGCCTCCACCAGGGTGTGTACAGAGGCAGGAGTCAACCCCGTCCCCCCTCCCCAGCCATATCCCCCACAAAAAAACCACTCTCATGGCTCTGTCTTGCACTCCACCCCAGCTGTGTAGCACCTACCCCTGCCCAGCCCCACTCCACCCCTCACGACAGGGGCCACAACCCCCCCCCCCAAAAAAAAACCCTGAGAAAAATATAAAAAGGGGTACATGAGCTGAAACTTTGAGGCAGAAGGGGTACACTTGTTAAAAAAGGTTGAAAATCCCTGATGTAGGCCATTTGTCTCCTTCCCTATCTTTACTGCCAACTTCATTCATCATGTGGTAGCTGCTCCTTTTTGTGAAGACTAAGGTAAGAAAAGGCATTAAATACTTAAGCTTCCTCTGCATCATCTGAAACACTATTACCTTCTACATCCCAAAAGGGATTTATGGTTTCTCTGGTCATCTTACTTTGGACATATTTGTAGAATCCCTTTTTGTTGCCTTTAAATGTCCCTTGCCAGCTGCATCTCAAATCATGCCTTGGCCTTCCTAATTTTATTCCAACGTGCTTGTGCAACACAATTACACTCTTCTCTAGTACTGAGACCAAGTTTCTGTTTTGTATATGTTTCATTTTTGAGTTTCAACTCATTGAAGAGATTGTTGTCAAGTCAGACTCATCTCCTCTTGTACTTCCCATTCTTTCATCACATTGAGATAGTTTGCTCCTGCGCCCTTAAAAGGGCTTCCTTAGAGTACTGCAAGCTCTCCTGGACTCCTCTTCCCCTCAAACTTGCCTTCAAAGGGACCCTGTCTGCCAGTTTCCTGAGTCTTTTAACATCTGCTTTCTTAAAGTCCAGTGTCCTTTCTCTGCTTTTCTCCCCTTAGGATGTTGAAGTCTATCATTTCTCATCCAAATTACCTTTCACCTTCACGTTCCCAACCAATTCTTCCCTGTTTGTGAGCAGTAAGTCAAAAGTGCTTCCCCCTTAGTTAGCCTCACTCTGTATCAAAAAGTTATCCCCAGCACACTGCAGGAATTTGCTGGATTGCTTGTGCACTGCTGTGCTTCCCTCCCAGCGGATGTTCCTACAGAGTCCCCATGAGAACCGAGTCCTACAATTTGGAAGCTTCCATCAGTTGTTTAAAGAAGGCTTTGTCCACTGTCTCCTCCTGGTTTGGTGACATATAGCAGACACCCACCATGACTTACCCCCTGCTGCTCTTTTCTCTGACCTTTACCCATAGGCTTTCAGCAAGCCTATCTTTCACTTCATACTGTACCTCAGACCATGTGTACATAACCTATATATAAGGCAACACCTTCTTCCCTTTTTTCCCTTGCTTCTCCCACCATATCTCCGTAATTCCAATTACTGTTTGTTCCCCATACTTCTCACATTACTATATGAACATTTCATGTATCTGCCTATCCTCTCCTCTCCCTAAGAATATTGTTACAGTTTCCATTATTGCTTCCCCTTACCATGTTTTTATCCAGGCTCTTTATTTACCTCTGGGCTTTTGTGAACTAAGTGAACCTAATTTAAAGCCTTCCTCACTACGTTAGCAAGCTTATATGCAAAGGTCCACCTCTGTTTGTCAGGTGGACCCCATCTCTGTCCAGCAGTCCATCATCCTGGAACACCATTCCTTGGCTGAAGAAGCTGAAGCCCTGCTGGCAACACCATTTAGGCAGCCCAATTTTAATTTCCAGGATATGCCTGCTCCTAGCCGGGATCTATCAGCTACACTTGGCTACTGTGCATCCTGAACAGAGATCACTAAGACAGGATTTGTTCTCAGTGACTCCACCATTTTTGAAAGACCCTAGAAAACAGCATCGTGAAATTCTTAAAGCAGATGAGAAATTGCACAGCACTTACCTGCCATCTCTCCCTTCAAGGTTCTAAATGCAACACAAGAGAGAGCCTGAGTTAGGAAGTATTCATTTTCAAGCTTCAGTAGATCTATGATACCCAAATTTCAGCTGCTTTTATAGTATAATTTTTATCTAGTGTCTAATAGAGACCAGGGCATGAGTGAAAGCTAACTTGCTGAGACTGAAACTATACACAACTTAGGCCCACCCTATAGTTTTGTCAGTACAGTAATGGACTTCAGATGTATAAATGAATCTGCATCTGCATTAGGCGGGAGTGCTCATAATAACAAAAAATCTTTCTAGTGTTGACAAGTTATTAAGTAATGATAATAGAATAGAGGAAGCAACTATTGGAGGGAACAGAACTGCAGTCAGTAGCTCTGGCTGATGGGTTTAAAAACTTTTAGAGTCTTTTTAGATTCTTGGCTTGTCCTGAAAGTCTGAGTAGTACATGTGACAAAGTATGTATTATATATCTTTCATCCTCCAAAAGAATGATTCTATCATTTTCTTTCAGATAAGGATCTACTCAAGATTATCCATGCATTTCTCAATTCCAGGTTAGATTATTACCCTCAGGTTGGCCTACAACTCTGAGCTGTTTAGCAATTGCAACTATCACAGCACACTTTAGCCTGCTTGCAGTGTTTCCTTCCTAAAGTGTGCTTTGCACTGAATACTTGGTTAATTCAGAGATGACATTTTATGTGTAGGTTTTCATTTATTTTAAACTGAAATGGTTTAGATCCAGCCATTTGTGAGACAGCCCCCTCTCCTCATGTGAGCAATGGTGAAGAAGTTGTGATCCACATGCACGGAGTCTCCTAGTTTTTAGTAGGATGGAGGACCACCTTAAGAAAGGTTCCTAACATTAGACTATTTCTTAGTTTTAGTCTTGGTTCACAAGAGCTGTGACCTGGTGACTTTCAGGACACATTAAAAGGCTTCTGTTTTCCAAGGCCTCTTAGTAGTGGCATGGGGAATCAGTGAAAGAGAGTGGGGAGGGTGTAATGAAGACTGTTCTGTAGCTGGATATGGCTAATCTTTTATGATTTTGAGAAAAGTCTGTATTTTATTTTTAATATATTACAGAGCAACTGAAGAATCAGAATAAATATCTATAAATCTGGTACCAGAGTCCTTTCTCAGGCTAAGGGAATTCAGCACTGGGCCCTATGCTTTTTAAAAATGTTCTGAATATAGGGTATTCCACAAGGAGGAAAACAGAGTTGTGCCTCAGAAATCTTATCTGCAGGACAGCATTTGATTAAGGATCCTAATTTAATTCATCCACTTATTATACATCATACACTAGTGTTGCATGCACACAACAGCTGAATGCTGAGAAGCACCACTGCAGGTATATTGGAAGATCTGTAGAACATAGGTAGATTAACTGTATATATTTAAAGAGAAAAATGTATGACAAGAAACATTACCAAGAACAGCAACACTAAGGGGGGAAAAAGTCAGAAATATAAAAGGTGTGGCATTTTCAAAGAGAGCCAAGTTAGTCATTCCAATAGCCAAGTTAAATATGACACAATGAAGTTAACTTACACTCCCTCTCCAGAGCTCCCAAGTGTGGAGTTATGAAATCCAGGGGGAAAATATGCAAGTTTGCCCTTTTTCATCCATTTTTCATTTTACTTGGCTTTAGTAAAATGTTGGCCATTTACAAACTGACTTGTTTTTACAGTTATCCCAGCCCAACCCCTAAAGTTGGATCTTTGTGATGTACCAAGTGGTTTTTTTCATTGTCTGGAATTGTGTATATAAATACCTTGTTTATAAATAGGTCTTTGGGATCACAAAGTCAGTGTTTCTCTCTTTTCTGGCTGTTCTTTAATGTACCTCTTGCTTCTGAGAGCCCTTAGAGCTGAAGATGTCTCATACTGTATGTTTGGAAAAGCTGGCATTTCATGTGAAGCTGAGAATTAAGAAAAATTAGCTAAGGAAAAAAAAATGGCATATACCTGGTAAATACAGTAGAATTACTGTATTTGGAAATATACCTCATACTTGGAAACCTCTACACATTTCAGAGGCTTTGCCTTAAACCCTTTACATAATCTGTTGAACTAAAGGCTGCAAAAGGAATGGCTCATTATCTGAACCTTCTGAGAGCTTTTCCATACTCACCCCCCCCATCTAAACAATAGCTCATGCAACATAAAACAACCCTTTCCAAAGGATTGTGTATTAACCTAGAGTATGAGAAAGTGCCCAGCAATGTCATGTTATAAGACTAAACAGGATGGTACATCAACTGCTAAGCACCTTAGGCAGGAAGCTGCATTACAGTACAGCTCAAAGTATGGAACTAGATGGTCTAAAAGTAAAGTATTTAAATAAGTATTTAAAAATATGTCCATATCCTAACCATACCAGGATAAAACTTTATAGTTAAAAATATTGAGATGTAGTTCAGATAGAGAGGAAAACCAAGATTAAGGCTAGGAAACTGATCAGTGGTTTAAATTATCATAGAGGATGGCAAGATTCTCCATTCCAGACAGAAAGCAACCCATATAGCTGACAAAATACACACTGTTTAAAAAGTCTTCTAAATTTACTCATACTGCGAGTCAGAAGTAAAAGTATGATCATTTTATACTTTATTTTCTTTCCAGTGGCAGAAAAAAGGGATACTAATCTGTGCACATCTGTATATAATCTACAGCCTTGTTCTTGACAAACACAGATGTTTCAATTAATCTAGTGAATGGAATATATTGATGGAGTAAAAACACAAAATTATTTCATGATAATTAACCAAAAATACTCAACTATAAAAGGTCTCTCCTTCTATACTGGAAATAACTTTTTCAAAACGCTTCATCTGTCAACAAATGTAATGCGAATAGCCAGAAAGAACTAACACCAGTTACTCACACTGTCATTGTCAATTGTATTTCACTGTTTTATTTTTAAATTCTCATGCTCTTCTGAAGGTTAAAAATAACTTTCTTTCCATGCATGTATCTGTTTTTATTTGACAGACTATATGTTTCCCTGGAGTATCTGATGCCAACAGGTTTTTTTTGATCGTATTGGTTGAACTTCAGTATCAAAAATGGAATGACTGTTGCCTTGTCCTCTAGCTAACAATAGAGCCTGACCAAGTACCATATTTGCTTGATTATAAGATGAGGTTTTCCTCCCCATCAACAAGGGAGAAAAGCTCCTCATCTTACACTCATAAACAAAGCCAGGGGGAGGAGCAGGCAGTTGCTGCAAGTCTGATTCTAGCCCTGAGCCCAGGTTGCAGCCAGAGTTAAACTGACCACAGCAGCTTCCTGCTCCCCTCTGCAGTTTTTACCTCCTCTTCCCTCCCTTTTCTTGTCAGGCTCAGCTCTGTGGTCTCTCCCAGGCATGGAATATGTAGAGATTTACTTCCCTGCCCAGGCAATCAGCAATGCTGATACTGCTGCATGGCCAGGCAAGGCCTGAGCATCCACCTGCTATGGAAGGGCAGTGGAGGAAGGAGTGGAAGAAGAGGCAGAGACTGGGGAGTTCTGGGGAGAAGGGGCAGAAACAGGGGAGCAGGGGGCAAGAAAGCTGCAGGGGGAAGAAATGGGCAGGGCAGACGGCAAGGGAGCCACCTGACCTGATTCCCCCCACTCCAGCCACTGCTTTCCCTGCTATAGCAGTAAGTGGGGGAGGGATTCAAAACAACCCTCCAGTACTTACATTTGAAACCTGAAAAATTATAACAAACCTATACATTTTCCATATATAGACTCTAATTACTTGGGGGTCATCTTATGTTCAGGGTCATCTTATATATGAGTAAATATGGTACTTGGTGCTTTTTATTCTTTCTCTTTTTTTTAGCAGCTCTGGCAAAAACAGTATCTACAGTTTTTATGTTAATCACTTAGGCTTTTTGTAGATGTTAAAAAGAAAACCAAAACCATACTTTACCAAAAGAAGCAGCACGTTAGTTTGACCCAGCTATGCAGTGTCTGTATAGACTGGACATTTCAGCAAGGCTTTTTGGTGCTATTATCTCATAGCTAATTCAATCAGCTCTTAGATAAAAGCACCAAAATTTTCACTAAAGCCCCTGATCTATAGAGACGTTGGACAAGTCAGGTCCAACTAATGCAATGCTGGGCATGGCGTAGGAGTGCACCAAGTTTAAAGTAAAGCACCATTTATTATTTTTATTAATGTCTGCAAATAACCTTAGTGATAGAATTGCAAATTGATTTCTCACATTTATTAAGAATGTCCTTCAGATTCTGAATACAATTAAAGCAGTTTGCTGGTAGAATATATTTTGATGATATATATTATAAACAGATGTCTGTACACTCCAATAACATAGGCAATATTGATATTTCACTTCATTATTTTTATTGCCACCTCTTTGGGACAGGGACTTTGCTTTTGTATGTATAGGACGTGGCACAATGGCACCTCAGTCCACTGTAATAATTAATACAAATATTAAACTAAATATCATATCTCAAGATGGTTTAAAAGGTTCCAAGCTTAACTTAGTACAACTTTGGACTTTAAACTAAGCCTCTGCCCTTCTAAAAATGCATGTGAATGGAGCAGTTCACGAGTTTAGGAAGTATGTGTAGGGTTATCATATGTCTAGGTTTTCCTAGACATGTCCTCCTTTTGCGTACTTTGATTTCCATCCGAATGGTTTTTTGAAACACAAACAAATGTCCAGGCTTTTGCTCTGCTAGTTCTTTTTCATGACCAATGCTGGTAAAACTGCATTTTCCACCTTGCTCTAGTGGCTTGCGTGCTTACCAAGGATCCAGTTGTTCTGTTTGCTGCAGAAAAATGCAGATTTTCCTCTTAAAGGAAGAAATTGCAGGTTTCCCCTTGCAGGCTGTCAGCCTTCGAGCCTGCAAGGAGATTCTTGGGGTGACTGGAGGCAGCGGGCACCATCTGCCCCTGTGTGCGCACATGAGCATGGCTGGCATATAGCCAGGCGGGGTGGTGGAAGCAGCTCTGGCAGCTGGATGCAGGTAGCCCTGTGGGGAGTAGAGGCATAGGCGGCAGAAGGCTGGGCTAGTGGGGCTTAGCCCCCTCAAACGTGGGGTAGCGGTGACAGTGCAGAGGGCAGCCCAGGCATGGGCTCTGGTTGGCTGCAGCAGGGGGAGGAGGGGCACACACAGACACGCAACCATAGCCTACATACACACAGCCAGGATCACAGCTCTGCAGCACATGGAGCACTGCCCACTGTGGCAGAAGTGCCACCGTGGGTGCCCCTCTCCAGAAACCTCTCTCTGTGCCAGCCAGAGAGGCTGGTGTTGAATCCCTCAGGGCAGGGATCTCCTCCCTGTCTGCATGAGAAAAGCCTGGCACCTGGGAGGGGATGCTCTGGTCACCTGGGCAGGGGGAAAGACCCGGCCCTGCGCAGGGACCCAGGTAGCCAGGGATGCTTGGGAAATGGGTTGGCTTGTGACCAGTTTTGGCAGCTTCAATTGGACCAGGCTGCTGAGGTCAGAGAGGGGATAAAAGGCCCCGATCCAAGAAGAAGGGCAGCCATTAGCCATGCGGTCATCTAGGTGAACCTGAACCTGGCTCTCTCCTCATCATCGCATGTCCCAAGAGTGGTCTGCCTCCAGAGGAAAACACCAACCACCTCTGGATGATAAGAGTGAGTAAGCTACTTGAGATCCGATTAGATATTTAGAGTACAGTATTTCAGATGCGTGTTTAAACGGCTACCTCAGCCACTCTGGTTTGCTCTATG